>CM037593.1:33646867-34853926 GCA_021018995.1 Chloranthus sessilifolius
AGGTCTGGGAAAGGAAGTTTGGTCTGAAAGGGGAACTGATTGCGCGTTTGTAGTCTGGCGTGCAATCGAATTACACGCGGGATTTCAAGCGCTTAATTTGGGGTTGTTCGGGTCTGGTCTCTAGTCTGAAATACAAGACTATTATTTCAGTCTGCATTTTTACTATATACTATTATTTCAGTATGTAGTCTCCCTACGTTGGGATCTTAGCCACAGAGCTATTGTTTCAGCCTGTGTTCAGCCATGTACTATTGTTTCAGTGCATGGTTCACATATCAAGATTAAGAGGTCAATGGTTGATCGAACAAAATTGAATATCCTGAGAGGGCAAAATGGGAGTGTCTATAGTGGGTAAGGTAAAAGTTTGATCGAACAAGTTTGTATACTCTGAGAGGGCAAAATGGGGGTTTCTACAGGTAGAGCAACCATGTAGGTTACTTAACCAACCCGTCCCAAAATGTCAAAAGGTCCTATGTACCGTGGGCTTAGCTTTCTACACTTTCTGAAGTGCATCATGCATTTCATAGGTGAAATCTTGACGAACACATGATCTCCAACTTGAAAATCCACGCTCGTTCTCTTTATGTTGGCATAACTTTTCCATCTACTTTGAGCTGCCTTGATTCTCTCACGAATCAGACAAACTGTTTCGGCATTAGTCTCGATAACTTCTGGACCCAATATAAATTTTTCTCTTATTTCTTTCCAATTAATCGGAGATCTACATCTCTGTCTATATAGTGCTTCGTAAGGGGCCATACCAATATTAGACTGATAGTTGTTATTATACGCAAATTTGATCAACGATAGGTGTTGATCCCATGATCCCTGAAAATCGATCATATAAGCTCTGAGCATATCTTCAATGATCTAATTCACCCTTTTAGTATGTCCATCCGTCTGTGGGTGAAATATTGAACTGAAGTCTAATCTCGTGCCCATTCCCTCTTGGAATTTTTGCTAAAATTGGGAGGTATACAACGGGTCACGATCTGAGACAATGCTTATCAGAATACTATGCAATCAAACGATTTCCTTCATATACAATTCTGTTAGTCTACTTGTCGTATATGTTGTGTGGTATGGCAAGAAATTAGCCGATTTGGTTAGTCTATCAACGACCACCCAAATTGCATTATGTCATCTTGTCGTCCGTGCTAATCCCAAAATAAAGTCCATGGAAATTGATTCTCATTTCCACTCTGGTATCGACAGTGGTTGCAATAAGCCTGATGGATGTCTGTTATCCACCTTCACTTGCTAACATACTAAATAGTTCGAAACGTATTCAGCGACATCCTTTGTCAAACCTCTCCACCAATAATTCTTCTTCAGATCCTCATACATTTTCGTACCCCCAGGATGGATAGCGTACTTAGACTTGTGGGCCTTGTCCAAAATAGTTTGCCAGAGATCAGCATCGGTTGGTATATATAGACGCCCTCTGAATAATAACGATCCATCCTCCTTGATGGAGAAATCTGGTCTACTGCCCTTGGTCACACCCTATCTAATCTTTAACAACTCTGTATCTTTCATCTGAAGGTCATAGACTTTATCGAAGATCGTTGGTCGGATTATGATGTTTACCAACAATGCGCCTAAATCTTGCACCTCGATCCTCGTATCATATAGTGAAATATCTTCCAATAGTTTCCATCTACAAATTCTCATGATAAGGGTAAATAGTTGAGCCGAACTCTTCCGACTCAAAGCATCTGCTACCACGTTCACCTTTCCTGGGTGATACTAAATGGAGCAATCATAATCCTTGAGAAATTCGATCTATCTCCATTACGTCATATTTAATTCCTTCTGTGTAAACAGATACTTAAGGCTCTTCTGATCCGTGAAAATCTCAAAGGTTTCTCCATACAAGTAATGCCTCCATATCTTTAACGCAATAATTATCGCTGTTAGCTCCAAATTATGCGTTGGATAATTCCTTTCATGGTCCTTAAGCTGTCTCGACCCATATTTAATAACCTTCTGATTCTGGTTGAGCACACAATCTAAGCCACTGTGTGACGCATCACTGTACACAGTAAAACCTCCACTCCATGATGGAATGGCCAACACTGGTGCAAAAGTAAGTCTCCTCTTGAGCTCTTGGAACCTCTTTTCACATGCCTTGGTCCACTCAAACTTAGTATCCCTTCTTATGAGTCTTGTGAGCAGTCCTAAAATCTTTTAAAATCCTTCGACAAACCTTTTATAATACCCAGCCAAACCGAGGAAACTATAAATCTCCGTCACAGTCTTTGGTTGTTCCCACTCTACCATAGCCTCGATGTTTGCTGGATCCACTGCAACACCTGGTTCTGAAACTACATGGCCCAAAAAGCTCACTTATTCTAGCCAAAACTCACTGCTGAGTTTGCCATATAACTGGTGTTCATGCAACGTCTATAGAGCTACTCTCAGATGCTGCTCGTGCTCTTCCTTGGACTTTGAGTAAATGAGAATATCATCCACGAATACTACCACACATATATCAAGATGTGGTTTGAACACCCTATTCATGAGGTCCATGAATGAAGTCGGTGCATTGGTCAAGCCGAAAGGCATCACAAGAAACTCATAATGCCCATATCTGGTTCTGAATGTCATCTTCTTAATATCCTCGACTTTCACCTTCAATTGATGATAACCAGATTTCAAGTCGATCTTAGAAAAGAACTTCGCCCCTTGCAACGGATTAAAGAGATCATCTTTCTTAGTAGTGGGTATCGATTCTTGATAGTCAACTTATTCAACTGACAATAATCAATGCACAGCCTCATCGATCTATCCTTCTTCATAACAAATAAGACCGGTGCCCCCCAAGGAGACACACTAGGTCTTATGAACTCTTTATCTAAGAGTTCCTGTAACTGGTCCTTCAACTCCTTCAACTCAGTTGGAACCATACAATATGGTGCTTTAGATACTAGCTCCATGCCTGGTATTAAGTCGATGACGAACTCCACTTCTCGATCAGGTGACAATCCTAGCAACTCATATGGGAGCACATCCTGAAACCTACAAGCAATCAGAATATCGATTATGATGTTCTTCTCTTCCCATTGCTCTTGTAGAAAAGTGAGATATCCACTGCATCCTTTCCTCATCAGACGCTTTGCTCGGATAGCGAATATTAATGGTACTATAGTAGACCTCATTCCAAAAAATCTGAATGATCTATTTCCATTTGGGCAAAATGTGACTATCTTCCTTCGGCAATCAACACTCATGTTATGTTTGGACAACCAGTCCATGCCAAGGATCACGTCGAATCCTTGCATGTCCAACAAGATCAAATCGATTGCCGATTCATGTTCATCGTAATCTCGGATGGCTGTGATAACTAATCGATAGACCGTGTCGATGCTAACAGGCTTCCCCGTGGGAATCAACACAGCCAAAATAAAATCCAAAGGCTCGGTAGTCACTTTCAACTTTATCGTGAATTGAGGTGTTACAAATGAGTATGTAGACCCTGGGTCTATCAACACTCGAGCTTCGTAGCACAATTAGTCACCTTCCTTGTACATTTGTAAAGTACCTAAATGTCATATATCAGTCTACTTAGATGGCTACAAAATATCATATCATTCTAAAGTAGCAATGGTAAAGCCTATTTAATATCAAGCACCTTCTTCATCTAAAATCTAATAAAATAAACCGATACTATATATAAAGTCATGCCTTGGATCACATCATTACTAGTTTGAGCATCCTATGTTGTAACGACATACGCACGCCCTTGAACAGTAAGCCTCGTGTTCCATACTGGCCTTGGCGTAGCAGCTAATGCCATTCTTTCATTCTTTAAGTCTGGGTAATCGTTGATCATATGCCTCATTTTACCACACTTGAAGCATCCTCCCATACCCCGTCTGTAGTCTGCTGTCTTGTGAAACTTCCCACATCGGGCACACGTCTCAACTGGAGTAGATGATGCTGCCCTAGAAAAACCCTGAGTGACCGACACTCCTGTAGTAGTAGCAGGGCCTTCATAACGGAAAGGTTTCACTGAAGTAGGCACAAGTGGCCTAGAATAATTAGTTTGGGTAGGTTGTCTGGGAACAGGTGCTATAAATCTCGACTTTTTATTCACCAACTCGTAATTACCTGGTCTCCCTTGACTACCTTGCCCTTATTCTGTTGGTCCTTTCTCTTATACATTTCTTCTATATCCTTCTCTGCTACAAGAACCTTACCCATCATGGCACCATAGGTTTCCAATTTTAACACAGAAATCCTATCCTGAATATTCGACCTTAGGCTGCATTCAGATTTATTGGCCTCCATCAATTTTGTGGCCACGTACTCCAGAGAAAACCTCGATAACCTCATAAACTTCGTTCCGTACTCTCGTATGGACATCCCTCCTAGCTCTAACGTCATAAACTTTACTGCTGTCTAGTTTCTCACTTATTTAGGAAAGTATTCCTTATTAAACACTTCCACAAATTCTTCCCAGGTCCATAATTCATGTGGGTTTTCCTGTTCTCTCATCCTCAAAACTGACTTCCACCAAGAATCGGCTTCTCCTTCTAGCTGGAAAGAAGCCTAACTCACTTTTTCTTCCTCGGTGCACGATAATCTTTGAAGAAGTTTCTCTATCTAATTCAGCCATTTTTCCTCTTCAAGTAGATCCTTCTAACCATTGAAACTAGGAGGTCTCAATCTCCTAAACTCGACAAATGCTGATGACTGTGGTGGAGGTGGCTGCTGATGGTTATTGGCATTGTCTGCCGCCAACAACACAGTATGTTGAGCCATAGCGTTAGCCACGGCCTCCATGGCTTGAGCCATACTTTCACTCTTGTTTCCTCCTTGATTTTCTTCTTTCGTTTGACCTCTCTCCCAAAGTGGTTTCGGTTAGTACCCGTGGTGAATCCTTCAGCACTTCTTGTATTTTGTAGACGACCACCTCTCGATTGACCTCTACCTCTAGAGTACATTCTGATCTGTAAACCCTATTACAAGAAGTGGTGAATCCTTCACCACTTCTTGTATTTCGTAGATGACCGCCTCTCGATTGACCTCTACCTCTAGAGTACATTCTGATCTGTAAACATGAAATAAAATTTTCACCAAACAAATGGTCCCTATACTCCAACAAAACCTTATACATCTATTACGATTCTAGGTTCTATTAGAAATTTCTAAAGCCATAGCTTTGATACCAACTATGACAGCCCGAATTTTCTAACCTCGAAACCCAGACTGTCGGATCGCCACTAAGGATGATCCCCGAACGGATCACTTGGTACATCCATACACATAGCAGAAAACAAAGCAGATATCTCTAACTAAGCAGATAGAGTCATCATATATGGCAATTTAAATTTCCATTTCTATAACCAAAACATATTAAGACAAAATGACAGTTCTATCCATATGCAAATCATAAGCCTGACAGAATCGAAACGAACCATTGGTGATGACCAATCATCACCCAAAAATAGTGGTTCACAGCATTAATTACATTTCATGAATCCATTGTTCTAACTAAACACAAAGGCCGGATGTACCAAGCCTTGAACAAAATCACAAAACTCTAATCTGGCAATCTCTCAACTCTCAGAATCACGTACTCAGAATCTTCTAAGTCTAGGTCCTCAGTGCCAGCATCTACACCTGTACCTGTGACATATAGTCGAGGGATGAGCTAACATCTTAAGCTCAATAGGGAAACGTCAATAGCATACATATTTTCATGTCACACATATATCTCATGACATAAAACGAACATGCTTTTCATGTAAAGATTCACAATTTAAAGGCAATTTAATTGAATTAAAATTGATCTAAAAACGCAGATCTCAAGGGTATTTCACATGATTTCTAAACTTTTCTCATGAGAAAACAAAAACTTAAACTGATCACTTAAATACAATCTTGAGCATATATAGCATAGAGAGCCACACATATACCGATGGGAATCCCAACCATCGTCGTTCAATGAACCATTTTCATGATACCCAAGCCCCTTCGTATGAGAGATGCTTGTGCCGAACGAAGTTTACCGCAATCGGTAAGAAATGAACGGATATCCCATCGTCCCGGAGCACAAGGGATTCGTTTCACTTGAACCTTAAACCAAAGTGCGAAGGTTAACTTATAGTTTATCACCGTGAATTGCGGTATTTTATAACTAGATTTGGAGTTTTGAAATCTCAAAATTCACACACATTCACATAATCACATCTTACTGAGTTCACACACACACACACATTCTCATATTTTGAATCCATGTTCAAGCTCTTGCTTATTTGAAAACACCATTCGCAAATAACACAATTTCTTCTTCATATCACAACATTCATGCTAGTGGTATCAAATACACATGATAAGGAATTTTCCCTACCTCAACTCAAAGCCAAACAAAGACTTCCCCTTCACAAGATAGCTCTCCTATCACGCACCCATGATCACACCTAGAACATAACCATTTATACCCTATACGTCAAAAGCAATACAAAACGGGAAGTCTTAAAGTCTTCCCGAGTTTATTTTACCAAAAATAAAAAAATCTCATAAACAGCCCAAATCGATGGGTCGAATCCTAAATCGATCGATCGGTTTCCAAAATTGATCGATCGAAATCTAGTTCGATCGCTCGATTTTATCAGAAAATTCACATTTCTCTATCTACATAATCTGATCGATCAGTTTCCAATCGATCAATCAGAGTTCAAAATTGATCGATCAGTTTTTTCAGAAAATTCACATTTCTCTGCCTGCATAATTTGATCGATCGATTCCTAATTTTGATTGATCAATTATGACAAATTCTCAGCCATACATGATGCTTCTTCCTTCACTCATTTTTCCCCAAACTCACATTTATTGCTATTATTTTGGGGCATTAATTGCCCAACCATAAACCATAATTGGGGCATTAATTGCTATCATTTAACCACTATTAAATGCAAGTTAAATCATGAATCCTTACCTCATTAACTCACGGATCTAGTGTGCTCTTCAATCCAAATCCCGGAATTCACGACACTCTTTTCACTTTCGTCAAAAGGGTTTTGAAGCCCGACCTCTCGCGATCGTATCACGACACACACGCCATGAATCCTTCCTTTCTTTCTCTCTTCCTTCTCTCTTCTTTCTCTCTTCTTTCTTTCTCTCACAATTTGCAAGGGAGTGGCTTACATGAGAAGCCACTCCACATAACCCAAGCCATAAGCTTCCTTGTGAAGCACGCACACACAACACACATGTTTGTTACTTGGGTCAGTTCGCTTATGAATCACCCACATCTAACATGGTTGTTTGTTCACCTACACACATTCATCAGCTTCAACCCTCCAGGTGACCTAAATGTCTGAAACTGTACAGTGTCTGCATCGACAAGTGTGACTTACACGGTTCCCCAAATTTATGGGTGTTACACAAGCTTTCTCTCTTTCAACCTTCGACAGATTGGATTCAATGAGGATACGAAAGGAGGGTACTTCGACCTCGTTTGGTAGCACCACCTCAGTTTTGTATACGAGGGAAAATGGGGTTGCTCCTGTAGCGGTACAGATCAATGTTTGATAAGCCCACAGTACGAACGATAACATTTCACTCCAGTCTCGGTAGGTAACTGATCTGTCACATAATTTATCATTTTATCACCCTTAACTTAGTGATGCTAGGACTTAGTTTGCTACTAATGAGTTAATGATGTGCAAATACTAAAGATAAATAGTAAAAGAGAGCCTAAGTAATAATCTTTGTCAAAACGAACTCAAAAAGCAATAAAAAAATGATTGACCGCTAAAGATGCTTCGCTAATAGAAGAAAACTGAAAATTCGTAATTAACGATTTGTGCTACTGCTGAAGTAAAAAGAAGAAAGAAAGAAATAAGAAATCGTATTTTACGATTCTTCAGAAAGCGACAAAAGAGTAAAAATAACACAGAAGAAAAAGTGATTGTTCGTTATAGAAAATTTTCTAGTATGAAAGCCATGAAAAAGTACAAAATCGTGATTTAAGATTTTCTAAAGAAGCGAGAAAAAGAAGAGACAATCGTAATTTACAATTGTGATTATTAAAGCTTTCCCGCTGTTATCTGCTGTTGATCACGTGAGTAGAGTTATCACCGCCATGCACTAAATTAGAAGATTTCTGAAATTAGAAGTTTGGTGAACCATGGATTTGAGAAGATTGATGAAGATAAGCTCTTAGAAAATCTTGGCTACTGAGATAAAAAAAATAACAATCCAGAAGTGCATCAGCTAAAGAAATCAAGAAAAAGAATAAAATTAGGAATTAGAGTTATATTAGGATACTTCTATTTTTAGTAGTTTCTTTTATTAGAACTAAATCTGTGTAAACCGACTCCTTATGATCTATAAATAAGAGAGCTTGATATAGGAATAAGCATCGAAGAATTTCAGCATCAATTGATGCTTGAGGTTGGATTTTCTTCCGATCAAAGTAGTGTAACATAGTTAGAATAGATTAGATATCAGAGGTTTCTCAAGAGCAATTGACAGCTATAATTGAGTGCTGAAGATTAGTGTAGATATATCTAGTTTCTCAGGAGCAATTGACAACTGCGGTTGAAGGGTGAAGGATATATTTTACTTTGCTTTTTAGTTTAGATTTTATTTGCTTTATAAACATCTCCAAGTTTTAATTTGAATTGACCACTCAGGTTACAATTTCCAGATTAGTGTAATGGTTTTTACTTTTCCATCTTCAGTTTTCTAAGGGTTGATTGAAGCCCAGATTTTAGAAAGTTGTTGATTAGATTAAATTTATATTGATAGGATCTTAGACTTGATTGATGACCAATGCTAGGAGACTATAAATACAATGTAACGGTACTGTTTAAATTCATAAATATCCAATAGCTGAAGATTAAGATTAACGACCTTAATCAGAAGGAGGATTTATATTTATTTTATACACTTTAAATTAAGAAACCATTCTTTTATTCATATTTCTCCAGTAGATTAGATCTTAAAGATAAATAGAAAATTTTAAAATAAGGATTTAAATAAAAGATATAAATAAAGAAATAATTAGATAAGCAAACTTCCTCATGGGAATGATCGTATGCTAGTATTATAATTTCCATTGTGTGCTTGCAATAGGTTAAGACTTAAATTTAACATAAATATAATACTTCATAATTGACAAGTCAATAACAACCATCTTTTCAAGGATGCAAAAAATTGTTTTGTTAGCTGCCTCGATGGCCCTATTAGTTTATGGACAATATGGTGACAAGCGATGATGCTTGATCTTGTATTGCTCGCACAATGCTCTGATTCACTTGTTTGCAAAGTTCGTGTCGTTATCCGTGATCACATCTTTAGGCGTGCCAAACCGACAAACGATATTCTTCTTAATGAATTTCTCGATATGATAGTTGTGATACTGGTGTAGGATGTTGCTTCTACCCACTTTGTGAAATACTCGATAGTGACGAGGATAAATTGATGCCTATTAGATGCTTTCAAGTTGACCTTTCGAACAACGTCGAGGCCCCAGGTGACAAATGGCCATGGAGTGGTCATGTTGTGGAGGTCTGTGGCAGGAGAGTGTATCAGACTGGAGTGTTCTTAGCATTTGTAACACTTTTGGACATGCTTACAACAATAAGTTTTTATAGTGGTCCAAAAGTACCCTTGACGTAGGATCTTAGCGAGCATGTGTCCATTGGTGTGGGCCCCGCACACCCCCTCGTGGATTTCTTTTACGGCATTTATTTCTTCCCTTTCAGTTAAGCATCGAAGCAAGATATTACTGTGTGATTATTTGTAGAGGCACTCGCCACAGATAATGTAATTTGATGCTAGGCATTGTACGGTTCTCCTATCTGCCTTGAACGTGCCTTTGGGGAATGCTCGCCTTTCTAGGAAATTCTTGATGTCTGAGAACCATGGAAGCCCGTCATCTGGATTTGTCGATCCTTCAACCTGGTCAAATTCTTCGACGTCTCCTTCAACCATATTGACAGGTGGTCCAAAGCCCGTCGCACCTGGAGGGTGTGGTGGTTGCGTGCTTGAATGATGTTGGAGTGATGGTTTGTCAGAGGAGGTGTCGGCGGTATGACCTTCCCTACCTTGATGAGGTCTTGTATCGCATGTTTCAATGGAAAACATCGATCAATTGGGTGCCCTGGTCCTTGGTGAAAATTTCAATGCACATTGGGGTCAAAATTCCTTGGGAGCGAGTTTAGTGGTGGTCATGGTTGGAATTGGGTGACAAGTCCTTTCTCAATTAGCAATGGCAACAATACATTCAAAGGTTGTCCTAACGGAGTGAACACTCGATTAAATCAGGCCCTTCTCTGCTCGGGAATAAGCTGTGTTCCTCGACTACTTCCCTACCTTTGCACTGTATCTTCTTGTGTTGACGTTTGTTGTATCGCCCCAAACTGGATAGGTGTTTAGGTTGTGTTAGAATGTGAGGTCATGATTGTTTGTACCTCCACACTTTCCCTTTTCTCATTTTTCTGCTCCACAAACCTGCGATTTTCGTTGGCCGCTTTCTTATTCAGACACCTCTCTCTTACCGCATCTTCACACTGATTGACATTCCCTACAAGGTTAGTGAACCTTGTCTGCTACTGATATACCAGAAAATCTGATATGAAGAGGAGCATTGTTTTTGCTATCATCTCTATCTGTTCTTCATTTGGTATCTTGTTTCTTACTTGAGCTATCAGGGCTCTCCATCTTTTAAGATACTCATTGAAGGTCTCATCAAATTTTTGTTTTAGCTAGGCCAGATCTGATTTATGTGGCTCTATGTCAATATTGTAGATATATTGTTCTTGGAACAAATGAGTGAGATCCTTCTATGTTTTTAATAGAGATGGTTCCATGGAAGTGAACCACCACAAGGCTAGGCCAGTGAGACTCTTTTGGAAGACCTTGATAAGAAGGTGCTCGTCTCCACCGTACTGACACATATCGCTGTAGTAAGATTTCAGATGGGCAATTGGGTTGCCAGTGCCATTATACTTGTCGAACATAAGTACCTTGAATTTGTAGGCTAATGGTACTTCAACAAAAAGGCACAAAACTGAGAAATCGATGGCATGGATATCAGCTCCTCCGAGTGTCATTAATTGCTTCTTCATTTTATCCATTTGCTCTCTTAGCAATTCAAACTCTTTAGACTATAACGTGGGGGTCTTCCTCCTACTGGTTGTCCCCACTCATTCCAAACTACCTGATGATTTAGGAACGTAGGATGTTGGGGATTGAAACCGACAAATTCCCCCATGTACGCCTCACTGCCTCTGACTTTATCTTCCTCATACTGATGGCTTGAGTCGAAGAGTGGTGGTGGTATGGCATGATTTACTGGCAGACTTTGGATAGGTTGGATAGGCATTTGGTGAGGCCATTGATATTGTTGGAAATTTTGATGGTTGGGTTGGGGGGTGAAAGGATGTGTGATGGTGGATGGTTGGAAGTTTACGATGGGTTTGGGTTAAAATATTTATGTTTGGTTGGTGAGTCAGGCAACATTGGTTTGCAATTTGAGGAGGGATGGGGTAAGCTTGTTGGGTTTGGTTGTGCGCAGGGTATTGCGAATGATGAATGGTTTGGATTCGGGCCCAAGTGGGTTTAGGGTTGGAAGTATGACCTTTGATGGCCATTGGCTAATTCCATTGTTGGTGGTTAGAACCTTGGAAAGTGTAGACTATGGGTGGTTGGTTGGGATTTATACCTTAGGCGAGAGATGTTTGAAGGGTTTGTTAAGGATTCAGTGGCATTTGAGATTGATTCGAGAAGCTTTTGAGGGATTTCCATGCCATGTAGACTCTCATTATATCCTCCATCAGAGACGAGGATTCTGGCATAAGGGGAGGATGTGGATGGTGATTCGCTTAATGGGAGAGATGTATGGGGTAGCGGGAGTGCTTGGCTTGAGGTGGTGGA
Organism: Chloranthus sessilifolius; assembly: GCA_021018995.1. Classification (NCBI taxonomy): domain Eukaryota; kingdom Viridiplantae; phylum Streptophyta; class Magnoliopsida; order Chloranthales; family Chloranthaceae; genus Chloranthus; species Chloranthus sessilifolius. Next base: position 33,658,763 of record CM037593.1, read on the forward strand.
AAATTTGGGAAAGCTGAATGGCCTTGTGAAGGTGAATGGGGGTTGGGTTGATGGGTTTGAGATGAGAATCTCATACATTTGAGAATGTGGTGGGTATGTTTCCATGTGGTGGTGGGTGGCTTGGATGTTGAAGCCATGGATTGGAAATGGGTGGGTATGAATTTTTGGATAAGGGCCACAAACTTTCCTCCTTCTCCCTTTTCCCACTCGAGGTGGCGGTGGCTATGGTGATGTCATTGTAACGCGAGGCCAATGGACCACAAGTGATGGTTATATTTTTTTCTTTGAAAAATTTGTTTTGGGTTTTGAAAATCTTTTTTTTTTTTTTTTTTTGGAGTTTTTTGAATTTCTTTGGATTTTTTTTCTTTTTTTTTTTTATTTTGGTCGTTAACCTCCCCTCTTGGGAAGGTTCAATATCCACCAACACCTTGATCGTTTATAAATAGAAACCTTATAAGTGCACAAGTTCGAAGTACTCGGGCGAATATAAGGGTGTCGAACCACAGGGACTTGTCGTATACTTTTTCTAACTACTGTCTTAATCTAAAATTACTTGTATAGACACCCAAATTTGGCCCAAGGCACGATCAACTCGTACTCCGAGAAAGGCGTGCTCTTGAGCTTCCAAAAGCACTCCTCGAACTTAACTCACCTTAAATTCCTTCCCAGACCCTTAGAACCCTCCCGGACTCTTAGAAACCCAAAATGACCTATAAAATCCTTAGAAAACCCATCAGGCCCATACTAGACCTGCCCCTGGCCCGAAAGCCAGCCTGCCAATTTTCAGCCAAAAATTGGCTATGCGTGCATATTATGCACGCATAGGCAATTTCTGGCGGAAATTGGTTGTGTGCATAGTATGCACACATAGCTAATTTGGTTTTTTTGCTTCAAAACAGCTCCAGTACAGGCTCTAACACACGATTCTTGAGTGATCTTTAAAGCATGCATGCATACTATGCATGCATGCCTTAAAACCTTAATTTTCGTGAAAAATGGCAGATTTCAATTTTGGGGCTTGACTTGTGGACCATCCCAAAGTTTGGGGTGTGTTTCTTTAGGACCTTATTCTCCTTTAGAAATTCGATATCACCCCTATGCCATTCAAGTCATCACCCCATCATCCACCATTAAACCCAATTCACAATCCTCTAAGCCCTTAAAAACCTAGAAAACCTTAGATTGGGGATTACCTAATTGCTAAACTTGTTAACCCTTAAGTATCTCCCTAACCACCTCCAAGTTAATAAATATAAAGCCACCCCCCCCCCCTTGTTTAAAGACTTTTGAAAATCTAAGAGAAAAAACTCTAGAAAATTAAACCCTCACCTCCACCATTCCTAACCTCCCAAGCTAAACCCTTAGCTCTTATCTCTTATCTCCCTTACACTACTATACTCTCCATCACCAATCTATCATAGTTTTAGCAAGAAAAAGCCTTAGCTCATCTCTCACGCCATCACTCCCAAGCTCATATCTTCCAAGCCTTAGCTAGTTAAGACTCATATCTTAACCCTTTTGCTATCGGAAGTTCACCGGTGTCGCTCTCACATAAAGATTCAACAACGGTGCTACAAGGGCCCGAGAGCTCCGGCTCTCCCCTCTATTCCTCTACCTTCTTTTTTGTTTTTCCTCTATCCTAAGATTTGAGTCGCTACGCCACCGAAATTTTAGTATTTACAGAGAGCTCAATAGGATCGTAGTGCCTTCGGACAAGGGGAAGTGTCGCTCACTTTTTCTCTTTTATATATATATATAATTATATATATATATATATACATATATACATCTAACATAGACTCGATCATAGGAGAGATCGCTTACGAGTGGGTCGATCGGGTGCCTAACACCTTCCCGATTGATAACCGAAGTCCTTACCCAAGAGGCTTTGGTGTTGACTGGTGATTCAGAGTCATATCTTGCACTTCGATGCTTACGGTGTTGATTTTGGGTATCCATGAACACCAAAAGCTCCAAGTGACAACTCTATCTTTTTAGTGAGCACATCATCGTGACGGACCGGATAAAATCCACGGTTGCACAACTTGTAAAGAAAAGTTTCCTAAGTTAATTAACTACAAAGCAAACTAATCACAGTTTTGGATGAGATGTGAGAAGGCAGACTGGGATCTTCCTTGGATCACCAACTTGCATATAAAAAACCCTATTCCTCTCATATTTCGAATTCTAGGAACTCCCGCTCTAGGCTACAAGCTCTACAACTAGGTATATGATTTAGGTCCTATTCATAGTCACGGACCAGTCTAAACAGATATGATCCGTCTAATCACTAGCAACCTAAACATTAACCATCATTGCACATAATTGACAAAACTACGCTACAAGCTCTCATCCGTTGATGAATATCTTATCAAATCTAATCCTAATCCCAATCCCTACAAGGCCATTAGAATTAAACCTTTACTAAGCACGTTCTCAGTACAACTGGAACCTCAAACATGCAATCGTACCAATAAAATAGAATTCAAAATAAAAGAGAAATAAAGTTCCATTAAATACTCATCTGAAATTTACAAGAGAACCCAGCCTTGGAAAGTTTAGCCTCGCATCGATCGAATGATCTTCATCATTACTTATTTGACCATCTCTCGATGATTACAATACAATCTCACACTCTCCAGAGCTGGAACTAACCTAACCTAGAACTATGAACACTCATGGCTGAAAACTCTCTAGAAAAGACTGTCAAAAGGATTCCTAAAACCTAACCCTAGGGTCCTTAATTATAGTTTCATAAGGCCCTAGTACAATTTACACAGGACAAGTAATCCCAGGAATCCCAAAAAATCAGCCCTAGTACAATTTACACACACACAAGTAATCCCAGGAATCCCAAAAAATCAGCACAAGAAGAAGAATTTGAAGAGAATCTCGGATACCAGAGATAGCAGGCTGTAAAGCCCTGACTTTTCGCATAAAAATACTGTCTCGACTGGTCAAGAATGAATCTTGACCGGTCAAGCCTTCACTATGTCCTTCAGGTTACACTGCTTCCATTTTCGTTAATTCTCGACCGGTTGATCTGGTTTCGACCGGTCCAGGTCCTCCAATCTCTTTCTTGCACAGCTTCTGGCTCAACCGGTCGAGATTATATAAAAATGTTTATATAACTCTGCTCAATCTCGACCGGTCAAACTGAACTCGACCGGTCCACTCTTGAATTTCTGAATCTCCTTAATACTTGATCGGCCGAATTTGACATTTCGACCGGTCGAATCAACCAATCTCTACTCTTTCTTTTCTTTCTTTGGCTGCTCTCTGTTGCGCAATTTATATCGGTCAAAAGTACGTTCTCGATTGGTCGAAATTACCAATTTGGGCATTTCTTCCTTTGTTTCTTCTTGGATTTTTTGTCGTTGTTTCGGGTTTTCTTCTTCTTTGCTCTTTTAACTGTTTTTGCCTTCTTTCGACCTTTAAACCTGTTACAACACATCACAAACTAAAGACAATCATTAGTAGTTAAGTGAGGGCTAACAAGGCCAAGATTTGGGCATAAAGTGTGCTATTTTGAAGGCTAATCACACCTCCTATAGCGAATTCGAATGCCCTCTCGAGAGTCAAAGAGAGACCTCTTTTGATCTTTAAGGGCACCAAGTTGGTTCGTGGCACTACGAACCTTTGAAAGAGCCAAGAGGAGAGAAACCTCCTTTGGCCGACAAGAGTATTGAGCGCCAATGTGTAGGAGAAAATTGATAGATTTTGATCAAAAAAATGAGGGGTCTGGCGACCATTTTGGGCTTCAAAGTTCTAACCTTAGGGGGAAGAATCGAATCGGCAATGAAGAGTTTAACCTATGTGTGCATATGTCACCAGGTCCCTCCTCACCGTGCTTAGGGATACAAGGCCGTTTTTCTATCTCTCCCAAGGTTTCGGGTTCCATAGTAAGTTTGGTAACCCAACCGATATGCCTTCAGTATAAACACCTTCTTAGGTACTGGATGGGGTGGTCCTTTTCGTGATCATCACCACTAGGGCTACTGCTCTACTTAGGACCAGGGCAACGATGAAAATTTCGGTGGTTTCATTTCGGTTTCGGAGGGGACTGAAACCTCCAAAACTGAAATTTTGGCCAAAATTTCGGCCGAAAATTCAATCCCATACAAAATATGACCGAAATTTCGGTCCCAAACAATCGTTTTGGTGGGGACCGAAACTAATAATTTCGGCCAAAATTTCAGTCATTTTGACCAAAATTTTGATCCTTAGACCAGGGTTTGGTTGCTTGAATGCCTAATTCCACCCTTTTTCAAAAAAGAAGCTACCCTCAAGAAAGAACGGATTATTATGCCCTTTTAAATTTCTCTATGATTTACTTTAGGTATGTTCAATTAAGTCCAATGTTGTAGCTTTTGCCAACGTCCAAAATTTGGGCTATTAAAGTCTTGTGCTGCCACCATGGGCCGACGTCTAATGGTGAAATATGTTTCACAAAATAAAAGGCAACACCAATCAAGTAACTAGGCAAAAATAAAAGATGTGGAATCATAAATGTTAGTATCCAAGCGAAAGTGTCAGTCAAATGACTAGGTGGATAAAAAAAAATAAGGACACAAAATAGATTGCGAAAATTAAAATGCAAAAAAGTAGAGAAATGCCACTAGGCAAAAAAAGGATGAGGAATTGTAAATGTTAGTATCCAAAGTGCCAATAAAGTGGCTAGGCGAAAAAGTAGATATATTCAAAATGAAAGATATGTAAAATAGGCTGAATTTCGAGTAGAAGCTCAAATAACTAATATCCCTAACGAAATCACCATCTGTGCAACCATGGGCCTTGCCAACCCGTCGTGATGATGGATTAAAATAAGGAGTTGCCACTTGAAGCTTTTAGTGTTCCGGAAAATCAAAATCAAATATAATAAATATCGAAGTGTTGGATTTGACTCCGATCACCGGTCTACACCAAAGGCTCTAGGCAAGGACTTCGGTTACCGATTAGGAAGTTGTTACGCACCTAACCAGCCCACTTGTAAGTAGTCTCTACTATGGCCAAAATATTTTTAAAAAAAATTGGTGGCACTTCCCCTTGCCCGAAGGCACATGGACCCATATTAAGCTTTCCGCACTATCCAAATTTTGATGGCATAACGGCTTAAATCATAGGATAAGGGAAAAGCCTTAAAGGAAAATAAAAAATAAAAATAGTGGAAGAAGAATGGAGTCGGAGATGTACTCTCGGGCTCTTGTAGCACCACCGTCAGATCTTTACGTATTACTATTCCGACAAGCTTCCGATTGTAAGTATGAGTGATGGAATCCTAAGATTTAAACTAAGGTTGGTAGATGGAAGGCTTGGAGGTATACAAATATGAGATGGATTGGCTAGGGTTTCACCTTAGTGTATCCTAAATGAGGGGGTGGAGGTCTCTATTTATAGATAAAGGAGTGATTAAGGGGCTCCTAATTGGGTTTTAGTCCTAATGGAGGGTTAGGTTTTAGGTAATGGGTTCATCTAAGGATTCAGAGATTCGGGGGTTTGAGAAAATGAAGATGAGTTTTAATGGTGGATGATGGAGAATCACTTAAAGGGTAAAAGGGTGATTCTAATGACTATTCGGGGTACAAAGGTAGTTTGAAACCTACCCTCAAAGTTTGGGGTAGTCCACAAGTCAAAGCACAACAAGGGAATCCATGAACTCTCGAATCTGTAGGTTTTAAATCATGTGCATGCCTTGAAGTCCAAAAATGAAACTGAGAGGTTCAGAATCTGAGCCAAGAACCATTTTCTAGAGAAAATCAAAATTTGATCACATGCGCATGTTATGCACGCATGGGTTTATTTTGGTCGTGCGTGCATAAGATGCACGCATAGGTTAATTGTGGTCCAGTGTGCATATGCATGAGTCAATTTTTTGAGAAAAAAACAAAAGTTTAGCTTGTGGGCCCAAGAAAGTTCAGGATTCGTTCAGGGAGTTCTAAGGGGTTCTCCAAGCTATGGAGGATGCTTTCGGAAGCTTGGAAGCATCTTCTTATCGAAGAACGGGTCGATCACATGTTGGGCCAAATTTGGGTGTCTACAGAACCCCATCACATTTCAATCTTTGTATTTTTTGGATAGTAACTAGGGTGAGGGACCCCACCTAAAATTGAAACCAAGAATGAAGATAAGTACATTAATGATTTTTCTGGGATAGATAGAAGCAACGATTAACACCAATACCATACAAACGAACCACAAAATCTGATTTGAGACCTGATTTAGGGAGGTAATTTGCACAGCCATTAGTTTATCTCTGAATATGCTTGACATAAAAGGAGCAAAATTTGGAAGCTATCAATTTAATGTGCTCCACAAGAGACACAAAACTAGAGCTTAGGATGATAGGACATCATAGCATTGAACTGGACTTAAGGATAGAAGTATAGAACCCACAACAATTTTATAATCTCTTCAACTTAGACATTTTCAATTTTCAAGCTATTTTCAATCTCACAACGCACTAAGGGCTCATTCGAGAGCTATTTTTCTCTCAGAATCTGAGTTTGAACTTAAATTTTAGACAGAATCGGAGGTTTTCAGCATGAATCTGTTGTTCGTGAGTTTGCATTGGGGTTGGCGCTTTCTGCGTGAATCTAAGCGATAGCAACAGCTAAGCGTTGGAGGAATTGGGTAGGAAAGGCTCAGAATCTGAGCTTAGATTTTCCTCTTGTCATTATACTCAGCCAAAGGAAGGACAAGGGATTCATACTTACACCTAACTATTTTTCAACAACTATTTTCAGGTATGTCTTCTCCTGTATCTGCAAGTTTTTGCAGAGGACTAAAAGATCTGAGCAAATCATTTTTACAACTGGGTTAAAAACCCAGATAAATTTAATTTATGATTATAATTTATTTCATGGATGGGGGATTAATTAACAGATATTGATGTGTTGAATATGAAGGAAAAATTGACTAAAAAGAACACATACATATCCATTCCATATTTGTTTAATTTTTTTTATTCTTCTCCTTCCTGTTATGATTCTTCTTGCTTTGTTTGAAATTTATTTTGATCTGATTTCATGATACGAAAGAGATCCTAAGTCATTTTGATCGAGATGGATTTTTTTTTTTTTTTAGATGGGTTTTAAGTTTGTTGTTTATATTCTCTGTTGCAAATGGGTTTCAATTGTAGACAAATTTTAGGTTAGAGAAACTTTTGGTAGACTTTGAATAACTTTAATCATATGGTTAGGACCATTAGGTGTTGATTGGATAGTTGAGTTTTGAAAAGTAGAATATTGATTTTTTAAATGTTTGTTGATATTAAATGTAATGGACTTTTCTATGGAGTTGTATTTCATATATGTTTAGATTTATGCACTTAAGATGATCAATGTATTTACTTAATGAAGAAAAATGCAATAAAATTATATAAATCATGCCTTAGATAACTGGAAATATACATCTTGGTGCTCTAAAAATGGTATAGGTGTGCCATCGGAAATAGGTTTCCACATGGTGAGGATCATAAGAAGAACTTAACTCAAGAATTGGTAATGGTACATTTGTATGCCTAATTGTCCATTGATGAGATGATTAGGATCATGTAATTAGTGTAACTTTTAGTATGTGGGCATTCCTTGACTAGGAGATGAGTGGGTAGTTCAAATTTAAAAGTATGGATTCATGGGCTTGTTGCTTTGATTTGGGTGGAGTCTATATTTGTAGAAGTTTTTGTTTGTTTAAGATTCCTGTTAGAATTTTTGGGCTTGTTGCTCTGATTTGGGTGGTGCATAGATTTATTGAAGCTCAAGTGGTAGGACATCATCTAAACAGGATTTGGTCTGATGTAGGCACTCATATCATTTGGTCTAGATTGTTCTCCATGCCTTCTTAAACATCTATACACGCCACACACGACACATATCTAGATAAATCTAAGTTACTTTTTTATATATATTAGGGACTGGTTGAGATTTCCAGATTGCTGTATTTTGGTCATTTCATAACAAACGGTATGATGGTAAGGCTGTAAACAGGCTGAATCGGGTTCAAATTTGACCTCGAAAGGCCTAAATTTTAATTTGGATTTAAAATTAGGCTTAGTTTGATATGGGGATTGAATTTATGTGCTTTTTATTTGGGTTTTGTGTAGATTCAAGCTTTGTGCCTTCTCTTGTGTATGTTGTGTTTGGAAGTTCTAGAGATCTTGCAATAGGACTTGTTTCCATTCAAGCTTTGCACCTCCAAGCATAGACGCTGAACATGGAGCTATGTTTACCACTTGAGATTGATTACCCTTGTTTTCTACTTGTAATCTGACTTTCTTTACCAGAATTAATATATGGAGACTTTGACAGTACAGTACAGACAATATGAAGTAGTGGTCGCAACCTTTGGCAAGTTTGTGTGGATTTGTGTAGCTTTCAATTTGGCACACATTTTGCAATATATATTGTTCCACTAGTTCACAAGTACATGAAGCATTGAAGTGGAATAACACTATTGTTAAAATTCGGGCTGTCACAAGTATCTCTGTGATAGCCCGAATTTTGACACCCTGAAACCTGTGCCACATAAGCCTGCACGGAATATTGGTATATCCAAGTAACAATAAAGCATAAGAACTGAATTGAACTAAATCTTCAATTCTATATATATATAACCTTCAAAATAAATAACTCAAAAGATGGTTCTAGTTTCATGCTAACGCATGAACAAAAGAACCCACCCGAACCATCAGTGACGATACTACAGTCACCCTTGATGGTTCGCCAAAAGAATATATCCTCATTTAATTACATTTTCTCATAAAAGGGCTTGACGTACCAAGCTGCACAGTACTCTCTCAAAACTATATCAAAGTACGCATGGATCTCCTGGAAGAAGTCCTCAGGAGGGGGCTCCAAATCCTCTCCGGGTACATAATCCAAATCCTCCGGATCTACGCCTCCAGAAGCAGTAGCAGCCACAAGCACGGGACCTGTGACATATAGGGAAACAACTGAATGAGCATATAAGTTAATCTCTCACATATATTCCATGATATTTAACAGCATGATGTATCAATGAATTACTGGAAAGCAATTTAAATGACTGAAAAGGTGAACTGAATGTTACTATTACTTTACATTTTTTCATTTTTTCTCAACTTGCTGATAAAAGATAATGATTCGGCCTAAAGATTTAAATTGTTACTTAAATATTCCTCGACTTACTATAGAGTCGGGCGCCCGATGGAATACCCTCCATCGTCATCTAATCAGACCATTTTCTATTCTTTTCTGTTCATTTAATACTACCAGGTCCCTTTCTCATAGGAGACAGGGTTTAAGTCTCACAAGTACATACATACATCCCTGGGATATGCAAATGGTGTACGGATTGGTCGCCGTACTGGTAACGGATATCCTGCTGAGTCAGTCGTGGGTATCCCGCCACATCGGTGGGGTATTCTCCAAACCTTCAATATCAAAGTGCACTACATATAGTTATTCACCATGTAATTATGCTAAATATAGTAAATTAGGCCTTATCAATCTCATTCACTTTATTTACATGTTCACACACGCACACTTATGTTTCACATTTATTCAATTCTATATCATTACATACATGCTCTTGCAATTAAAGTACATGTTCAAGGTGTTCCCTACCTCACGCGTATAATTTCTCAAACATTAAGATCCAAGCCGTTTCTCATGCTTGCACTCACTCGTACAACCTATGGTACACCATAGCATAAGCACAGCATCAAGAAAGATGCAATAAAGAAGGTACAAGACCCTCCTAAAACCCCAAAGTAAAAAACGAAAGCCAACAGGAACTATCCAAATCGATTGATCAATCTCAAAATCAATCGATCGAAATTCCCCAAATAGATTAATCGATTCCAATCGATTAATCGAATTTCCAAAATCGATTGATCGATTTCTCAAATCGATTAATCAATTTTCCCAAGCTCTGCTTTTCCAGCCATTGGGAATGCTCAAACGATTAATCGATTTAAAATCGATTGATCAATTTCAAATCAATCAATCGGTTTCGGGCATCTTTTCCCAGCTAACTTCCAGGCCAAAATTGATTGATCGATATTCCAAATTGATCAATCGATTTGGTCAAAAATGCTGCCCTTTGAGGGCATTCCTTCCAGCTTTCTTCCTTACCATTTCCATTCTTTTCTACTTCTTAAATTCATAAATTAATCGATAATTTAATGTACAACAACATGCTTATAGAAAACTTAATAGAACTCACCTCAATCAATCTCTTGATTGATCCAATGGATTGATCTATGGGCTAGGGTTCCAAACTCCAACTTCAACAAGTTCTATGCGTCGTCACCGGAGTAATTTCTTAAGCACGCCTTCCAATTCAAATCCACACTAACTCTCTTTAGCATTTATTCTCTCTTACTCTCTCTCTCTCTCTCTTCTTAACTCTCCACCAACCCACACTAAAGATAGATAACTCTCTTTAGTTATTTGTTTCTTTTAACTCCTCCCAAACTTTGGTGTAAAGCACATACACCAAAGATAGGTATATGCTATCTCAAATTTTGCTTTAACACTACACACACTTGCTCGTTCATATCAAACTTAATTGAATCATAGTCATCAAGCTGACTTCCACTTGGTCAAACCTACGACCAGTCGGGCACGCATCTCAAGGTCACTGTTCAACACTAAAATTTTGGGAATATAACATTCTCCCTACCTTGATAATTTTCGTCCTCGAAAATGTACCCAAGGCTTCCCTATGGAATACCCACACACAGTGACAGATGTGGTTTCATTCAAAAGCAAACACCACACACCCTGCATGAAGACGAATTACATTTTTAACAATGTAGAGTAAATACACACAAATCAAAGCAATTTACAAATTGAAAGCGGATCTACATTCCATACAGTGGTTTCCCGTACCAAAATAATCACACTTCCAAAAGTAATGGCATCCATGCCAGTGGTTTCCAGTGCCCCATGCTAACGATCAAGTAGTCCCATCCCCGGGCTGGTCTGCCTCGTCCTACTCGTGAGTACCGGAACCCAATGCTCCAGGAGTCCATGTCTGCGCTGCTGCGATGCGGTGCTGATAATCAGTGGGATACATGAACTGCATCGTCTGGTAGAGTAATGCCTCGTGGAAGTTTAGCCAGTGGTTCATACGCGTGCTGGTCGCCTCCATACGGCACCGATGCTCCAACATCTGATGATTGTTCTCCACCATGAGGGCGAGAATATCATCAATGGTACTCATCACAGGGGCCTGAGATGCTCACCTCCGGTGAGCTCGTGCATAAGCAGTAGGAGTAGACTGTGCAGGAGTAGTAGGTGGCACGAAAGGATGCTCCTCAGGTGGTACTGGGTCATGAGGCCGCTATCCCTCAGGGTGGTCCTATGGAGGCACAACAAGCTGCTCCCCCTCTACTAGATGGCGGTGCCTCGCCAGCCTGTGCAGGTGCTGGCCCCTCTGCTACCGAAGTCTTTGCTAACATCCTATAACTGCGGCCCCATGAAGCGATGGAGTAATGCTTCACGTGATTGGTGGCCTTGCGCTCGGTGGGAGAAATTGCATACTCTAAGGCGTCAAAGTAGCATTCCAACATACTCGATATCAGCCGAGCATAGGGCATACGCTCCTTGGGTTTCAACGGGCCCTTCATCATTTTTCCCTTTATATAAATCATCACCTCAAAGATAATCTTGGTAGCGTCGAACCAATGGCCGCAGAATGCCGCGTATAGGGCCAGTTGGACAAACTTTACCCTCTCTGTATCGTGGCGTATAGGGTAAAGGTTATACTTGACTATCGAATCAAGCATCCAAATATAAGGAGGTAAGTCTATCCTCCTTATAGACTTGTCGGAACCCTTGTTTCCCCTTATCAGTTCCGTTCGAATCTCCTCATAATCAATGAGCTGTTGGAAGGGTGGAAAAAGTGTGGTCTCGAGCACATGGTCTAGGTAGCACTCCAAAGACTCGTGGACATGGCGTCGGGTGAATATGTATTTACGACCATCGATCTCGGTCGTAACAGTGTCGGCTACACGGTCCTTTTGTAGGTTTTGGTAAAATAACCGCACGAGTCTAGGGTAGTAGTACTCATATAACGGTTTCAAAAGTTTACCGAGACCCGCTTAAAAAAGGTATTGTCGGGCCCATTGGGTTTCACCCTCGATGTCGGAATTGGTAAACAAGGCCTCGTCAATAATGTACTCATACTCAAATTATTTTGCCGCCCACCATCCATTTGGTTGGGGCAAATTTTCAGGTGGTGGGGGTGGGGGTGACGATTCGCGTGATGACGCGTCCGTCGAGTAAGAGGAATCTGATCCGGATGGTGATGATGATGGTGAAGGTGTAGGAGGTGGTGGCGCGGCGTTCCTACGCCTAACCGGTAGCTTGGAGGTAGCTTGCTTAGAAGCTAACCTAGTTTTAGGTGGCATTATGGTCTAAAAGAAAGAAAACTCAAAATTCTAGGGTTGTGATAACTCAAATTGAAAGGAAAAATGACAAAGGAGGGTTTACCGTGAGCGTTCGATCTGAATGGCTAGGGTTTTGATCCGAAATCGATCCACGAAAGCCTTGAATCCTAGCTGGTATGGGAGCTAAAAGAGGGAGAAAAACTAGCACCCAAAAGAAAAAATCAAACTGAAATTTGAATGGAAAGAAAAAATCTCAAATCTAGCCTATATAGGCAAAAATCGATTGATCAATTTCAAAAATCGATTGATTGATTTTTCATAACTTAACCCCAGCTGTGCGAAATCGATTGATCAATTTCAAATTTTGATTGATCGATTTTCAAAATCGATTAATCGAATTCAACTCGATTAATCAAAATTTACTGTCATTAAATTTCTAGGTTTTTCATCTCACTGGCATGTGCCAGTCGTTCGATCGAACGAAATCGATTAATCGGTTTGACAGAAAGTTTAAAAAAAATTTTGCTTTTCATTTCTCTTTATTTCCTTCTGTTTGCTTGTCAGTTTGCTTTTGGCTTTGTGGAGCATGTATTTATCATCCATTTCATGACGTGATTACCATTACGCCATGCGTTTGAATCGCACAACAGTACGTTTACAACTCACATTCGTTCCATTCATTCCTTGAATAAGTTGGCCTAAATGCTCAACTTTTGATTACATGAATGGTTCAAAATTACAAGCATACATGTGAAGATGCAATTAGGCACTCAACTCTTGGTAAATAAATCTAGGTATTGCTCTCTCACATCCGCCTCTTGTTCCCACGTAGCTTCTTCGGCCAAATGATTCTTCCATCGAACAAGCACTAAAGGAATCACTTTCGTGCGCAATACTTGCTCCTTTCTATCCAATATCTCCGTCGATTCCTCTATCATGCTCATATCTTCATGCATTTCTAAAGGCTGACCTCCTAAGATATGGGAAGGGTCATTCACATATTTCCTGAGCATAGAGACATGGACGACATTGTGCACCCGATCAAATAATGAAGGTAAGCCAACTCGATATGCAACCTCGCCTACATTTCCCAAAACCTCAAAGGGTCCAAGGTAACGGGGACTCAATTTACCTCTCTTTCCAAATCTCATAACGCCTTTCATAGGCGATACCTTCACAAACACATGCTCGCCAACGGTGTAGTCTACACTCATTCTCTTGACATCGACGTAGCTTTTCTGCCTGCTCTGAGCTAACATAAGTCTTTCTCTAATTATATGGACAACGATAGCATTTTCTTCAAGTAACTCCGGTCCCAAAATAAACTTTTCACCGATTTCTTCCCAATTGATAGGCGATCTACATCACCTCCCATAAAGAGCTTCATACGGTGCCATTCCAATGCTCGTTTGAAAGCTATTATTGTATGCAAATTCGATCAACGGTAGGTGTTGATCCCATGATCCCTATATTTCAAGCATACACGCTCTGAGCATGTCTTCTATCACTTGGTTTATCCACTTCGGTTGCTCATCGGTCTGCGGATGGAAAGTCAAACTAAAATCCAATCGCGTACCCATACCTTCCTGAAACTTCTTCCAAATCTTTGAAGTGTATAGTGGGTCATGATCGGAGACAAAGCTACTCGGAATCTCATGCAAACGTACGATCTCCTTCATATATAACTCTGTGAGTCTTCCTACTGTGTATATCATATTATAAGGCAAGAAGTGTGCTGACTTGGTTAGTCGGTCTATGAATACCCAAATGGCGTTGTATCTTTTTGTTGTACGCGGTAGTCCAACAATGAAGTCCATAGAGATTGACTCCCATTTCCATTCTGGTATAGGTAGAGGCTGTAATAATCCAGCAGGATGTTTATGATCGACTTTCACCTGCTAACATGTCAAACACCGTGACATGTACTTGGCTACGTATTGCTTTAAACCTCTCCACCAGTAATTCTTCCTCAAGTCTTGATACATTTTGGTGCTACCGGGGTGGATAGCATATGTCGACTTATGAGCTTCATCAAGAATAGTTTGTCGCTGATCGGCATCATCTGGAATACAAAGATGGTTCTTGAATACTAAGGAGCCATCTTCTTTCATTGAAAACTCTGGTATGATGCCTTCAATCACATCTTGGCGAATCTTGGTTAACTCCGGGTCTCTCATCTGTAGCTTGTGGATGTGCTCAAAGATCATAGGCCTCACTAATATGTTAGCCAAAAAGGCTCCTGTATCTTGAACCTCAATATTTGTATCACATAATGACAGATCTTCAAATAGTTTGCATCTGTACATCCCCATGATTAGATTAGCCAATTGCGCTGAACCCTTCCAAATCAAGGCATCGGGTACCACATTAGCCTTGCCCGGATGGTACTGTATGGAGCAATCATAGTCTTTGAGAAATTCCATTCATCTGCACTGCCTCATATTCAACTCTTTCTGTGTAAATAGACACCTGAGGCTCTTATGGTCGATGAAGATCTCAAAGGTCTCACCGTACAAATAGTGTCTCTAAATCTTCAACGCAAATATGACCGCCGCTAGTTCCAGGTCATATGTTCGATAGTTCTTCTCATGATCTTTTAACTGTCTCGACCCGTAAGCTATCACCTTCGTGTGTTGGTTGAGCACGCAGCCTAAACCATTATGCGAAGCATCACTATATACTGTGAACCCTCCACTGCCTAAAGGAATTGCTAGCACTGGAGTTGAAGTGAGTCTCTTCTTGAGTTCTTGAAAACTCTTCTCGCACGCTTCACTCCACTCGAATCTCGCATCCTTCCTTGTAAGTCTCGTAAGAGGTCTTGATATTTTAAAAAATTCCTCTACAAAACGTCGATAGTAGCCAGCTAGACCAAGGAAACTACAGATGTCTGTTACCGTCTTTAGTTGTTCCTAGTTTACCACTGCTTCAATCTTAGCCGGATCTACTGTGACACCATTCTTTGAGATGAAATGTCCCAAAAAGCTAACTTCTTCCAACCAAAACTCGTACTTACTGAGTTTGGCATATAGTTAGTGTTCACGTAGAGTTTGTAGAGCAACTGTAAACACCTAAATTCGGCCCAAGGCCCGATCAATCTGTACTTCGGGAGAGATGTACCCCTGTGCTTCCGATGGCACCCTTGAACCCTTGGAAATCTATCCAGACCTCTAGGAATCACCCTAAACCCATTAGAACCATTCTCCCAACTCTTAGAGATCACCCCTAAACCCTAGATTCCCTTCCCATACCTAACTTGAACCCTCCCGAGCAGTTGATGGGAGGAGAGCTACAGAATTTCACACAGACCATTAACAAGGATGCGCCATATACCATTGGAAAGATGACTTCTCTAGCTTTCCAACAAGCTAAAGATTACCCAATTTAGAGCTACGGTTCAAAAGTTATGGCCGATTGAAGTTTCACATAAAATCATAAAACTTTTACTCAGGCGTGTATATTACATACGCCCAACCAATTTGGCCCCAGATTAGTCGGGCGTGTATATTATATACGCCTGCCTTTTTTGGGAGAAATTTGGCCGGGTGTATATAATATATACGCCCAGTATAGGTGGGACCCACCACGGGTTTCATCTTCCCAAAGCTCTCCTGTTTTTGGTGAAATTTACTATTCATAAACTGGGCATATATAATATATACGCCCAGCTTAACTACAGTAGCTGTCATCAGTTGCTCGAATTTTCTTCATCTAGTTTGACCCTTTGACCATCCCCTTTGTTGGGGTGGGTGTCTTGAGGTTGGTTGCACCCCCTTTGAGCTTATGGGCAACCCTTAAGTCACCCATGGTCTCACCCCATCATCCGCCATTAAAATCAATTCCTCAAAACCCTAGGACCTTGAAAACCTAGAAAACCTTAGATGGGGGATTACCTAATTGCTAAACCAATTAGCTCTTAAGTAATCCCTTAACCCCTCCCTTCTCTATAAATAGAGAGGCCCCCCTCTTCCCAAAAGGTTGAGAAAATTTGGTTGATTAGAGAGTTTAAGAGAGAGAGAGAGTCCTAGTGAGAGAAAATGCCATTTATTTTCCAGAATTCCAGCAAGCTTAGATCACCTATTCCACTCCATTTCAACCATTAGATCACCTTCTTTTAGCCAAAATCTACTCCCTAGCTTCACTCTACCCTCCCTATCTATCAAATCTTTGCATTAGAGTCCATTCCAATACCATTTGAGCCATTGGAAGCACGCTAAATCGACGGTCGTCGACGGTGCAACAAGGACCCGTGAGCTCCGGCTCACCCCTCTCTTCCTCTACCTTCTTGGTGCTTCCTCCGTCTAAGGATTCAAGCCGTTACGCCGCTGAAATTTTGGTTTTGCTCAAAGCTTGATAGGACCATATTGCCTCTGGGCAAGGGGAAACTCCGCCCTTTTATTTTTCCTTTTGGCCATAGATAGAGACCACTACGTGCAGGTTGATCGGGTTCCTAAACCCTTCCCGATCGATAACCGAAGCCCCTACCCTAGAGCCTTTGGCAAAGACCGGTAAATCAGAGTCATATTTAGCACTTCGGTGCTCAAAATATCGATTTGAAGGTTTCCTGGGTCACCAAAAGCTCCGGGTGGCGACTCTACTACATTTTATTAAAAGGCGAGCGCTTCGCCGCGACGAGTTCGAGAGGATCCATGGTCACACAGATGGCAACTCTGCTGGGGATATCACCCTAGCGCTTCCCCTCTTGTTGGCCTTTCCTTTTATTTTACTTTTTTTTACTAACCATGGCTGTTTTTTGTTCTAATTTGTTGCTGTTTTTCTTTGTTTTTTGTTATTTTTACTAACGTACTCACCCCTACCATTCAGTCCTTTAAGCGCCTTAGCCAATTGATGGGCCTACGTGCGCCTTTAAATTTTTGTTTTTCCGATTCTTGTCGTTTAAGCCGCCTTAGCCGTTTGGCAGGCCCGCTCGCATTTACTTTTACCTCATTTAAATTTTAGTCATTTACGAGCCTTAGCCGTTTGGAGGGCCTACGTGTGCTCTTCATTTTAGTCATCATATCTCACCATTAAACGCCGGCCCGTTGAGGCGGCACGGGCTTGTTATCCCCGACCCGATTTTTGGACTTAATTTCACTCCCCTATAAAAATTTGTAATTAAAAGTGAACCAACAGTGTGGGGACATAATTGAATTTATTTTTGCGCTTTTGGATAGTTTTCGGGGGATTTAGGCACAGATACAATTTACCCGATTCCCAGTAAGGCGGCAGCCCTAGTGGTGATGATCCTGAAAAGAACCACCCCTTCCAATACCTGAGAAGGCGCTTGCGCTGGAGGTATATCGGTTGGGTTGTCAATTCCGATCAAGCCAAAAAACTCGCATTGGTGAGAGCGTAGACAACCCAAAATTCAGCCGTGTATCCCTAGGAAATGGAAAGGAGGGACCCGATAACATACACAGCAGCCCCCGGGAGCATTTCTCCCAAGAAACCAGTTCAAAGACCCACTTTGCTTAGCATTCATCAAAATTAATTGACAGTATTTTTTCTTGGTATATATTACATACATACGCCAAAATCGAGAAAATAGCGTAGATATAATATATACGCCCAGCCAAAATCCCTGGATTTAAGCCAGGCATATATAATATATACACCCAGTCAAAATCTATATTTTTTGGTCGGGCGTGCATAATATATACACCCAGTATATACTGGGCCACAGCAACCCGACCTGAGGCCCAATCCATCACCCCAAGTCCCCGATTAGCGGTATTAGTGCCTGCAGTAGCCTCCTACATCCTCTAACACCCAACATGCCCCCGCCCAATCAAAAGAAGGCGACTTCTCATTGATTTGCTCCGGGGGATCGGGTCGTTTGCGTGGATTCTCACACCTTCAATAGAACGAAAGGGTTCCCTTTCGCCTCTTCCGAAGTGTGTCAGATCCCGCCGTGGGACCTACTAAATGTACATATATCGCCCGAGACGGGAGTTGACCCTGGGCACTAGGTCATTTATTCATCTAAGCAAAGGGGAGTTAATCTCCACCTAAAAAAAAAAAAAATCATCTTCAAAAAAACCCTAAAAAAAAAAAAACCAAAAAAATCTCTCTTCAAAACCAAAAAAAAAATCATCTTCAAAACACAAAAAAAAAAACAAACAAAAACAAACACAAAAAAGAAAAGAAAACGAAAACAAAAAAAAAAAAGAAAAGAAAAAGAGTATATTTTGGTGTGACCGTCACTACGGCAACCTCAAACTCGTCCCGTAGAAAGAAGGTATTCGGCCCTTATCCGCGACATCGATACAACACTCGTCAGCAGATCATGTCAAGAGCCGATACGTCCCCACCGTCATCCCCATCCCATTCCCATGTAGGAAAAGACCCGATCTCCGACACCTTCGCCCAAACCCGGTTCGATATCACGGGTCCCTTTGGGGCGCCCGTGTTCACCTCCATCCCATCCCCTCCCTCACATTCTCCCAAGATACCCCCTTTTCATCCCCTACTGAAACCCCTCATTTCTCAACCAATCCATACATCCCCATCTCCAATCCAAACACCCTTACCGCATCCCCATATTTCCAAAGGCCCCATAGGGAGCCCCATCCCCCGCCTACTTCCCACGTTCCATCCCTCTCATCATCCATGCCCCCTACATCCCACATCCCATCCACCTCATCTCACATACCATTCCCACTACCTGGCCCATCCACATCCCAACATACCCCCCCATTTACCCGGGTCATGCCCAATTTCTCCCAACCCCCTCCATCCTTAAGTGAGCCATCACCCCCAAATCTCACACCTAAATCCATGCCCTCAATGGAGGACATGAGAACGATGTACGCCTTGTGGGCTGCTTCTCGAAACCCTACATCTCAAGCCTCGCATCCAAATCTCCAAAACCTCCATACCCCATTCCCTCCTAACCATGCCCAACCACCCATCGTCCATACCTCCCAAAATCCCCCACCTCAATGCCAGACCCAAACCCATGCAAATCCATAGGCCCAAGCCCAAACACCTCTAGAGCCATGGGCCCAAACCCATCATACCCAAGCCCAGGCCCGTCAAGCCCAAGCCCAAAACCCTTAAAACCTATGGGCCTAAGCCCATCAGGCCCAAAACCCTCAAAACCCATGGGTCCAAGCCCATCAGGCCCAAGCCCAAGATCCTAATAACCCATGGGCCCAAGCCCAAGCCCAAGCCCATCAGACCCAGGCCTAGAATCCTTAAGGCCCATGGACCCAAGCCCATCAAGCTCAGGCCCAAGACCTTCAAAACCCATGGACCCAAGCCCAAGCCCATCAGACCCAGGCCCAGAATCCTCAAGGCCCATGGACCCAAGCCCATCAGGCTTACTTCCAGACCCGAAACCCTCAAAACCCATGGGCCCAAGCCCAAACCCATCAAACCTATCAAGCCCAAGCCCAAGGCCCGTCAATCCTGGTTTTCCAAAACCATCAAACCCAAATCTCTCAAACCCAAGGCCCATCCACCCACGCTCATCAAGGCCCATCCACTAAACCCATACCCCCCCACCAATACCCTTCATTCACCTATACCCCTTACGCCCCCATCCCGCCTCCAATGGGAAATCCAATCCATCCCATTCCTCAAACCCACAACGTCCCGCCACCTCAACCACACCTCCCTCACCCCCAGAATGTGCACCCAGCTCAGCACATCACTTACCCACAAACCGCTCATCCATTTATCCCTTCTCATCCCCTACAAACCATATGGCCCCACCAGGTCATCCAACCCCTCACCCCCCAAGTCCAAATAGCATAACTCGCCCCTCACCAATACCATGACCAACAGTATGAGGAGGATGAGATCCACAACAGTGGAGGAGTTGCCAGCTTCAACCCTCCCGGGCCCACCATCATCACACCTAGGGTCGAACAAAATTAGGGGGAAGCAGTCCCCACTATAGCCTCAAAAAAGCCAGAATAGTTCAAAGAACAAATAGACAAAATACAGAAGCAATTGATGAAGATGGGAGGAGTAGAACTGCATTCAAAAGACTTTTCAGACCTATGTCTATTCTCCGATGTCCCCCTGCCACAGAAATTCAAGATGCCAGTATTCGATAAGTATAATGGCACTGGCAACCCCATCGCCCATTTAAAATCTTACTATGGGGATATGTGCCAGTATGGCAGAGATGAACGACTCCTCATCAAAGTGTTTCAGAAAAGTCTAACGAGCCCAGCTCTGAGATGGTTCACATCCCTGGAACCGTCCATGATAAGAAATTGGAAAGATCTGACACGATTATTTCAAGAGCAATATGTCTATAATATGGACATAGAGCCAAGGAAGTCAGATTTGGCCCGTCTAAAGCAAAGACATGATGAAACATTCAGTGCTTACTTGGGAAGGTGGAGGGCATTGGCCGCTCAGGTAACTCATCGGATTCCTGATGATGAGCAGATTAAATTGATAACCAAGGGAGCCCTCCCAGTCATCGCAGATTTTTTAGTGTATCAGCAACAGTCTAGTTTTACTGATCTGGTCTGAAATGCCAATCGTTGCGAAGACGCCATTAGAGAGGGCAGGTTAGGAAGGAATGTGGCCAACGGGGCCACCGGGGTTCGAAAAGCTGCCGAACCAAGAATTGAAAGAAGACGAGGGACAGAGGTACAGAACATTGTTTATCCCCAGGCCAATACCAATGCCCCCCCGATACAGCTCCAGGTTACACAACCACCCCCGGCCTGCTTCGAGCAAGTACCAAGGCCAAGCAATGGACCAAGAGCCTCGTTTACCCAGGAGCAGATGAAAGCACGTTTTGAACGAGTGTTCACACCGTTGGGGCAATCCTTAAGTGTCTTATTGCCGGTATTGTTATAGAAAGGCCTGGTCAATTTACTCCAACCTCGCCCGCCACCCCATCCCATACCGAGGAACTATGATCCGAATCTACATTGCAATTTCCACCAGGGACTGGGTCACCCTACGGACCGGTGCTTCTCGTTAAAGCACGCGGTCCAAGATCTGATAGAGGCGAGAAAAATCATTCCCCCGCCACTTCCTCAAGGGCAGAATCAGAATATCCATCAAGCCCCTCTACCACCGCACCCAGGAGGCCCCAGGCCTAACATTCATTGGATAGAAGAGGAAGAAGAAGAGCTTGACCCTTCAAATTATATCAGTAATCAGGAGAAATTTTCACTCCCCAGGTCAAACGAAGATGAACTATTTGTTGGGGTGATCGAGCCGTTGTATCTGGCTGATTATTTCCCCACACCGATATACCAAGAGGATCCCTTAGATTTAGGACAATATTTTTTCACCCCTGCTCCCGCCTATCAAATCCAAATGGGCACAGCCCCGCCACAATCATACGCATATCCACCCCACGCCCAATTTACCCCATACACCCCTCCGTCACACCCAAATCATCCCATACCATACACAACTCCGCCATCCCTGTATTATCCTACCCCATACACACCCTCAAATCTCTCCACCCAATACACTACTCCGCCATCCCCAAGTTACCCCATTCCATACACGCCTTCAAACCCCACCACCCAATTTATACCATACACCCCTTCGTCGCCCCCAAATCAGCCCGCTCCATGCACAACTCCATCATCCCCAATCTATCCCATTTCATCCACAAACCCATCATCATCCCACCATGCCACAAACCCTTCATATCCCCCTATTCCACCCACTACCCCGCCATGTCCCAATCATCCCGCTCCATGCACAACTCCATCACCCCTAATTTACCATACGCCATCCACGAATCCGTCATCATCCCACCATGACACCCCATATACAAACCCTTCATATCCCTATCACCCCACTCCTCAGATGTCTCCCCATCCCTCCATCCCAGTCACACTCCCGCCATCCCTTCGTTATTCTGGCCCCAATCCAACTCCACCGCCACCCAAGCAAGCAACCCCTCACCCAATCCCCTTATCACCTGCTCCTAATCACCACTGGTCTTACCAAGCCCAGGCAATACCTGTACAAGCCCCCCCACCCACAAATTCAACCCTGCCAATTCCCACCACCACCATTCTGCCCCCCACTGGAGTCAACCTGGTGGGACACGAGAAACTGGTGTGTCCAACCCAATCCTCCTCAAAATTACCATACACTCCTTTCCTCATCCTGAAACCTGCCTATGACCCGCATAAGGTGCCGTTAGCTACGAGTAGACGGACATGAATGCCGGGTGCAACCAAGAGGAGGCAGTTGGATTTGTTACCCAGTTAGGCCGGATTTCTACACAGCCAGAAGCATCAGGGGCCGTTAGAGGAGAAGAGAGGAAGAAAGAACAGGCCGCAGGGAATCCCTTTGAAAAAATGGCCAGAGAACACATACTGAAGACGCAACTCAAGAGAACACCTGCACATATCACTGTGTGGGATTTGTTAATCACTTCCCCCCTCCACTTCCAAGCCCTAATGGAAGCACCCAAGGACGCGCATGTCTCCACTCACGTAACTCCAGATGAAGTAGGAGAAATAATAGGGCAAGTGTTGGCCCCAAATGCCATCTCATTCACTGATGCGGACCTACCAATTGATGGGAATGACCACTCTAAGCCCTTGAATATAACAGTAGAAGTAGGAAACTTGGTGGTGTCGTTGGTCCTAATCGACAACAGGTCGACATTGAACGTATGCCCTCTGAGAACAGTAATCAAAATTGGGGCGAACCCCGACACCTTCCGGCCATCCATATCAAGCGCCCGGGGATTCGACAACACCAGAAGATAAATCATAGGAGAAGTAGACCTCGACCTGATCCTCAAGCCGTAAACCTTCACCAGTCTACTTTCAATCTGCTGTTGGGCCGGCCATGGATACATAAGCTCGGAGCAATACCATCTACCCTGCACCAAAAGTTCTGATTCATCTCGGAAGGAAAAATTGTCACCATCTTGGGCGAGAGCAGAGAAGACAGGGAGAGAAGCACTCTGCACATTGAGAATCCAAAAGTGCTGAACATACCGCACACAGCAGAGGACGCCGATCTCCACATATTCGAGTATGACTTCTCAGTCGTCACCCTCAGACCAACTGAAAAGACCCCAGATAAAATTGGAGGAGGAATGGACGCAGATGTGTTCATGCTCCACAGATGGGGCCATTAAAAAGGGAAAAGGCTGGGCCCACGCCTTCAAGGAAGAAGAGACCCTGTCAAGGTCAAGGGGTAACAAACCAAATTTGGCTTGGGCTATAGGCCCAGAGAAGAAGAAGTCAGAGATGCCAAGGAAAAGATGAGAGCCGCAGCAGTCGCCAAGGCCAGAGGAATCATCTTGGAAGAAGAACCTCGCGCTCGCCCCCACATCCGTGAAACCTTTGTGAGCACCAGGATAGTAAAAATTGATCTAAATGGGGAGACGAGGGTTACCCCACATAAGCCTGGCTCCGTTCACCCCACCAACCCCTACATCATTCCCCCAAACTTTGAAATGGACTTAGCCGCCCTTTCCTTATTTGAGGAAGAAGTTCCCTGGTCCACCCATCACTCCAGCACCAGCCACTCTGGGCCCATCCTAACCATAGAGGACAGGGTCCCAGAGGATCCCTCTGTAAATATGTTAAGGGAGGAATTGCAAGAGCCTACCGATGCCACTCCCTATCAAAGAGGTAAAGGCCAAGCCTCGCAGGTAAGTAACTGGGCATCCTTGCCCCAACTCCTGGGAGCCGCCAAATACCGTGAAAACGGCACCGACTCCCAAAAAAAAAACAACCTATAAAAAGTGAGGTTAGCCTCTGGACCACTCTACCTTGTATATATAGAGAAACACCTCGCCAGGGGCTGACCTCCGAAAAAATGCAAAATACCATAAAAATAGAAAAAATACCAATTTCAAAAATATTGTCCTTTAAAATTCCCAATAAATTAAAATTGATGTCGTAATACCCGTCCCACGTAAAGCCGACCCCTTTCCTATAGAAATACAATAAGAGGTGGGAGTTACGAGTCTGGATGAGGAAGGTCAAACTGATGAACTCCCCAATGAGCTCCTCAAAGAATTCGCCGATTTTGAGCATGGCCCTACCCCGATCGTCGAAGAGACGGAGGATGTCAATTTGGGCACCAAAGTGGCCCCCAGAATCACCAAAATCAGAACATCGCTATCCCCTGCGGAGAGGAAAGGTATGATAGACTTCCTTCGGTCATACCAAGACGTCTTTGCATGGTCGTATGAAGACATGCCTAGTTTGGATACCGATCTGGTTGAGCATGAGTTGCCACTCTATCCCGATGTTAAGCCAGTTAAACAGAAGCTAAGACGCGTCCGACCCGAATGGATGTTGAAGGTGAAGGGCGAGGTCATTAAGCAGTATGACGCAGGTTTCCTCATGGTATCCAAGTACCCGCAGTGGCTGGCCAATATCATCCCCGTACTGAAGAAGGATGGAAAGGTTTGAATGTGTATTGATTTCTGTAATCTCAACAAGGCAAGCCCTAAGGACGACTTCCCACTACTCCACATCAATATCCTGGTCGATAACACTGCAAAGCATGGAATGCTCTCATTTATGGATGGATTTTCAGGATACAATCAGATAAAGATGGCAAAGGTTGATCGCGAGAAGACAGCGTTCAGTACCCCCTAGGGAACCTTCTGTTACAAAGTAATGCCATTCGGGCTGAAGAATGCTGGGGCAACCTATCAAAGAGCAATGATGGCCCTGTTCCACGACATGATGCACCGAGAGATTGAAGTATATGTCGACGACATGATTGTCCAATCACCAGAAAGGGAGGATCACTTGATAAACCTTCAGAAGCTGTTCGAGAGGTTGAGAAAGTATGTCGGTTGAATCCCTGTGCGCTTTTGCGCTATGTCAGGAAAGTTGTTGGGCTTTATTGTCAGCAGGAGAGGGATCAAGGTCGATCCGACCAAGATCAAGGCCATCACTGAAATGCCGCCACCGTCTACAGAGAAGGAAGTCAGAGGCTTTTTAGGCAGAATCTAGATATCACCAGATTCATCGACAGCTTAACTCGAATATGCACACTAATCTTCAAACCATCGAGAAAGGACTCACCGGTTGAATGGAATGATGACCGCCAAGCATTATTCGACAAGATTAAGGGTTACCTAAAACCTCTAGTTGGTACCTCAGACTGATAGACCTCGATAATGTACCTATCAACGACTGAGTTTTCCATGGCGGTGTTAGGACAAAGCATGATGAGACCGGAAGAAGAGAGTAGGCCATCTATTATCTAAGCAAGAAATTCACTGATTACGAGACGCGCTATTCTCATCTGGAGAAAGCATGCTTGGCGCTCGTTTGGGCTACCCAAAGACTTTGGCACTACCTATTATCCCAAGCCATTCTACTTTTAGCACGAATGGATCCACTGAAGTACCTATTCGAGAAACCTGCACTCACTGGTCGAACTGCACGATGGCAACAACTCCTATCCGAATTTGACATTACTTATGTCACCCAGAAGTCGATCAAGGGGCAGGCACTCGCTGATCATCATGCTGAGAACCCTCTGCCGGACTATGAGCCTCTAAGGATTGAATTCCCCAATGAGGACATTCTGTTGATGACTGACAAGGATATAGAGGAAACAGAGGAGTCCTGGGTAATGCACTTTGATGGAGCATCGCATATTGAGGGCCAAGGAGTTGGCACCATTCTTATCTCGCCAAGAGGATCACATGTACCCATCTCAATCAAATTAAACTTCCCATGCACCAACAATATGGCCGAGTACGAGGCTTGTACAGCTGGTTTACAGGCGGCTCTTGATCTAAATATAACTCACCTTAAGGTCTTTGGAGATTCACAGTTAATTATATGCCAAACCAGCGGAGATTGGAAGACCAAGGATGAGAAACTAATCCCATACCATAAACATCTTTAGGATCTAATAACCTGCTTTGAGGAGGTCACCTTCTCCTATGTGCCACGAGCAAGAAATCGGTTTGCTGATGCCTTGGCCACCCTGGCCTCTATGGTTGAGATTCCATACGGAGTTGTGATGAAGTCGATCATGATAGAGCAGAGGGACGAACCGGCTTTCTGTCACCTGATCGAAGGACCTACAGAGTTAGATGACGAACCCCCCTGGTTCTCGGACATCAAGAATTTCCTCGAGACCCGAACTATCCCAGAAGGAACATCGAAGGTAGACAGACACACCATCCAACGATTGGCAACGAACTACGTCATCTGCGGCGATCTCCTGTATAGACGGTCTCATGACAATATTCTACTCCGATGCCTAACCCGGAAAGAGGCGGTTGAGATCATGAAGGAGATTCATGAAGGGGTCTGCGGGGCACACGTCAGTGGACACATGCTTGCAAAGAAAATTCTAAGACAAGGATACTTTTGGACCACTTTGGAGACCGATTGCTGCAAGCACGTGCAGAAGTGCTACAAATGCCAAGAACACTCTAGTCTAATACACGCTCTGACCATTGACTTGCACAGGATGGCCACTCCTTGGCCATTCGCCACCTGGGGTCTCGACGTCATCCGCAAAATCAATCCTAAGGCTTCCAACGGGCATCAGTTCATCCTCATCACTATGGAATACTTCACAAAATGGGTAGAGGCAGCCTCCTATACGAGCATTAAGGTCAGTCATGTTGAGAAGTTCATCAAGAACAACATCATTTGTAGATTCGGCGTACCCAAAGATATCATCACTGATAATGGCACTAATTTCGCTAACAGGCACATCCAGGCCTTGTGTGAGCAGTTCCAGATCAAACATCATCGATCATCCCCATACAAACCACAGACGAATGGAGCTGTAGAGGCAGCCAACAAAACTCATCCGCATCCTGGAGAAGATGGTAGTTACTTACAGAGATTGGAGTGAGCAGTTACCCTTCGCACTTTGGGCCTATAGAACGTCGATCCGTACCGCTACAGGGGCAACACCATTCTCCCTTGTGTATGAAACCGAGGTCGTCTTCCCAGTAGAGGTTGAAGTACCCTCGTTCCGAATCCTCATTGAATCAGGCTTACCCGAAGCAGAAAGAGAAAGATCACACTTTGATCAGCTAAACTTATTGGACGAAAAAAGACTCCTAGCCTTGTGCCACACCCAGATCTATCAGAGGAGAAATGCACGTGCTTACAATAAGCGTGTCCGCAGTCGAGATCTGAAGGTAGGAGACACTGTACTAAAGAAAATTTTCCCGTCTCTCCACGCCAATCCAAGAGGGAAGTTTAGGCCAAATTGGGAAGGACCCTACGTCATCCGAGAGGTTTTGCCAGGATACGTCGTTCGCCTCACCACCATGGACAGAGACCACTTTCCTGAGCCCATCAACGCTGGATACCTCCGCAAGTTCTACTCATAGGTCTTGGGATAAGGTAAGTTTTGATAAAGGCAGATGCGTGACCGCTTAAGGTCTCCATAAAAAAGGCCATCATTTCAAAGACAAGTAGCCCAAAAGAAACATTCCCTGAAAACCTTCCCCCTTTTTGCTACAGACATTGGGCTAATAACCATTTCTTTCATATACCCCTCCCAAAATTTTGAGAAAAAAGAGGAAAAATCCAAACCAAAAAAAAAGAAGAAGAAGAAGAAAGCAAAACCCCCCAAAAAAAAAAGAAAGAGGGGGACCAGGACTAAAAAAGAAGAGGAGAGAAATGACTGGGGCATAAAAAGCCTTTGGAAAGGAAGAGGAGTGCTCGAATCTAGAATTCACTCAAAACTTAGATCCAAATCCCCCAAAAAACCCAACCTGTTTGAACCCCGGCCACATTACAACCCGGAAGAAAGCCCTCTTTAAGGTCCATAAGCGGTCATAACATCTACTGCATCAGAACAAGCTGAGTTGACAAACCACACAGAACTTCATTCAACCAGCTATGACGGAATCGACGTCCATGTCGTGGCCTTCTGGTTCTAAAAAAAAAAGAGAAGAAGAAGAAAGGAAAGAAAGAAAAAAGAAGAAAAAAAACAAAGAAAATTAATTTGGGTTCAAAGCAAGATGGACGTGGTGAAAACCCGAAAGGGCACCACGGGTAAAAACAACGAACCCACCCGGACCAGGTGAAAACTCGAAAGGGCGCCTGGGGTAAGAAAGCAAACCCATGGACGTAGTGAAAACCCGAAAGGGCGCTACGAGTAAAAAAAGGGATGACGGGCATGGCGAAAACCCGTCTTGGGCGCTATGAGCAAAAATGTCAAGAAGAGAGAGATTAGGAGAAGACCTGTTCTGGCCTGCCCACTTCAGTTCGAACTCCTTGAGCCCCTTTCCCCTTTTTTTTCGATGGGCCACTCATATGAAAATTATATCAGATCCCGATCAAGTATGCCATCCCTACCGCAACGTCTGACGCATGACCAAAGGGAAAGACAGAAGACTAGACCAATCCCTGGGAAGCTGACCTTCCCGCATTTAAAGGAAATACCTGTATCTCGCGAACCGGGTTCGACCATGCTCAAAAAGACCCACTGATTTGGCCTTGTAATTACCGACATCACAAAAGACCCAAAGGGAGAAATTTTTAAAAAAGATAATAGATTTCCCTTCCCCATAAAAAACTCCACACTGTGGAGGAGAAAAATTACAAAAAAGATAATAGATTTCCCTTTCCCATAAAAAAACCCCACACTGTGGAGGAGAAAATTTCAAAAAAAGATAATAGATTTTCCTTTCCCATAAAAAACCCCACACTGTGGAGGAGAAAATTTTCAAAAAAGATAATAGATTTCCCTTTCCCATAAAAAACCCCACATTGCGGAGGAGAAAATCTCCATAAAAAGCCTTACATTGCGAAACGTACGAAGGAAAAAGTCGAAAAATAGAAATATATATGTATGTATAGATTTCATTCCATTTCTTACAGTATTACGTACGGAGTGTCACGTCCCAAAAAGATAACAACATGACACACTTTCTATTTTGCTGCCTTCTTTATAAACAAAAAACCAAAAAAAAGTAGTATATATATGCGTATATATATAACAAAAACAACAAAAAAAGAAAAATAACCCAAAAAGAGATCTCTGTTATGGGGCATTCCTTCCCTCCATGTATATGATCTATGATATGTGCAGGAACAGGTCAAGGGCAGGGAGCACGCTTCAAAGCACTGATCTCTACAAGAAGAGAGTCCTCGCGAGCATTTCGATCAAACATCCACCTACCATGAAGACTCCTCTGCCTTCTCCGTGAAGTGTCAGCTACACTGCGAGACTCAGTCAAAAGCCCAGTCAATCGAAGAACCTCACTCTCGGCTGTGGCAGCTCTCACTTCTGCAATCTCAGCTCTGACCCTTTCTTTCTCCAAAGCCTCAGTCAAAGCCAGCCTCTCTATAGAAAGAGACTCGATCCTGGTCCAAAGCATCGCTTCCTTACATGGCAGGCCCCGTCTCTATCACATCTACCGAAACTGGGCTAGGGGTAGGTAATTCCTCAGATACCAGTCAAACCTCGTAATCAGGAGAGACGACGCCCCCCTGAACTAAGCTGCACATGTGTGCTGATTGGCGGGTCTCCCAGAGGGCGGCTATGCGGTCGAGATCACTGAGAGAACCCCGAGAAAATATCAGAGAGCACAAGGGTAGCCTCACAGAGCATGGCACATGTTGAGCATACCCGAACTGACGAAGCACTCGAGATGGGAAATAATATGTGCTACCGGTCAACCCCAATAGGGTGATACCCTCACAATCTCGAGAGCGGATAATCGAAAAAGTACCGTCGAACCAGGGAAGCTGCCAGATCAGCTCTGCATCTGATAGCCACGTACTCAGCTCCTCGGCGCTCCCATGAGGCAATCTCGAGCACCGGATCAGAAAGCCCCGAGCCACGTCCCCTCTTATCAAGCACAATCTCGGCACAGGCCCCATGATAGCCAAATGCTCTCCTAGCCAAACCTGAACAAGGAGCGGGCTCCCGCTGAGAATCCCAACCCAACCTGAGGCCGAGGCATCCAGGCCCAGATACATCTCAGCCAAGACTAGGTGCACCAATGAGCGGCCTCCCTCCAACTCAGTCAAGACATCGCACAGCCCAAGGGAAAAGGTCTCGCCCCCAATAAAGAAGAGAACTTCCGACAACAAATGAAGGGCAAAGGCCTTTATGTTGAAGGGATCTCGAATGGGAAACTTTCGGAGACTCGAGTCGCCGAAAAGTTCTCTCAGGAATTTCACCGAACACCTAGTGGGCCCTCCAGCGAAACATTTCTCATACCCACCCTTTTTTAAACCAAGAATCGGGTGGACCGCCTTTGCATACCCCGGTTTGGGCACCACTTTAGCAAGGCCTCGATGCATCTTCAAGCAAGTAATAGAGGCCAGCTCTTCCAAGGTTGGGGTCGGCTCCCTAGACCCAAATCTAAAGACATGGGCCCTATGGTCCCACGACGCCAAAGCCGCTTGCAGTAGGTTGGGCAATAGAGGAATAGCAAGGAGAGAGGAAAGGCGGGACAACTCGAGGCAATTCAGAACAGCAAGCTCACTCTCAGCCAAGCTATCATGCCATTTTTGCAAAAAACTAGGCCCCGGGTCCAAATAGGGAAGTATACCGGCCCCCGTATAAGAGCTTGGGCCCCTTTTCGAAGGCGGGTCCATCAACGTACAAAGATGTCCTTTATAAAATCAATCAATGTATGATGATGGACCCACTAGAAAAAAAAACAAAGGGAAGGAAAAGATAAAAGGAAGGGAAAAAAGGCCAAACCAGGTGGAGAAGGAGACAAGGGGGGGACCAGGCTCGGGTTATAAAGAGCCCGCTGAGGCCAAATTATAGCGGGCGTATATACTATATACGCCAAGGCAAAAGTGTGAAACATTTTGCGGTTATATAATATATCTGACCACTAACCCGAGCGTATATATGCCAGGTATATATTATACATGCCATTATTCGATTTCTTTGGCATATAATATATACGCCCAGTTTAAAGTCGGGGCTGGCAAGGCCCCCTTTCACAAAGATTCATTTTTGTCCCCAAGGAGGAACTTATTTTTGTTTGGCCCACTTTTTTTTCATCTCGGGGCAGTCCACAGTAGATACTACACCCTGGAAGCCCTCGGAGGCGCTACTACCGTAGGGTGATATCTGAGAATCACTTGCAGGATCGACTCCATCATTGGAGGGGTGCCGGCCTGTGTCCGACCCAACAAGAAAACAAAAAAGAAAACCATCAAAGCAAAGAAATGAAACATTCATATAAAGCATAAAAATTATAAACCATCCAAAAAAACATTGTTGTTTAAAAGTTATTACATATCCCCCAAATAAACCAAAAGTCTAAATTGTTGTTTTCTGTATGTCAAATTTGCAGAAACTAAACTAGTCCTGGGCAGCCCCCTTCGACTTCTTCCGGCGTCGGCTCCCACTTTGAAAGGTACGGGTCTCCCCCACCCGAGTCCACGCCTAAGAAATACGGCTGAGCAGAGAACGCGACTCCTTTTCACGAGCACGCTGCAGGAACACACTGAA
Organism: Chloranthus sessilifolius; assembly: GCA_021018995.1. Lineage (NCBI taxonomy): Eukaryota > Viridiplantae > Streptophyta > Magnoliopsida > Chloranthales > Chloranthaceae > Chloranthus > Chloranthus sessilifolius. The sequence goes on from CM037593.1 coordinate 33,690,522, forward strand.
AGCCATCAGATAGAGAAACAGGCCGAAAGTAAATAAAGAAAATAACTAGGTTGGGTCAGCATTCACTCACCACCTCGGTCTCCCTAAGCCCAACAAGGTTACGATAATATTCGGCTTGACTCACTGCCGACTCATAATCCTAGCCAGTAAGAAAAAGGAGGTGTTAGTCACATAGGACATCAGCATAATTCAAAGGGAAGGAGGACAAAGCAACAAGATAGAGATTACCCCAGGGATCAGCTCAGGAGGTGGGACCTGGATAGCTTCAGCAGAGATACGTACCTTCTCGGCCACGTCGGCACACACACGCGACAAGAAAGTATCATCCAAATGCTTGAAGGTCCCCTGGACCTTGATGGGCGAACTACCAGAAGCACCAACACCAGAAGGGTCAGAGGGTCCAGCACCTGAAACCACGCTGGAAGCACCAGCCCCGGAAGGATCAGAGGGTCCAGCACCTGTAGCATCATAAGGAGCAGCCGCCTCATCCCCCTCATCGGAGTCGCCGCCCTGCTCAAACTGTAGAGAGAAACATTTCATCATTAAAGGTGGTAGGTCAATCAAAGTAATCACAAGGAAGCTGGTAAATAAAAAGAGAAAAGGGGCATTACCTGAGATCGCGGCCCGCCAAAAGCTAAAAAGTTAGCACCAGGCATGAAGCAGGGCAGCAAGAAATGATAAGGCAGGGAATCGTACCACGACTGATACCCCCCAGGCAAGAGAAGGTCATCGATAGGAACCCCATGGTGAAGAAAGTGAGCAGTAAGCTCATCAATGGAGCCTTCTGGAGCCAACACATCAGCAAGAGGAGCTCGGGGCACGACAAAGAGAGGGCGATACTGATGAACTACTCTCTCCCCTAAATAGTAGGACCTAGTCCAAGACCCGTAAAGGAAGATGATGCGACGGTCCAGCAAAAAGCGAGAAGGACCCACTGACGCCAAGTTCCAAAAGGGGGATCCTATGTAGGGATCGAGGATGACCTACAAAAGAAGAGAAAATAGAGGAAGGATATACACATTTGGTCAGAACCCATAGCACACAAGAGCTGTCAAATTTATAAAAAGGGAATTATTTTACCTGCTCTGGGATCAACAGGTCGAACTGAGAGCGCAGCCCTAACTCCAAATGCTTTATACCTACATCCCGACGGTGACTCACGTGCCAGTTACTCATGAGGGGGAACGTAGCAACTTCGGACTGAAGCAGAGGGCGACCCGATTGGAAGTGAAGATACCCCCAGATCTGAGAAAGCAAGCAGATAAAGACAGGTATGCTATAAAAGAAAATTGGACAAGCTAAAACCAAAGGATAAAATACCTCAATTGCCGGCCAGAAACCCACAATGGAGCTAGACTCTGGACATGAGAATGCAGACATAGCAGCCGCCCCTAATCAAATCGATGCACGGTTTCCCAGTTCACCATCAGGCTGAGCAGGGACAACGAAACTCGCCCTCCGCTGGTGTTGGAGAGGAGAGTCTTGCCTAGGAGGAACAGCAGAGCAATACGGGCCAGCATGTGTGAGCGTGTGGGCTCGAGATATATGGCCATGTCCGGCTGGCCCTGGTCCACTAACTCGTGAGGCTCAAACTGATCAACCAGCCAGGACAGGTTGACCTCAGAACCCCAATTATTCCCAGAGGTCAGGTAGGCCCCTATCAGTCAAATCACCTCCTCCTTACCTGGTGTACGGGTAGGTACCACAGGCACCCCTCCAATACGGACCCCAGTGATCATAGACCAGTCCGCAGGTGTAAAGGCCATCTCTGCCACGGCCATGTGAAATGTCATGGTCTCAGGGCGAAAACGCTCTATCAGAGCCTTCATATAGGCTGTATCGGTCCTCACGGCGGGACACGAAATGAAATCTTCAAAACCGGCATCGATGAGCTGGTCTTTCACCACTGGGGGAAGGTAAAGCACGAGACGCTGGAGGTCGAACCAACCGCCTCGGAACATAATGTGCAGCAGGGGCTGCAAACAGAAAGCATCAATCAGATAGGGGCAAGGTGGTATAAGGAAGACATCAAAGGAAAACAAAAGCGAAAAAGGGGGGGGGGGGCTCATCTGTTTACCTGACCAACGATCCCAAAGTTGGACATGTGGGTGTGCTGGCAGTAGAGGAGGCCGGTATGGGCAGCTTCGCCTTGCATTTCATACCAACGCTGGGAGGAGCGCTGAGACGCGATAAGCTATTCCCCACAGGGACCGTAGGCCATCTTCGGCCCTTCTTGCTGATCAGGCCCTTCGTCACCAGACATCCTGAAAATAGGAGACGCATCGGCATATGAGAGGGGTGCCAAAAAAAAAAATATATATATATATATATATATATATATGCACAAATCCAAAGAAAAAAGAAAAAATCTCATCAAAGAAACAAAAAAACCATGTGTATGTGTACTAATTCATCAAAAATAGAGAAACAAAAAAATATAATAAATATATACGAGTATACTAATCCAAAACACAAAAAAAAAAAGAGAGAGATGTGTGTGCGAGTATACTAATCCAAACAAAAAAGAGAGATGTGTGTGCGAGCATACTAATCAAAAAAGAGAGATGTGTGTGCGAGTTTACTAATCAAAAAAAAGAGAGATGTGTGTGTGTGTGTACTAATCCAAAAAAAAGAGATGTGTGTGTGTGTGTACTAATCCAAAAAAAAAGATGTGTGTGTATACTAATCCAAAAAAGATGCGTGTGTACTAACCCAAAAAAAAATGCGTGTGTATGTATACCAATCCAAAAAAAAAAACAAAATGTGTGTGTACTAACCCATTAACAAAAAAATGTGTGTGTATCCAAAACAAAAAAAAATGTGTGTATAAATGCACTAACCCATCAACAAGCAAAAAAAAATGTGTGTGTGCATACTAATCCACAAAAAAACAAAAAAAATAATAATAAATAAATAATAATATATACATATATATGTATGCGCTAATCCCAAAAAAAAAAAAGAGAGGCACTAATCCATCAAATAAAATGCACTAATCCATCAAAAACAAAAAAGAGAAAGAAAAATAAAATAAATGAATGATGGATGGAAAATAGGCCTAAGGAATCAAATATTTCACAAAAAAAAAAAGAAAAAAAAAACAACTAGAACAAAAAAAAGAAGAAAAGGAAATATAGGCATCACAAAGCATTTCATCATATAAAAAAAAAAAAAAAAGAGGCAATATCATCAAAAATTCAAAAGAAAAATAAAGGAAGGGTAATGATTACCTTCAATGAGAGAGAAAAATAAATATCGGCGGAGGATAAGCGTCTTTCGATCCACACCCACAACCGCCGGTAATAGAACTCAAGCCAAACCAAATGCAAAAACCCTAGGGGGCTGTCCCGAACTCAAGAAGGAAGGAGGGAGAGATAGAATTTGAAAAGGGGGGCCCCTTTTGTGCTCGGGCTCGGGCAGTTTTGTAACTGCCGGTTTTTAGACAGGCGTATATAACATATATGCCCGACCATTTTTCCCAGATTTTGGTCAGGCATGTATAATATATACGCCCGACCAGAAATGGTAGTTTTTTAACTACCCGGCCATGTTCGATTTTGAGGCTCGACGAACCCCCTTGTATGCTATAGACCCTAGTCCAGACCCCCCTTAGAGGCCCATGTATCATCGGGCAAGGGTGCACACATCCCCAAATGGCCCTTCGAGTTCCCTTCGATTAGCCCAAAGGGTCCGTGCTACAATAAATGGATCTAGAGCTGTAGGCGCCCACCTAATGCGCCCAAAAAATTAAAAAAAAGAGAAAAAAAGAAGAAAGAAAATGCTGAAAGTGACACTAGTTCTCAAAAAGAGCGTTGCAATGCTTGTTTGCCCCACTCCGAGAGCCGTGTTAAATCAATTTGGGATGATAGGGTCCACCCGAAAGTTCTCGAACCCCGTCTTACCCAGGGACACCCCATACCTGATCCGGCAGGCAAATGAATTTCACTCATCACCGGTCACTCTTGGGAGCATACGCTTAGCCCCAGATCTCCCCCAGCAGAGGTCGAGTCCTGATCCGGCAGGCAAACCAAGGACCCATCACCGGAATGCACACATCCCTAAGGTATATCAACATGGCAAGTTGATTCACCTAAGAATACATATAGAAATAAAGGCAATTTGAGCATGCCCAGAGTCTCAACCTGACATGAAAAAAAGAAAAAAGGAGAGAAGAGAAAAAACAAGAAAAGAGGGGAGAAGAAATAACAACCTGTTGCTGCTTAGTAAAAATCCTGAGTAGGTTGATCTCACCTTCCAAGCATTCACTCTGGTCACCCCCTTCGGATCTATGTTGATCGAGAGTGCCCCAGACTTCAGACCATTCGAAAAGTCTATTGTCAGTTAAAACTGACCCGTCAAAAATGAAATTACAACCAACCAAACTATGTGTAAACATACAAACCAAAGGGCTCATTCCCTTTTATTTCCTTTTACACAGGCTTAAAACCTGTATAGGCATGGTGTCCCTGTTGAATGTATGCACTTGCGTCTGGGTATCCGCAGGATGGTCATTTGTCCTCATAAATTGTACCTTAGGGTCGAGGCTTCCATTCGCGCCTATTTTGCTGCTTATCGCCCCTAATGGGTGTCTGTCTGTGCATAGTTAGTAAGATGTGATTTCATTAGGGATGGAGGCTAGAATTGGCCATCTCTTTCGAGGGATAATCGGTCATAGCTCGATCTTTAGCTTTGTCTTAAGTTAAGGCACCCTGGTTCATGTGAATCAGGAGCACCTCGCCACCAGAACGGACACATGCCCAAGGTGCACCTATCCCTGGCAGAGCGCACGCATTCTTAAAGCGTATCAATTGACATTTGATCCACTTAAAGAGTTGTGCAAGAATAAAGTTATCAGAGGCCCTTGAGCTTTGCTTAGAGGCCTCGAAACAAAAGAAAATTCAGAAAATGACATAAAAAAATTTTACTCAAGGAATGGGCATGCATTCCCAAGAAGTGTTGCGACATCAATATTCACTCCACTCGGGTAAATCATGCTAAAGCAACCTCGAGGTTGATGGGTTCACCCAGAAACTCCGAGCCTTACCTTGGTAAGGGCACCCGTGGCCAATCCAATGGAGCTATCAATATCCCATAGGATTGGACACAGTTTGAAGGCCTTCGCTTTGTGTGCTTCGCATCAACTCCGAAGCATAGATCGATCATCCCGTTTCATGGAGCTGTCTGGTTCAGATTAATACTCAACATCACAAACCTATAATTTCCCTCAGGAAGTGAACGATATCCCGACTAGCGGGCTTACACTTTTTGTGATCATCGCAGTTATGCCCAGTAATGTCGCAATGCGCTTTGAGACTGTTAGCTTTGAGGTACGAACGATATCCCGAAATGAGAGGGCTTACGTACACTCACCATCACCATGAATGTTTGAGAATTGAGTTGAACCAGGCAAACCCATCAAACGTGCCTTGGACCTCTTCGGATGTCTCTTGTCTTTAGCATCCGATCATTAGTGATCAAATACCAAAGAGGGGCATCTATAGACACCCAAATTTGGCCCAAGGCCCGATCAATCTGTACTTCAAAAGAGATATATCCCTGTGCTTCCGATGGCACCCTTGAACCCTTGGAAATCTATCCAGACCTCTAGGAATCACCCTAAACCCATTAGAACCATTCTCCCAACCCTTAGAGATCACCCCTAAACCCTAGATTCCCTTCCCATACCTAACTTGAACCCTCCCGAGCAGTTGATGGGAGGAGAGCTACCGAATTTCACACAGACTATTACCAAGGATGAACCATATACCATTGGAAAGAGGACTTCTCTAGCTTTCCAACAAGCCAAAGATCACCCAATTTGGAGCTACGGTTCAAACGTTATGGCCGATTGAAGTTTCACATCAAATCATAAAACTTTTACTCTGGCGTGTATATTACATACGCCCAGCCAATTTGGCCCCAAATTAGTCAGGCGTGTATATTATATACACCTACCTTTTTTGGGGGAAATTTGGCCGGACGAATATAATATATACGCCCAGTATAGGTGGGACCCACCACGGGTTTCATCTTCCCAAAGCTCCCCTGTTTTTGGTGAAATTTACTGTTTCTAAACTAGGCGTATATAATATATACTTGACTTATCTGAATCGCATCATCGATTCTCAATTTCCTTCATCTAGTTTGACCCTTTGACCATCCCCTTTGTTGGGGTGGGTGTCTTGAGGTTGGTTGCACCCCCTTTGAGCTTATGGGCAACCCTTAAGTCACCCATGGTCTCACCCCATCATCCGCCATTAAAATCAATTCCCCAAAACCCTAGAACCTTGAAAACCTAGAAAACCTTAGATGGGGGATTACCTAATTGCTAAACCAATTAGCTCTTAAGTAATCCCTTAACCCCTCCCTTCTCTATAAATAGAGAGGCCCCCCTCTTCCCAAAAGGTTGAGAAAATTTGGTTGATTAGAGAGTTTAAGAGAGAGAGAGAGTCCTAGTGAGAGAAAATGCCATTTATTTTCCAGAATTCCAGCAAGCTTAGATCACCTATTCCACTCCATTTCAACCATTAGATCACCTTCTTTTAGCTAAAATCTACTCCCTAGCTTCACTCTACCCTCCCTATCTATCAAATCTTTGGATTAGAGTCCATTCCAATACCATTTGAGCCATCAGAAGCACGCTAAAGCGACGGTCGTCCACGGTGCAACAAGGGCCCGTGAGCTCCGGCTCACCCCTCTCTTCCTCTACCTTCTTGGTGCTTCCTCCGTCCAAGGATTCAAGCCATTACCCCACCGAAATTTCGGTTTGGCTCAAAGCTTGATAGGACCATATTGCCTCCGAGAAAGGGGAAACTCCGTCCTTTTATTTTTCCTTTTGGTCATAGATAGAGACCGCTACGTGAGGGTTGATCGGGTGCCTAAACCCTTCTCGATCGATAACCGAAGCCCCTACCCTAGAGCCTTTGGCAAAGACCGATAAATCAGAGTCATATTTATCACTTCGGTGCTCAAAATATTGATTTGAAGGTTTCCCGAGTCACCAAAAGCTTCGGGTGGTGACTCTACTATATTTTATTAAAAGGCGAGCGCTTCGTCGCGATGGGTTCGAGAGGATCCATGGTCGCACAGCAACTCTCAAGTGTTCTTCATGTTCCTTCTTGGACTTGGAATATATCAAGTTGTTGTCAACAAATACTACGACGTAAGAGTCCAGGTGTGGTTTAAACACCCTATTCATCAAATCCATAAACAACACCGGTGCATTTGTCAAACCAAACGGCATCACTAAGAATTTGTAGTGTCCGTACCGTGTCCTGAATGTTGTCTTCTGAATGTCCTTTGCCTTAACTCTCAGCTGATGATACCCAGATCTCAGATCGATCTTAGAAAAATACTTTGCTCCTTACAGGTGATTAAATAAATCGTCAATCTTAGGTAATGGATATCGATTCTTAATGGTCAGTTTGTTTAACTGCTAGTAGTCAATGCACAGTCGCATTGACCCATCTTTCTTCTTTACAAATAAGACCAGTGCTCCCCACTGAGACACGCTAGGTCTTACAAACCCCTTATCCATAAACTCTTGCAATTGCACTTTCAACTCTTTCAACTCAGCAGGAGCCATCCTATATGGTGCTTTAGAAACAGGCTCCGTCTCAGGTGCCAAGTCAATAGCGAATTCTACTTCTCGATCTGGAGGCAATCCTGGTAATTCCTCTAGAAATACATCTTCAAATTCTCGTACTACTGCTATCTCTGAGATGATGTTCTTCCCTTCTTTATCTTCCTTCAAGAATGCCAAGTAACCACTGCATCCCTTTCTAATCAAACGTTTGGCCCTGACTGCAGAGATAAGTGGCATAAACGTCGATCTCTCTCCTCAAAATCAGAACGATCTCCTTGTATTAGGTCGAAAGATGACCACCTTGTTCTTGTAATCCACCGTCACACAATGCTGTGACAACCAGTCCATGCCAAGGATCATGTTGAATCCTTGCATGTCTAACAAAATCAAATTCGTCGGTAGTTTAAAATCATCCTCGTCCCTGATGGTCACTATCACTGCTTTACAAACCCTTTCCGTATCGACCGATTTTCCAGTCGGGATTGATACCGCTAAAACGAAATCCAACGTCTCCAGGTTGACCTTCATCTTCTTTGCGAAATGGGGAATGCTTACATATTTATATACATAGCACGCAATCTACATCAAAATTTATGGAAGAGAATTAGTCTATTCTACTTCTTATATGAATGCACCTTCTCTATCTAACACTTTTAGGAAATTAAAATTCTTTATTTAAAAGAAAATCTCACCTTGAATCACGTCGGTGGTATTGCGTGCTTCCTGAGTTGTAACTGCGTAGGCTCTCCCTTGTACGATCGATTTCCTCGCTTGTAGTGGTTGTGGCATTGAAATAGAAGTTGTCCTCTCCTTAGCCATCTCAGGGCAATCTCAGATGATGTGACCCACCTTTCCACATTTATAACAACCCCGAGTACCCCTTCTACACTCAGCCGTCTTATGAGACTTGCCACACTTGGCACAAGTCTCCACAGTAGTAGACGCTGCTCGTGAGAAACCCTGTGTAACTGCTGCTCCTGTGGTGGTAGCAGGGCTCTCATATCTTATCGGCCTACCCGACACAAGCACTAGTAATTGTTAAGACCTGAAAAGTATCACTTTTCACCCCTTAACTTAGCCTTTGATTAGACCCTTAGCCATCTAATAAATGCTTGTTAAGTGTTTTCTGTAGGTAATTAACAGCAGGGTAATAAGGCCATGAATCCTGCTAAGGAGCCTGTTTTGGCACCAAAAGTCCCTCAGAAGAATGAACCATGAATCCAGACCATAGAAGAGCCTCGCACAGCTGACAAAGCTCCAGAGGATTTAGAAAAATACACTTCGCGTAGTCCTCGTGAAGTTCCAAGATTTCACAAACAAGTTCTCGCGCAGTAGAGTGACAGGAGAGCTTTAGAAGCCTTGAGTCGCACAGCTCTCACGAAGTTTAGAAGTTAAAGGTCGCGCAGCTCCCGCGCAGTTCAAGAAGACCCCTCTCACCCTCGCGCCGTTTGCTCAGAACAGCTGAGGAGGGAGAGCTTTTAATTCTTGCCTCGCGCAGCTGTCGCGCAGTAGCCACGGGATGCAAATATCAAGAGAACCTATCGCGCAATTCAGAAAAGCCTCAATGCCTTGTGAGGATCCTCGAGAAGTTCCATTAAGAAGTGAACTTCTCGCACAGTTCTCGCGTTGTTCAGAAAGAAAGCAGTATCGCGAAAGCCAGAATTAGCCTCGCAAAGTGAAACGGAATGCTTGCACAGTTCCTGCACTATTCACAAGTATCAATCCAACTGCGCGAAGCCCAATCCAGCGAGAGCTTAACTATCTACCTCGCGACTGCTCAAAGCATCAAGAAGCCGCAACTATGCGACGTCTGAAGCTTTAATGTTAAACTCAACCACGCGAAGACTAGAGCTACCACGCGATAAGTCTGGGAATCGACTGCAACCTGGCAAAGCTCTGAACTCTAACTTCCATCATTCTGCAGAGGACTTTCTGGGGATTTCCAAGGATTAGAGCATGCACTCCCACACTCAAATCTCTGTGCACGCACCTCGAGGCATCCAAGGATCATTATTCGGCCACGTGGCATCATTAAAATTAGGGTTTCCTAGCCCTAATGCGCCGCCACACCACTGCTATATAAACCTAAGCCTGGTTTAGGTTTGAGGAGGGAGACTTTGAGTTAGAATTTAGAAGAGGAACTCCTATCTCATATTTTGTGATTTTCTTTTTCGTTCTTGTTCTTCCTGTAACTATAAGTAGTTTTCTTTTTCTTCTTTTTCTTCTCTCCATGGCTCAACACTTGTTGGCCATGCCTTTGTATGTCTATTGAGGTTAGATTAATGGAGTTTTTGTAATAGGATTTGTACTCTTATGGGATTTGTGTTTGTGAGCTATTCTGTGCAAGGCTGCTGCCTTGTGATCCGCCATTACTTTGGCTGTGTTTCAAAGCAATGGAGGACTGATTCTAAGGATCCACTCAGATCCAAGTAACCTGTGTGTCTGGGCTATCATGATCCTATACAGCCTTAGCCCCACCACAGGACCCACTAGATCTGAAATTCTCATGGGAGCCTGAGCTGGTAGCCTTGTGACCATGGTGGTAGCAGTAATTAACTTGTTTTGTCTTGGGCTCCGTGAGGAGGATAGCCTCTGGGATAGTCTGTGACCATTTAAGTGGACAGGCTATAGCCTTAGGGTGAATCCAATCCGCCGATCCAAGATGGATCCTTCTTCCCCGAGCCTGAGCTGTTAAGCCTGGTAGGAGATTATGCAGAGGCAGACTCCCCATATATTTGTATATACCCGCCATCAGATGTTAGATCTGATCTGGTTATGGAAATTGTAGGCTTGTGACTGGACCATTGCAGCCCCACTCAAGTAATGGACAGCTAGATCTAAGGTGGTACTCAATCTCTTGCTGGTTCTGTGTCTGGGCTATCATGGTCCTATACATCCTTAGCCCCACACATAGAGCTTTAGAGGTCCCTATGGATTCCCTGAGCTTGTAGCCTGGATGAAGTAGTGCCTACAATGATTAATTTGTTTTGACCCATCTCTGGACTCTGGTTCCCCTATGGGATAGTCTGTGACCATTCAAGTGGACAGGTTATACCCTTAAGGGATTGGATCATGGCACAGGGATGAGTTGAATTCTTTCTCCTCTTTGGTGATAATGTAGCCATTGGACAGGATTTTCATAACATCGGATCTAAATCTGAGTTACAAAACTCCTCTGATCTAGACTCAATAACCTACTTCTCACCCTTTTATATTTATTTTCCACAATCCATCCATCTTCTCAACCCTTTCTGTAGTTAACTCATTAGGCTATCTTAGAATACTTAGAATAAGTGACCTTAAACTCCCCTCCTTTTAGGACTGCCAGATCTGTAGTCAGATCTGGAGGGACTACTAGAGATGGCTCCTTTAGAGCTGTAGATCACCTTTCCCTGTGGGACAAACTCTTACTTATCAAAACTTGCTACAAATGGACCCTGTATCTTGCAGGTCTAGGATTTCTCAGTTGTGCTGATTCCATCCCTTGTTTTACTCTTTCTTTGATTTTAAATTATTTTTACCACCAACAAATCAAATAAGCACACTGAGAAACCACAACAGTAATCTCTGATAGTTTGTCTACTGGGCCAGTCTCACATACCCTGTTTGGAACTGTTGCCTTTGAATAAGCGCTACGAATCTCAACTTTTTATTCACCAGCTCGTAGTTCCCAACCTTATTCTGATCCGCTCTTCCTCTCCCTTGCTGATCACTTCTCCGATATCTATCTTCATTGTCCTCTTCAATCACTAAGGCTTTGCTCATGACCTCTCCATAGGTCTTCAACTCAAATGCTGCTACCTTCCCCTTTATGTCCGGCCTTAAGCCGCATTGTAGTCATTTTGCTTTCATCAAGTCTGTGACTACGAAATCAAGAGCAAAGCGAGCAAGCCACATAAACTCAACCCCATATTCTCTCACTGACATTCTCCCCTGCTCAAGCTATAAAAATCTTACTTCCATCTGATTGCGTACAACTTCAAGGAAGTATTGTTTGTTGAATTACTCCACAAACTCATCCAACGTCCAGGGCAATCCTGAGGTCTCCTGAGCCCTAGTCCTAGAAATGGACTTCCACCAAGGGCCTACCTCCCCATCAGGCATATAAGCTGCCCATCTGACGCTCTTGTCCTCCGTGCATGTGAGCACGCTAAACACTTTCTCCATCTCACTCAGCCAATTCTCTGCAGCTATTGGCTCAGCTTGCCCTGAAACGTTCGGAGGACCCATCCTCCTAAACTCTGTAAATGTTGAGGGCACTGGCATTGTAGGACCTACTGGAGGTGTAGGTGGGTGACACTGCTCAGTGGTATTGTGAGCTGTCAAGGATGCTGCTTGTTGAGCCATGGCAGCTACCATGGTTTCCATAGTGTGTATCATCTTCTGACGCTCTTCTCTCTCTTCGTTTCTTTCTCTTACTCTTTCATGTTCCCTCTGATCTCTATCCTAACAATCTCTTTCTCAGCTCTCTTCATGGTCTTAGCTCTCTTGGCCACTACTTCCTGAAGCCCCTCTGTTTCTCATTGGTACTCTATTCGTAGCTGAGATGAAATCATCTCTATTACGTAAATTTCTATCATGACCACCCCTGGGTCGGCCTCTTCCCATAGAAGACATAGCGGTCTACACATGAAACCAAAGTTTCATTAGTAGAAGTCTCTATGCTCTGAAAAAAATAAGAATTATCAGAATTTCTAAAAGAAACGGCTCTAATACTAACTGTAACAGCCCGAATTTTGGTACCTCAAAACTCATGCCATCAGCACGACCCTCAAGGTCGTGCCCCATAAGCCTGCACGGAACATTGGTATATCCAAGCAATAATAAAGCATAAGAACTAAATTAAACTAAATCTCCAATTCTATATATAACCTTCAAAATAAATAACTTAAAAGATGGTTTTAGTCTCATGCCAACACATGAGCAAAAGAACCCACCCGAACCATCAGTGACGATACTACAGTCACCCTTGATTGTTCGCCAAAAGAATATATCCTCGTTTAATTATATTTTCTCAGAAAAGGGCTTGCCATATCAAGCCGTACTGTACTCTCTCAAAACTATATCAAAGTACGCACGGATCTCCTAGAAGAAGTCCTCAGGAGGGGGCTCCAAATCCTCTCCGGATACGTAATCCGAATCCTCCGAATCTACGCCTCCAGAAGCAGTAGCAGCCGCAAGCACGGGACCTGTGACATATAGTTTAAAGGGTGAGCTACATCCTAGCTCAATAGGGAAATAACTGAATGAACATATAAGTTAATCTCTCACATATATTTCATGATATTTAAAGGCATGATGTATCAATGAATTACTGGAAAGCAATTGAAATGACTGAAAAGGTACACTGAATGTTACTGTTACTTTATATTTTTTTCATTTGTTCTCAACTTGCTCATAAAAGACAATAATTCAGCATAAAGATTTAAATTATTACTTAAATATTTCCTGACTTACTATAGAGTCATACGCCCGATGGAATACCCTCCATCGTCGTCTAATCAGATCATTTTCTATTCTTTTCCATTCATTTAACACTACCCAAGTCCCTTTCTCATAGGCGACAGGGTTTAAGTCTCACAAGTACATACATACATCCCTGGGATGTGCAACTGGTGTACGGATTGATTACCGTACCGGTCACGGATATCCTGTCGAGTCAGTCGTGGATATCCCGCCACGTCTGTGGGGTAGTCTCCAAACCTTAAATATCAAAGTGCATCACATCTAGTTATTCACCCTGTGATTGTGCTAAATATAGTAGATTAGGCCTTATCAATGTCATTAACTTTACTTACATGTTCACATACATCCCTGGGATGTAACTGGCTCAATGCATCACACTGATGCTCATTATCACATTCACATCCCCTGGGGACGTCACTTACTAATTTGTATCTCAATTTCCTTACTTAGTATTCACACCCGCACACTTATCGTTCACATTTATTCAATTTTACATCATTACATAAATGCTCCTGTAATTAAAGTACATGTTCAAGGTGTTCCCTACCTCACGCGTATAATTCCTCAAGCGTTAAGATCCACGCCATTTCTCATACTTGCACTCACTCGTGCAACCTATGGTACACTGTTGCGACTCAAAGTGTGCTTACTTTATTTGTTGGTGGTAAAAGTAATTTAAAATCAAAGTAAAATAGGGGATGGAATCAGCACAACTGATAAATCCTAGACCTGCAAGATACAGGGTCCATTGTAGCAAGTTTTGATAAGAGTTTGTCCCACAGGGAAAGATGATCTACAGCTCCAAGGGAGCCATCTCTAGTAGTCCCTCCAGATCTGACTACAGATATGGCAATCCTAAAAGGAAGGGAGTTTAGGGTCACTTATTCTAAATATCCTAAGGTTGCCTAATGAATTAAACTGCAGAAAGGGTTGAGAAGATGGATGGAATATGGAAAATAAATAAAAAAAGTGAGAAGTATGTTATTGAGTCTAGATCAGAGGAGTTTTTATAACTCAGATTCAGATCTGATGTTATAGAAATCCTGTCCAATGGCTCACCACTTAGGAGAAAGAATTCAACCCATCTCTGTGCCATGATCCAATCCCTTAAGGCTATAACCTGTCCACTCAAATGGTCACAGACTATCCCATAGGGGAACCACAGTCCAGAGATAGGTCAAAACAAGTTAATCATTGTAGGCACTACTTCATCCAGGCTACAAGCTCAGGAATCCATAGGGAACCTCATCCTCTAAAGCTCTATGTGTGGGGCTAGGGCTGTATAGGACCATGTTAGCCCAGACACATAAAACCAGCAAGAGATTGAGTACCACCTTCGATCTAGCTGTCCATTGCTTGAGTGGGACTACAATGGTCCAGTCACAAGCCTACAATCTCCATAACCAGATCAGATCTAACATTTGATGGCGGGTCTATACAAATATAGGGGAGTCTGCCTCTGTACAATCTCCCACAAGGCTACAAGCACATGTGCAGAGAAGAAGAATCCATCTTGGATCCTACGGATTGGCTTCACCCTAAGGCTATAGCCTGTCCACTTGAATGGTCACAGACTATCCTAGAGGCTATCCTCCTCATAGAGTCCAAAACATAACAGTAATATTGCTACCACCACCATGGTCACAAGGTTACCAGCTCAGGCTCCCATGGGGATTTCAGATCTAGTGGGTCTTGTGGTGGGGCTAAGGATGTATCGGACCATGATAGCCTAGACACACAGGTCACTTGGATCTGAATGGATCCTTAGAATCAGTCCTCCATTGCTTTGAATCACAGCCAAAGCAATGGCGGATCACAAGGCAGTAGCCTTGCACAGAGCAACTCTCATTCGCACACATCCCATAAAAATACATATCCTATTACAAAACATCCATTAAACTAGTTCAAAAATACATACAAAGGCATAGCCAGCAAGTGTTGGACTATGGAGAGAAAGAAAAAGGAAAACTACTTACAACTACAGAAGAATAGAAAAGAAAATGATCTCAGATCTCGTATCAGTGATAAAGTCTAAGCTCTTAAACCTAAACCAAGTTTGGGTTTATATAGCAATGGTGTGGCGGCACATTAGGGTTAGGAAACCCTAATTTTAACGATGCCATGTGGTTGAATACTATTCCTTGGATGCCTTGGGGTGTGTGCATGAAGATTTGAGTGTGGGAGTGCGTGCCCTAATCTTTGGAAATTCCCAGAAAGTCCTCTGCTGAAGCGATGGAAGGTTAAAGTTCAGAGCTTTGCTAGGTAGCCATCGTTTCCCAGACTCGTCGCGTGGTAGCTCTGTTCTTCGCATGGTTGAGTTTAACTCTGAAGCTTCAGCTGTCGCAAGGTTGGTGCGCTCTCATTGGATTGAGCTTCACAAGGTTGGGTTGGAATAGTGCAGGAACTGCGCGAGCATCACTCCAATGGATCTTCGCGAGGATCCTCGCGAGGCTTTAATAGTTTCTGAGCTACGCGAGAGTCCATTTCTTGATAGATCTTCACGAGGATCCTCATGATAGCTTTGAGGCTTTTCTGAACTGCGTGACAGCTCCTTTGATGCTTTGTATCTCGCGGCAACTGAGCGCAGCTGCGCGACAACTTTCCTGAAGCTCTCTGTCCTCAACTGTGCTGAGCAAACTGCACGAGGGTGAGAGGGGTCTTCTTGAACTGCGCGAGACTGTGCGACCTTTAACTTCTGAACTTCGTGAGAGCTACGCAACTCAAGGCTTCTGAAGCTCTTCTGTCACTCCACTATGTGAGAACTTCTCGTGAAGTCTTGGGGAACATAGTGAGGACTGCGTGAAGCCTAAATTCCTGAATCCTTTGGAGCTTTGTCAGCTGCGCGAGACTTACCTCAGGTCTGGATTCATGGCTCATTCTTCTGAGGGACTTCTGGTGCCAATCATGGGTTCCTTAACAGGATACCTGGCCTTATTGTACTGCTATTTATTGCTTACAGAAAACACTTAACAAACTTTTATTAGATGGCTAAGGGTCTAATCAAAGGCTAAGTTAAGGGGTAAAAAGTGGTACTTTTCAGGTCTTAACACACCCCTAAACCTAATCTTTGCTAGTCCCTTAGTAAAGCTATGTTAAATCCACTATAAAAATTAAATGTCACTTTCGTAGGGAGCACGGATACATTTAGCATATGTACCAAGCCTTTTAAACCCCTAGGTGATCCCTAGTGGAGGAGTGAAGTCTCCTGAGGGTTTTCAGTGAAGACACCCACAAACTTTTCAATGAGATAGTTAACAAAAGTGCATTATTAGCAAGTGAGCAGTCAAGAAACAGAGTTAGTTCACCCTTGAATCAGTAAGAGATATAAGAAATTCAAACACCTTGGCTGCACAGAAATTTAAACAGTATAAGCTTCTCATGAAAGCACGGCATTTCCAATCATTTTACACCAAAGAACAATTCACATGTGTGTCAGCACTGAGCTCATCACTAGATCAAAAATTAGGTTGTAGATCATACTTAATGCATTCAATATCAGACCCAAAACTCTCCAGGGCATACTCTCATGAGAAACTTTTAAGGGTTTGACTTTCTCTCAAGCTCAAAAGCAGTTGCATCCCCCAAATGGGTCTGTAAGCATGAGCATAGGCAAAGCTCTTATGTGCTGGCATCATTGACAGATCCTCACCATAGATTGGATAACTCTTTATCTCCACATGACAACTCACTCAACTTTAGATCACAAGGGCTTTAACTGGGCTATAATGTGGCTTATGGAGTGGGGTTAAAAAGAATGGAAGGTTGAAAAGGGGTTCAAATTTGAGAAATCAGTAGGTGAAGGAGGTGATTCATGACTTCACCTTCTTTAATTCAGCTCCTTTCATCTTCTTTGAGGTTTTCAGATTTGAAGTGATCAGTTTCTCTTCTTGATTTCGATTTTCCCAATGAAAGTTCCCTCTTGACTCCTCTCTTACTCCTCTTCATTATTGTTTTTGTTTCTTTTTTATGCATTTTTCTTCTTTTTATTTTGTTTTTGCTTTTCTGAAATGCCACCATTTTCTCAATTACCATACTACCAGAATTTTGAGATACTTTTTCTCCATTCACCTAGTGTTGACCATAGCTAGTCTATCTTCAACTCTTTCTCCTTTACCTTCTAAATTCTCAGAGTGAGGGTAGGTTGAATCAGGTTCATAGGTTCAGGTACAAGTACTCAGGTGCATTTTGAAGAAATTTAGGATTTAAAGCTCAAAGGGGGTATGGACAAGGGCAGTTGCTTAAGGTTGGTCTATTTAGGCTCAAACTGTCCAAGAGAAGGCCTTGATCCTTTCCTAAGTCTCATCAGTGCTGTCAGTTGTTTCAACTTAGAGTTGCCTAACTTCTAGTGAGCACAGTGACTCAGCCAGTCCTTAGAGCTAGAAGAATTTTGCCTTAGTCACTCCTCAAAGAAAAAAAATTTTGTATAGGCCCAAATCTCACTGGTTATGGTCTTCCTTTGAATTCTTAAGTATGTCCTTACCTTTTTCTCTCTCTAATGATTTACTAAGTGCTGATACAAGTGAGTTTCCTTGGTGATCTCATCATGGAAATGTGAAAATTTAAAAGTTTATAATGCCTAAAGTCTGGAAAAAATTTTAAATTTCATTATTTTTCTGATTCTCCAATGAACATGACCCATTTCCATATTACTCATAAGATTCTGCTGCACTTAGGTTAACTATTCCATTGGCAGGATCTGCCTGACACACCCCTAAACCTATGAGGAGCAGTGTCCTCACTGGTTCAAAGGTGGGTGTGCAGTAAATTTATTAAGGGCATAATGAAAGGAAATAACATGGAACAAAACAGACAAAAGACAAAGAAAAATAGCAATGACAAAAGAAGAAGATCTATTATAAGAGAGAAATGTACAAAATGAAAGACAAAAGGAGAAAAAGAAAATGCAGAAACAGCAAAAATCCTAGGTACAAGCTAATCGAAGCCTGAATCAATACCAGTCCCAACCCATCTTCTTGGCATGCTGTCGAAGGAGAGCCTCTTCCTCTGTTTTCTTTCGTTCCCTCTCTTCCTTTCTTTGGGCTGCAGTTTTGGGCATGGTTGGAGCTTTTGGTGCCCTCACCCTCATTTTGGGGCCTTTGGTGCAGGAGGGATCACTGGGGATTTGTCTGTGGTTTGCTTAGGTGATTTGATAGGACTTTTTCCTTTGGGACTTTTCCCTTTAGGGCCCTTCCCTTTTTGGCCTTGCCCTTGCTGAGTCTGAGGGGGAATAAGAGGAGATTTTGCTTTTTCTGGCTCAGGAGGGACAACCGGGCTCTTGCCTTTATCTTGCTGGTTCAGTGGTGGTGCCTCCTCAGACTAGGCAGATTGTTCTTTTTCAATTTTTATAGAGGCAGCTGTGTGAGAAGTCCTCTTAGCTGTAAGTTTCCTTCTCTGAGGATAAGTTTGCGTAGTAGGGTCTGATGAAGGAGGAGCAACATGACTTTTAGCACTTGGATCCACAGGTGGTGCAGAGTCAGACTCGGAATCAGAGGGAAAGAGAGCAGTGGGATCCAATCCAAGGGCTGCAGCAGCCTTTCGGCGTTCATCTTTGGAAAGTAACTGACCATGTGGGTCATCCTGAGCAGAAGCTCTGGTGACCTTTGGGGGTGGGGATGGAGGTGCAGGCTTTTTGCCTTTTTGGGCAGCAGTGGCTCTTTTGGAGGGAGAAGGTTTCTTGGAAGCAGCTCCTTTTCTCTTGGGTGCAGGAGATTTAGCAGGGGGAGGCACTGGAGTAGGAGGTGGTGGAGGTACTTGAGTAGGAGGTGCAGGAGCAGGGGATGTAGATGTAGGAGCAGGGGGAATGGAAGAAGATGGCCTGGGGGGTGTGGAAGGTGGGGCCTCAGGGGATTCTGTAGCAAGAGGGGTGGCCTGAATTGGTTGGCCTAACAATGATGCAATCCTTTTTTACAAAATTTCAATTTGTTTTTCAGCATAAAGGAGTTTGGCATCAGAAAGCCCCTTAGTGAGCCTGTGGATCTCCTCAACATTGTTCAGTCTCTTTTCAAACATCCGGGCTCTCTTTTACTCCAACTGGGTATTGCCTTTCTCCATCTCCGCATTCAGTTTATAGTAAGTTGCCTCAGCCTTTGTCGCATTGAGGGTCTCCAAAATATTCTCCCACCCCCGTGAAATACCTATCAGCTTCTCTCTGTGAGCAAGCTTCAAGTCACTCAATTTCTATAGCAGAGGGTACGCAATGGATTGTCGAAGTTGGGCCATTCCCCTGAGAACATCCCTCTTGATGTAGGCATTGTCCCTCATGGCATAGAGGAGGGTGAAGTAAGGAGGGGTGTAATAGGAATGTCTTGGTAAGATTGGTAGAAAGGGAGTGGAAGAAGTAGAAGGTGATTGGTCCTGTGGGGGTAAAGTGGGGGCTGTAGTGATGAAGTCTAGATGAGGGGGAGGGGTAGAAGGTTGTGGGTCAGTTTGTCTTTGAGGGTCGATTAATTGAGGAGGGGGTAGGATAAGAGGTGGGATGGAAGGCATGGGTGGAAAAGTAAATGAAGGGGGGTCACTGAAGGTGGGTGGTTCTGGGTAAGGGTAAAATATAATGGTGAAGGGTCTGAATGGTAATGGTGGGGTTAAAAATGTGTGGGGGTTAATGGGAAAGGTGGATGGGAAGGGAATGGGGTTTGTTTGGGTGGAAGTGTTAGTAAATTGTGGTAGAGGTAATATGAGTGGGGGAAGGATAGGTAGAGTGGGGAAGGAGTGGTGGGGTATGGTGTCTTGGAGGGTGAGGGTTGTAGTTAAGTCAATGGGGGGAAGATCGGGTTGCACTGTGGAGTCAGAGGTGGAAGGAGACTGGATCTGTGGGGTAGGAGGTGGTTGTGCAGAGGTGGGTGGTTTTGTCAATGTTTGAAGGGTGGATTTGATGTTGGTGATGTCAGTCTGTATTTGGTCTTGGGTATGTGTTGTGGTTGATAGTTGGCTCTGAATGTCATGTATTAGGGAAAGGATATGGGTAAGTGTGTCTGAGTTTGGTTGGGGTGGAGTATGAGAAGAAGAGGGAACAGGTTGGAAAGGGGAAGTAGGGGCATGATGGAATGTTGTAGGAGGAGGAGATGGAGGGTATGGTGAGTGATGTGGGGAAGGAAGTGGGGAATCTGGGAGAGGGATATCATGGGTTGGCATGGTGTCAAGCAATGTAGTCATGAAGGCTTGATATCCGAAAGTAGTGGCGAGGTTAAAGTCAAGGTCTGTGAGTGGAGATGTAGTCGGGAGGGTCTGGACTGTGTCTTGGTCAATATGTGGGGTTTCTGTGGGAATGATAGGGGTAGTTGGTGTAGGTAAGGATATGGAAGGGGTTGTGTGAGAGGTTTTCTTTTTAATATAGGATATCAGGGGAGGGCTGTCAGGGTTCAGTTCAGATGATGGGGGAATTGGGGGTGTGTACTGAGGTAATGTAGGTGCAGGTAAAGGGCTATCATGGGGGTCAATGTCCTCAATAGTACTAATCACAGGGAAACGTGAGGGTATGGATAAGGGAGACAAAAGAGGAAAAGGAAAAGATGGAATAGGCAAAGAAACTGATGGAGGGGCAGGGGTGGTGGATGGAGGTATTACTGTAGAATCAGTAGTGACAGGAGCTTGCACCACCTTCTTGAGAGCAGGAGCTTTAGCCACCTTTTTGGGAGCAGGGGTGGCCTTTGCAACAGCAGTCCCCTCTCCTTGCCTAGAAGCAACCTGAGCCTTCTTTTTCTTGTTGGGATCCATCAGGCTCCTGCTGATCCCCCATTGTCTCTTGGTAAAAGTAGTAGGGGGGAGGTCAATAGTTAACTCCCCCACTGGTATCTTGTACCCCCCCCTCAAAAGTAATTTGGTAATGAGTCTTTCATAGGGGAGAGTGTGGGGCTTCTTTTTCTGTCCTAACTTTACCATCACATCCTTCATTGCTTCAAAAATTAACCTTGCAGCATGAAAATTGTGGCCCAGAGAAAAGGAATAAACAGCATCAGCAATAAGGGTCCTCCTCTCCTGCTGATGGCCAGCACAATAAATGTTCTTTTGCAGAATTTGATCAATGAACAGAAGTTTAGGGTCCACGTCTCTTCTCCTGATGGAATCCCCTGTGGCCTTCAATCCTCTGGTAAGGGCCTATGCAATGGAATCAATGGGGGCACTCACAGGAGGGCCATATCCACAGTTGGGGTTAAAGATAGCAGGGATACCCATCACTTCAGCAATCAACTCAGGGCTGAGTAACATTTCAAATTTGTCAACTAACACCAGGAGGCCTGGCTGCCCACGATGGTCTGGTCTAGCCCTAATGTGCTGGTAAAAGAGTTGCACTAGTCTAGGGGTGCAGGGATAGCTTGCAGTAGGGGGGTCAAACCAGCTTTGTGGATGAACTCAATGGCAGGGGCTGACAGAGGCTCCGTTTTAAAGAAAGATAGGTCAAAAATAGCTTCAGGCTCCAAGGGAATGGGAGTCAGGAGTTCAGAGGGTGTAGAATAATCAGGTGTTAGCGCAGCCACATCCTGAACCACTTCTTTCCCTTTTTGCGATGCCTTTGAGGACTTGGCCTTCTTGGGAGTGGGCTCCACGGGAGCCTTATCCCTTGCTCTTTTCACAAGTGCGCCCTTAGGGGCCATTGAACTTCTCCTCTGTGAATGTGTAGTTTGAAAAATGAAAAGAAAAGGTTGAGAGCTGAGGCTTACCCTAAAACTTAGGGTTCTGTCCTATGTGATGCACAAAAGACCGCGAGAGCTCCTAGCAGGGGGCAACTGGTGGAGGAGGCTTTAGGAACAAATCTCCAGAATTAGAAGGTGAATGATGGACTGTAAAATGGATGCTGGAGGAGGGAGATTAATGGGAGTCAGAGCTAGGGTTTCCCTGGCTGGAGAAGAAAAAGAAAACAGAAAAGGAAAGCAGCGCGGGGTTGGATTATATATATCGCGAGGCTTGGCATGCTTTAAAATTATCTGCTCACTTGATAGAAATGAGTGGGTCGCGAGATTGGATGTTTATCTAAACTGCGCGAGGAAGCCCACACAACTATGTTTGAAACTCGCGGCAACTAAGCAGAGTAGTTCCTTATGACCTGCGCGAGAGGAAGCCAAGCCAAATCTTCAGAACCTCGCGACGGCTTAAACAGAGTCAAAAAATCACACACCCACTAGTCGACCTTTGACCTTTGTTTTGTGGGTGGATTCTCTCACATGCTCTCATCCAGGGACACCCTTAGTCATTCTAAACAGGACTCTCCATGCTTTCCCAACAATTAATCGTGCAATTACTCAACAAGCATTTAATCAAAACCTCATATCCAAAAAAAAAACCATTCTCATTATCAAAACAGTATAATCATCATTCATTCACTCAAAATCATCAATTCAAAAGGGACAAGAAGCAAAGCAGGCAGAAGAGTTTTTAGGTCATATACACTCAGACTCCGACAAGATCACTAGAAATTCCTATAAACAGTAAAATGAACGAACCATACTAAAATACATAACATACACAATGCACAGCTCTATGAATCAATTTAATGAAAGATCCCCCTGCCCCTCAAGGTTTGAGGATCCTTCACCAATCAAAAATTGGCCCTTGGGATTAACCACTAGCTGACTAGGCAACCTCCCCTCCTCTCTTTTAGCTAAGGCATTCGCTAGTTGGACAATCTGCTCTTCCATCTTCTTTATGCTCTGACCATGAGAATTCACAGTCTGAGCCACGGACCCCAGGTTTTGCAGTGAGGTCAAGACCTGGTCCTCGAAAGAAGTATTTCTGGGTTGAGATGGGGGTAAGACCAATTGATTTTGTTGCTGATGGGGCTGTTGTTGGTGTTGGAAATTAAACCTAGGGGCATACCCTTGATTGAACTGTTGTTGTGGCCTTTGAGGTAAAGCCAACATCTGCTGGGGCTGCATATAATTGTCTTGCCTCCACCTTAGATTTGGGTGGTCTCTCCATTGGTAACCAGCATTTTGGTGTTGGTATCCAAATGGCTGTCTGTTGTAGCCACCAGATTGTTGCTGGCTAAAAGATTGCACAGCAGCAACATGTTCCAATACCAATTCAGGATATTGCCCTGCATATGGACATTCCTCTACTGTGTGCTGTAGGGACTGGCATATCAGACATGCCTCCACCACATGAGCAGCCCTTCTGGGTTGCATCACAGTCAGTAATTTGTCAAACTTCTCTGAGAGGTTTGCCATCTACAGCTGCAGATCGTTGTTCCCAGACACCTCATAAACTTTTCCTCTTGACAATGCAGCAGGCACCACTTTTGACACAAACTCCTGACTAGTTCTTACCAGGGGCAGCTTTTGAAAAGCATTTTCACTGATTACTTCAAACAATTCCCATGCCTCATCAGCAGTCTTGTGCATGTAGGTTCTACCATAAGAGGCATCAACCATATCTCTATTTTTCTCATCAATCCCATTGTAGATGCTTTGTACAAGCTGCAAGTCTGGGATCTTATGGTGGGGGCATTGTTTGAGCATTTCCTTAAACCTATCCCAGGCTTGATTAAAATCCTCAGTTGGGGATTGGGCAAAAGCAAGAATTTCCTTCCTCAGCTGGCTAGTTTTAGTCTCAGGGAAGAACTTTGTCAGGAACTTGGTCTGTAGGTCTTTCCCCAAAGTGATGCCATTGCTGGGAAGAGTAGCCAACCAGGTACTAGCCCTATCCTTCAGAGAGAAGGGAAAGAGCCTGAGTCTAGTGGCCTCAGGTCCCAAACTAGCGATATTGAATGTGGTGCACAAGGCCAAGAACTGGTCAATGTGCTTGTAAGGGTCTTCCTTGCTAAGCCCATGGAAAGAGGGCAGCATCTGGATGATTGAAGTTTTGATTTCATAATTCCCTTGAACATCAGGGAATTGAATGCTAAGTGGAGAGTTATAGTCATCCGGAGCATTCAACTCCTTGAGAGTTCGGGGTTGTTCTTCACCCATGGCTACTGTCTCAAATTCAATTGGGGGCTCTACTGTGGTGTGCCTGTTCCTTCTAAGTCTTCTACCCCTTTCTAGCTCAGGGTTGAAAGGCTCTAAAGTAGGACTAAGAGATCTCTTACCTAGCATACAAACACACCACCAGCAGGGACAACTCCATGCAAGCACAGTGCACTTGACTCAAAGAATTTTCTAACAAATTTACAGCTATTTTAAGAAAACATAAATTTACAACTATACTAAATAACTTCTATAGAATTTTCAAAGAAACTAGACTGAGTTTTAAAGGTTAGAGAATTGCAAACAGAGGTAGCTAATCTCCAAATGCAGTCCACTGTCCTTCTCTGCTACTGTCTAGATCTGCAAGAAAGATTCAAAATTACATCAGCAGTATCAATTATTCACAACTACAAAGAATACTAAAAATATAAAAACTAAGGGTCTACTAATAGATCATCTGTCCCCGACAGCGGCGCCAAAAACTTGTTGCGACTCCCAGTGTGCTTACTTTATTTATTGGTGGTAAAAGCAATATAAAATCAAAGCAAAATAGGGGATGGAATCAGCACAACTAAGAAATCCTAGACCTGCAAGATACAGGGTCCATTGTAGCAAGTTTTGATAAGTAAGAGTTTGTCCCACAGGGAAAGATGATCTACAGCTCCAAGGGAGCCATCTCTAGTAGTCCCTCCAGATCTGACTACAGATATGGTAGTCCTAAAAGGAAGGGAGTTTAGGGTCACTTATTCTAAATATCCTAAGGTAGCCTAATGAATTAAACTACATAAAGGGTTGAGAAGATGGATGGAATATGGAAAATAAATAAAAAAAGGTGAGAAGTATGTTATTGAGTCTAGATCAGAGGAGTTTTTGTAACTCAGATTCAGATCTGATGTTATAGAAATCCTGTCCAATGGCTACATTATCACCACTGAGGAGAAAGAATCCAACCCATCTCTGTGCCATGATCCAATCCCTTAAGGCTATAACCTGTCCACTCAAATGGTCACAGACTATCCCATAGGGGAACCACAGTCCAGAGATGGGTCAAAAGTTAATCATTGTAGGCACTACTTCATCCAGGCTACAAGCTCAGGAATCCATAGGGAACCTCATCCTCTAAAGCTCTATGTGTGGGGCTAGGGCTGTATAGGACCATGTTAGCCCAGACACATAAAACCAGTAAGAGATTGAGTACCACCTTCGATCTAGCTGTCCATTGCTTGAGTGGGACTATAATGGTCCAGTCACAAGCCTACAATCTCCATAACCAGATCAGATCTAACATCTGATGGCGGGTCTATGCAAATATAGGGGAGTCTGCCTCTGTACAATCTCTCACAAGGCTACAAGCACATGTGCAGAGAAGAAGAATCCATCTTGGATCCTACGGATTGGCTTCACCCTAAGGCTATAGCCTGTCCACTTGAATGGTCACAGACTATCCCAGAGGCTATCCTCCTCATAGAGTCCAAAACAGAACAGTAATATTGCTACCACCACCATGGTCACAAGGCTACCAGCTCAGGCTCCCATGGGGATTTCAGATCTAATGAGTCCTGTGGTGGGGCTAAGGTTGTATCGTACCATGATAGCCCAGACACACAGGTCACTTAGATCTAAATGGATCCTTAGAATCAGTCCTCCATTGCTTTGAATCACAGCCAAAGTAATGGCGGATCACAAGGCAGCAACCTTGCACAGAGCAACTCTCATTCGCACACATCCCATAAAAGTACATATCCTATTACAAAACATCAATTAAACTAGTTCAAAAATATATACAAAGGCATAGCCAGCAAGTGCTGGACTATGGAGAGAAAGAAAAAGAAAAAGGAAAACTACTTACAGCTATAGAAGAATAGAAAAGAAAATGATCTCAGATCCCGTATCAATGATAAAGTCTGAGCTCTTAAACCTAAACCAAGTTTGGGTTTATATAGCAGTGGTGTGGCGGCACATTAGGGTTAGGAAACCCTAATTTTAATAATGCCACATGGCCAAATACTATTCCTTGGATGCCTTGGGGTGTGTGCACGGAGATTTGAGCTTCGCTAGGTAGCCATCGTTTCCCAGACTCGTCGCGTGGTAGCTCGGTTCTTCTCGTGGTTGAGTTTAACTCTGAAGCTTCAGCTGTCGCGAGGTTGGTGCGCTCTCGCTGGATTGAGCTTCGCGAGGTTGGGTTGGAATAGCGTAGGAACTGCGCGAGCATCACTCCAATGGATCTTCGCGAGGATCCTCGCGAGGCTTTAATAGTTTCTGAGCTGCGCGAGAGTTTATTTCTTGATAGATCTTTGCGATGATCCTCATGATAGCTTTGAGGCTTTTCTGAACTACGTGACAACTCCTTTGATGCTTTGTATCTCGCGGCAACTGGGCGGCAGCTGCGCAACAACTTTCCTGAAGCTCTCTATCCTCAGCTGTGCTAAGTGAACTGCGCGAGGGTGAGAGGGGTCTTCTTGAACTGCGCGAGACTGCGCGACCTTTAACTTTTAAACTTCGCGAGAGCTGCGCGACTCAAGGCTTCTGAAGCTCTTCTGTCACTCCACTGCGCGAGAACTTCTCGTGAAGTCTTGGGGAACATAGCGAGGACTGCGCAAAGCCTAAATTCCTGAATCCTTTGGAGCTTTGTCAGCTGCGCGAGGCTTACCTCAGGTCTGGATTCATGGCTCATTCTTCTGAGGGACTTCTGGTGCCAATCATGGGTTCCTTAACCGGATACCTGGCCTTAATATACTGTTGTTTATTGCTTACAGAAAATACTTAACAAACCTTTATTAGATGGCTAAGGGTCTAATCAAAGACTAAGTTAAGGGGTGAAAAGTGGTACTTTTCAAGTCTTAACACACCATAGCATAAGCACAGCATCAAGAAATATGCAATAAAGAAGGTACAAGACCCTCCTAAAACCTCAAAGTCAAAAACGAAAGCCAACAAAAACTGTCCAAATCGATTGATCGATCTCAAAATCGATCGACCGAAATTCCCCAAATCAATTAATCAATTTTTCCAAGCACTGTTTTTCCAGCCACTGGGAATGCTCAAACGATTAATCGATTTAAAATCGATTAATCGAAGTCCACAAATTGATTGATCAATTTGAAATCAATCAATTGGTTTCGGGGATCTTTGCCCAGCTAACTTCCATGCCAAAATCGATCAATCGATTTGTTCAGAAATGATGCCCTTTGAGGGCATTCCTTTCAGCTTTCTTCCTTATCATTTCCCTTCTTTTCTACTTCTTTAATTCATAAATTAATCCATAATTTAATGTACAACAACATGCTTATAGGAAACTTAATAGAACTCACCTCAATCAATCTCTTGATTGATCCAATGGATTGATCTATGGGCTAGGGTTCCAAACTCCAACTTCAACGAGTTCTATGCGTCGTCATCGGAGTAATTTCTCAAGCAAGCCTTCCAATTCAAATCCACTCTAATTCTCTTTAGCATTTACTCTCTCTTACTCTCTCTCACTCTTCTTAACTCTCCACCAACCCACACTAAAGAGAGATAACTCTCTTTAGTTATTTGTTTCTTTTAACTCCTCCCAAGCTTTGGTGTAAAGCACATACACCAAAGATAGGTATATGCTATCTCAAATTTTGCTTTAACACTACACACACTTGCTCGTTCACATCAAACTTAATTGAATCATAGTCATCAAGCTGACTTCCACTTGGTCAAACCTAGGACCAGTCAGGCACGCATCTCGAGGTCACTATTCAACGCCGAAATTTCGAAGATGTTACAATCTTGGATCTATTTTATTGTATTATTGATAAGCGACAAAGGATAGATATACTTTGCTATTTGCAAGCTTCTTCCAATATTCGATTTGTCTCACTTTTCTATGTATAGTAGAGTGCATAGAATGGGGTTCTCATGCTTGTGAATGTCCACAATGGTAGATTAATTAAACAGTTTGTTAAACTTAACAATTACAGATAATGAGGATTTTTAATTCCTTTAAATAAGACCCTTGTAGTCAGTGTTGCTCAATCAAGACCCTTGACAGGTTTCTTCCAAAAATATCTAGCACATTGTGTGACATGCTTTGGCTCTCGTAGGATTAATACACAGATTTCAGTTTACTATATACTTAATTTAAACTATAATATCACCTTCTTAAATTGATCCCCAATTTCTCTGTTCCAATGTTAGATGGAAACACTTGTTTATTTACCATAGACTTTGTGCTTTGGTTCAAATTTAATGTGATTTTCCTCTGTATATCGGACTGCTTGAAGTTGCACATTTTGATATACTTTGTGATTGTTACTCGACAGGTTTCAATGTTTTTAAATCCCAGCTATTTTTATTTTCAGCTGAATGATGCTTCTGACATTTAATTATTTCTGAAGTTAATTCTTGTTACTTTATCTCTGTCTTTAATTTCTCATGAGAAGAGAAAGCATGGTGGTTGATGCTTTGTCTAACTGCCTATCATGTTTGTTGGGCTGTTTCTAGGTTTTGTCCAGGCACGTCTTTTTTCTTTGAATACAATTTTTTAAGAGCATTGGTATATGTTTCTTTTTTCCCTATTCATATGTACATTTTTCTGTTTTAAGTATATGTAACTATGACCTTATTTAGTTGGTTATTCTAAATTTTATCTACAGCAACTGTCATAATTTGTAAAGCTTTCTCCGTAATCACTCGTACAATTAAGGAGCCATTTCGTGATGTTCCTCTGCCAGCTGAACGCATTGGGGAAAGACAGAGGCAGCCTATAGTCAAGGATCAAAAAATTTCAGATTCATTGAGTGTTGAAGGAAGTAACACTAGGGAGTTTAATGATCTTAAAACTGAAGCTAATGGTGATGGAAATTCGGGACTTCAAGCTCAGAGTAAGAAATTAAACAACAGCAACGAATTTCCTACTGAAGTAAACCTAGCACCAATTCCGAGACAAGGTTCATGGAAGCAGTTGCCAGAGTCCAGGCCATTAAAGAATCCTCAGGTCTCAGCTAGGAAAATGACTGCGATCAGTCAAAGCTCTGCGAATCTAAAATCGGGAAACAAAAAGCATCTTCATATGGTTAATCATTGTGCTTGTAAAGGGGGGGCTCCTCTATATGGTTTCTACTCTCTAATTGGTGGAAACTTCATGGCCGTTCAATAGGGGCTAACAACCTTATGGATATATACCAATTATTGTTGTATGATTTTTTTATTTATCATTATTGTATGTCTATTATACATTATTAAAATTATATTTTGAATTTTAATGAATGTCTGTTTTGGCTATAGATTGGATCTACCAAGTGGATTTGGCAAATTCTTAAGGATCTTTGGTATAAAAGATTGGCATGAAACTAATCTTTTGTATCAATGATCTTCAGATCATTTCCTTCAAATTAAATGGCACAAATAAAATATTATGTCTTTCTTTCAATAATGTGGAAGGGGTCAACATTGTGTGTGCAATTAATGATTTTTTTTTTTTTTTAAATTATACTTTTACCAGCGGTTTACTGATAATCGCTGGTAAATATAAGTACTACCGGTGGTTATCAACCGCCGCTAAAGTGCTAGTCTTTAGTGGCGGTTAGCGTCAAACTGCCACTAAAAGTATCCCCAACGCATCCAAGTATGGTGGTTTTGACAACCGCCGCTAAAAGTTCTAGCGGCGGTTAATATAACTTTAGCGTCGGTTTCGAACCACCGCTAGAAACGGCATATTTTGTAGTGGAAAGAGGAGAGAGAGAGCACAATGGAGTCCCAAAATAGCAGGAGTTTGTTGAGAAAACTGAGCTTCACTACGTGGATTGAACCATTTGATTGGTGAACTTTAAAATCGACTATTAAAAGTTTATAACAACTATTATTGTTATTGTATAGTATCGAACGGTTCAAATATCTTTAAAATGTGTGATTTTTGGGCCCATTGCCTTTCAACGGATGATCTATCACTTTGACCGAATGAATCTCTCACATTGGTGGTTTAAATGAGGAGAGTCAGACCCTTTTCCCTAGTTTTTTTACTACGAGAAGTATTACGCACATTACTTTTTTCTCCACACACCAAATTTGCTAGTGGACGCCAATTATAAAAAAATTATATAATACCTACAAAGTTTGCTCCGTCGAATATGTTCAGCCCCATCTCAATTGGTTGCCCATAAATTTTGAGAGGAATTCGAGTACGCACATAAATCGATGATTAGATCATGTTTCTATGGTCATAGTATAACCATTGATTGAATCGATTCTGAAGATTTTCTGAAAGGAACTTAAAAACAATGGATTTTGAGCTTTATAAGAATTTGTCAAGAATCCGAGTAACTTAATAATGCATATGGGAAAAATAAAGAATCTGAGTCTGCTAAGAATCTGTCAGGAATCTGAGTGTCCAAGAATCTGAGCTTTTCTGGGAAAAACTAGGAAACACCAAAACAAGCCCTAAGGGTCTGTTTGGCAATTTTCTAAAAAACATAGGAAAAGGATTTTGATTTTCCTCTGGATTCTTATGGGGCTGGAATCCAAGGGAAATTTAATTTTTCGTTGTTTTTTGGTGTTTGGGTACTCTTTTTTTAGTCTTAAAATGTTATTCAAAATCCATTTCCTGTATTTGGATAGTAAGAAAACGAAAGAAAATATTTTATATCTTGTATCTAAGCTGATTGCATCAACAAGCCTTTCATAAAAATATATTTTGTTACATGGCTCATATTATAGACGAAAAAAATGCTATGATCAAGTGGTTTGAATCATCTTATGAAGATGAATTTGGACTAATTCTCATCTTTTCACATGGGACTATTATATTTTGCTACACGGTTCAAACTACCGAGAAAGTAGCCATCGTAGATTGATTCACTGGCAGTTTTGCCAGCAGTTTCTACCCGCCGGTGATTCTTAACATACCCCGGCGGTTTTAACTATTGAGAATATGCTCTAATCTTTCTGTTTAATTTTACTTGCCGACAATTTAAAACCGCCGAAAAATTGGTATACCTTCGCCAATAGTTAAGAATTGTGGGCAAAGTATCACTTCTCCAGCAGTTTAGAACCACCAGCAATAATATTTATAAATAAAAAATATTCGCCATATAAACCTGTAGGTTTTTTTTTTGGGAGCTACAAGTTGCACACGAGATTTATACTGTGACACATAAGTTAAAAGGAAGGACCTGATAATTTTGAGACCCGTGCCATATGGAACACCGTCTAAGCCTTTTGATTTGAATGACATGATATAAAGATCTTTGACACTAAATATTGACACAAAATACGAGTTATGTATTGACTCAGATGATAGAGATCACATTTCGTGCCAATTTTTGGCATCAAATATCTTTACATCATGGCCATCAAATCATACAGCTTAGATGGTGTTCCATGTGGCACAGGTCTCAAAATTATCAAGCCCTTCCTTTTAACTCATGTGCCACAGTACAAATCTTTGAGATGAAATAATAAGTGAGACTTTAGACCCTATCGATTAAAATTACTATTTGAGATCAACAGAGCAATATCTCATTTAAAATTACCCTAAATCTCAATCCAAACAATCAACTGATTAAATCCACAATCTGAGAAATCCTTCATCTTCTACACCAATCAAACAAAAGAAAAAAATTAATTATATCATTTTATAAGAACTTCCAGTGATCCGAGAATAAATTTTCAAAGCCCTTTCTCTACAAAGAAGCCCTCAAATCTCTTTTTCCATCGAAGCTGCAACCTGAGATTGCAATACCCAAATAAAGCTATCTAAAAAATCAGCATTTCGAGATAGATTCTCTTCTCAATCTGGGTATAAACAAGATACAAATGTCACATGTTCATTGTGACCTTGCGGAAAGTGAACCATAAGATTTCCCACTGGAGGCAATGACACAAGCTGCCCTACACATGCTGCCAAATCACAGAGAAGGACCTAAAACAATGTGCCTGAATGAAGAGTAGATACATGAAAAATAGTTATAGAAAAGTATAAGTCCTAAGTATTCGTTTGATGTACGAACTGCCAAAAAGTATAAGCCCTAAGCATGGTTGGTGTCCTGCACTTTTTAGGCATTCCATTTCCTACAGATTTTAGTCAATATTCTCCACTTAAAAAAAAAAAAGATAGGCCAAGATGCAAACCACAGCTTGCTAGTAATAGTAGAAAGAAACAAATAAAATAGAAAGAAAATGAAACAAAAGATAAAAGAGAATAGGTTTCTCATGCTCCGAAGTTGGAAGCTTAAACAATAAACTCATATAAGACTTTATAATGATTTAAAGACTCCTTTTATAATAAAACTAAACCCTAGAGTCAAGCTTATATGTTTAATCTAATCCTAACCATCCATTAGATAATAAATCTAGTTCTTCCAAAATATCTCTAATCTCATCACTAAAACTAAGTCCTACAAATGGGCGCTAACACAACTCAATTTCATGAAATAAGTACATTAGAATGTTGCTTTACTCTAGTAGATATCCATAGACACCCATTACTATTGGATATTTACCAAATAAATATTTAATATTATTTATTTATTATTAATTTAATAATGTTTATTTTTTTAAATGATTCCTTAATCTGATTGGTTCCATTTTAAAAGGATACTTTTGACAACAATTGATCATTTAACCTTCAAGTCAAAATGACTTGAATTTTGAATTAATATTGGAGGAAAATTTTTCCCACCATAAGTTTAAAAGTGTTGTAAATGTTTTGTCCCACCTCGCTATTTTACAAGAAATATTCATGACTTATATATGGAAACTTACCTTTCATATTGTTTGGCTTGATAAAAGGAACATAGCTCATAGCGGCGGTTCGCCGCCGCGCACGCGCACGCGATGTGCGAATGGCACAATTGGTGCTTTTAAGACGCACTTTGCACTTCGCATGACCGCATCGTCGCGAGGAGCTTGAGGAGCCTTTTCTATTTTAATTGAGATGGTCCGATCAATTGACTTGTTGACCGGTCAACGAGATGTAACTGTTCGAATGTGAACCGTTGGATCCTTACAACTGTTGATTAGATTAATCAAGGCCCTTGATTGCAAGCAACCGACAGACACAACCGCCCCTGAAAATGTGCTCCGAAAGTTATAAATAGAGGCCAGAGGAGGGATTCTAAATACTTACAATTTTCGAATCCTACATCTGAGCCCTCAGAATTCGTGTGCCAACCAGAGCATTCTGCGTCTTCGTTTCGTTGGGTCGCACATTACAGTGCAATGTAGTGTGTGACAAATAGGTGCTTCACCGAGGCTTCATTGTATCTTGGAGGCGAATTTGCCGATATCCCGTTGCATATAGGGGGTAAATATTGTCTTAAAGACAGCGATCTTATGGCGCATTAAAGCAATTTTTCGATCTTTTTCCGTTAAACTTTGTGCAATCTACCAACAATTTTAGGACAATATTACTATGGCACAAAAGATGATGGAACTCTCCAACACAAAGATCACGAAACTCGAGTGCTTTAATGGCACCAATTTCAAACGATGGCAATCAAAAGTATATTTCCTACTCACAAATTTGAAAGTCGCATACGTTCTCACTATGGACTCACCATCATTGGAAAAAGAAGATGAAGCGCTTGAAGAAGGTAGAATCCGTACGAAATGGGAAAGTGACAATTACACATGCAAAGGCTATATTCTCAACGCTCTTGCCGATTCTCTTTTTGACGTCTATCAAATTTATAAAACTGCAAAGGAGATATGGGAGGCTCTTGAACGGAAGTACATAGTAGAAGAGGTCGGTGTGTGCACATACTTAGTAAGTGAGTTATTTAATTTTAAGATATATGATTCTAAACCTATTTTGGAGCAAGTGCACTAGATGCAAATTATCGTCAATAATCTTGTGACGGAAGGAAGCATAATAGACGAAGGTTTTTAAGCATCTGCGGTTATTGCAAAATTACCGTTGGGATGGAAAGAATACCGTAAGAGTTTAAAATATACGAAGGAAGAACGTACTATGGAGGAACTCTTAACTCATCTTCGCATAGAAGAAGAGGCTCGTCTACGTGACAAGGAGGAGGAGAAAACTGAGCTCGTCTCCAATGCTCACATTGTTGAAGATGCATCCACATCGAAGAAGAAGAACAAAGGGAAGAACTTCAAACTGAAGTCAAATAAGAAAGATTTCAAGAGAGGACAATACAAGGAAAAAGCAAAGAAGGGTAATTATTTTTATTGCAAGAAACCCGGCCATTTCAAATGTGATTGCCGAGAATTCTTGAAGAATAAAAATCAGGCAAGCATTGTGAGAGAAGAAGATCTCCTTGCGGTGATCTCCGAAGTCAATATGGTAGATGGTGGAAATGAATGGTGGCTCGATTATGGGGCAACTAGGCAGGTGACCTCTAATATGAATAATTTTGTATCCTATGAGGCTCATGATGGACATGAATTATTCATGGGAATTTCCACTACTGCCAAAGTGGTAGGCCAAGGCAAAGTTATTCTACACTTTACTTCAGGAAAATCTGTTTCCCTGAATGATGTCCTTCATGTCCATGAAATCCGGAAAATCTTGTATCGGCTTGTATTCTGAACAAACATGGATTCAAAATTGTGATCGAATCTGATTCCATTGTACTTTCTAAGAAAGGAATGTTTGTAGGCAAGGGGTATGCCTCTTGTAAAATATTTAAGTTCAATATCAATGAGATATCAGCTTCTTTGGTTTATATGTGTGACTCAATTTATTTATGGCATAATAGATTAGGGCATTTAAATTTACGTTCTATGGATAATATGATTAAACTAGAACTTTTTCCTAAAATAAATATAGATTATGGTAAAGATAGATGTAGTATATGTGTCCAATCTAAAATGACTGAGAAGCCATTTAAAAGTGTTGAAAGATAATCTAAACTATTAGATTTAATTCATAATGATTTGTGTAGTTTGAATAACATTACTACTAGAGGAGGGAAAAGATATTTCATCACTTTCATTGATGATTGTTCTCGATTTACATATGTTTTCCTTCTTCAATTAAAAGAGAAAACATTTAGTAAATTTATCTCTTATAAGGCTTTAGTGGAAAATCAATTAGATTTTAAAATTAAGGCATTACGATCAGATAGGGGAGGTGAAGACATGTCACATGAATTTTCAGATTTTTGTGACAAGTATGGAATTATTCATGAAGTCACCGCCCCATATTCTCCTCAATCAAATGGAATTGCCGAAAGGAAAAATCGGACTCTAATAGAAATGGTAAATTCTATGTTAATAAATTCTGGTTTGAATTCAAATTTATGGGGAGAAGCATTGGTTACTGCATGTTATATTTTAAATCGGATACCTTTTAAAAAGTCTTCTAAAACTCCATATGAAATTTGGAAAAATAAACCTCCAAAATTACACTATTTAAAAGTATGGGGTTGTAGAGCATTAGTTAGGGTACCCGATTATAAACATATAGAATTAGGTCCTAAAGCCACTGAATGTATTTTTGTAGGATATTCTATTAATAGTCCTATTTATAGATTTTTAGTATGTGAGCATAATAATATTTTTGAAAAGGATTCAATTTTTGAATCAAGAGATACAGTATTTTATGAGAATATTTTCTCTACTATTCCTAAACCTCTTGCATCCTCTAACTTAGATGAATCTTCTGATTCTCTTCATCTCTCTAGTAGTGAAGATGAAAAGATAGAACTTAGAAGAAGTAAGAGACCTAGGAAAGCCACCGATTTTAGCTCAGATTTCTATGTGTATCTTGTAGAAGGAACCAGAAATGAGAAAACTAAGAAAATGAAGTTTATTTTTAATATCGATGAAGATCCTCAAACTTTTAATGAAGCTGTTAAGTCTATTGATTTTGCATTTTGGAAAGAAGCCATAAATAATGAAATGGATTCTATCATGTCCAATAATACTTGGGAATTAGTAGACTTACCACAGGGATCTAAACCTATAGGTTGTAAGTGGATATTCAAAAGAAAACTTAATCCTAATGGCACTATAAATAAGTTTAAGGCTAGACTTGTTGTCAAAGGTTTTAGACAAAAGCATGGTATTAATTATTTTGATACCTATGCTCCAGTGGCTAGGATTTCTTCCATAAGGATCTTATTTGCTCTTGCTTCTATATATAAACTTCAAGTTCATCAAATGGATGTTAAGACCGCCTTTTTAAATGGTGAACTTGAAGAGAAAGTATATATGGATCAACCAGAGGGATTGATCATGAAGGGACATGAAAATAAAGTTTGTAAACTTATTAGGTCCCTATATGGTCTAAAACAGACTCCTAAACAGTGGCATGAAAATTTTGATAGTATTATTTTATCATATAGATTCAAGATTAATGAATCAGATAAATGCATTTATAGTAAGATATCAAAGGGTAAAGGAATAATTATTTGTCTCTACGTGGATGACCTCTTAATTTTTGGTACAGACTTAAAAAGTATTAAAAATACAAAAAGTTTTTTGGCTTCAAAATTTGATATGAAAGACATGGGTGAAGCCGATGTAATTCTTGGAATAAAATTATTTAAGCAAGATAATAATATTATTTTATCTCAGTCACACTATATAGAAAAAGTGCTAAAGAAATTTAAACATAATAAAAAATCAGCACCAACACCTTTTGATCCAAGTATAAAATTAAAATCCAACGATAGCAGAAGTGTATCTCAATTAGACTTTTCTAGAGTAATTGGTAGTTTGATGTATGCTACTCATTGCACTAGACCTGATATTGCTTATGTGGTAGAAAAATTAAGTAGATATACTAGTAATCCTAGTCATGAACATTGGAAAGCAAATAGTAGAGTATTAAGTTATCTTAATAAAACTAAGGATTATATTTTACATTATGTTGGTTATCCTACTGTACTTGAAGACACAGATGCTAGTTGGAACAATGATATAGATGAATCAAGGTCTACTAGTGGATGGGTATTTACTCTTGGAGGTGCTGCAGTTTCTTGGGGATCAAAGAAACAAACATGCATAACACATACAACTATGGAATCAAAATTTATTGTTCTTGCGGTAGGGAGCAAGGAAGCAGAGTGGTTACTATTAAAAATTCTTATTTGGCCTAAGCCTATGCCACCAATCTCTTTATTCTGTGATAGTGAAGCTGCACTACCTAAAGCTTATAGCAAAATTTATAATGGAAAGTCTAGACATATAAGTTTAAGACACAGTTATGTTAGTCAATTACTCCGTGAAGGAGTAATTACTATCAATTTAATACGGACCTTTACAAATTTAGCGGATCCATTTACAAAAGGACTTGCAAGAGATGTGATTATTAAAACATCAGCAGGGATGGGTTTAAAGCCTAATAGATTACATCACCTATGATGGTAACCCGACCTATTTTCTGAAGTCCAGAAACTAAAGGTTCAATGGGAAAAACAAATTTTATGTAGTGATTGCACATTATTAAAAATGTGAGTTTATAACTCCAACCATCTCAAGTAATAATGTGGAACTTGTAACATAAGGAAGAGGTTGAGATATTTTTCTTAATTAGTCTATAACATATAATGTTGAAATGTCTAAGTTACAAGGGCATTTATGATAGAACTAACCTATATGAGTTACGAAGTGTGGCCGCTTCGAAGATAGATAAAGGTTTTTCTTGAATACAACTCATGAATACCGGGGTATAAGCACAAGGCCATAAAACGTGTTGGCTGTTAAAATGAAATGAAACTTAGATTACTTATGTGTGTGATATACCCGGTTGATTATACAAGAAAATTAGTTCAAGAATTTAGATCACTAAAATTTTTTATCAATTTTGATGTATTATCACTAAGTGAAGGTTCAATTCCTTAGGACACCTTTATTTAAGTATACAGTAGTCAAGAAATGCTCAAATTTCTTTGGTACATATATATACAGTTTTTATTATCAGATTTAAGAATGACTCTCAGTTTCTTTATTTTCAATATTTAACAAAATAGGAGACGATGGATATTTATTTTGTAAATAGGGGAGGAATGTTGGATATTTATCAAATAAATATTTTAATAATATTTATTTATTATTAATTTAATAATGTTTATTTTTTTAAATAGTTCCTTAATCTAATTGGTTCCATTTTAAAAGGATACTTTTGACAACAATTGATCATTTAACCTTCAAGTCAAAATGACTTAAATTTTGAATTAATATTAGAGGAAAACTTTTCCCACCATAAGTTTAAAGGTGTTGTAAATGTTTTGTCCCACCTCACTATTTTACAAGATATATTCATGACTTATATATGGAAACTTACCTTTCATATTGTTTGGCTTGATAAAAGGAACATAGCTCATAGTGGCACAATTGGCGCTTTTAAGGCGCACTTCGCACGACCGCATCGTCACGAGGAGCTTGAGAAGCCTTTCCTATTTGAACTGAGATGGTCCAATCAGTTGACTTGTTGATTAGGCACGGATTGACTTCGCATGTGTGCACCAAATGTGTGCATCAGGCAGTTTTCGACCACTCAAGGAAACGGTCGGATTCCGGATTCGAACAAACAGTTAGGATTTCGAATTCAGACAAGTCAATTGACCAAAAGATGTAACTGTTTTAATGTGAATAGTTGGATCCTTACAACCGTTGATCGGATCGATCAGGGCCCTCGATTGCAAGCAACCGACAAACACAACCACCCCTGAAAAGGTGCTCCGAAAGTTATA
The DNA here is from genome assembly GCA_021018995.1 of Chloranthus sessilifolius. Taxonomy (NCBI): domain Eukaryota; kingdom Viridiplantae; phylum Streptophyta; class Magnoliopsida; order Chloranthales; family Chloranthaceae; genus Chloranthus; species Chloranthus sessilifolius. Next base: position 33,729,098 of record CM037593.1, read on the forward strand.
AATAGAGGCCAGAGGAGGGATTCTAAATACTTGCAATTTTCGAATCCTACATCTGAGCCCTCAGAATTCGTGTGCCAACCAGAGCATTCTGAGTCTTCGTTTCTTCACCGAGGCTTCATTGTATCCAGGAGGTGAATTTGCCGATATCCCGTTGCATATAGGGGGCAAATATTGTCGTAAAGACAGTGATCTTATTGCGCCTTGAAGCAATTATTCTGGTCTTTTTCCATCAAACTTTGTGCAATCTACCAACAATTACAGGGCTTTGCAAAAGGCTTGAAACTTGAGGTTTTATTGAAGGTACAAATGTTACTGAGTCTACATCAATTAGAGAGAGAGAGAGAGAAATCCTAGCCTGTGAATAGGATTTTCAATCGTGTTAAAAAACCCGTGAATTTGTGAATTTGGTGGTTTGGAAGGGTGGACAACTGGCTCTCATTAAAGCTATACATTATCCAACCGCATGGTGTACTTCATATCTATATTCAATTCCTTAGTGACTGTCATTGATAGATTGGAACAAATTGAAAGGAACTTCTTACAGGAAGGAAGAGATGAGAAAAGAAAGTATGTCTTGGTTAATTGGGAGGTGTGTCATTTCTCAAGAATGGATGGGGACCTGGTGATCTTTAGATTAATGGAAATGAATGTAGCGCTCCTTGGGAAATGGATTTGGATGATTGCTTCAAAAAATCAGAATTAGAAGGTTCAATTGTTGTTTTGTAGGTATTGGGGAACAACCATGGTTGGAATGTCAAGTCGAATAGGAAGGGATCGGCTTCATGGAATGTGGAATGCAATGTGAAAGGCAAGTTCAGGCAGTATATTAGGTCTGATTGGGGTGATGGCTCCCACATCTTTGTTTGGGAGCAGAGGTGAGTGAGAGAGGAAGCTTTGAGAGACAGGTTTGCAGACTTCTATCAGGTCAGAATGAGAGAAAAATCTTGATTTTTCCCCCATGTCCATGAATTCAGCGAATTCTCTAGTAGAGAATTCAGAAAATCAAGTAGGTCTTCTTCTCTGAAAAATTATGTTAAAAACGTTGTACTTTGTAGGTATAACTACAATTAAGAAGCTAAGAACGTAAGACGAGTTTATGAATGATACGAATTAGTCTCAAAATTTTATTTTGACCTACTTAAATGTTAATTTAACTTTCATAATTGTAATATAAGATGTTTAATATGTTGGTTTCAATACAACTGTTCAATTTTCAATTCATTGCAATTATGAATTTTTTTCCAGATGCAAAGAGATCAACTCTGGCATGCTTAGTGGTACAAATCCGAAAGGACAAGCGTTAAAAAAGCTTATATAAGTCAGGTGATTCTAGACTAACTATTAGTGACATTTATGAGCTTCATTATAGATAAAGATGATAAAATTAAATTGCAACAATTATTAACCTCAAAAGTACATCAGGAAACAGGAGAAGAACTTATGATCAGTTTAGCTGAAAGTTGGAAAGAAGGTATTGAAATTGGTATCAAAGACGACGTCAATGCCATGACTGGCATGATTGAGGCAAACATTGATGTTAAAATTTCAAATTTGATTAGTTTGCTTGTCGTGCTTATTAGATTTGTAATTTTTTCTATATATATATATATATATATATATATATATATATATATATATATATATATACACATGTGTGTGTGTGTGTAGAAGATGACTAGGAGAGTCTCACACCTCAAACTGCCTTCGTTATTTGGTAGCTTCCTAATTGTCATTTTCATCATCACCTTGTCCCATCTATTTGGGGTTGCTTCAGTTTCCTAGCTATTTAGGCTTAGATTATCCTCCATGAATATGTGATTAATCTAGATTGTAGTAGAACCTCTTTGAATCACTTCTAGATTCAACTTGTACTATTTTCAAGTTTATTAGAGAACTTTTTAAACATTGAAAGAAGAATCTGTTTTTCAGAGTTGTGATATAGCATTCCTTAACCTCTATTTCCACATTAGATTGGCATCCTATTACAATATAAGAGCTTGTTTTTTCCGAAGTGGAACAATAACAAGTTTATTTAAAATTGACTACCGGACGTGTCACATTATAAAAAAATGGTGGATTCAATTTTCTACCAAATTGAATGAGCAAAGGCTTTGGAAATGAATTGTATTTTTGCTTTGTGAGAACCATGGCTTAGTAGAAATTTTCTAGCAAATGTCTGCTCCTGCTCCTGTGTCCAAACCCACTCTCCCTTTGGTTGAACAGGGGTTCAGGTTCATAAGCATTAGGGATGGACCCCATCTCCATGGCGAGAGATAGAATAGTAGAACAGAGCTTGCATTTCAAGTACCATGGCTCTATATGATATATGCAGAGGACACAATCTTCTCATTGTGCCAAGAAAGAAGAGTCCATCCATGAAATATAATGAAACTGGTCTTGGATTCTTCATATCAACTATCAAGGTAGCTAGCCCAATATGAATTACCATATGCCATCTACTAAAGGTCTAATGAAAAATATATAATCAGTCCACAACCCATCGACAACATGATGCAATAAGTCAATGACCACAATCATACAGAAAATCCTAGGAGACTGAAGAAACTGACTGAACACCTGTACTGAACAAGACTTTCCTAGAGGTAGCTAATGTGAGCTGAATATCCAAAGATCACAGTTGAGAGATTAGTACTTTTTCCCTTTTTCTTGTTATAGTAACATAATCTAAGCTGAACATCCAAAGATTAACACTAAATAAAGAGAATCAAACTACACGAGATTTCTCTACCATAGAAGAAGAAGAAGAAGAAGAAGGCAAACAATAACGACGGATGAACCAAATAGAAAGAAACTCTTCGACACATGTACCTTCAACTATCTGATTCCAATAATCCCTTGTAACTGAAGCTATATCAAGAATTTCCACTTCCTTTGCTGCAAGTAGTGGTTGATGGGCACTGTATCAGAAATTTCTAGAAAGGTATTGTCAAATCTAAAGTGTTACATGATTTATCTAAAGAAAATTCTATAAAATTCGTACGAATGAAGAGCATAAGCAAGATAATCACCTTGATCACTAGGCAAGATTCCGACCATTTTCAAGAGAGTAAACAATACACTATTTAGTATAAATTTTAGGAAAATACTACTTTATAAAAAGTTGGGTCTGCTGGGACATAAGAAGTTCATAAAATATTAGCAAACCTATTTTGCATCTTGGATAAGCATTCCAAGCTTCATCTTCGATAAGCAATCCAAGCTTCCTATTGGAATGGTTTGCTCTCCCGAACAGATTATTAGCAGGCTGGTTAGCTACAAATTTAACTAATCATTAGGTTCTATGCATTCAAGGGAGTAGCTTTTAGATGGGTGTCTTTTTTGGCTACTTTTGGCTCCTTCATTGGAATTTTTTTCTTAAGTTTTTCCTTGCAATTAACTTTTTTCTTTACATTTTATCCCTTTGGAGGCAGTTTTTACCACTTCAGGGACCTTTTTCATCCACTTTCAGTTTGGGATAATATTTATGCATTTATGAGTGTTCGTGTTTGTATATTAGAGCATCGTGTTTCAGTGTACTCTATGCCTATGAGAATTTCCGACGATATATAGTTGTGAATTTACATGACCCCTATAACAAACAGTGACCAAATTCACCAGACCTTTTTAAAAAGTCCCACGTTCTCCCCATTTTTTCATAAATTTTTTCATTTTTTTATAATTTTTACTAATTTCTTTTTATAATTTTTCCCAAATTTTTACCATTTTTTCCCCAATTTGCTGAATTTTGCCAAAATTTTCCCAACCTATGCTAACAGAGGTATAAAAATAAACAAGAGAAACTATGCAACAAAAAGTGCAAAAAGATGATTGGAACTGGGATAGAAGAGATTCCAAGGTCGAGTTTTGGAAAGAAAACCTTCTAAAAAACCAACAGAGTTTTGGAAAGAAAACCTTCTAAAATAATATTTGAAATTGCTTGACTATTATAAAAATAGAAATCGAATATAAAAAATCTTTAATTAATCATAAAAAAAGACCTAGAATCAATCATAAAAAAATCCTAATCAGTCATAAAAACCCTAATCAATCAACAAAAAACCCTATTCAATCACAAAAACACACTAATCAGTCATAAAAAAATTAACCCTAATTGTTCATAAAAAATCCCAATCGATCATTAAAAAACCCTAGAATTGATAAAAAGAAATCATAACAATCATCAAACAGACGCTAAAATCAAGCATCAAACCTAGAAAGGATCTTTAAAGGCCCTAATCACTCATCAAAAATTCCTAATCAATCATTGAAAATCGTAATCAATCATCAAAAAAAAATCGATCACTGAAAAACCCTAGATCGACCATAAAAAACCTCAATCTAGGCCAAATTAGAGAGAGAGAGAGAGGGAGGGGAGAAAGAGAGAGAGAGAGATTTTGGAGGAGAAAGCTTACCGAGAGAGGCAGCACCCATTCTCTCGACTAGAGCAGCCCGATATTCTTATCCGAGCTGTAGGAAAAGAAGAAATCCTATGATTATAAATGGGTTTCGTATTTTTCGAAGGGTTGGAAAATATATTTATTTTCTGCTCACTTCTAACCCCTTATTTTCGCTACCAAATGGCAGATGTTATCTCGTTTCTAGCCTTTTCCCACAGTTTCTTTTCCTTTCCCCCTATCCAAACAGACCCTAAAGTCAGTCCAGAGAAGCTCGCAATCAGAGAACCTTTATCATTGTGAATTATATCACCATTTCCAACACTAACTGTGACCGCCCGGATTTTCCCAACATAATTTACTGAGATAATTTTTTTTTTCAACTTTAAACCAAATGGGAAAATCTGGACCGCCAGATCGCATAACTCAATTTGAATACAGAGTTTACTTGGTACATCACACAGTGCAGAAATCAAAGTAGTTACAATACATGGCAAAAAGAAGTGATTCCATTTTATATAGAACATCTAAAACAAAACAACCGAAATAAAACCACCGGTGTTGGCCGTCCATCACCTAAACAGCGGCATACAAATATCCGTACAAAACTAATTCTATCATTCTATAAAAACACTGGACGTACCAAGTCCAAAATCTAAAACCTTACCGTGTCTGAAATCACTATCTATGGACAACTCTACAGGCGAAAGATCTTCGTCTTCTGAATCGTTCTCAAGCTCCGGGGTATAGATCAAGATCTACACCTGTGACGTATAGTCAGGGTGAGCTAACAATCTAAACTCAATAGAAAAAAATCAATACCAATGTACATCTCCTTAATCAATGCACAGACTCAATGACAGAAATTTCAAGGGCAATTTCATATCAAAACTAAAATCTGAAAAACGTCAAATTTCGAGTTCAATTTCAAAGATCTAAATTTTCAAAGTTCGCGCTCGTATTCAAAGATTCAAAATCATTTTCTAGGTTCAAAATTCATATTCAAGGCTTCCAGTTTAGAGTTCATATTCAATGATTCACGATTCTTAATTCATTTTCATAGTTTAGATACGAAGTTTTGTTATGCTCTTTATGTTTGTTCTAATTAAGTTTTAACCTATTGCAATCACACAATGGAAATTGCAGCACTAGTATAGGATCATTCCCATGAGAAAGTAATTTATTTTATATTTCTATTTTAAAGACTTATATTTATCCTTAAGATCCTAAACTACTTGAGAAATATGAATAAAAGAATAGTTTCTTAAACTAATTATAGAAAATAAATCCTAATCTTCAAACTTTTGGATCCTAGTCGTCAATCAGTCTCCTTCTGTTCTCAGATATTTATAAAATTAAAAGTACCGTTACATCATATTGCAGTCTTCTAAAATTCGAGTGTTAATCAAAAACTAAAATCCTTTAACACAAATTTAATCTAATCAATAATCTCCTAAAACTTGGGCGTCAATCAAATTCGAAAAAATTGAAGATAAAAAAGTAAAATCGTTACACCAATCTATAAATTCCCAATCTGAGTCGCCAATTCAAATAAAAAATTTATAGATGTTTATAAAGCAGTTAAAGTGCATAAAAATAAATCTAAACTAGAATGCAATAAAAATATATCTTTCACCCCTCAGCTGCACGCGTCAATTGCTTCTGAGAAACTACGGATATCTACACTAATCTTTCAGCTCTCAATCCCAGTCGTCAATTGTGATCGAGGAACCTTGGATATCTAAACTAAAGTACTCTAAGTTTGATCGGAAGAAAATCCAACCACAGTTGTCAATTGATGCTGAGAATTCCTTCGATAAAGAATCCTATATCGGGCTCTCTTATTTATAAATCATAAGGAGTCGATTTATAAAACTTATAATTATAATAAAAGAAACTACTAAAGCAAGAGTTTCCTAATATAACTCTAATTCTAATCCTACTTTTCCTTGCTTTCCAATGGCTGATGGGCTTCTAGAAGTATTCCTTATTTTCTCAGCAGCAGAGTCCTTCTAAGAGTCTTCTTCTCAATCTCCTCAGATCCATGATTTGCCAATCTTCTAGTTTAAGAGATTTTTTGATTATGTGCATGGCGGTGTAGATTTCTTCACATGATTAGCAGTGTAAAAGCTTCAATTTATACAATCCTAAATTACGATTGTTCTCTTTTCAGCTTACATCTCAAAAAATGATTCTTTATTACGAACGATCGTATTCTCTTTTGTATCGCGCTTCTCTTTTGAACGTCTTTTCTGAAGAATCATAAATTACGATTTTTCAACTATCGTTGATTTTGTTCAATCGCAAAGTATGATTTTTGAGCTTTAAACACTGTCGAATCATCTTTTACGCTCAATCATATTTCTTACTGCTTTATGAGTTCATTTGGACGAAGATTAACACTTTAGCTCTCTTTTACTGCTTTTCCTTGATATCTTCACATCATTAACTTATTAGTAGCAAACTGAGGTCTAGCATCACTATGTTAAGGGTGATAAAATGGTAAATTATGTGACTGATCACACCTCCAAACTTAAGCTTTGCTAGTCCCTAGCAAACAAGGAAAGAAATACTACTCTAAATTATTAAAATTAAATGTTACTTTCATAGGGAGCACGATTGCATTTAACAGATTCAACAAGCCTTTAAGCCCCTAGGTGATCTCTAGTGGAGGACTTGTAGTCTACTAAAGGTTTTCAGTGAAGTTACCTATAAACTTTAAAATGCTTTTAGATTTTTCAAAATATTTTTCACTACAAAACAAAGGGTGAAAATTAAAAATCTACACTAATTTTGTACACTAGTTAAGTTAATCATCATATGGTTATTATGATTTTCAAAATTATAAATCTTTTATCCTTACTTTCCATCATAGTAGTTATCCTTTATCATAACTCAGCAATTTCAATTATGTAAAGCGTGGAGTGTGTGCGTACCAGTGAGCAGTTTATTCTTCATCGATTTTTCTAAACTACAGATTTAGAAAATATTTTCAATCACACTCTCACTACTCTCAAAAAAATGTCAAAATTTCTGAGTTCTCATAATATGATATATATATATATGATAAATTTGAAGGAAAATTGACTGAAAAGATAAATCTCATGGAATAGATAATCAATTATGTTCTTATAATTTCTTGTTCATTCATAGTATCTATTGCATATACCTCTACTAGACCCATACTTTTGCAAATTGTAAATCAAAAAGGTCTTTTCTCTGGCTTGTAATGGGGCTTTGGGTTAAGTGGTTTCAAGGAAGGGTAGAAAGGATTCAAAGATTTCTGAGAATTTAGTTTTTCCTTCTCCCATCTTCTTCTTTTCTTTTCTCTTTCAATAAGTATCCAGAAATTGGATAACTTCTTCCTATCATTCTTTTTCTGTAAATCCCATTCTTTCAAACTTTATTCAGAAGCTTTTTGCTTCTCTTTTAATAGAATCATCATTACGATTCTTCATTTATTTTATTTTCTTGAATGCTTCCAATTGCTAAAATCGTGTTTTATGATTTCTTTTCTATCCCATGCTTTCTTCATTATATTTCTTCTCAGTTGTACCTTTTTTTGGTATATCCCTTATCTGTTAGCTTATACTCCTTTCACTCCATCTTCTTTCCTTCTTTTACATTCTAAACTCTCAGAAATTGTAAGGGTTAAAGGTTGATAAATTTTTGGTACAAAGAAATTTGATTTAAGCTTCTAATATGGGTTCAAAGGATAGATTCTTTCTGGGATTTTGGCTTTTTGGCTTTGACTAAACAAAAAATGGCCTTTAATCACCTTTACGATTTACTAGCATGGATGTCATATTATTTTGATACAATTAATAGATAGTTCTAAAGAAATAAATCATCATAATCACAGAATGTTTGATTCAATTTTTCAGCAATATGAGATTTCATTAAAATGTAGTTAAGAAGTTTAAGAAAATTTTAAGCTTGAATAGAAAGCAGTCTCTCTCGAAAGAGAAGAGAAAATATGGCTCAAAAGTTCACTAGTTTATAATTTTGAAACTATAATATAAATTTTGTAGTTTAAATCATTCATATAGTTTCAAGCATTCAATTGATACAATGTTCAAAAGAGCTAAGCATGAATTGTAACTGCTCTATTGTTGATTGTTGAACTTCTACTACGATGGATCGTTAAGTTTTATGGATTCATAATTTTTCTATCATAATTTACATATAATGGTTAACTACTCTATAATATTTATAGAACTAATCTAAAAATAGAAAGGAAAAAAAAATTTATATGCAAAAATGCAAACTAAATAAAACAAACTAGCAAACTAAATAAGACAAAAAATATACTATACACAGAAGTTGTGTATCCCCCCAAACTTAAATAGGACAATTTCCTTATTGTGCAAAAATAGGGGACACTCAAAATTTATTTACCCTAATAGTGTCGTTAATGTACCGAGTATATGATCTGTAAAATTATTGGAAAATCTTTCCCCAAATTTGGGAGAAATTACTTTCGGCATGTTCGGAAATTATGCACCATCAAGAAATGGATAGAAACAATAAAAATCGTTAAAAAAAAATTTCATATATTAAACAAAATATTTATAGCGACATGAAAATGAAAATATATACATGAAAGTTGAAACCTAGGAAAAATGTAGACATATCCTAAACTATGACACTGGTAGCAAAAGAGAGGGGCAAAAATTTGTCTTTGATAAAGATCGGCCCTCAACTTCTGACTACTTTTAATCAGAGTCTCGCTCCTCCCTCCTGTATGTGTATCCACAACTTGACAAGGTCGCTACTCCAAGTGTTGTCGGAACACTCCCCACTGCCCTCCAAATATCTCCCCCAAATAGAGAACCTCACATTCCTTCCGTAGAAGAAATGCAATGCCACTATGAAAGTCCTTTTAGAAGTGGGAAGTGGACACATCTCCAGATCACCTTCAGCCTATACTTCTCCCCTGGGAAGACTATGTGAAGAGAATGTAATGCAGACAAGGGGAAAAGATATGCAATGGAGAGGGGTGGCAAGGGACGGCTCAACCCACCTGTACAACCGTGGATTTTTTACGATCCCGTCGCGACGATGCGCTCGTTATAAATATTTAGAGTCGCCACCCGGAGCTTTTGATATCCTGGGAAACCTAAATCAAATTTAAAGAGCACCGAAGTGCTAAAAATTGACTCTGAATTCGGTCTACGCCAAAGGCTCTTGGGTAGGGGCTTCGGTTATCGATCGGGAAGGTGTTAGGCACCCGATCAACCTGCTTAATGTGGTCTCTACTTATGGCCAAAAGAAAAATAATATATAAGAAATGAAAAAGACTTCCTTTTACCCAAAACGTCTTAAAATCCTATTTGTGCCCCTCTGTTCCTACCAAAAATTAGGCGGCATAACGACACAAATGAGAGGATAGAAGAAGAGCTGAGAAGGTAGAGGAATAGAGGGGAGAGCCAGAGCTCTCAGGCCCTTATTGCACCGCTTGAGAGCCTTGTATTGGCTTGCCTTGGTGAGATTTTGAAGGCTTGTATGGTGAGAAATGAGATTCTAGCTCCTAGGGCTTGATAGCTAAGAGGTAGAGAGAGAAGGTTAGGGGGGTAGTACACACCTAAACTAGAGCCTTTGGATGAAAGGCTAAGGTTTTTAGAAGGTTTTAAGGTTCTGGAATTTGTATGAGAATGGTGCACTAGAGGAGAGAGAGAAGGGATTCTTTAATCTCTTAATTTGCAAAAAAATTCAAGCCTTTATAAAGGGAGGGGTGCCTCTCTATTTATAGGAAAAAGAGAGGTTAGGAGGGTGTTTAGAGGCCAACTTGGATTAGCAATTAGGTAATCTAGCCATCTAAAGTTTCTTAGGATTTTTGGAGCCTTGAAATATGTGAAGAGATGCTCTAATGGTGGATGATAAGTTGGGGCTTTAGACCGCTTAAGGGGTTGCAAATAGATAGTGAATGGGTACAACAGAACTAGCAAAACACACAGGTACTGTTCACAAGCCTGATACAACTAATAGATGCGTCAGGCATATGTAGAGTAAAACAATGATGCACAGTGATTTTGGAAAGTTGCAAGCCCGCGGGGGGACCCACACATATGTGGCGCAACTATTAGTTGCGCCAAGCCATTTGTGGGGAGAAATGGCTTGGCATAAGTAATACTAGCGCCAAATTCTTATAGGGTTCACAGCAAATTTACTATTTTACCCCTGAGCTTCGGAATGTCGTAACTTCTTACATACAGCTCCGATTTGGGTGATCCTTGGCTCGTTAGAAAGTTGAGGACTTTTATATTTTAATAGTTTAAGATTTGATCATAGTAGAAGGTCATAACTAGTCCCGTTATACCACTCTTCATCCATTACTTAGGAAAGCTAGGTTTAGGTCCGGAATGATTTCTAAGGGTCAAGATGGGTTTCTAAGGGTTCAAAAAGATTCCTAAGGGATCTAGGGTGATTCTTGAGGATTTGGAATAACTCCTAAGAGATCTAGGGTGATTCCTAAGGGTTTGGAATGGCTCTTAAGGTTTCAAAAAGGTTCCTAAGGGTTTCATACATGCCATCAAAAGCTCGAAGATACGCCTCTCTCAAAATGTATCTCGATTGGGCCTTGGGCCAAATTTGGGTGTCTACAGATGCCCCTCTTTAGTATCCGATCACTAATGATCGAAAACTCAATAAAAGAGACATCTGAAGAGGCCCAAGGCATTACTGACAGGTCTGCTGCATTCAGAATGAACTTCAAACATCATATGAGTATCATGGTGAGAAAATGAAAGCCCTGTATGTAACGTCCCAACCTTTTGGGCCATGATCCATAAAACTCAGTGCGTGTGCCGACGGATCATGCACCGAGGACCCCCTTTAACAGTGATGTAATGTCTATAGATCAAATCCAACAGACCAGATTGATCTTATGTAGACTGGATGTGGAAGCTTGAAACTCTCACACACGTCCCTTCAGTGTAGCTGTTTTACATTCAAGTAGAAGAGCTAGAGTATAAAAGGAAACCTAGGGCATTTAATTGTGTATTAAATGCTTATGAATGAGAGTTAAGATGAAAGAGGGTGAAACTTAAGGTGGAAAGCTCACCATTGTGCGATTGATTCGTTCATCATCAATGCAACAACGGATTAATTGGAGATCAGAACTAACTACGGCCGCTTAGTGAACCCTGACTCGTCTTGAAGCAAGGAAGAGGATTTGCTTGAATCAAGGTAAGGAGTGTGAATATCTGTTTTAGATCTGTAGTGTGGAATTGAATTAGTACGTGTCCTTATGATAATCTCAAGAAAATGAGATTGATTCAAAGTAAGAAGAGATCGGGGGTGAAAAACCCAAAAATGAGTGAAATCTGCTCATTTCGATCGATCGAATTATGGTTCGATCGATCGAAATGGCATTAAAAATGGGAAGAAAATGATGTCCTGAGAAATTCGTTCGATCAAAATTTATTTCGATCGATCGAACCTGTAGTTCGATCGAACGATTCGTATAGAAACAGAACATTAGAAAAAATTTGTGAGAATTTGACCGATCAAATTAAATTTGATCAATCGAATTATGTGATCTCGATCGAACAAATTGGGATTCATTCGATCGAACTGTGATAAGGTAAATGCCTTCTGTGGAATTCGATCGATCGAATTTCGTTTCGATCGATCGAATTTAATTCGTTCGATCGACTTGGAAAGTTTGTCTGATCGAATGAGAATACATTTGGTAGTTCTGGAAGAGGTCGATCGATCGAAACAGGGATTCGATCGATTGGAATTCCCAAATTTCAGCGTTTGGTGAGTTTTGACCATGAGATTGCACAGGGACTTTTGGCAGTGTGTTTTGCCTCGTTCTAATAAATAAAAATGATCATGTTTAGGTAAGCTTCGTGATTAAGGAGAACCCGACCTTGTGAAGGCTTGAGCAAGCACGGGTCTGATCTGTAAGGTAGGGAAAACTTGATATCATGTATATTGATTTCATTAACACGTGTGTTATGATGTGATGTATTTTCCGCTTTGACTATACAATTTTCGCATATGATTTTGAATTAATGAGGCATGTGATATGTTTTTCTTTGACCATGTGATTTCTGCATATGAATTCAAACTAATGAGGCATGTGACACGCGTGATTGAAAACATGTGAAGTTTATGAAATTTTCGAGATCCTTGTGACATGTGTATGTGAGACCTTCACATTTCATTTCGGTTTTGACATAAACTATGATTATCACTTTACACGGCGACGAGCTATATGTATGCACTTGCGATTTAAGGTTATGTGAATACCCGACCGACGCGGCGGTATAACCGTGACTGACGCGGCAGGATATCTGTGACCGGTACGGCGGCCAATCCATACACCCTTTGTGTGATATGTGTATGTGCTATGTGACTCCTACCGTACAATGGTAAATTCGTTCGGCCAAGTGTCCAACTCTATGGGACCTTGGATATATGTGCATATGACTCATGTGAGTGACGATGGTGGGTATTCCATCGGGGGCTTGAGGCTATAGTTCCTCATTCTATTACTTTAAGTAAATCATCTTTAAGTTTCTTCTTCTTATGTCAGATTGGAAATGTGAGCATGTTCATGAAACCATCAGCATGGCATGTGTGTGTTAAGGTTATGAGAATCACCACTTCGCATGTGTTCAGGATTGTTTCATTTTCGTTACGCCATAAGATGTGTGTTTGATATTTTGATAAGCATGCTATAAGATATTTCCCTGCTGAGGTTGGATGAAGCTCATTCCTTTAATAATGTCACAGGTTCAGGTGAAGGCGTTGTGGCGGAGATCCCGGAAAAGGAAGATTCGGACTACTCCCCCGACGAGGACCTTGAGGAGCCGCATCCTGAGAATTGTTTTATTTGTGCCCGACCTGAGTAGGTCCTATCATGAGTTGTTAAATTCTTTTGAAATCATTTTGATTGTAAGGAGACGAATGCCGAATAATAATTCCTTATATTCTGTTGAACCATGTTTCGGTAAGGAAGGGTCCTTACCGGTGGTTCTTAACGATTCTCTTTCCATAGACCTTATGGAATTAGAACCGTCTTTTGGGTTTTTTTTTTTTTTGAAATGATAATGATGTTTCACTATTTTGTTTACGTTACGGATTCAAAATGGTTCCGCTTAGATTCCATTGTGCCTTTGTGCGTGACGCAAAGTGATCCGTTCTCGGGCTCGGCCTTAGAGCTAGCCCACTGACGGCACGGGTTTCGGGGCGCCGAAATCCAGGCTGTCACAGTTGGTATCAGAGCCTGGCTTTAGAGATGCCAGACAAGTCTTAACCTTTCGAGAGTGAGATTTGGTTGTGTACAAGGGACCTTCTGTTAATGAGACTTTTGTTTCATTGTGACAGATTCTAATGGAACATCGTGGAAGGGGTCGACCGAGAGGTAGTCGCCAAAGAGGGGAGGGGCGTACTGACGATATCCCTTCAGGATCCGGGACAGATCTAAGATCGCCTCCTGAGGCCGAGGGGAGCCGTTGAGATGAACCTTCTGACAAGTTGACTAGGGCCATGGAGACGATTGCTAAGGCGATGGCCCAGCAGACGGCGTTGCTAGCTGCCAACAACAACCAGTAGTATCAGCCACCACCACCACCTCCTCCTGCCCTCTTGCCATCCTCATTTGTTGATTTCAGGAGATTGAGACCTCCTGTATTCCATGGGTAGACGGATCCGCTTGAAGCGGAGAAATGGTTAAAACAAATGGAGAAGTTGCTAGAGAGATTGCAGAGCCCAGAGCATGAGAAAGTAGGATGGGCATCTTTTCAGTTGGAGGGTGATGCAAATGCATGGTGGAAGTCTGTTATACGCAAACGAGAAGTGGAAGGTTCATATACTCAATGAACCTGGACAGAATTTGTTGCGACATTCAACAAGGAGTATTTTCCCAAGCAAGTCTGCAACCAATTGAAGAAGGACTTCACAAATTTAGTCCAAGGGAACATGACCGTACGAGAGTACGGCAATGAGTTTGTGAGATTGTCAAGATTTGCCCCTGAATTAGTAGCTACGGAGGAAATGAAGGCCAGTAGATTTGAGGAAGGCCTGAGACCTAACATCCAGGAGAGAGTGTCCATTTTTGAACTCGAGACGTATGCAGAAATCACGGGAAAGGCGATTGTAGCGGAGAGGGATATAAACAAGAGGAAAGATTGGAAAAGTAAACCAAGTTCGAGAGGGGCAAGTGAATATGACTACTCAGGGAATAAAAAGCCGAGGGCGTCTGCACCTGCTCCAGTTCCAAGATCAGCCAATTTGAATTTTCAAAGGTCAAATACATCTGCTCCGACAAGACCGTTCCGACGAGAGGGCTCCACCCAGACTCAGACACCTGGGGTATCAGCCACACAAGGATCTTCTCGAGCTGCATCTACCAGTCCACAATTGAAGTGCACTCGTTGCGGTAAACCTCACAAGACGTCTGACTATAGAAGGGACACGGGATGCGTGTGCCAACAGATCATGCACCGAGGACCCCCTTTAACAGTGATGTAATGTCTATAGATCAAATCCAACGGACCGGATTGATCTTATGTAGACTGGATGTGGAAGCTTGAAACTCTCACACACGTCCCTTCAGTGTAGCTGTTTTACATTCAAGTAGAAGAGCTAGAGTATAAAAGGAAACCTAGGGCATTTAATTGTGTATTAAATGCTTGTGAATGAGAGTTAAGATGAAAGAGGGTGAAACTTAAGGTGGAAAGCTCACCATTGTGCGATTGATTCGTTCATCATCAATGCAACGACGGATTAATTGGAGATCAGAACTAACTACGGCCGCTTAGTGAATCCTGACTCATCTTGAAGCAAGGAAGAGGATTTGCTTGAATCAAGGTAAGGAGTGTGAATATATGTTTTAAATCTGTAGTGTGGAGTTGAATTAGTGTGTGTCCTTATGAGAATCTCAAGAAAATGAGATTGATTCAAAGTAAGAAGAGATCGGGGGTGAAAAACCCAAAAATGAGCGAAATTTGCTCATTTCGATCGATCGAATTATGGTTCGATCAATCGAAATGGCATTAAAAATGGGAAGAAAATGATGTCCTGAGAAATTCGTTCGATCGAACGATTCGTATAGAAACAGAACATTAGAAAAAATTTGTGAGAATTCGACCGATCGAATTAAATTTGATCGATCGAATTATGTGATCTCGATCGAACAAATTGGGATTCGTCCGATCGAACTGTGATAAGGTAGATGCCTTATGGGGAATTCGACCGATCGAATTTTGTTTCGATCGATCGAATTTAATTCATTCGATCGACTTGGAAAATTCGTCTGATCGAATGAGAATACATTTGGTTGTTCTGGAAGAGGTCGACCGTTCAAAATTTATTTCGATCGATCGAAAATGGATTTCGATCGATCGAAACAGGGATTCGATCGATCGAAATTCCCAGATTTCAGCATTTGGTGAGTTTTGACCATGAGATTGCACGGGGACTTTTGGCAGTGTGTTTTGCCTCGTTCTAATAAATAAAAATGATCATGTTTAGGTAAGCTTCATGATTAAGGAGAACCCGACCTTGTGAAGGCTTGAGCAAGCACGGGTCTGATCTGTAAGGTAGGGAAAACTTGATATCATGTATATTGATTTCATTAACACGTGTGTTATGATGTGATGTATTTTTCGCTTTGACTATACAATTTTCACATATGATTTCGAATTAATGAGGCATGTGATACGTTTTTCTTTGACCATGTGATTTCCGTATATGAATTCAAACTAATGAGGCATGTGACACGTGTGATTGAAAACATGTGAAGTTTATGAAATTTTTGAGATCCTTGTGACATGTGTATGTGAGACCTTCACATTTCATTCCGGTTTTGACATAAACTATGATTATCACTTTACACGGCGACGAGCTATATGTATGCACTTGCGATTTAAGGTTATGTGAATACCGGTATAATCGTGATCGACGCGCGGCAGATATCCGTGACTGCAGACGCGGCCAATCCGTACACCCTTTGTGTGATATGTGTATGTGCTATGTGACTCCTACCGTACAACGGTAAATTCGTTCAGCCAAGTGTCCAACTCTATGGGACCTTGGATATATGTGCATATGACTCATGTGAGTGACGATGGTGGGTATTCCATCGGGGGCTTGAAGCTATAGTTCCTCATTCTATTACTTTAAGTAAATCATCTTTAAGTTTCTTCTTCTTATGTCAGATTGAAAATGTGAGCATGTTCATGAAACCATTAGCATGGCATGTGTGTGTTAAGGTTATGAGAATCACCACTTCGCATGTGTTCAGGATTGTTTCATTTTCGTTACGCCATAAGATGTGTGTTTGATATTTTGATAAGCATGCTATAAGATATTTCCCTGCTGAGGTTGGATGAAGCTCATTCCTTTAATAATGTCACAGGTACAGGTGAAGGTGTTGTGGCGGAGATCCCGGAGAAGGAAGGTCCGGACTACTCCCCCGATGAGGACCTTGAGGAGCCGCATCCTGAGAATTGTTTTATTTGTGCCCGACTTGAGTAGGTCCTATCATGAGTTGTTAAATTCTTTGAAATCATTTTGATTGTAAGGAGATGAATGCCCAATAATAATTCCTTATATTCTGTTGAACCATGTTTCGGTAAGGAAGGGTCCTTACCGGTGGTTCTTAACGGTTCTCTTTCCATAGACCTTATGGAATTAGAACCGTCTTTTGGGTTTTTTTTTTTTTTTTGAAATGATAATGATGTTTCACTATTTTGTTTACGTTACAGATTCGAAATGGTTCCGCTTAGATTCTGCTGTGCCTTTGTGCATGATGCAAAATGATCCGTTCAGCTCGCCTTAGCGCCAAATTTCAACGACGGGTTTGAGGCATCAAATCGTCACACTGTATGTCAGGAAAAATGGTCATTTCTTAAGGTAATCGATCCCCAAGTGCTTAGCGGCATTACTGGGTATAACCGAGGTGGAATGAGTTACGAAAGCCCAATAACTGGGAAAAAGGGTCGCTTCTCGAGATGATTTGAAGGAGTTTAATGTTCAAGATTCATTCTGAATTCAATAGCTTCATAAGTAAGGAGAGTGATCGACCCATATTCAAAGATAGGTATAAAACAAGTACGCAAGGTTCCATAGTTGGTGTCCACTCATATGAGGCATTGATCGCCTCATCTGACTGGTCACAGGTTCCCTTACATGAAGTAGGGTTTGAGGTCGTTGGGCGTACCCAACGATCCTGAAGTTTATTTAGCACGACTACCCGAGTGGAGTGAGTAGATGTCGCAATGCTTTTTAGGAGTACATGCTGCTTTTTGATAATATGCCCAGGATCAACATGACCTAGAGCATCCAACCTTAAGTAACACTTAACAAATCTGGCCAAAATTGGATACCTACTGAAGGAGACACCCAATCCTGGTCTTTACCGATAATGATCTTACAAATCATTTAACTATGCATAAACATACACCCATTAGGGGCGATAAGTAACAAAGGTGATGAAAGTCTTGACCCAGATCCCATCTAGGTATAATTTACAAGAATAAACTACCATCCAATGGATACCCAGATGCATGGCGCCTATCCAAGAGAAACTTCGCTAATACAGGTTTTAAGCCTGCGGAAATAAGAGAAATGAACCCTTCTTCATGCATGTTTTCACATAGTTGATTGATATGTAGTTTCATTTTCAACAAGTTGGTCTCAACCAACGATTGACCTTTTTTATAACAGAGTTACCCGGACTTCAAATCCCGTAGGGCACACGCCCAGACTGCGCAGACGAAGAGTCCACACCTCCGAAAATAGCTCATGACGAATCTGAAGTTAGAACATTGATATAGCTCATGACGAATCTAAAGATAGAGCGCTTAGCTCGAAGATTTAGCAGTAGAATCAACCTGATCGACACATTGACTGCTTGATCGGGATTGACACCGTTGCTCCTATTTTGAAGTAGGATCCAAAAATCCAAGGTGAACCTTAGACTTAGGACATTGATATAGCACAGTTACATTGCTGATAGAATATTGACATTTCACCACTTCAAATTTTGCATGTGTGTAGTTTGTGCCCAATCATATGAGGCATAGACCGCCTCATTTAACTAGTCACAGGTGTCCCTGCTTGAAGCAGGGTTCGAGGTCTTTGGGCAAACCCATTGATCTTGATGTTTATTTAGCACGACTACTCGAGCGGAGCGAATAGATGTCACAACACCTTTTGGGAGTATGTGTCATCTTTTCAAAACACATATTTTTGTTATTTTATGTGAGAAATTTTTTACCTTTTTGTGTTTATCATTTTATGCGACTTTTTAGGTTTTGAGTTATTATTTTATGTAATCGTTTTTGGATTTTAAGTTATCATTTCATGTGATTCCATCACTTTATCACTCTATTATTTTATGCGAATTATTTTCTTTATATTCTTTTTTTGGATTTTTTGGATTTTTAAGTTATTATTTTACGTGATTTTTTTGGTTTCTTCAAAGCTATCATTTTATGAGATTTTTTTAGTTTTTCAAAAACTCTCATTTTATGTGAATTATTCTATTATTTTATGACTTATTTTTGTCTTTTTATGTGGGATTTGTTTTTCATCATTTTAGACTTTTTCCACATTTTTCTGTGTAGGATTGGGATGCTTATTGATCTTGATCCATTTTATTCTAGTACGGCTTCTCGGGCAAGCTGAATGAGGATCGACATACTGTTTGGGAGCATGTGTAGCTGCTGGGAGTAACAAAACAAAGAGAGGGGGGGACCGAGCCATGCATGTGCCTCGTACCAGGCCCAAAACCTAACCCATAAGTGGCTGACGCAACTAATAGTTGTGCCAAGCCAATTAGGGGCTCAAAATAGCCTGGGGCAACTAATAGTTGCACCAAGCTTGGCTGGGGATTAGAATTTTTAACGCCCGAGTTCGGGTAGCAGCGGTGTATTTTTGAAAAAAATTCTCTCCCCCTCTCTCCAAACCGAAAGCAGGCCTCTCCTAAGGTTCCTTTACATCGCCTCTATGAGCACCGGGGTTCCTTTTACAACCCCGGCGCTCATGAATGAACTTCTGATATGAGGCCTGGGACGAGGTTTCTCCTCTATGTGGATCCCCCTAGCTTTTACCGCTGCCGTTGCGCAGGCTTTCTCCTTAGTCTCTCGCACTTCTTCTTCTGTGGGCTTGTAATTTAACCCAAACCTGACTTTCTGACCACCCTTAGCTGTGACCGGCTCTCTTCTGCCATGCAGTTTGGGCCCAAGTCCTTTTCTTTTTTGATAGCCCCACTTTTGGAGCATGGCCATTGCCTCTACCATTCCACCTCTGTTTCATAGAATGAAGCCCTCGTTGGGTTCCAGGAGTACCATCGATACTTCATATTTGAAGCTGTGAAGGTCGACATCCCCAGTGATGTGCGGCACATCCAGTACTTTAAACTTTTCAACGTTGTTGGTGGCTTTTTCCTTCTCACTGTGCCCTTCGTCGATGATAGTGATAATCTTATGCCCAGATGCGAATTTGAGCTTCTGATGTAGCGTAGATGGGATTGCTCCAACTTCATGCAGCCACGGGCGCCCTAACAGTAGATTGAATGAGGACTTAATGTCCATCACTTGAAATAATATGAAAAAGGCCATTGGCCCAAGCAATAGCTCAAGGTCAACTTCCCCCATTATCTCACTCCTCGTGTTGTCAAAACCTCGGGCACTGGTTCTTGTGGGTCTCAGCATGCATGGATCTACCCCAATCTTTGTGGCCATTCTTAAAGGGCATATATTCAGTAAGGACCTATTGTCAATTAAAACCAGCGGGATTATCATATTTTCGGATTCCACAGTAATGTTAAGGGATTTGGAGTGACTACTCCCTTCATCTGGTAAACCGGCATCCGAAAATGAAATTACATTTGGAGCCATAACTTGACCAATTATTTGTCCAACTTCATCAGGGCTTACTGGAGCGAAGCATGCGCATTTTTTAACGCCCCCATTAAAGCTTGAAAATGGAGTGGGGACGTCATTAACAGATCTCATACAGTAATATGAGCAGGCATTCTTCTCAACTTAGTCTCCAATATATGCTCACGGCTCATTTTTTCAAAAGGGTTCACAACACTATCCTTCTTTCCCTCTGATTAGGTATGTGCTGCTGCTGGTGCTTCCGGCTGCTTTGAAATCTTCTCGGATCACGTGACAAAGTCTACTGCTCCTTCTCTGCTACTGCCAGTGTTGACATCTGTCTATTCATAACTCAGCGAGACCTGATGAGGATTGTAAGCTGGTCCCAAAATTTGAAACGGAGTGGCTGCAGGTAGCTGATGCATTTGTACTGATGGCTCTGGAAGGGTGGGTAATTCTTAGCTTACCTCAGTGACAGATGGTTGGGTGGTAAAATTGAGCCAGGTTGGGGTGATGAGATTTACGGATGGTTGCAACAGGGGCAATGGGGTAGGAGTGGGCCATTGATGGTTGGTAGGTGATGGTGGGGAATGGAGGACCTGTTGGGCTAAGAGTTCAACTCATGGTGCTGGGTTAGAAAAATAATCCGACAAATTCAGGGGTTCAATCACCCCGATAGTCCTTTCTTCATAATCTCATTGCAACAGTGTGACATAAATTTCTCGATCGCTGATATAGTCCAACGGGTCGAATTCAAATTCCTCCTCACATTCTTCTATCATCCCAATGGTGGGTCTGGGACCTGTTCCTCTAGTAGGATGTGGGGGTAATGACACCTGATGAATGTTTGCATTCTGGTTCACTTGAGAAGGTGCAGGTGGAATGATTTTCTCGACATCAATTAAATCTTGGATCGCATGTTTCAATGGAAAGCAATGATCAGTCGGGTGACCTGGACCCTGATGAAAATTGCAGTGAGTATTAGGGTCATAATTTTTCGGGATAGTGTTGGGAGGAGGTTGACGTTGACGAACAGTAACTAATCCCTTTTCTCTTAGCAAAGGAAGAAGTACATTCAAAGATTGCCCTAAGGGCGTAAAAACTCGATCAGTGTGCCTCCTCCTCGCTGAGTCATCTGCATCCCCCATTCCCATTCCCGCTCTTTACATTAGTTATGTTCGATCTTGGTTAGTTACCGCCTTGAATTGGAACAGAGTTATATTATTATTGGGCCTGGTGTTGGCAATGTTCTGGACATCGGCCCTCGCTCTCTTCTCATTTCTCTGCTCTGAGAACCTCCTAACTCCACTGGTTCCACTGGATATATTCTTACTTTGGCGACCCTCCCTGATAGCATCTTCACAGCGATTTACGTTCCTCACCAAATCAGCGAAGCTGGAGTGCTGCTGGTACACTAGAAAGTTTGAGATCACTGGCAAAGTATTTTTGAAAATCATTTCTATTTATTCGTCATCAGGTATCCTGTTTCTAACTTGAGATGCTAATGCTCTCCAACGTCCCAAATAATAGCTAAAAGTTTCATTCGAGTTCTGCTTCAAGCAGGCCAAAGCTAACTTGCGCAGTTCAATGTCTATGTTATAGACATATTGTTGCTGAAATAAATGCATCAAGTCCTTCCAGGTTTTTATCATAGATGGTTCCAAGGATGTGATCCACCTCAAGGTCGGACCAGTCAGACTCTTCTGAAAGACCTTTATTAATAGTCTTTCGTCCCCTCTATATTGGCACATATCCCCACAATAAGACTTGATATGTGTTATGGGATTATCGGTGTCGTTATACTTGTCAAAAGCTGACATTTTAAATTTTAGTGGCAAGGGGACCTCAGCAAACAAACATAAATTTGAGAAGTCCATGGCGTAGATTTCAGCACCACCCATCTTCAACAACTGCTTCTGAATTTTATCCAACTATTCTTTCAACTCCTCTGATTCCTTGGACATGGGGGCCACTTTCTCAGCAGTCGGCTGGGCTTCACTCTGGGCTACCGAGGGTGGGCAATTATAGGAGGAGGGTTAAGGTTGGTCAATGCCCCAATATAAGCTCCATTATTCCTAATCCCGTCCTCTTCATACTGTTGATCTACATAGGGTGCAGTGAGGGCAGGATTCTCTTGCTAGTGCTGCATGGATTGGATGAGAATAGCATGAATGGAGGTTGGGTGAGTCTATTGGGGATGAGGGAAGGTTTGTTGGGTGATGGGATGAGTGGAAGTCAGATTTTGAGGTGAGGCCATTGGGCATGGGAAAGGCTTGGAACTGATTTTGGGATGTTGGGATATGGGCGAATTGGGGTTGATGTAAGGCATGGGTTTGAGCTGGGTATGGGGGTTGTGGGTGAGTGAAATTTTGGAGGAATTGTGAAGGGTATGGGTGTGAGGCTCCAAGGTTAGGGCCTTGTTGGCTAGGGTGTGGACCATGAAGCCTTGGGAGGGTTGAGCTATGAAGGTTTGGCCCATGGGTCCTTGGGAAGTTTGGGCCATAAAGCCTTGGTCATGATAAGTCTGGCCCATTGGGCCTTGATGAGTCTAGGCCATGGGCCCTTGATGGGTTTGGGTCATGGGCCCTTGGTGGGTCTGGGCCATGGGCCCTTGATTGGTTTGGGTCATGGGGTTTTGGGCCATGGGGCCTTAGAGTATGTGGGTAATGAGGGTTTGGGCCATGGGGCCTTGGGGTATGTGGGTAATGGGGGTTTGGGCCATTGGGCCTTGGGGTATGTGGTGGTGGGGGTTTGGATGGTGTGGATGATGGTGGGTCGATGGGGGTCATAGGGGAATGAGGCATGGAGGCTTGATAGGGTGTGTGATGGATCCATAGATGTGTGGTATGGATGAGAGAGGATTTGTTGGGAGACCTTCCACCTATTGTAAGTTTGGAACATCTCTTCCATCACGCCATGGAAGGGGGATCGGATAGAGATTGATTATTTGAGGGTTGGAGGGGTATGGATGGGGTGTGTGAAGAGGTAAAATTAGGCATGGCCCCGGTAAAATCAAGCATGACCCGAGTAAGTAGCGGGATATGGGGTGGGTTTGAGGAATGAGGTGGGGCATTGGTGGATGGATTAGGCATGTATGGGGAAGATGTGTGGGGGATAGAGGTGGAGAATCAGAGAGAAAAATTGATCATGGTTCCAGAAAAAATGGGTATGACTTGGGTAAATGGAGGGATGTGTGGAGGATCGGATGCGGGATGGATAGATGTGGGTGAGTTGGGTATGCGTTGAGCGGATGAAAAATAGGGTATGTTGGTTAAAGTGGAGGATGGGGTCGGGTTTTGAACGGGTGTGGAAGGAAGGTGAGATGGGTTGGAGATGGCCATGGATGAAGGCATGGCTTGGGAAAATAATGGGAAATGGGGAGTTGGATTTCGGATATTTTGGGAAGTGGTGGAAGGGAAAATAGGGGCACCGAACGGACCGGTTATGGTGAGGGTCGATTGGGTGAGGGGGGTGGAAGTAAAAGCTTCTTCGATATGGGAATGGGTTGGAGAATGTGGTGGGGACGAGTCAGGATCGGCGTAAGCCGAGTCCACAGCCCACAACATAGCTCGGTATTGAGTCAGGTACGGGTGCCTCGGATGGGGCCCGTAAAGCTTCCTCCTTCCCCTACGGGATGAAGGAGGGTATGATGATGCCGTTGTACCGGCACCAATCAAGACTCTATTTTTGGATTTTTTTTATTTTTAAAATTTTTATAAGTGAAAAGAAATGAGGAGTCCGGGGCCTTTTGAATTTCCTTCTCGAGTGGCTCTCGTACCCTAAATAGGTCCCACGGTAAAGGCTCCTAAGTGCTTCGAAAGAATCAAAGGGAAACCTTTTGAACTATTAAAGGCACGAAAACCAATGTAAATAACCCAATCCCCCCAAATGAGTGAAAAATAAGTCACCTTCTCTTGACCAGAGAGGGCGTATTGGGTGTCGAAAGTTGCGAGGCCTAAACAAAGGCACTAAAACTGTAATATCCCGAAAATTTGAGCATTTGACTTTGACCTCGAGATCCGTGCCGAATTTATCGTAGGTTTGACCAAGTGATGGTCAAACATTGAGTTCATGAAGTTATGTGATAATGTGAGATTAGAATAACCTAAGTGTAGAGTATGGTGTTATGTTGCAGTCACATACACCTATTTTTGGTATATGTGTTTAACACACAAGGCCAAGAGAGGATATAAGGGTTTAATAGCCCTATTTTCCTTTTGTTTGGTTGTTGAAGTTAAGAGGAGAGAGAGAGAGGAGTAAAGAGGAGTTATTGAGGAGAAAGTGGATGCAAATCAAGAGGAGATTAGAGCATTCATTGACGGATTCAAGCGATTGGGATTGTGAAGCAAATGATGGAACCCTAGCCATCAAACCCAACAAATAAATCCCTTGACGGGATTCTTGAGGTGAGTTTTAAATTGAAGTTAATGCATAGATTGTAGATGTTTAAATTTAGTCAAATATGCTTAAAAGGGTAGATTAAAGGCATAGAAAAAGAAAGGAGAAAGATTTGGAAGAACAGCCCGGAAGGGGGCTGAATCTGGCCAAATCGATTAATCGAAATTGGAGTTTGATTAATCGATTTTGGCCCAGAAGTTGAAAAGTCATGAGAGCCCGATTTCAATTAATCGAATTGAATTTCGATTAATCTATATGGATTTCGATTAGTCGATTTGGAAATCGACTAATCGACTGGGTACCTCCAGTGGCTGGAGAAAAGAGACTTGGAGAAATCGACTAATCGAGTTGGGAAATCGATTAATCGATTTTGGATTTCGATTAATCGATTTGGGATCGACTAATCGATTTCAGACTTTCGACCACTCGATTTGAGAATCGACCTCATTATGTTAGAGATTTCGATTAATCGATTTGAGATCGATTAATCGAATTTGAATTTCGATTAATCAATTTTGAGAATCGATTAATCGATTTGAGTTTCGATTAATCAATTTTGGGAATCGATTAATCGAATTATATTTTGATTAATCGATTTTGGGAATTGATTAATCGACTTTAATAGTTTTGCTTAACTTTCTAATTTTTCTTTGAGATTCATTGAGGGTCCAGGACCTTCTTCATTACATCTTTAGTGATGTATTGCATGTGTTATGATGTACCATAGGTGGTACGTGTGAAAGCGAGCACAAGGAGCCGCGTGGGACCTTGATGCTTAGACCATCAGAGAATTGAGGTAGGGAACACCTTGAACATGTACCTTAATTTCAAGAGCATGTATGTAGTGATATAATTATCAAATTTGAAGTTGTTTTAATTGTGAAAAGCTTTGTGAAAATGGGTGCGTGTGTGACACCAAGAATGTGATAAAGGCATCTGTGTGATGCAAGTAATTAAGAACAAGTAATCTAATGAGATCGAGACATCCCCAGGGGATGAGAAAGTAATAAAGGCATCAGGTGTGATACGAGTATGTATACATCCCAGGGATGTATACATAGGATTGAATAATTACTGTTGAGGCCTAACTGATATAAGATAGCACACTTACACGGTGAACAACTATATGTAAAGCACATGTTATTTTTGTTATTTAAGGTTTGATGGGATACCCCACTGAAGTGGCAGGATACCCACGACTGACGCGACAGGATATCCGTGACCGGTACGGCGGGGAATCTGTACACCAGTACGGAGGTTTATCCGTAACCGTAAGTACATCCCAGGGATGTTGTGTGATATTTAATCTCGCCGCCTAGTGAGAAAAGGGCTTGGGTCGTATTCCCAGGGAATACATTTTTTATAACTGTCTAATTAGATGACGATGAAGGGTATCTCATCGGGGCTCGATGCTATATTGCTCGGAGATTACTTAAGTTGAAGATTTAAGTTTTGCTTTAGGCCTGCTCAGTGTCATTCATGATAAATCGACAGTAAAGTAAGACTTGCTAACTACCAGTAAACTTGAATGCAATTCATCAGATTTAAACTATTTTTCTTTTAAAAGCATAGACACATCATGCTTAGAGTATCATGGAATATATATGAGTTTTAACTTATATGTTCATTGTGTTTGTTCCCTATTGAGCTAGGATGTAGCTCACCCTTTAGACTATACGTCGCAGGTCCATTGATAGCAGCTGTAGAGGCTTCAGGAGACGTAGATCCGGGTGATTCGGATTAACGTGCCTAGAGACGAGTTGGAGCCTCCACCCGAGGACTTCTTCTAGGTGACTCTGTTGTGTACTTTGACAGAGAGTAGTTTTGAGAGCTAGTTGTACGGATTGGTATGTCAAGCCTTTATTTTTGATAAACATGTAATTAAATTTAATTATTGTTTTGGTGAACCATCTGGGGTGATCTGGTCATCACCGATGGTTCGGGTCGGTTCTCTGTTCATGCAGTGGCATGAAAGTAGAACTGTCTTTTGCATATGCCAGTTGAGCATATTAACTGTTTCCACTTTATAAGATTAATTGCTTTAATTATTTAATTGTGCTTGTTATACCAATGTTCCGTGCATAGCTTTAGGGCACGATCTGGTGGGTCGTGCTGATGGAACGGGTTTCGAGGTGTCGAAATCTGGGCTATCACAGTTGGTATCAAAGCCTTTTCTTTTAGAAACTCTGACAATCATTCTTTTGTCAGAACATAGGGACTTCTGCTAATGAAAACTTTGTTTTCACGTGCAGACCGTTATGTCATCTAGAGGAAGGGGAGGCCGTAGTAGAAGCTTACGTAGTCGAGATGATTTTTTCTCGGACGTAAATAGAGAACCTATAGGAGATGGGGGGGCTTCTGGCAGTGGTGGCCAAGGAAGCCAAGACCAGGAAGAGAACCGTGATCGAGATCGTCAGGATCAAGATCAGAGAGAGCAAGAAAGAGTTAGAGAGCGAAATGAGGATAGAGAAGAGCGTCAGAGGATGATGCACACCATGGAGACCATGGCAGCTGCTATGGCTCAACAAAGATCTTTGGCTATACAACTCATGAGCGACATCACCACCGACACCTCCAAAGGGTCTCACACCGCCAAAGATCATCTACTTTTACTGAGTTTAGGAGGATGAGACCTCCTAGTTTTTCTGGACAGGGAGAGCCCATAGTGGCAGAGCACTGGCTGAGTGAGATGGAGAAAGTTTTTAGTGTACTGACGTGCACGGAGGACGAGAGCGTCCATTGGGCAGCCTACATGCTAGACGGACAGGCTGGGCCTCGGTGGAAGTTCGTTTCACGGACTAGGGCTCAGGAGACTCCGAATTTGCCTTGGACTTGGGATGAGTTTGTCGAGGAATTCAATAAACAGTACTTCCCTGAGGTGGTGAGGAACCAAATGGAAATCCAATTTCTACAGCTTACTCAGGGGAAGATGATAGTGAGAGACTATGGAGTGGAGTTTATGAGACTCGCTCGCTTTGCGCCCGACTATGTTATCACCGATATGATGAACGCAAAGAGGTTTCAGCAAGGTTTGAAGCCGAGCGTGAGGGGAGGAGTAGCACCATTTCAATTGAGGACCTATGGTGAGGTCATGAGTAAAGCGCTCATGGTGGAAGAGGAGAATAACAATAAATACCGCCAGAGGGAGCAACAAGGAAGGTGGAATACTGATCAGAGCAGAACGGGGAATTATGAACCGGTGAACAAAAAGCCAAGATTCATACCAAACAATCAGAAACCACCATTTCAAGGAGGCTATGGAAGACCAACGTAGCAGAGCAACCAGCAGAGATTTCCATTGCTCGCGTCGGGGAGACCGATACGCTACAAGAGCCCTGCTATTACTACAGGCGCTACAGTCACACATGGGGCTTCTCGAGCAGCTTCTTCCACACCTCGTAAGACTTGTGCCAAGTGTAGCAAGCCTCACAAGACAGTGAACTGTAGGGTAGGCACTCGGGGTTGCTTTCGATGTGGCAAGGTGGGCCACTTGATCAGGGAGTGCCCTGAGATGAACAAAGGGAAGACAGATTCAACACCTATTCCACGACCTATACAAGCAAGGAAGTCGATCGTCCAAGGGAGAGCCTACGCAGTCACCGCTCAGGAGGCTCAAAATACAAACAATGTTATTCAAGGTGAGCTTTTTTTTAAATAAAGAATTTCAATTCTTGAATTTTTAGATAGAGAAGCTGCATCTATGATTAGAAAAATATAAGAAAAACTTGCATATGATAGATTCTGGTAAATAGTAAATGATATATATGGATATGTATGATTAGGTACGTTACAAATTTATAAGGGGAGCGACGTAACATACGAAGCTCGAGTGTTGATAGACCCAGGGTCTACTCACTCATTTGTTACCCCTCGCTTCACCAAGAGGATGAAAGTCGACCCAGATGAGTTAGATTTCATTTTAACCGTGACTGTTCCAACTGGGAAAGCGGTTGATACCGAGAAGGGTTGTAACTCCGTGATTGTGAGGGTCATGGATGGAGATGTCTTTGTGCTACCGGCGAACCTAATCCTTTTGGACATGCAAGGATTCGACGTGATCCTTGGCATGGATTGGTTATCAACTCATTGTGCGACAGTAGATTGCAAGAATAAGGTCGTCATCTTTAGACCCAACACAAGGAGATCATTTAAATTTTGAGGAGAGAGGTCGACACACCTACCACTTATCTCGGCAGTCAGGGCAGAGCGATTGATCAAAAAAGGGTGTAGTGGATACTTGGCGTTTTTTAAGGAACAAAAAGAGAAGAATGTGATCTCTGAAATAGCAGTTGTGCGAGATTTTGCCGATGTATTTCTGAAGGAGTTACCCAAATTACCTCCAGAGAGAGAGATAGAATTCGCCATCGACTTAGCACCAGGAATGGAGCTTGTTTCTAAAGCACCATACAGAATGGCTCCTGCTGAGTTGAAGGAGTTGAAAGAACAATTACAAGAATTAATGGACAAGGGGTTTGTTAGACCGAGCGTGTCTCCATGGGGAGCACCGGTCTTGTTTGTAAAGAAGAAAGATGGGTCAATGCGATTGTGCATTGACTATCGATAATTGAACAAACTTACCATCAAGAACCGATACCCTTTGCCTAGGATAGATGACTTGTTTGATCAACTGCAAGGAGCGAAGTATTTCTCAAAGATCGATCTGAGATTGGCATACCATCAGTTGAGAGTCAAGGCAGAGGATATTCAAAAGACTGCATTCAGGACTCGATACGGACACTATGAGTTCCTAGTAATGTCGTTTGGGTTGACAAATGCCCCGGCGTCATTCATGGATTTGATGAATAGGGTGTTTAAACAACACCTAGACTCTTGTGTCATAGTGTTTATTGATGACATCCTGATCTATTCAAAATCAGAGGAAGAGCATGAAAAGCATTTGAGAATAGCCCTACAGACTCTACGTGAACACCAATTATATGCTAAGCTCAGCAAATGTGAGTTTTGGTTAGAAGAAGTTAGCTTTTTGGGACATGTCGTCTCAAAGCTTGGTGTCACTGTAGATCCAGCAAATATCGAAGCAGTAGTGAATTGGGAGCAACCAAAGACAGTGAGCGACATCCACAGTTTCCTTGGATTAGCAAGTTACTATCGGCATTTCGTTGAGGGTTTGGTTTTTCGAAAATATCAAGACCACTAACGAGACTTACACGAAAAGATGCAAGGTTTGAATGGAGTGAGGCATGCAAGAAGAGTTTTCAAGAACTCAAGAAGAGACTCACTTCAGCTCCAGTGTTAGCTATTCCTTCAGGCAGTGGAGGGTTTGTAGTGTATAGTAATGCTTCATATACTGGTTTAGGTTTTGTGCTTAATCAGCACAAAAAGGTGATAGCGTATGGGTCTAGACAGTTGAAAGAGCATGAGAAGAATTATATGACACACCACCTAGAATTAGCAGCGGTCATTTTCGCACTCAAGATTTGGAGACATTATTTGTACGGTGAGACTTTCAAGATTTTCACTGACCACAAGAGCCTCAGATATCTGTTTACATAAAAGGAACTAAATATGAGGCAGCACAGATGGATGGAGTTTCTCAAGGACTATGATTGTTCTATACAGTACCATCCAGGCAAGGCTAATGTAGTAGCTGACGCCTTGAGTCGAAAGAGTTCAGCTCAATTGGCTAGTTTAATTTTGGATATGCACAGATGGAAACTGTTTGAAGATCTGGCCCTATACGATACAAACATTGAGTCTCAAGCTACATGAGCCTTCTTGGCTAATATCTCAGTGAGACCGATGATATTTGAGCATATCCATGAACTACAGATGAATGACCCAGCGCTAACAAAGATTTGTCAAGATGTGACTGAAGGCATTACATCCGAGTTTTCAATCAAGGAGGATGGTTCCTTATTGTTCAAGGGCCACCTCTGTATTACGGATAACGTCGATCTACGATGAACAATTCTTGATGAATCACACAAGTCAAGCTATGCTATCCACCCGGGAAGCACCAAGATGTATCAAGACCTGAAAAAGAACTATTGGTGGATAGGCTTGAAACAAGATGTGGCAGAATACGTATCGCGGTGTTTGACGTGTCAGCAAGTGAAGATCGATCATAGACATCCCGCAGGTCTATTGCAACCTCTACCTATACCGGAATGGAAGTGAGAATCGATCTCTATGGACTTCATCGTTGAACTTTCACGTACAGCAAAGAGGTACAACTCCATTTGGGTAGTGGTCGATCGATTGACCAAGTCAGCGCACTTCTTTCCTTACAACACAATGTACACGACGGGAAGACTGGCAGAGCTTTATATGAAAGAGATTGTCCATTTGCATGGGATTCTGAGTAGCATTATTTCGGACCGTGACCCATTGTATACATCAAAGTTTTGGAAGAAATTTCAAGAAGGAATGGGAACGCGACTAGATTTTGATCGGCATTTCATCCAACCGACGACTGAGAGGGTCAATCAGATCATTGAGGACATGCTTAGGGCATGTATGTTAGAGTTACAAGGATCATGGGATCAGCATCTGCCCTTGATTGAGTTTGCATATAACAACAGTTTTCAGACGAGCATTGGGATGGCACCATATGAAGCACTTTACGGACGGCGATGTAGATCACCCATTAATTGGGAAGAAACGGGAGAGAAATTCATTTTAGGACCCGAAATACTTGAAGATAATGCCACCTATGTTCGAATGATAAGGGCAAAACTCAAAGCGGCTCAGAGCAGACAGAAAAGCTACGCCGATATCAAGAGAACGAGCGTAGACTTCAAAGTGGGTGAACACGTGTTTGTGAAAGTGTCACCTATGAAGGGGGTGATGAGATTTGGAAAGAGAGGGAAGCTAAGTCTCCGCTATCTTGGACCTTTTGAAATTTTGGGTCGAGTAGGGGAAGTTGCTTACCGCATTGGATTGCCAGATTATTTGATCGGAATTACACAATGTGTTCCATGTATCTATGCTTTCGGGAGTACCTTAATACGATCCGCGTGTTGAGCGGTCAATCATTCGAGATGCATGAGGACATGACGATGATCGAAGAGCCGGTGGAGATTTTGGATCGAAAAGAACAAGTGTTGCGAATAAAAGTGATTCCATTAGTACTTGTCCGATGGAAGCACCATCCGGTCGAAGAAGCTACGTGGGAACGACAGGCCGATGTAAAAGAATAATATCTGGTCTTGTTTCCGACAACTTGAGAGTCAATTGTACCCAGAGAAATTAAGGAAACAAATAATTTTGAAAATCTAAAGAATCTGATCAAAACCGATTAATCGATTTTCAAATCAATTAATTGATTTGGAAATTCGATTAATCGATTTTGATCGATTAGTCGACTGGCATATGCCAGTGACTGAAAATTTGATGAGGATTCAGGAAATGAAAGAAGGGAAATTTTGATTAATCGATTTGGGTTTCGATTAATCGATTTTGGATTTCGATTAATCGATCTGGAGGTTCGATTAATCGAATGACTTAGGAAATTTTGAAGAATTTGAAGAATTTTATGTGATTTTGTTTAATCGAAGAACAATTCGATTAATCGATTTGAGATTTCAATTAAACGAACTGGAAGTTCGACTAATCGAGTTACTTACTAGAATTGGGAAAATTTTGAAGGACTACACGATTTCGATTAATCAAAGCGAATCTCGATTAATCGATTTTAAAATTTCGATTAATCGAATTGAATTTCGATTAATTGACTGGCTCACACCAGTGAGCTCTAAAACTTGAAGTTTTTAATGGATACGATTTCAATTAATCGAAATGGTTTCGATTAATCGATTTTGACTTTCGACTAATCGATTTTGGAAATTGATTAATCAATTTTGCGTGGCTTAACCTAGTTTTGAATCTCGATTAATCGACTTTGGAAATCGATTAATCGAGCCGGAGCCTATATATATAAATCGATGGGTTTTTCACCCCATTCAAAATCATTTGGACCTTTCACTATTGCGCGCCTTCTTCTTCTTCTCTCCAACCGACCGAGCAAGCTAGGGTTTTTGGGCATTTCGAGTCGATTTCAAAATAAAATCGTGTTACATTGAGTCAACTGCCTAAGGTAAAACCCTAGCTTCTGCTTCTTTTCCATTTCAGACCACATAAACCCTAGTTTTTGTGAATTTTCACCTAAAATGCGGTTGTCTTCGAAGAAGACAACGTCTAAACTCCTGATTCAGCGTAAGAACGCCGCACCACCGCCACCTACCCCATCACCGGTGAGGACTCCATCGCCGTCGACATCGGAGACCACCTCCGGTTCGACAAGCGTGCCTTTGCGTGAGTCTTCATGCGAGTCTACCCCCATGCCGCCACCACCCACTAACGTACTTCAACCCAATGAGTGGTGGGAGGCTAAGACCTTTGAGATCGAGTACATCATCGATCAAACCCTATTCACCAACCCCGATGTACCGGGCGAGACCCAATGGACTCGCAATTACGTCCAAAAGGCCGGTCTCAGTAATATTTTGAAACCAATCCGCGGTTCCTACTACCCTAGGTTGGTTAGACTGTTCTACCAAGGGCTAACGGACGGCCCTACCGACGATATCATTTTGACCAAGATAGAGGGGCACGACTACACGTTCACCCGTCGCCATGTCCATGAGGTACTTGAGTGTTACCTCGACTTCACACCCGAGACCACCCTCCTTCCACCCTTCAAGGCGGAGGTGAGATTTGAGGAGATCATGACCCACATGACTAACGGGAAGAAGGGGTCAGGATCTTCTATTAAGAGGGTCGACCTTCCCCACTACATGTGGATGCTTGATTCGATAATCAAGTGCAACCTTTACACACTGCGGCACGACACAGAGCGCATAGAGAAAGTGCAACAAGTACTTTATGCGGCCTTTTGTGGCCATTGGTTT
This sequence comes from Chloranthus sessilifolius, assembly GCA_021018995.1. Lineage (NCBI taxonomy): Eukaryota > Viridiplantae > Streptophyta > Magnoliopsida > Chloranthales > Chloranthaceae > Chloranthus > Chloranthus sessilifolius. The sequence continues at coordinate 33,762,602 of CM037593.1, forward strand.
GACGCGACCATGCTCATCCTAGAGGGGATGAGGTACATAAAGGGCAAATTGATGAAGAGCATTCTAAGGCCCAAGGAGAAGATGCCATATGCTCGGCTCATCTCGAGCATGTTGGAGTGTTACTCCAACGCTCCCGAGTATGCGATATCGCCCCATGAGGAGCGGGCGACAGACCAAGTGAAGACATTTTCGAACTCTTCATGGAGTCGTAGCTACAATTTACTGAAGCGGACCCTACCGGCTCCGGGTCCAGTTCCAGCAGCAGCAGTAGCACCACCACCACATCAGGACCCACCCGTGGGTGGGGTACACCCAGTTGATCCACCAGTGGAGGGGGCACCCTCCCATACCACCGCTTCACCTACGCCACAAGATAGTCTCATGCGCTACACTACTTCTTCCTACCTGCTGGCTGTGGCTCGCCAGGCTCCGACGATTGAGGACGTGTTGGCCAGGATGGAGGCCAACAACGAGCGGATGAACAGACGGATGGACTTCCTGATGTACCACACCATACGGTACATCTACCCATTAGATTACCAGCAGCACCTCGCGCAGGAGGAGGCGTGGACTGCCGGTTGGACCGCATTTCATACTGGCGCTGTGTTTCACGCCACTACATCCATCGCCACGATCGTTCAAAGACCACAAACAGAGCACCACAGAGACACCCCACCAAGTACCACCAGAGCACCTGGCCTCCATGAGCTCATCAGATCAACCAGGGGAGGGGACGGCGTGAGACCGAGATTAGGATGTTTCTTTTGGTATGCCTGATTTTGGCACTTTTGATGTAATTGAAACGATGTAATTCAACAAGTTGTAAATTTTGGAAATTAATGAAATATAGAAAAATTTTGTGCATCTGTGCAAATTAATTGTGTCTACTTGCTCTGTATAATGCATCCGTTAACTTTTACGTGTGTGGTTACGTGTCACCCCAGTGTGCGGGGTAACCCAAGCGAGCACCTTTGGGTTATTTTCGAGGATGAAAATTCCTAAGGTGGGGAGAATGTAATATCCCAAAAAATTGAGCGTTTGACTTTGACCTCGGGATCCGTGCCCGATTTATCATAGGTTTGACCAAGTGATGGTCAAACATTGAGTTCATGAAGTTATGTGATAATGTGAGATTAGAATAACCTAAGTGTAGAGTATGGTGTTATGTTGCAGTCACATACACCTATCTTTGGTATATGTGTTTAACACACAAGGCCAAGAGAGGATATAAGGGTTTAATAGCCCTATTTTCTTTTTGTTTGGTTGTTGAAGTTAAGAGGAGAGAGAGAGAGGAGTAAAGAGGAGTTATTGAGGAGGAAGTGGATGCAAATCAAGAGGAGATTAGAGCATTCATTGACAGATTCAAGTGATTGGGATTGTGAAGCAAATGATGGAACCCTAACCATCAAGCCCAACAAATAAATCCCTTGAGGGGATTCTTGAGGTGAGTTTTAAATTGAAGTTAATGCATAGATTGTAGATGTTTAAATTCAGTCAAATATGCTTAAAAGGGTAGATTAAAGGCATAGAAAAAGAAAGGAGAAAGATTTAGAAGAACAGCCCGGAAGGGGGCTGAATCTGGCCAAATCGATTAATCAAAATTGGAGTTTGATTAATCAATTTTAGCCCAGAAGTTGAAAAGTCATGAGAGCCCGATTTCGATTAATCGAATTGAATTTCGATTAATCGATATGGATTTCGATTAGTCGATTTGGAAATCGACTAATCGACTGGGTACCTCCAGTGGCTGGAGAAAAGAGACCTGGAGAAATCGACTAATCGAGTTGGGAAATCGATTAATCGATTTTGGATTTCGATTAATCGATTTGGGATCGACTAATCGATTTTAGACTTTTGACCACTCAATTTGAGAATCGACTACATTATGTTAGAGATTTCGATTAATCAATTTAGGATTGATTAATCGAATTTGAATTTCGATTAATCGATTTGAGTTTTGATTAATTGATTTTGGGAATCGATTAATCGAATTGTATTTCGATTAATCGATTTTGGAAATCGATTTATCGACTTTAACAAGTTTGCTTAACTTTCTAAGTTTTCTTTGAGATTCATTGAGGGTTCAGGACCTTCTTCATTACATCTTTAGTGATGTATTGCATGTGTTATGATGTACCATAGGTGGTACGTGTGAAAGCGAGCACAACGAGCCGCGTGGGATCTTGATCCTTGGACCATCAGAGAATTGAGGTAGGGAACACCTTGAACATGTACCTTAATTTCAAGAGCATGTATGTAGTGATATAATTATCAAATTTGAAGTTGTTTTAATTGTGAAAAGCTTTGTGAAAATGGGTGCGTGTGTAACACCAAGAATATGATAAAGGCATCTGTGTGATGCAAGTAATTAAGAACACGTAATCTAATGAGATCGAGACAGCCCCAAGGGATGAGAAAGTAATAAAAGCATCAGGTGTGATGCGGGTATGGGATGTATACATAGGATTGAATAATTACTGTTGAGGCCTAACTTATATAAGATAGCACACTTACACGGTGAACAACTATATGTAAAGCACATATTATTTTTGTTATTTGAGGTTTGATAGGATACCCCACCGACGTGGCGTGATACCCACGACTGACACGACAGGATATCCGTGACCGATACGGCGGTAAATCCGTACACCAAAACGGAGGTTTATCCGTAACTGTAAGTACATCCCAGGGATGTTGTGTGATATTTAACTCCGCCGCCTAGTGAGAAAGGGGCTTGGGTCGTATTCCCAGGGAATACATTTTTTACAACTATCTAATTAGATGACGATGAAGGGTATCTCATCTGGGCTCGATGCTATATTGCTCGGGAATTACTTGAGTTGAAGATTTAAGTTTTGCTTTAGGCCTGTTCAGTGTCATTCATGATAAATCAACAGTAAAGTAAGACATGCTAACTACCAGTAAACTTGAATGCAATTCATCAGATTTAAACTGTTTTTCTTTTAAAAGCATAGACACATCATGCTTAGAGTATCATGGAATATATGTGAGTTTTAACTTATATGTTCATTGTGCTTGTTCCCTATTGAGCTAGGATGTAGCTCACCCTTTAGACCATACGTCGCAGGTCCATTGATAGCAGCTGTAGAGGCTTCAGGAGACGTAGATCCGGGTGATTCGGATTACGTGCCTGGAGACGAGTTGGAGCCTCCACCCGAGGACTTCTTCTAGGTGACTATGCTGTGTACTTTGACAGAGAGTAGTTTTGAGAGCTAGTTGTACGGCTTGGTATGTCAAGCCTTTATTTTTTATAAACATGTAATTAAATTGAATTATTCTTTTGGCGAACCATCTGGAGCGATCTGGTCATCACCGATGGTTCGGGTCGGTTCTCGATTCATGCAATGGCATGAAAGTAGAACTGTCTTTTGCATATGCCAGTTGGGCATATTAATTGTTTCCGCTTTATGAGATTAATTGCTTTAATTATTTAATTGTGCTTGTTATACCAATATTTCGTGCATAGCTTTGGGGTACGGTCTGGTGGATCGTGCTGATGGCATGGGTTTCGGGGTGCCAAAATTCGGGCTATCACAAAAACACTGATCAAGGAGTTCGGGATGTGAAGCAGGCCACAGATTCGGGCTGCTGCTGTGTACCCAAAGCTGGCACAACTATTAGGTGCACTAGACCAAAAAGTGCCCCTTTTTATGCTAGTGCAACTAATACATGCGCCAGTGTAAATTTGGGGATTTTTAGCTTGGCACAAGTAATAGTGGCGCCAGGCAAAAACTGGGTTCCAGACAGTTTGACAGCAGCAGTTCCAGCCCGAAATGAGTCTCCTAATCGATTTTTTCTAGAAGTTGAACTTCCGGGGATTGATGTTCTAATGAAACGGTTCTCTTCCTCACCGAACCTAAGGGTTACAAGGAGGATTCGAGTCCACTAACGCTCACTTTTTCCCCAGGTTTTAAGCTTGGTAATGAGAAGGTTACCCACCAGATATACCTCAAGTGTAAGCACTTTTCTCAGGTACTAGATGGGCTGGGACTTTTCCGAATCATCACCACTAGTGCCTGCCGCCGTACTAAGGTTAGCAATAAAGGTTAGTAAAAATTAAAAACAAAAGGCCAAATCCAAGGGGAGGCTCTACTAGCTACTCCCCAGAAAAGTCGCCATTTGTGCAATCGCGGATTTTTAACGATCTCGTCGCAATGATGCGCTCTTTATAAATATTTAGAGTCACCACCCGGAGCTTTTGGTGTCTTGAGAAATTCAAATCAAATTTAAAGAGCATTGAAGTGCCAAAAATTTACTCTGAATCCGGTCTATGCCAAAGACTCTTAGGTAGGGGCTACGGTTATCGATCGGGAAGGTGTTAGGCACCCGATCAACCCGCTTAATACAATCTCTACTTATAGCCAAAATAAAAATAATTTAGAATAAATAAAAAATCCTTCCTCTTACCCAAAGGGTCTTAAAATCCTATTTGTGCCCCTCTGTTCCTATCGAAAATTCGACAGCATAACGGTATAAATGAGAGGATAGAGGAAGAACCGAGAAGGTAGAGGAATAGAGGGGAGAGTCGGAGCTCTCGGACCCTTATTGTACCGCTGTGGAGCCTTGTGTTGGCTTGCTTTGGTGAGCTCTTGAAGGCTTTTATGGTGAGAAATGAGGTTCTAGCTCCTAGGGCTTAATAGCTAAGAGTTAGAGAGAGAAGGCTAGCAAGGTAGCACACACCTAACCTAGAGCTTTTGGATGAAAGGTTAAGGTTTTTAGAAGGTTTTAAGGTTCTAGAATTTATATGAGAATGGTGCACTAGAGGAGAGAGAGAAGGGATTCCTTAATCTCTTAATTTATAACTTTTTTCAAGCCTTTATAAAGGGAGGAGTGTCTCTCTATTTATAGGAAAAAGAGAGGTTAGGAGGGTGTTTAGAGGCTAACTTGGATTAGCAATTAGGTAATCTAGCCATCTAAGGTTTCCTAGGGTTTTTGGAGCCTTGAAATATGTGAAGAAATACTCCAATTGTGGATGATAGGGTAGGGCTTTAAACCACTTAAGGGGTTACAAATAGATAGTGAATGGGTGCAACAGAACTAACAAAACATACACTAAAGGTCAAGATGGTCAACAAGTCAAATCCCAATCTCGAATTTCGAGACAAAAACCCACAGGTACTGTTCATAAGCCTGGCGCAACTAATAGATGCGCCAGGCATATGTACAGTAAAACAGTGATGCACAGTGGTTTTGGGAAGTTGCAAGCCCGCGGGGAGACCCACGCATATGTGGCACAACTATTAGTTGCGCCAAGCCATTTCTGAGGGTTCATAGCAAATTTAGTATTTTGCCCCTGAGCTTCGAAATGTCATAACTTCTTGCGTACAGCTCCGATTGGGGTGATCCTTGGCTCGTTAGAAAGCTGAGGACTTCTACTTTTCAATGGTATGATATTTGACTATAGTAGGTCACAGATAGTCCTAATATACCACTCTTTATCCATTACTTAGGAAAGCTAGGTTTAGGTCCGGAATGATTTCTAAGGGTTCGAAAAGGTTCTTAAGGGATCTAGGGTGATTCCAAAGGATTTGGAATTGCTCCTAAGGGATCCAGGGTGATTCCTAAGGGTTTAGAATGGCTCCTAAGGTTTCGGAAAGGTTCCTAACGGTTCCATACATGCCATCAAAAGCTCAGAGATGCGCCTCTCTCGAAATGCGTCTCGATCAGGCCTTGGGCCAAATTTGGGTGTCTACACCACCATTATCATATAGGAACTCGGTATCGGGGTGGGTTGTAATGGTAGAATGGTTAGGGAGTGGGGGAAGATGGGTTCTTCGAATAGGGTTTCAAATTTGGGTTAGGTTTAGGGTAAAGGATAGTTTCGGAGGACGATTCAGCATTTAGTATAGGTCGCTGATGCTTCACGTTTTCTACTTTCTATATTGCAGCCAGGAGCTCGGACGTATGTATTTCAAGAATTCTATCAAGTTTCTTACTGAAATCGTTCTGGTCAAGCTCTTTTGCCATAAGGACTAAGGTTATGCACAAGGAAGACGAAATAGATGGGTTTTAGCTAGGTGAAGGTATGGATTTATAGGGAAAGGTTAGAGCTTTGAAGTTGGAAAGTGGAGGCATTTAAATTTGGGTAGTTGGCAAGTGGTAATATTGAATGTGATGAGTGTCCGCTTCCTCTACGAATTAAATGAGATAGAATTCCAATGTAACCGATAAGACAGGTCACTGGAATTGCCTGTTCCCTAGGATTGTACTTACAATTCCAGAGAATAGTACTATGTTGAAACAGACTCTTAACTGCTGAATCGTAATCACTATGATTCTGTATACAACAATCAAGATTGATCGTAAATCCATATGCTCAAAAACAATTATAAACCAAAAGAAATATCCTTAGAATTGAACGTGTCTTAGTGAATTGTAAATCGTACGGGGCTTTCTAACAAAATTTCTTACCGCTAATAATGCACATATATTACATGATTTTGCTACGAGTGAGTCGGTAGCTCGACGGTGTTGGTGTGCGCTTTTTCTAGGTTCCTCTCAGTTCCCATTGAATTAGTGGCTTCCAATTCTATCCTAGTAGACTCTAGCGATGCGGTGTCTGGAATGTTAAAAATAAAGGGGGTTTCTAAGAGGATTCCCAGTTTGTTGCGATCGCCAGCTACAAATATTTATCGACGCTGCAACACGTCAATAATCACTCTTAAGAGCAGGTATGGGTTACTTCTATACTGAATCATCCGCCTACAAATGTCAGCAGCAGTCATTTCCTTAATTTAGATAGTTTAATTTCCTTTTATTTCCCATTATGGTTATAATTCTGGTCAGTTTAGACTTCCCTGGTTCTATGATAAGTTTATTTACGAATTTGTCAGAGTGAGTGGATCTATTCTAATATTATAATTCTACCAAGAGTCTGATTAATTTAGCTTCCTAATCTTATTAGGATTCTAATTAATTTAGTATCCTAATACTACTAAGAGTCCGATTAATTATGGTCTCCTAATCCCATTAGAAGTCTGACTATGATCAGGTTCCCTAATTAGACTAGGAGTGCACATGTAATAGTTCCGGTGAAGTTCTAACTAGTTCGGGCATACCAATTGTATTAGGATTCTAATTAAATCAAGTATAACAATTCTATTGAAATTCTAATTAAAGCAATTATAACAGTCCTATTAAGATTCTAATTAAAGGAGAAAACTAATTTTACTGAAACTCTAATTTAAGCAAAGGAATTAAGGTTACTGAAATGTAATTAAAAACAAATAAATTGATTTTTATCAAATTTTAATTAAAATAGATAAACTAATTTTATAAAAATTATAATTAAAGCAATGAATTAACTATGCTAAAAGTCTAATTAAGGTAATGAAATTAATCATACTAAATTCTAGTTGAAGTAAGGAATTGATGAATTAAATTCAGATTTAAAGAGATTAATCAGTCATACTAACATTTAAGACAATTAATTAATTAAACATGCTGAAATAAAATAGACCTACTAATCAATTATACTAAAAGGATAAAACTAAAGCAATTAATTAATTCTAAAATCCCAAAAAAAAAGGGGGGGTTTGGGCCCGCTATGCTAAGGAGGATTGGCCTCGTTCCCGAGTACCCTCCGTAAGCTCCCTTGGGCAAATTAGGTGGCTAAGATTAAAGGTAAATTAGATTTTGGACCGTGAAATAATATTTTTAGGCTTTTCAGAGTTGATTTCAAAATAATAATTATGAATTAAATTATAAACTAGGATTATAAAAACTAGAATTAATATTTAGGATTTTTGGAGTTATTAAACTAAGAAATTTAAATTAAAAAAACTAAATTTTTAGGATTGAATTCGGGTCCGAAATTAGAAAATCAGGCCGTATGATTAAGGACTAGTTCTGAATCGAAGGATTAGAACCAGACATTAAAGATAGGACTGTAAATCAAGATTTTAGAATAAAATTCGAGTCTAGGGTCGGTGTATCAGACCGTAAAATTAAGGACTGATTCTAGAAATAGAGAACTAGAACCAGATATAGAGAATTACGGTCCGAAAAGGGTCCTATGGTCTAAGACTGAAGATAAATTCCTAAACCTAGAGATTATAAGCTATGGTAGGAAACTAAAAAAATTAAATTATTACCTAAGGGTCGAGGCTGCGAAGAGAAATCTCGAAGATTAGAAGCCTGAATCTCGAAACCATGATTAGGGTGCTCTATGGGGTTGTCCTCGGAGTTCTCTGGTTTCGAAATCCCAAAAAAAATCTGTTCTCTCACGAAAAGTTGCCAGCCTTGGAGTTCTCTGGTTTCGAAATCCCAAAAAAATACTGTTCTCATGAAAAATTGCCAGCCTCATGGGCGAATTAGGAAAAAAATCTTTTATAGGTTTTTCTTCAATTACGCGCCATTTTCTAGGCGTTTAATCGAATTGCATGCCAGTTTCCCGATGCTTAATTGCTTTGAGTCGATCACCGACTCAATGAGCAACTGACTGACTTACTCAGCAAGTTTCCTAGTCCTAATAGCATTAGGGCTAATTGCGCGCTTAATAGTACGTGCGTAATCTAATTAAGCGTTTCTTCAAAAGCGTTTAATCGAGGAAACTTAGGGGTTCAAGGACAATGAGGCTAGGTCTGGCGTAGGCCAATTGCGTGCTGGTGTTGTAGCGCTCAATCCGATCGCACGTCTGCTTTCAGGTGCGTGATCAAGTCTCGAATAGGTCTGAGAAAGAAAGTTTGGTCTGAAAGGGTGACTGATTGCGTATTTGTGGTGTGGCGTGGAATCGAATTACGCGCGGGATTTCAGGCGCTTCATTCGAGGTTGTCCGGGTCTGGACTCTAGACTGAAATGCGAGACTATTGTTTCAGTATGCATTTCGACTATATACTATTGTTTCAGTATATAGTCTCCCTACTTCGGGATCTGAGCTACAAAGCTATTGTTGCAGCCTATGTTCAACCATGTACTATTGCTTCAGTGCATGGTTCTCATATCGAGGTTATGAGGTCAAAGGTTGATCGAACAAAAAGTAAATTTCGAGAAGGCAAAATGGGGGTGTCTACAGACGGGTCCATGAGGAACTCAGTTAGGATCAAGGGGAGTTGATGTGCCTCCCATAAAAATATTTCCTCTTAGGGTGTCAACTGGCCATGAGGAAGAATAGCTACTTTCTCTGTCAATAGTTAAATTAGTTAATCGCTCAACTTGAGCTCTTAACTATGCAATGGATTGTTGGAGAGTGTTAAGTAACTGAATTTGTACTCTACCAAGTTACAGCAAGCTTTCGGATATCTGTGACAAGGCTTCTTCCGCAGCAGTGTGGTCTTGGGCCTCTGTGGAGCAAAAAGAAACATTAGGACACTGTGGAGCTGCTTGAGTTGGCCCATGATAGGACAACAAGCTTCACTTTGTTGAGATTTTGGGTGCGATTTTATACCCAACAAGGACTGAATTCTTGTTTTCCAAAGCTTAATCTTTGGAAAATATTTCATCATAAGCTTTAATTCAGCTACTCCTCCTCGCCTAGGAGGGTTATTCCTTAAAGTCTCCGAATTAGTTCCACAGATGCATGGTTTTGCATCGGTTCCTTACTAAGGATCTCAAAAAGTTCCCAAGCATCCTTTGCGGTCAGCATACAGAACATTCCTCCACAAGCAACATCAATCATATGTCGGGTTTGTTCATTCAGACCATCATAGAAAGTGAGCACTATTTGCCAGCGCGTGACCCCGTGGTGAGGACACTTGTACAGAAGGTCGTTGAGACAATTCCAGCCTTCTTGAAGAGATTCATCCGAAAATTGATGGAACGTTATAATAAGACGTCGGATTCGATTTGTTTTGCATATTGGGAAGTATTTAATAAGAAACTGTTGTTCCAACTCCTCCTAATTAGCAATTGAATTTTGAGGCAAATAGTGTATCCACTGCTTCGCCTTATCTCTAAGAGAATAGGGAAATAGTCTCAAGCGAGTGGAGGCTTCCGCTGAATTCTTGATTTGAATGATAGTGCATACTTCTACAAACTTTCTTAAGTGCATATAGGGGTCTTCATCTATCCACCTGTGAAAGATAGGAAGTACTTGAAGTACATTGGGCGTAATTTTAAAAGTCTTATTATTGGCTATATGGGGTATTTGAATACATGAGGGAGGTGTAAGAGGTGTCAATGCATAGTACTCCCCCATTGTTTTAGCCACAAGTTGGTCTCTCCCTACCATACTCTGAATTAAATTTGATACAAGGCAGGTTGGCTAGAACGAAATATGTCTAGTCTCGTTTTGATTTTATATCATTTTTATTTTAGAAAGTAGGAAGAGAAACAAATATGAGCCTCTAGCTTCTCTGATCAGGGGAAGTGTTGAAACCTAATTGGCTGCTTTAAATAAACGTGCAAAAGATTAAGAAGTGATCAAGAAAATAAAAATATAAAGAAAGATAAAAAGAGAAAGATAAATATTTATTTTAAAATTAAAATATAAAATAAAATATGTTTCCCCAGCAGCGACGCCAAAAACTTGTTATGGCGCTTTATGCTTGTTCTAATTAAGTCTTAACTTATTGCAAGCACACAATAAAAATTGCAACACTAGTATAGGATCGTTCCCACGAGGAAGTGATTTATTTTATATTTCTATTTTAAAGACTTATATTTATCCTTAAGATCCTAAATTACTTGAGAAATATGAATAAAAGAGTGGTTTCTTAAACTAATTACATAAAATAAATCCTAATCTTCAAACTTCTAGATCCTGGTCGTCAATCAGTCTCCTTCTGTTCTCAACTATTTATGAAATTAAAAGTATTGTAGTCTTCTAAAATTTGGGCATCAATCAAAAACTAAAATCCTTTAACATAGATTTAATCTAATCAACAATCTCCTAAAACTTGGGCATCAATCAAATTCGAGAAAATTGAAGATGGAAAAGTAAAACCGTTACACTACTGTGTAAATTCCCAAACTGAGTCGTCAATTCAAATAAAAAATTTATAGATATTTACAAAGCAGTAAAAGTGCATAAAAATAAATCTAAACTAGAAAGCAATAAAAATATATCTTTCACCCCTCAGCTGCAGGCATCAATTGCTTCTAAGAAACTAGGATATCTACACTAATCTTTCAGCTCTTAATTTCAGTCGTCAATTGTGATCGGGGAACCTTGGATATCTAAACTAAAGTACTCTAAGTTTGATCGGAGGAAAACCCAACCTCAGTCATCAATTGATGCTGAGAATTCCTTCGATAAAGAATCCCATACCGGGCTCTCTTATTTATAGATCATAAGGAGTCGGTTTACAAAACTTCTAATTCTAATAAAAGAAACTACTAAAGAAAAAGTTTCCTAATATAACTCTAATTCTAATCCCACTTTTCCTTACTTTCCAATGGTTGATGCAATTCTGGAAGTATTCCTTATTTTCTCAGCAGCAGAGTCCTTCTAAGAGTCTTCTTCTCAATCTCCTCAGATCCATGATTTGCCAATCTTCTAATTTAAGAGATTTTCCAATTTTGTGCATGGCGATGTAGATTTCTTCACGTGATCAGCAGTTTAAAAGTTTCAATTTATACAATCGTAAATTACGATTGTTCTCTTTTCAGCTTACATCTCAGAGAACAATTCTTTATTACGAACGATCGTATTCTCTTTTATATCGCGCTTCTCTTTTGAACGTCTTTTTTGAAGAATCATAAATTACGATTTCTCAACTATCGTTGGTTTCGTTCAATCGTAAAGTACGATTTTTGAGCTTTAAACACCGTCAAATCGTCTTTTACGCTCAATCGTATTTCTTATTATTTTATGAGTTCATTTTGACAAAGATTAACACTTTGGCTCTCTTTTATTGCTTTTCCTTAATATCTGTACATCATTAACTTATTAGTAGCAAATTGGAGTCTAACATCACTAAGTTAAGTGTGATAAAATAATAATTTATGTGACTGATCAAGTTCGCAGATTCGATGTTCATATTTATAGTTTGGAGAGTTGATATTCATGTATTAATTTCAAGGATCATAGGGCTCTAATTCAAAGTTCACATTCCGAGTCTAAAGGGTTCCTTTTTGAAGTTCATGTTCAAAGTTCAAATCGACGTTTAGAATCCAAAAGTTAAGTTCGGATTCAAGGTTTCATATTCAAAGTCAAGATCGGATTCAAAGTTTTATATTCAAGAGTTCAGAGTTCAAAGTTCACAGTTTCAGAGTTCAAAAGATTCGAATTATAATAAACTGTCGTACCAGTTCAAATTACGGATATCCCACCTTACCGGTTCAAATTACGGATATCCCGCCGTACCAGTCAAATTACAGTTCTTATGTTCAAAATTCATAATCAAAATTCAAAAGTTCAAATTACGGATAAACCATCATACCAGTTTAAATTCAAAAGTTTTTAGTTTCGAAGTTTCATATTCAAAGATTCAATGGTTCCACAATCAATGTCTTAATGTTTCGGATTAGTGTTCAAAGATCACGTTCGAAGTTCAATTTCGATGAAACATACAAAGTTCTGAGGAGTTCATATTCCAATTTACATTCAAAGTTCATTTTCGAAGTTCATATTCGAAATTCATTTTCATTTCAAAAGGTTTATTATTTCAAAAGTTCTAAATGCACGCTAATCATTCAAAGATTTCGAGTTTTTCAAATACGGTCAATCACAAGTTCTAATGCATTCAAATCATATCATGAGAGTCTATGAATCAAAGACAAAGATGAAATTGTATGTTGAATTTCTCCTACCTCAAGTTCGGAGTCGTACAAAAGTAACGTAAGGTCTTTATCGACTTCCTCTCGTTCCCAATCTACATCATATATACGATGATGTATTAAGTCTTGATTCTAGTTACTAATAATTTTGACATATTTAAGTGTTTTCTCAAAATCGAGACAGAAATGGGCAAGTTCGTGCTAACTCAGAACTTGACCCTACTTTTCACTCAATTTTAACCTTAAAACTTTTAATTCATACAATTATTAATTCACATAAGTTATAGGGCTCATTGTCTTCTTACCAACGCCATGAGAATCGTGTCAATCGGAGTTCGGAGTAGAAAGTTATGGCCAAAATTCCAAGACTATTTCGGCACTTCAGTCAAAATCGAACGATTAATTTTTCAAGGCAAAAAAAAATCCGATCGATCGATTTCTCTGAAATTTTCACACTTTCAAATCCGATCGATCAATTTTCCAAACTAATCTATCGATTTTCCAAACCGATCTTCTTCCTTCCTTTGAATTGTCCAAAACTCGTTTACACGCATCCCAAACACACATAAATCAACTCAAACTTATCATACACCATTAAAACATAAATCTTACCTTCTAATTTCATGTGTACCACTTTCACGGTGATCAAATCGATGGATTTAAGGCCAAACCCTCTTGTTCCTTCCGATGGTTCGAAACCCTAGAACCTTTTGATTCTTTCGATCGTAGCGGCATAGACCAAACCTCTCAATCTTCTCAATGTCCCCAACAACCCAACAGCTCTCTTGAATAAAATAGGTTGATCTAAAGAGGGGATCTATGGTGTTTTGGTTGCAAAATGAAATAGGGTTTGGAAGCATAGACTTCCCCCTTGCTCTCTTGATCGCCACTGCACCAAAGTCGACGCTCTCTTTCGGTAAATCGAAGAAGAAGAAAATCTTACGGACGATCTACGACAATGGCGGAGGAAATCGGCTTCTCCTTCTGCAGGCTCTTCTTCTCCCTCTCTTTCTCTTCTCTCTAACTTTTTCAAACGACTGAAATTTCTAAAGGAAGTTTCAGTTATAACTAAGGGAGTCAGTTCGGTGTGAAGCTCGCACACCCAAAACGGTGTATTAGTTTGGTTCAGTGTTAAGCACATACACCTAAACAACATGTTAACTATTATACAAACTAAATGTTTGGTTCGGTGTGGGGCCTGCACACCCAAACCACTTATCCATTGAATTCAATGTTAAGCTCATATATCGCAACTATGTATAAGTTTTGGTCCAAAAATCCCAGATAAAGTCTAAACGGACCCAAGATGATTTTATCTAGAAAATCCAAAATGGTGACACGTACCGTAACTAACACGTACACCAAATTAGGACCTACGGGTTCAGGATTTGGGGCTCGAGTTGACATTCAAGTTGAGGCCCAAGTTCAAATATTGGGCTTGGTTTCATGTGTAACGTGTACAAACACGCATACACTCTACACAGGGTAAGGGTTGCGCTTTAATGTGTTTGGCGCGTACCGCAATTATAACAAGTGAGGGTTGAGGCCATATTACCCAGGTTAAATGATTTGACTTGAGTCAAATCAGTCCAAAGGTTGCATTCTCGTCAAAAGTCAACGATTCAACATTTACGAAAATTTCAGGTTGTTACATTCTTCCCACCTTAAAAGAATTTTCGTCGTTAAAAATTTACACACCATATTCTAAGAAGCATGGATACTTAGTAGTCTCGAACAAGAGTAGCTTCATTCTCCTCAAGAGTCAGTGATTCGACATCAACGAAGATCGGAGTCATTACATTTTTCCCTCCTGAAAGAATTTTCGTCCTCGAAAATTTATCATGTTCCCTTTGGTGTGTATCTTAGTAATTGTTTGTTACCAAACTCCTGCTAAAGTTCATCTCAACATTTAAACCATTATTATAAAGAAATCTAAACCATGACCAATAGCAAGAATACATCCACCATGTTTATAAACACATCCACAAGATGTAAGTAGGTCATGATGACAAAGTTCACACTATTAATCATCAAAAGTTTAAGTTACCACTACATGATAATTCCTTACAGCACACTCCCCACTATAAAATTTATCCATGAACCATAATTCCTGATCATTAATTCAAAACGCGAAGTCCACAAAAGAAAATTTAAAACCATTAACTGCCAAAGTTAACCTAGGGCCTTTGAATAGATACCGACATCATCTGTCATTTCTTAGCCTCGGGGCAATCCTTTGGTCAATGTCCTTTCTAGCCACAACCAAAACTTGCACCCGATGCTCACTTACAATCCTCATCCTTATGATGTTTTTCACATCTCGCGCATCTGTGCAGACGAAGAGGTGTGTGGAGTTAGTTGAACCCTTGACGTTCTGCTCGTAGTAGGGTTCGAAAGATGGAAAGGTCTCGTAGGCATAAACATGGGTAGTCTCGAGTAGGTAGCCTGAGTAGGCTGATTGGGCGCTGGTATCAAAAGCCTCGGATCCTTGCCTGCTTGCTTGGGAACACAAGATCGTGTTTGACTTGTCCTCTCTTTTTGGTGCTGCTATATTCTTTGGTACTTCTTTTCAACGTCTTGCTCAACAATATGGGCTTTGGCTATTACCTCTGCGTAGTTTCCCAACTCAAACAGTGAAACCCTTTCCTGAATGTTAGACTTGAGGCCTCATTGAAATTTCTTTGCCTTCATCAATTCCGTGGCCACATGTTGAAGTGCAAACCGCGAAAGCCTAGTAAACTCAATTCCGTACTCACATACGGTCATATGACCTTGCTCAAATTCTATAAATTAAACTTTCCATTGATTCCTTACTACATTGGAGAAGTACTTGTCATTAAATTTCTCAACAAACTCTACCCAAGTCCATGACATATTTGGGATCTCTTGAACTCTATCTCCCTGTACTGCTTTCCACCAAGGATCAACCTCTCCATCAAGTTTGAAGGCTGCCCACCTCACTTTCTCATTCTCAGTGCAGGGTAGCACACTGAAGATCTTCTCCATTTCATTTAACCACTTCTCGGTCTCAAGTAGATCGACTTGACCCGAAAAGCTCGGAGGGCGCATCCTTCTAAATTTTGAAAATCCTGAAGGTTGTTGCCTAGTCGCTAGTAGCTCAGTCTGTTGTGCCATTGAAGTTGTCTGCTGTGTCATTGTGTTGGTCATGGTCTCCAATAGCTGTCTATCACTACCACTATCATTCTCTTCTCTTAGTGGAATGGCATTTGGATCAGTGGTGATTCCTACGTCCCGCGATGTGCCCTCGCCTTCAAGGACATTCGTCATGCGGACCATCCTCGGTCTACCTCTACCTCCTCTGACATGTGGGGCTATACTGATCTGTCATTTATCAAACAACAACATTGATCAATATTGATTGTAATATAATCAAGTCAGTTGTCCCACGGAACCTGAATCTAATGCCATTCCTCTTATACCAACTGTAACAACCCGAATTTTCCCAACATAATTTTCTGAGATAAATATTTTTTTTTTCAACTTTAAACCAAATGAGAAAACCCGAACCGCCAGATCGCATAATACAATCTTAATACATAATTTACTTGGTACATCCACACAGTGCGAAAATCAAAGCAGTTACAATACATGGCAGAAAGAAGTGATTCCATTATATATTAAACATCTAAAATAAAACAACCAAAATAAAACCACCGATGATGGCCGACCATCACCTAAACAGTGGCATACAAATGTCTGTACAAAACTAATTCTATCATTCTATAAAAACACTAGACGTACCAAGTCCAAAATCTAAAACCTTACTGTGTTGGAAATGACTATCTATGGACAACTCCATAGGCGAAAGATCTTCGTCTTCCGGATTGTTCTCAAGCTCCGAGGTCGGGATCTACACCTGTGACGTATAGTCGGGGTGAGCTAACAGTCTAAGCTCAATAGGGAGAAATCAATATTAATGTACATCTCATTAATCAATGCACAGATTCAATGACAAAAATCTCAAGGGCAATTTCATATCAAAACTAAAATCCAAAAAATGTCAAATTCCGAGTTCAATTTTAAAGATCTAAAATTTCAAAGTTCGAAGCTCGTATTCAAAGATCAAAGTTTATTTTCTAGGTTCGAAATTCATATTCAATGCTTCCAATTTGGAGTTCATATTCAGTGATTCACGGTTCTTAATTCATTTTCATAGTTCAGATTCGATGTTCATATTCATAGTTCGAAGAGTTGATATTCATGTATCAATTTCAAGGTTCATAGGGTTCTAATTCAAAGTTCACATTTCGAGTCTAAAGGGTTCCTTTTCGAAGTTCGTGTTCAGAGTTGAAATCTACGTTCAGAGTCCAAAAGTCAAGTTCAAATTCAAGGTTTCAAATTCAAAGTCAAGTTCGAATTCAAGGTTTCATATTCAAGAGTTCAGAGTTCAAAGTTCGGAGTTTCAGAGTTCAAAAGATTCAAATTACAAATAAACTGTAGTACTAGTTCAAATTGCGGATATCCCGCCGTACTGGTTCAAATTACGGATATCTTGTCGTACCGGTTCAAATTACAGATATCCTATCGTACCGGTTCAAATTATGGATATCCCGCCGTACCGGTCAAATTACAGCTCTTATGTTTAAAGTTCATATTCTAAATTCAGAAGGTTCAAATTATGGATAAACCACCGTACCGGTTCGAATTCATAATTTTTAGTTTTGAAGTTTCATGTTCAAAGATTCAATGGTTCCACAATCAATGTCTTAATGTCTCAGATTAGTGTTCGAAGTTCAATTTCGATGAAACATACAAAGTTCTTCTTACGAGTTCATATTCCAATTTATATTCAAAGTTCATATTCAAAATTCATTTTAATTTCAAAAGGTTCATTATTTCAAAAGTTCCAAATGCACACTAATCATTCAAAGATTTTAATTTTTCAAATACGGGCAGTCACAAGTTCTAATGCATTCAAATCATTTCATGAGAGTCTATGAATCAAAGACAAAGATTAAATTGTGTGTTGAATTTCCCGTACCTCAGGTTCGGAGTCGTACAAAAGCAACGTAAGGTCCTTATCGACTGCCTCTCGTTCCCAATCTACATCACATGTACGATGATGTATTAAGGCATGATTCTAATTACTAATAATTTTGACGTATTTAAGTATTTTCTCATAACCGAAGCGAAAATGGGCAAGTTCATGCTGACTCGAAACTTGACCCAACTTCCTGCTCAATTTTGACCCTTAAAACTTTTGATTCATATAATTATTAATTCACAAAAGTTATAGGGCTCGTTGTCCTCTTTCCAACGCCATAAGAATTGCGTCAATCGGAGTAGAACATTATGGCCAAAATACCAAGGCTATGTCGGCACTTTAGTCAAAATCGAACGATCAATTTTTCAAGGCAAAAAAAATCTGATCAATCGATTTCTCCGAAATTTTTACACTATCAAATCCGTTTTGACAGATTTAGAACCCTTTGGGCTTCTTCTTCCTTGCTCCGAATAATCCAAAACTTGTTACACGCATCCCAAACACACATAAATCAATTCAAATTTATCATACACCATTAAAACATAAATCTTACCTTCTAATTTCCCGTGTGCCACTTTCACGGTGATCAAATTGATGGATTTAACATCGAACCCTCTTGTTCCTACCGATGGATTGAAACCCTTGAAACCTTTTGATTCTTTCGATCGTAATGGCGTAGATCGAACCCCTCAATCTTCTCGATGTCCCCAACAACCCAACGGCTCTCTTGAATGAAATAGGATGATCTAGAGAGGAGATCTATGGTGTTTGGGTTTCAAAACAAAAAGAGGTTTTGGAAGCATAGACTTCCCCCTTGCTCTCTTGATCACCACCGTGCCAAAGTCAATGCTCTCTTTCGGTAAATTGAAGAAGAAAAAAATCTTACAGACAATCTACGACAATGGCGGAGAAAATCGGCTTCTCCTTCTGCAAGCTCTTCTTCTTCCTCTCTTTCTCTTCTCTCTAACTTTTTCAAACAAATGAAACTTCCAAAGGAAGTTTCAGTTATAACTAAGGGAGTCGGTTCGATGTGAAGCTTGCACACCAAAAATAGGGTATTAGTTTGGTTCGGTGTTAAGCACATACACCTAAACAACATATTAACTATTATACAAACTAAACTTTTGGTTTTGTGTGGGGCCTGCACACCCAAATCACTTATCCACTGAATTCGGTGTTAAGCTAATACACCACAACTGTGTATAAGTTTTGGTCCAAAAATCTCAGACGAAGTCCAAACGGACCCAAGATGATTTTATCTGGAAAATCCAAAATGGTGGCGCGTACCATAACTAACACAAACACCAAATTAGAACCTACGGGTTCAGAATTTGAGGCTCGAGTTGGCATTCGGGTTGAGGCCAAAGTTCAAACATTGGGCTCAGTTTCGTGTGTAACATGCACAAACACGCGTACACTCTACAAAGGGTACGAGTTGGGCTTTAATGTGTTTGGCGTGTACCCCCAATTATAACAAGTGGGGTTTAAGGCCGTTACCTAGATTAAATGATTTGACTTGGGTCAAATCAGTCAAAAGGTCGCATTCTCTTCAAAAGTCAACGATTCAACATTTACAAAAATTTCAGGTTGTTACACTGATATTAGAGAAGAAACCTCCAATATTGATGTGTATGTTGCCATCAACAAGGGCATTCCATTGGCACATTACATGATCAATGCATTGTTGCACATCTTGAAGGATCTAAGCCAGAGCTAGGATACTATTACTAGCTGTGAGCCTAAGGTGAAGACCATTAAACAAATCTTCAATAGATTATATTTATGGTAGGAAAAATCCTCAAATATGCACAAGTTTCATTTATCCAAGAGATAGAGGCTGCGTTTGGCATAGCTCTTTGCTAGCCCACGTCACAGCGGAGTTCACCTGCTTTAGTTGGTTCCCATTTTCTTTTCTAAGTCCCTACAAAGAAGGATTTACCTGCTAACACCAACCTCTCTGCTCCCTACTAATTCCCTATCAGAGCAAATAAAATCTAATGTGTCAAGGAGTGAGTAGAGAGGAGAGTAAAACTGTTGAACAGGTAAATCTTGTATAAAATCTTGCTATGCAAGGAGTTATCAAGGAGAAGGGGTACCTGCTAAAGCAGGTAGCATGATTTTAGCAAAGAGGATGGGAACCTGCTAAAGCAGGTGAACTCTGCTATAGCTGGGGCTAGCAGAGAGCTATGTTATAGCTGGGGCTAGCCAGAATATCTAAGCACATAAAGAAATCTTGGTGAAGGCGATTTGTGGCAATTGGACTTGGCTTTATGCAATAGTAATGTTCATTATCGAGGATGCTAAATGAGAATCATTTAATTAAACCCAATCTCGTTTGAAAGAGAGTAGTATCCTTTCTACCTCAAAGTATAGATTTAATTATTTTCGCTCTGCTAGCTCTTGAATTTATTTCAGGTCTTCCGCATTAAGGGACAATCATAGAGTCAGTCATACTTGTGAGAAAGAGCAGAATACCAAGATAGGTACTCATAGAGGGTCTTCAAGGATATCAAAAGAGTTTACTATTTCGACTTGATGTTGGCTCACTTGGCTGAATATGAGAGTAGATTTCTCTTTTGCTAATATGAAAGCCAGAAAAGGAGTAAAATTAATTAAGGACATAAGAATTTATTTAGCTAAGTTAGGATTATTACATCCAAAAATTAGTTTAGATTCATGCGAAATGCGTAAGCCCAACTCGCCCTTGGAAATTTGAGTTTTCTAGCAACTTTGGCGTCAAGAAAGCAGGAGAGTCCCTACTTAGCAATATCAAAGACCACATTGGAAAGAGGATCCCCTTGAAAATACCTGAATGGCTAACCATTAATTAATGAAGAGCGAAAAAGTATGTCATAATGCACTCATTGATCCACCATAGCATGTAGGATTGAACCTAATTGCCTAAGGATTTTAATCACATAATGCTAGCGCAACTTCCCAAAAGCCTTGTAAAGTTCCAGCTAATTAGCAATGACTTTGGTGATGATCTTATACACAAAATTCCATAGGGAGATTGGTCGGAGTCTATCCAACATCTCAGCAGGATGATCATATCTTTAGAGTTTTGTTAAGATCCCGTAGCATTTTCTTATTGAAGAAACTCTAAACAGCATCCATAAATCTTTCCAACAATGTCTCAGAGAGACTTGAAGAATTCAATTGTAAATTTGTCAGGACTAGGGGTTCTAGCGCTCAGAGCAGAACATACAATGTTTAAAATTTCTTCATCTCTAATATCGGACCCCAATTGCCCATTATCATCTAGAAGAGCGAAAATGTTTTCATAAGGAATTTTAGACTTAATAAAGGAAGAGAAGAAGGCGGTATGTGAATATATATATATATATATATATATATATATATATATATATCGCCAATTGCCCTAAAAAATCCCCCATTATCCTGATTTATCCCAATCGAACCCCTTAAGTTAGAAATACCATAGCAAGGCCTCTTTTATTTTTTTAGACTAAAATTTCCTTCATATATAAAGGGTATTAAACCTACACTATTCCCTTTTTCCCCTCTCTTCCTTTCTTTCTCACGCTGGTTCCCCTTCTTCTTCGTGCAAACGTCGCCGACTTCGTGCCAACCTCCCCGACGAAGAAAACGGTAGGGTTTCTCTCTCTCTCACTGTAAGTCTCTCTATCTCTCTCAATGATTCTTCTTTCTCTTATTTTTCTTCTTTATTTCTCTACATCAAAATCAGAAATGGGTTAGATAAGATGCCCTAGGTCATTTTTTTCATGTTATGGTTGGATCACCTAGTGCAGTCTTCTCTGTAAACTGACTTAGGGTGGCGTAAACTGACCTAGAGTGGCGCAAACCGACCTAGGGCAGTTTGAAAATAGAGAAATGAGTGAGATAAACTACCCTTGGTCAGTTTGAAACTACCCTAGGTCTGTTTAAAATGTCTTAGGTCAGTTTTGGTTGTCACCTACTGCATTCTACTCTGTAAACTGATCTAGGATGGCACAAACTGATCTAGGATGACGCAAACTGACCTAGAGTGGCGCAAACTGACCTAGGGTAGTTTAAAACTGATAAATGGGTGAGATAAACTACCCTGGGTCAGTTTGCAACTATCCTAGGTCAGTTTGAAACTACCTTATGTCAGTTTTGGAGATCACCTGATACAGTCTACTCTGTAAACTGACCTAGGGTGATGCAAACTGACCTAGAGTGGCGCAAACTGACCTAGGGCAGTTTGAAAACAGATAAATGGGTGAGATAAACTACCCTGGGTTAGTTTGAAACTACCCTAAGTCAGTTTAAAATGCCTTAGGTCAGTTTTGGTGATCACTTAGTGTAGTCTACTCTGTAAACGGGCCTAGGGTGGTGCAAACTGACCTAGAGTGGCGCAAACTGACCTAGGACAGTTTATAACAGATAAATGGGTGAGATAAACTACCCTGGGTCAGTTTGAAACTACCATAGGTCAGTTTCAAATGCCCTAGGTCAGTTTTAGTGATCACTTAGTGCAGTCTACTCTGTAAACGGGCCAAGGGTGGCGCAAACTGACTTAGAGTGGCGCAAACTGACCTAGGCCAGTTTAAAATAGATAAATGGGTGAGATAAACTACCATAGGTCAGTTTGAAACTACCCTGGGTCAGTTTAAAATGCCCTAGGTCAGTTTTAGTGATCACCTAGTGCAGTTTACTCTGTAAATTGGCCTAGGGTGGTGCAAACTGACCTAGAATGGCGCAAACTGACCTAGGGCATTTTGAAAATAGAGAAATGAGTGAAATAAACTACCCTGGGTCAATTTGAAACTGCCCTAGGTCAGTTTAAAATGCCCTAGGTCAGTTTTGGTGATCACCTAGTGCAGTTTACTCTGTAAACTGGCCCAGGGTGGCACAAACTGACCTAGGGCAGTTTGAAAATAGAGAAATGAGTGAGATAAACTACCCTGGGTCAGTTTAAAACTACCCTAGGTCAGTTTAAAATGCCCTAGGTCAATTTTGGTGATCACCTAGTGCAGTTTACTCTGTAAACGGGCCTAGGGTGATGCAAACTGACCTAGGGGAGTTTAAAACAGATAAATGGGTGAGATAAACTACCCTGGGTCATTTTGAAACTACTCTGGGTCAGTTTGAAACTACCCTAGGTCAGTTTAAAATGTCCTAGGTCTACCTTGGGTCAGTTTAAAATGACCTAGAGTGGTGCAAACTATCCTAGAGTGATCGTAAACTGACCTAGAAGTGTTCTACCTATTCTTGAGTATTCCTTAATATATCATGAGTTGAAAAATATACTTTCTATGGAGTTTGCGGTCACCTAGTGCAGTCTGCGTTGTAAGTTTGGTTATCTTTGTTGATAATTTCTAATGTAGTTAGACTCTCTCTAGTGATTAGTCTAACTTAATTTTATTTTGGTCACAATCATTGTTAGTAGATATCAATGATGGCTACATCCGAAGATAAAGTTTACTTATTATACTTTTATTATGGACGGTTAAATGATTCCAACTCTACGAAATCGGTGTACGAGGCCGGAAAAAGGAAAGTATTAGTTGTAGAGAGAGATAAGTTTAGAGGATTTAATTGTCAAAATATATGAGATGATAAAAATTTGGATCAAAGATACAATACTGAAGCTTAGCTACGTAATGCCACAAGTAGGGGGAGAAAAGTATGTGATAGACCTTGATGACGACAATGACGTGCATGAGATGATGCATTATCCACAGTTTGTCGGGTATAGTATTTTTATTTACGTACAAAAAGCTCCTTTCGAACAAGACAATGATTGTCATACTTATCCTTTGACTGATTTCTCTAACGGCTTAACACCCACCGAGTCCCTTCCCGTTACATGCCTATCAGAGAGATTTGAGACTCAACGTAATACAGTTGTAAGTGCATCAACTACTGTATGTCAAACTCTCGTCACCCACCTGAATAATCTTTATATTAGAAGGTGCGTAATATATTTATGATCGGTATTGATTAGTTCGCTTATATACTTATGTCTTTGTTGGATTATGTTTGTTGAATTAATTTATTTTATTTATATTGATGTAGGAATGAAGAGCATACTTTTTCATCCCCATTCATCGCAACAGTAACTACTCGGCCCACTAGTACTTCGTCCTCACATGGAAGGTTAATTCAATCTACTAAGTCGATAGTATTGAGATTATCTCGTAAATTAAATTTATTAAGTTGATAATTGATTATCCGTCCTTCAACAGGCATGTTGGTGTGATATGTGTTTCAGATAGTGAAAATGAAGTCGACCCTCCTTTAGTGCATGTCCCCATCGATCCAACCAACGAAAATATAAGCACATCTCTGAGAGGTGTGTTCGAGGACAATGCATATAATATCGGTACAGTTGGGAATGAGAAAGCTACTGCACTCTCTAAGGGAGGTAGTATAGATGCCAGCATATGGACTGTCAATGCAGTGAACTATAGTGAGTGTAGGGGGGGTGAACTTGACGGAAGAGAAAGTAGAGGTACACCTCCTGATAGCGAACCAAGGCACAATGATCAAGTGACTGATATTACAGAATCTCACGTTTGTAACACAAACGACATGCTTCCTATTATTGAAGACATATATGTGGTGGATGAGGCACAACAAGTGAGCGGTGTTCCTGGCATAGACGGTGTTCTCAATTTAAACCAAATATTCACTAGGAAGATATCATTCCATAATGCTTTGCGGGAATTTGCAATACATGGGAACTTCGAAATTAAACCGACCAAAACTAATCGGAAGGTTGTTGCTGCTAGATGTCGTGAAGATGGATGCTCTTGGCGTATACGTGCTTCGAAGATGAGAGACTCCGATTATTTTAAAATTAAAAGATTTACTCCAGAGCATACTTGTGGGTTGCCACGAGATAGACAACAGAGCCATCGTCAAGCTACAAGCTTGTAGATGGCGTCAATTGCGAAGGACCAGCTAAAAGAAAATAGCAACTACACTCCCAAGCAGATAATGTGTGACGTGAGAACGCGATTTCAAACCAATACAGGATATCGGAGGACTTGGCGTGCAAAAGAGATCGCCCTCAATGATATTAGAGGTAGTTGGAAGGAGTCTTATAAATTGCTCCCATCATATATGGTGGAACTGAAACGCGTGGATCCTCAATGCCTTATATACCTACAGATGAAGAAAGACGATGCATTCTTGAGAATCTTTTGGGCATTTGGGCCATGCATTGATTCATTTAGGAAGTACTTGCGGCCACTTATTTCGGTTGATGGTACACATTTATTTTGAAGGTATAGAGCTTCACTCCTCATAGCCACCGGCATTGATGGGAATAAGAGGATATTTCCGTTGTGTTTTACCATAGTGGAATCAGAGAATAGTAGTTCTTGGAAATATTTTTTACATGGATTGGCAGAGATCATAGGATACGATTCACGCATAGTAATCCTAAGTGATCGACAAAAAGGTCTTACTCAAGCAGTGCCAAAAGTCTTTCGGTATGCTTCGCATGGGTATTGTTTATATCACATTGAGAAAATTTTGAGGAGTATGTACAAGAATGAACTTGTAATAGAATACACAAAGAAAGCATGTTACGTGTATACTGAAATTTAATTTGATAAAGAAATTAGTGAAATTTAGAAGATATCTGAAGAAGCGTATGACTACATTGTTCAGATTGGAAAATAACATTAGGCTAGAGTACATTTTCCTATTGGGTGATATGAACACACGACCACATCACGGTCTGAATGTCTCAATAATGTATTGAAAGATGCTAGGGAGCTACCGATCATTGGTCTAATAGAAAGTACGCATAAGAAGGTGATGGAATATTTTTACAATAGAAGGAATGAGGCCGAAAAGTAGACCACAATTATGATGCCAAAGACCGAAGAGTTTCTTAAAGAAAATGATAGAGCGTCGTTCACGTATACTACATTTCCTTCTGATTTTGATGAATTTTTAATCGTTGGAGATACTAGAAATACCGTGTATCTGGGAAAACGCATGTGCTCTTGTCGGCAATTTGAAATTTTGGGCGTCCCGTGTAAACATGCATTGGCAGTCATAAATAATCATTGTACAAGTCCCTACTTATACGTTCAAGATTGGTTCACGGTGGATAGGTACCACAAGACTTACGAGCATGTTATTAATGCCACTCTGAGTAGTGATAAGTGGGTCGAACCTAAGGAGAAAAGAATAGTTATGCTACCAGTTCCTAGGGTACCAACAAGACGACCTAAAAAATTGAGAAGAAAGAGTGTCGGTGAGGTGGTCGCATGTCGGCGATGCGCCAATTGTAGGGAGGTTGGTCACAATCGAAAGAGTTGCAGAAGACCCCCTAAAGGTAACATTTTTCCTACAGAAGTATACATTGCCTATATAGTCACTTTAAAAGTTTCTTGACGGACTCTTATTTGCTTCCACTATTTGTTATGTATTTTATCTCTCATTCATTTATCTAGAATAACCTATAACAATTTAATGTTTTCTATTATTTATTTGTTCAGAGGTTCCAGTGTCAGATGCAACAATGTCACGTGGGATTTGAAATCTCACAGAGTTATATTAAAGCTATTGAGGCGGCCAACTTATGCTCTGCACTGATGGAGTTTGGTTTTTATAAGCATCAAACAAAGGTAACCCTTACATTCATATGATAACATGCAAAGTAAATCAATTTGATAGGAGTCAAACCGTGGTAACCCTTAAATTAAGAAGATAGTATCCAAATGAAACTACATATTAGTGATGGTTCTAAATTACATATGCATAAAAAGGTAAACGAAATTTACTCGAGTAGGAAATAGTAGAAGATAGAGAGGTTCGAGACCTAATACACCACATATCAGTCGAAATATTGGGTGGCATCAACACAAAATGTCTTATATCGATTTCCAAGATGTAGGTTTATTTTTGCACGAATACAAGACCGTAGGGAAATTACATCTGATTGGTCGGAGGACCACATCGATGGGCCAAACATAAATAAGAATTTATTGCGAAACGCAAATTCAAATATGCCCATAATCCACTGGGCATATGTCGAAAGGTCATTTACTGCCAGTAGCTCAGTTGCCCCTAAGCATCGCTCGTTTATTTGCTCTAGAGTACTATAAGGTGGAATACACCACATATCATCTCCCTCAAAAGGGGATAAATAAGGTTCGTGAAGCTCAAAGATGTCCTCGATGATGTACATGGCATAGAAATTATCACTAAATGGGAAGGCCTCCTTATCCATGATGCAATATTTGCAGACCCGATTTAGAATAAATCGACCGGCTTGAAGAAGTACTTCTGCTGGGATCCTCTGCAATAGGGTTGCCATGAATGTGTATAGGGGGTGATGAATAAAAGGGGTTGAGAGGTAATGAGTAAGAGTTGTATGTGTGTTTATTATATAGTTGTGAGCTAGGTAGAGACTATTACTAGCCTCTATGAGTTGACAACACATATGGAGTGGAGGAGTTATAATTCACCGAGATGGCATATGAGTTGACAACACATACTAGCTTCTACGATTTGATAATACACACATAGGGGTCAAATGAGTTATCTTTAAGTGAGCTGACAACACATACTCCGCAGTCAAATATAATAATATTATCGAGATGCGATGGAGAGTGGACAACATGTATATAGACCTAAACCGTCTCACTGGCAGGTGCTAGCCTCTACGAGTTGGATAATGACTTCTATGTCTCTACGTAGTTGTGAACTAGGCAGAGACTATGACTAGCCTCAATGAGTTGACAACATATACGTAGCGGAAGAGTTAATAATCGTCGAGTTGGCGTATAAGTTGAGAACACGTACTAGCCTCTAGGAGTTGACAACACAGACATAGCTGAAACTATAGTCAATACTCATAACTAGAGTAATGGTAGACTGTATGAGTTGACAACGCACACGCAAGGGCCAAATGAGTTATCTTTCGGTGAGTTGACAACACATACTAGCCTCTACAATTTGACAACACACACGCAAGGGCCAAATGAGTTATCTTTCGGTGAGTTGACAACACATACTAGCCTCTACAATTTGACAACACACACGCAAGGGCCAAATGAGTTATCTTTCGGTGAGTTGACAACACATACCTCGCACGCGGCTAAAAGAGGGTCTCTCTTATCATAGACTCTCTCTACGAGAGCAGTCTAATATCATAATACGATCGAGATTCGATGGTGAGTGGACAATACGTATATAGACCTAAACCATCTCACTGGTAGGTGTTAGCCTGTAGGAGTTGACAATACAGACATAGTTGAAACTATGGTATAATACTCATAAGTAGAGTAATGGTAACCTCTATGAGTTGACAACACACACATAGGGGCCAAATAAGTTATCTATAAGTATGGTCGTGATCTTGATTTACGGTCATCCAACTCACCACAATATGCCGAATCCCATCCCCAACACAATAATGGTAAAGGTTGGGCTACTAATGCTTAAAAGAGTTCGTAAGTATTGTCGTCTAAAAGAATCAGCATTCCAGTTGGACGATGATTTCTATGGTATGTATCTCATCGAAAGTGCATTCCATGCCCGTGAAGCACGTGCTCTCCAATACGAAGGAGATGACCTATGGTTTCCACCCCCTCCAACCACCATGATAGCGGTGCGAGAGGGTCGAATTGGTTGCAATATACTAGAAATAATGGCGATCGAAGATCTTTGACATTACGCACAGTGAGTTCACGGCCCTTTAGAGTTCATCTTTCATGATGAGTTCATATTTCGATTTGGGCCCTCAAAAATGTCCATGGAAGATGAACTTGAATTAATTTCAAGCTTACCCGTGATTCGAGCCAATAACTGGATATGTTCGTAGGTTAATCGATTTAAAACATATGCCGTTAGTGCAAACTCCTGAAACTAATGTAGTGGAAACATTATGTAATGCACTGTTTGGTTATGTACTTCTCTTTTCATAGAAATAAAATTTCTACTATCTTATATTTTGTGTAGAGTTATAAGTAATGCACTAAGTAAACACTATATTTTGGTGTGCAGGCTTGCAGGGTCACATTAAAGCATCTCGTACGCGACATCATTTTAGCTACACTGCTAGCCCCTATGAATCATTTCTACCTATTTTTGTGATACGATTGTATGCAGATGGAACATGTTTTAGTAAGGACACTAAGTTTATGAGGGTTGTAAAAAATTATTATGAAATTTGTAATCGTGGTAATTGGTAGATTTACGCATATATTCTATGCAGATAGCATGCATATTGAAAATGTTGACATGTTCTCTGCAGGTATAGCGCATGTGTACTACAGGTTATATGTCCTTTTATGATGGTCGAGTCCCTTTTATATGTCTTGTTAAGATGGTCGTGTCCATCTGATTGAACCGAATTTCATGTTTAGCTAGGTTTACAGTCCACCTGATGCTTTTTAGTTGTGTTGTTGATGATAAATTAGTATTTTGTTAATTTGAATTCTTATGGAAGAATTTCTACATATGAATGTGATTGGTGGCAGTTTAATGCTTAGTTATTGCTTTCTAGGACTGCTGCAGGTCTTCGTATGTAGTTGTTGCTATCCAAGACTATTGCAGGTCTTTGTATGTAGTTGTTGCTATCTAGGACTGCTGCAGGTCTTTGTACGTAGTTGTTGCTATCTAGGATTGCTGCAGGTCTTTGTACTTAGTCCTTGCTATCTAGGATTGCTGCAGGTATGGGTGTTTCGTTGTGAACCATTTTAGACTTCAAAAGAAGCTTTAGTGACATCTGATGATCACAATGCGGTCTAAAGAACACATGGTGAACTGAACTCCAATTAAACATGGAATTATAATATTTATTCAAAAGATCCAACCGTAAGATCCAAATATATCTCTCCAATGATTTATTTTCTTGTCGTTTTATTTTGTTGCAAAAGAGAACCAACTATAGTAATAGATCAATGGGTATTATTGAAAGAAAATATTTGTTTGGTGGTTAGATTCCGCTAATGGTATTATAGAAATCACCTTTCATCCACATCAATAAAAAAAATGAATAGCTCCATTTGGAGATGTTTTAATATCCCCCTTGTACCTGTCATATCCTTAGTCAAGTCTGGGTATTATCACGCATAACACAGAGCACACGGCCCAATAGTTAGAAGCTTGGGGTAACATCTCCAGCTGACTTTTTATTTTTTTTTCTAATAAATTTCCCTCTGTTATCGATAAAAAAAAATAAAATATCTCCAGCTGCTAAACAATGGAAAATACAATTCACCATCTACTACCATAGTTATCTCAGGGTAGTCTGATCAAGAGCCTGCAAGATACTATAATTGAAATGTCTGAACAGTGGTCCACATTAATAGATCAAAAGTGCTCTGATCAGATAGTTTGAATCCTCTGATAGGCAGGTCAAAATCTGCGCCCTGGACATCCTGGTCCCAACCAAAAAGTTGATGTATTGCAGGATTTGAACCATCCGATTCAAGTACTTTAATTTTGGCCATAAAAAGAAATTTGAATATTTTTGGCAATTCAGTGCACGCCATATATACCACCAAACAATGAGTTAAGCAATTTCCTTTGTATTAATCAACCATCACACTCAAAATTTCAAGTTGTTATCATAGATCCATTGTTTTGGTTCTTCATGCCATCAGGAAATAATATAATACATGATAAATGAAATGGAATCTAAAGCAAATTTATCCCAACTAATTAGGAAATATAATGAGAGAATTAAAAAGAAAATGTGATCACAAGGGCATAGCTAAAGCCACCTGACTCAAATTTTATTTTGGTGAACACCAAATTCATTAAAAAATCAAAAATTAATTAACCGATACGAGGCTGGCATTAGCTATGTTGTATCCTCCCGGTTGTCACATTATCAAGTCAAGAAATTCAATGGCATCCCTTTCCATCAACCAACAAGATGCCATGTTCCGCCGTTCAATTTCGGTTGGGCAGCTTTTCAGGGTTAGGGTCGTTTAAGTGATATTTTGTTTCGGGAGTGATGGCATTGCCGAAGCTCCCTTCTTATCACCTTCGTTTTGTTCTTTGTAACCTCGGTTATTTTTTTTTTTTTAATGAAAGGGTGAGGACCCTTAAACCTCATACGTTAATTATCCAAAAAAAGAAAAAGAAAAAGAATTGATTGAGTACCCTTAAATTTTGTTCCTCCACTAGCAGTCTACTAAACTTTAGCTATGCCCTTGTACCCACTGAATTCTTCACAATTATAGCCAACTAATGACACCGGCCATCTCATTCAACGATAATGACATCTTACTTTGTGGCATGGTAATCAGCATACAATGACCACAAATAATAAAAATAAATAAAGTATGGAGACTTGGGGAGAGCAAGACATTTTGACAGGCTTTCCGTTCAAAACAACTTTATCGATTCATTTGGTGTCTATAAGATTTCATGTCTTACATGTTGGCCACTACAACAATACAAAAGAGAATATACAAATCCGCAAACAAATCAAAGCCTCCCTCTGATCCCTTTCACCCCAACTTCTTCTTTCTGAATTCCAATAAGTGTGCCCAATCATTACAGCAGATGGCTTGTATATTCCAATAAGTGTGCCCAACATGACCTGCCAAATATACAAGTGAACATTCAGAAAAATTATTTCGGCTGAATGATATTTAAACTTGAATGATTTTAAATTGCCAAATATACAAGTGCAGATTCCACACCAAGATTTTAACGTGTGCAAGTTATACATACCCACACGGGAAAAAGAGTAGTCAACATTTCAATTATTCTCTCATACTGGCTCACTTCACTCAGAGAGCTAGTAGGAACATCCCCAGATAATTTGCTTCAGCTTTGCACAAAACCTGACAACTCCTGATGTGTTAATACACAACGAAAGATTACTCTAAAAAGAGGAAAAGTAAAGACAATTCTGAGCTAGAAGAAGGAAAATTAGTTACAAATTAGAAATAAAAATATGTAAATATATATCATAATAAGTTATAAATTAGAAATAATGCTTTTTATAAAGTCAAGTCGGGCCATGTTTAAGCCTTTAAGGTGCCTCAGTCCAAACTTGGCTCTACTTAAGCTTTCAAAAGTTAGCTGGGCTCAACTTTCAAACTGACTGAAGCTTCATTTTTCTCTGGCAGAGCCGGATTGGGCTTTCAAGCTGGCTTGGCTCTTTGACTGCCCTATCCCTAGTATCACTCCATCAATCCTACTAAAAGCTGATTTTTTCATGTAAATCTGTAACAATAAGCCTTTGACAGGTTCTAGTGCCTAAAAGGTTTTTAATTCAACTTACTAGGTTCTCATGAACATCAGATAGCATGCACAGAAATGTAAATCAATAAGCAAAAATAATAAGGAGAAAGTTGAAAACACATTTCCTCTTTGACTCCCACCACTTTCAAATCTATGCCATGTAAAGAGGGAGACAAGAAGTTATTTACTTAACACAGCATCTTTGTTTATCATAATTAAATTTGCCACTTCCCATAGATCTTCACTCCCCCTCAACTTTGCGATGTCTTTGATGTTTCTGCCAAAAACAGTAATACTTTTCCATGTCAATGGATAGAAACAGGGACAAAAATCAATGAGGCTAATCACTTCTATATAAAGAGTACACTTACTGTTTGGGATCGCCAACAAATGGCGTTCTTCCTATGATCAAGTAAAGGAAGGTCACACCCACAGACCATATGTCAACCTTGGTGCCTTGATGCAGAGATCTGAATAAGACCTGAACAAAATCACTAATGTTTATTTAATTGTGTGCATAGTTACCAAGACGGAGTATGGGAATAACATACCCATTAATTCATTTCTTAAGCAATGATATATTTTTTTTTATCAATTTAAGCAATGATATTTTAGAACGAAAATTTTTTAAATCTTTCTGAAAAGTGTCTTTGGGTGATCAAAACTGGAACTCTAGAAAGCCATTAGGCGGAGACCCCAAATGAATGCTAAGGCCTAAAAAGCATTGAATGTGTAGTAAACCAAATTCCAATATGCATGATTTTTTATGTTGTACTATAAATTTATGTGTAGTAAAAATGCTAAAATATGAAACAAACTTTAGAATCCTCAATACTAATGAACCTGCTTTTCATTGTTTATGAGCAGAAAAACTTGTGTAGGGTTTTCATCAAACTTGTTGAAGTTGAATTTAAGATGAGATGATTACCATCATAGGTTAATGGAACCTGGCAAAAAATCAATAGAAAATGATGTGTCAGTACCTGAACCTTCTTCTTCCCCAATGATGAAAGATTCAAAGTTTGGTAGTGTTCTTGGCTCCAAATGGTTCTGTAAGTAGATCTAAAATCATAAAGTTCATCTTAAAGTAGAAGTGTAGTTACTGTACACTCAAATAAGGCACACAACTTCCATTTCTCCAATAGAACTTTACCTTGGGAGTTTTCAATGTAAAATCTGCCTTGTTTTCATTAGTAGCCTCATGCTGGTTACGTCTTCGCTTTACCTTCTGTTTCTTGGAGATAGACTTCTTATTTTTTCTTAATTGCTCTATCTGTTTGGGATAGTTGATGAAGTTCTTTCTTCCATTTGAGCCTTTTCTATGGTCAATATTCTTCAATTTATAATTTGATAATCTACCATCAGAATCGAGAAGTAGAGGACTAATTGCTCTATCTTATTCTACAATGCCTGGCAGAAAAGTAATGACTCTGCTCATATTATTAACAACATCAATATGCACCTACATGAAGAGAATTTACCCGTGGCGCTTAAGTATGAATGATGACTGATAAGTTACATGATGAATATAGAACAATACAACTGTTTGGTTGATGTTGATGACCTTAATGTGTACCAAGATGTCATTTGGCGGCATAAAAGAAGAGAAAGCAACCATAAATATCACATCTTTGGCTATTCAATGGACCCTATGACTATGTAAGTACATTGAATCCAAAGTTTTCTAATCACATTTATAATGAATATATTGCCAATATCTAGCTTTTCCATACTCCAGCCAGTGTTCTTCAGCACTATCCCCCATTTCATCACTAATTTATATACCGTAGCTAAAGAATTAGCAGATTTTTTTTACAAAATGATGTTACAATAAATGGAGATACTAAAATATTTGCCTCTCTTCTAATGTGTTTAAATGAGATATCTAAAGTAGCAATATCATCCAATGCCCCATTGAGGAGCAACAAAAATCTACACAGAGCATCACATTTCTTAGACATTTTTCAATGGTATTTTTGGTGTTCCCTTCCACAATATTAGATCAATCACAATTTTTAAAAAACTTGGGAAAGACATGAGGAATTTTACTATCTCTTGTTCAAATGCAATGGGAATCCAATTTTACATTCATATACCTCTTTTAGGCAATTTTTTTGAAATATAGTCCACATCGAGTATTCAGTTTTAAATCCCAATTTAATAATATTAAGTGCAGATTTCCGCTCACAAGAATTATTATTATCCACAGTATAACTGCAATATATCTGCCCTTAAATTCATGTAGGTATACAGATGAATAACAACTATATCCTCCATGTCTTCTCAGAAATCAATATCTTTAACAGTGGTACATATTGCTGAACTGCTCCAAATTTCCATACAAGAATACTGCCCAGTTCCTACTATTTCTCTGTATTAACTATATGAAAACCTGCTATTTCAACCTCAAAAAATAAGTGCATTAAACAGCAAAGCACCTAACAAAGATAGACCACAAGATCAGAAACTCAGCACCATTAGGTGCAATGATCAGCATCAATTTTGGGGTCTCTCACGATCAGAACATAGCAGTTTAAATATAAGAGAACATCAGAGAAATCAGTATAAAATTATAATAAATTGTTAAGGACTAATAGCAGTCTCAAAAGTCTACTTTTATAGCCAAAAGAGGATGAAAAACCTTCAGCAGGCAGCAAGGGCTCAAAAATCATGTTAATATTAAGGTTATAACCATCGTTCTCAAAAGAAACAAAAATATTGGTTTCGATTAGGGATTGGGTACCTCTATTGCAACGCCACACCCTTTCCAATCTGAACTACAACCCTCTTCCTAACATATTACATGCCATCCTGTATACAGAGAAACGAACATAAGGTTCAATGATGAAGTTCCGTAATTTTAATTCGTTTATAATAGTTATTGAATTTACCTGAGAAAATGTGAAAGGTAAACCCTTACATAGGTAGTCCATGTACGTGATCATAAAATATCCGCAATCATGCTTATTACGGATGCTCTGCATGGGCCGATCTTTTATCTGACTCACCTCCCACCAATCAGGCGATGGGTCAAGAAATTCTTCTCGCTTTGACATAAATAATATCTTGGAGAGACCATCCTTCTACATATAATATAACATACCAAAATATGAAATATTAATCATTATGGACGTATGTAGTAGGAAAGTTTAGTTAATCAAAGATTATAGGATTACCAAACACTTTAGCTCGGTTCTCCAATACTGTAAGACGTTGTTTTCCATGCTATCGAGAACTTCGATCGTGTGGGAGCGAGGTTTACAAATAGCTAGAGCCCAGTGCGCGGCATGCTTATTAAGGCATATGAATACCTAGACATATTTGTAGCTCAAGTTATTCTCTAGAAATTAGGGTATGTGAAACGTCAGGATCAAATCATACATATAATGGAGAAAGTTACTATATCGCTCTCTAGAAACTCAACATCTTCTAGTGGTGCCCAAAGGTTAGTAGACCAGGCATAAGCTTTTAGGAGTGTAACCGGGTCTAGATTTGTAACACCGGCTGCTTGGCTCTTTGCCCACTTTCTAAATGAAAGTAACTCTGATTGTAGCATATTCTGCATTACAATAAATTCTTAAATATTACTAACATGCAAAGTAAAATAGGTGGAAGAAAAGGAAATATGTGCCGATAGTGTGCCCATTACCACAAAGTATGAATCCATAAAGTAACATCTTTTGAAGAGATTTGGATGTTCACACTCTCGATTTTTCATTAATATCAAAAGTGAATTTAGAACCTACATCAATCAACATTATTAATTAGTTCATATACTCATATAAGTTTTAATAGATGCTACTAAGAGGAGAAATACGTTACAAAGAGGGAGACTTACATCGCTACTCAACCAATTTTCCCCAACAGTACACTGCAAGTCCGCATACTGAACTCTATGGCCCCCAATACGTATGCATCCTTTCCTACAATGATTGGGATCTTATGTTAGGCATGACTTTCTTAAGGGTAGAAGTAACTTTCTTAACGATATCGTGCTACTTACGTTGGAGGGTGTGGTATATTAATCAGGCTTGATAGGAAGGCCTCCTCCTCATCTGTCAAAGGCCGAAGGGGGGTGTGGTCAGCAAGGGTGGAAGTTGATGTTGGCTCCTCCACACCTCCACAATCCTCCCTCTACCGTCGACGCTCACAAAAGGGGGCCTCAAATATTTTGACGATGGCCTAACCCGTTTCTCAATTTCCTTTAGAACTTCTCTCTCGGTCTGAAATTGATGCGAAAATATTATTTATTACTATCTTCTGGATAAGAATGATGCATAAAAAATTAAATTATACTAGAATAAGCTATAAAAGAACATCTAACCTTCTTTGATGGTTGCATGCTCGAGTCGGTAATCACAACAACTTTGTGCCCCTTTACCAGCACATGAGGTGCCACTATCGAAGTCATAGGGGCTGGATACTAATGAAATCAAAAGTATAACATAAAAAGGTGTAACATAATTGATGACATTATATAAAAGAATCAACTATGTGAATATGTGTTACCGTAATAGGAACACTCAAATCCAACATGCTCTGCACGACC
This sequence comes from Chloranthus sessilifolius, assembly GCA_021018995.1. Lineage (NCBI taxonomy): Eukaryota > Viridiplantae > Streptophyta > Magnoliopsida > Chloranthales > Chloranthaceae > Chloranthus > Chloranthus sessilifolius. The sequence goes on from CM037593.1 coordinate 33,799,012, forward strand.
GGGTCCAGCTTCGTAAAATTAAGAAAAATAAAATATCATTATTTTCGAACAGATGAATACATCCAAATAGAATTCCAAGTAGCAAAAAATTTATGTGAAAAGATTATAACCTTTAGACCTACCATGTGTTCGGTCTCAGGGTTCTTATCTGCAAGCATGGTAACCGATTTGACACTCGTTGATTGCTCCAACGTAGTGAGCCTGTCATGCAACTCTCTCATTTCCACATAATTTTTTTGTACAATTTCTCGCAGCTCTCTTATGTCCACATCATTTTTTCGTACTGTTTCCCGCAGCTCTCTCATTTCTACCTCATTTTTTCGTAAGATTTCATTATTAGATTTTTGAGTTTGCTTAAGCGAAATATTTTCAGCGAACAATTGAGCTACTTGACTTCTCATTCTCTTTTATCTTTCCTTTCTTCTGGAGTGGTGTCCCTCTTGCTTCCCTTCCTCCCCCTCTCCCTCAAATTTTTTTCTCTCTTCTTTCCTCTCTTTTCTTTTTAAACCTCTAACTTCCACCTATCAATGACAGTAAGCATAATATATTATAACTTATAGCTAACACAATAGACAAAACATCACTTAAACGGTTACTTACATTATGTTCCAACAAACGAGCCGGTGAAGAGGCCGGTGAAAGAGGAAGAAGTGGGGCGGCCATCTCCGAAGGAACCTAGAAGACCTTCTTATGAGCTTTTAACACATGATAAAATATATGTGCGTTAAATAGTCAAATGAAAGATATTAAAAGAAAAATAAATTACCATGAGATGTCTATTATCCCAAGCCTCACAAATGAACTCAATTTTAAACTCCTCCTGGGTAGGGGTGAGCTGGAACGACGCCTAACACAGACAAAATCAAATGGGAAGTAAATTATGCTAGAGCACAAATTTGCATTCTTGAAATCAAGAATTGTAGTAAGTCTTAATACCAGTTTGCATTTCTCAAAATTTAACTCCATTTGCCTCATGTGTGGAGGAAATGGATAGTGCTCCCATCGCTTGAATCGCGAAAACTGTGGTCCATCTCTTACAGACGGGGCAGTAAAGTTTAGATGTTCATACGCCCACAACTACATAAGGTAAAATAATTGAAACTTTCAATTTGATAATATGACAAAACTTTCAATTTGGCAAACATTAAAGGATATAAGGTTCACCTGCACAACAATGGCACATCCATACATATTGTAGAAGGCCTCCAAGTTGAATTTACTGGCCTAGAGAGGAGTGTATTGTAGATGACTAGCCCCCAAGGATACTTATTAAATCTATCTAAGTCGTCTACGAGATGTATGTATTTTTTATCTAATGAATTAGATGTATTAGAAAGCAAAAAAACTACAAGAACAAGGCAGAGTTTTAATTTCACATAGTCCTCTACCCCAAGTTCTCGGTCAAAAAGAGCCTCTATGTCATCAGTGTTAACCGAGGTCACATGCCCAGAAAAAAATCTCCCAATAAGAGACGTGGGCTCTATGGCTTATAGGTCAAACTCAATTGAAGTGTCCCCAACAACTCTCAATCCCATAATCAACGCAATGTCTATGGGATCGATTTGGTGGATAATTTCACCAATTGTTACTAAATTCGGAACACAATATCTCCTTAATACACATCTAAAAATGAAACTTGAAAATTTGAATGCACTAATACCTACAAATTGACCAAAGCAAGAATTAGAAATACTTTCTTCACAATCGGGGCGCAAATATTTTAGACATCTCTCAAGGCGAGAGACAGTTGATTTTGGAGTACATCTGGCACGACGATAAGCCTATCAGAAGCAAAAATAAAAGCAGAAGGTTATGCTCACATATTTGGAAGAGATATCATGATTGAAAAAAATTTAAATAATATTAAACTATATTACCATTGCTTTGGTCCTTGGTTTATAAAGACCTAAAAACAAGGGGAAACAAATTAATATCATAAATTAACTGGTATAACTACTGAACCATATAGTATAGACTGCACCGTTTACAGAGTAGACTGCACTAGGTGATCACCAAAACTGACATAGGGCATTTTAAACTAACCTAGGGTAGTTTCAAACTGACCTATGGTAGTTTATCTCACCCATTTATCAATTTTAAACTGCCCTAGGTCAGTTTGCGCCACCCTAGGCCCGTTTACAGAGTAGACTGCACTAGGTGATCACCAAAACTGACCTAGGATATTTTAAACTGACCTAGGGTAGTTTCAAACTAACTCAGGGTAATTTATCTCACTCATTTCTCTATTTTCAAACTACCCTAGGTCAGTTTGCGCCATTCTAGGTCAGTTTACGCCACTCTAGGTCAGTTTGCACCACCTTAGGTCAGTTTACAGAGTAGACTGTATCAGGTGATCACAAAAACTGACCTAAGGCATTTTAAACTGACCTAGGGTAGTTTCAAACTGACCCAGGGTAGTTTATCTCACCCATTTATCTGTTTTAAACTGCCCTAGGTCAGTTTGCGCCACTCTAGGTCAGTTTGCCACCTAGGCCGATTCTGAGTAAGCGCACAAATCAGACCTAGGACATTTTAAACTGACCCAGGGTAGTTTCAAACTGACCTATGGTAGTTTATCTCACCCATTTATCTGTTTTAAACTGCCATAAGTCAGTTTGTGCCACTCTAAGTCAGTTTGCGTCACCCTAGGCCCGTTTACAAAGTAGACTGCACTAAGTGATCACCAAAACTGACCTAGGGCATTTTAAACTGATCCAGGATAGTTTCAAACTGACTCAGGGTAGTTTATCTCACCCATTTATCTATTTTAAACTGCCCTAGGTCAGTTTGCGTCACTCTAGGTCAATTTGCGCCACCCTAGGCCCGTTTACAGAGTAGACTGCACTAAGTGATCACCAAAACTGACCTAAGGTATTTTAAACTGACCTAGGGTAGTTTTAAACTGGCCCAGAATAGTTTATCTCACCCATTTATCTGTTTTCAAACTGCCCTAGGTCAATTTGCGCCACCTTAGGTCAGTTTGCGCCACCCTAGATTAGTTTACAGAGTAGACTGTATCAGGTGATCTCCAAAACTGACCTAGGATAGTTTGAAACTGACCTAGCATAGTTGCAAACTGACCCAGGGTAGTTTATCTCACCCACTTATCTGTTTTAAAGCGCCCCTAGGTGGGTTTAGCCACTCTAGGTCGGTTGCTCCACCCTAGTCTGCCACGAGTAGACTGCACTAAGTGATCACCAAAACTGACCTAGGGAATTTTAAACTGACCTAGGGTAGTTTCAAACTGACTCAGGGTAGTTTATCTCACCCATTTATCTATTTTCAAACTGTCCTAGGTCAGTTTGCCCCACTCTAGATCAGTTTGCGCCACCCTAGGTCAGTTTACAGAGTAGACTGCACTAAGTGATCACCAAAATTGACCTAGGGTATTTTAAACTGACCTAGGATAGTTTCAAACCCAGGGTAGTTTATCTCACCCAGTTATCTATTTTTAAACTGCCCTAGGTCAGTTTACGCCACTCTAGGTCAATTTGCGCCACCCTAAGTCAGTTTACAGAGTAGACTGTATCAGGTGATCACAAAAACTGACCTAGTGCATTTTAAACTGACCTAAGGTAGTTTCAAACTGACCTGGGGTAGTTTCAAACTGACCTAGGGTAGTTTATCTCACCCATTTATCTGTTTAAGCGCCTAGGTCGGTTTAGCCACCTAAACCCGTTACTGAGTAGACTGCACTAAGTGATCACCAAAACTGACCTAGGGCATTTTAAACTGACTTAGGATAGTTTCAAACTGACCCAGGGTAGTTTATCTCACCCATTTATCTATTTTCAAGCTGCCCTAGGTCAGTTTGCGTCACTCTAGGTCAGTGTGCGCCACCCTAGGTCGATTCTGAGTAAGTATGTCGGTGATCACCAATTTTAAACTAACCTAGGATAGTTTCAAACTGACCCAGGATAGTTTATCTCACCCATTTATCTGTTTTAAACTGTCCTAGGTCAGTTTGCGCCACTCTAGATCAGTTTGCACCACCCTAGGCCGGTTTAAAGAGTAGACTGCACTAAGTGATCACCAAAACTGACCTACGGCATTTTAAACTGACCTAGGGTAGTTTCAAATTGACCCAGGGTAGTTTATCTCACCAATTTATCTATTTTCAAGCTGCCCCGTCGGGTTTAGCCACCTAGGTCATTCTGAGTAGGTAGATGTCGTGATCTCCAAAACTTACCTAGGGTAGTTTCAAACTGACCTAGGATAGTTGCAAACTAACCCAGGGTAGTTTATCTCACCCATTTATCTGTTTTAAACTGCCCTAGGTCAGTTTGCGCCACTCTAGGTCAGTTTGAGCCACCCTAGGCCCGTTTACAGAGTAGACTGCACTAAGTGATCACCAAAACTGACCTAGGGAATTTTAAACTGACCTAGGGTAGTTTCAAACTGACTCAGGGTAGTTTATCTCCCCCATTTATCTATTTTCAAACTGCCCTAGGTCAGTTTGCGCCACTCTAGGTCAGTTTGCACCACCCTAGGTCAGTTTACAGAGTAGACTATATCAGGTGATCACCAAAACTAACCTAGGGCATTTTAAACTGACCCAGGGTAGTTTATCTCACCCATTTATCTATTTTCAAACTGCCCTAGGTCAGTTTGCGCCACCCTAGGTCAGTTTACAGAGTAGACTGTATCAGGTGATCTCCAAAACTGACCTAGGGTAGTTTCAAACTGACCTAGGATAGTTGCAAACTGACCCAGGGTAGTTTATCTCACCCATTTATCAGTTTTAAACTGCCCTAGGTCAGTTTGCGCCACTCTAGGTCAGTTTGCGCCACCCTAGGTCAGTTTACAGAGTAGACTGTATCAGGTGATCACCAAAACTGACCTAGGGCATTTTAAACTGACCTAGGGTAGTTTCAAACTGACCCAGGATAGTTTATCTCACCCATTTATCTGTTTTAAACTGCCCTAGGTCAGTTTGCGCCACTCTAGGTCAGTTTGCGCCACCCTAGGCCCGTTTACAGAGTAGACTGCACTAAGTGATCACCAAAACTGACCTAGGGCATTTTAAACTGACCTAGGGTAGTTTCAAACTGACCCAGGATAGTTTATCTCACCCATTTATCTATTTTCAAACTGCCCTAGGTCAGTTTGCGCCACTCTAGGTCAGTTTGCGCCACCCTAGGTCAGTTTACAGAGTAGACTGTATCAGGTGATCACCAAAACCAACCTAGGGCATTTTAAACTAACCTAGGGTAGTTTCAAACTGACACAGGGTAGTTTATCTCACCCATTTATCTGTTTTTAACTGCCCTAAGTCAGTTTGCGCCACTCTAGGTCAGTTTGCGCCACCCTAAGCCCGTTTACAAAGTAGACTGCACTAAGTGATCATCAAAACTTACCTAGGGCATTTTAAACTGACCTAGGGTAGTTTTAAACTAACCCAGGGTAGTTTTAAACTAACCTAGGGTAATTTATCTCACCCATTTATCTATTTTCAAACTGCCCTAGGTCAGTTTGTGCCACTCTAGGTCTGTTTGCGCCACCCTAGGTCAGATTACAGAGTAGACTATATCAGGTGATCTCCAAAACTTACCTAGGGTAGTTTCAAACTGACCTAGGATAGTTGCAAACTGACCCAGGGTAGTTTATCTCACCCATTTATCAGTTTTAAACTGCCCTTTGTCAGTTTGCGTCACTCTAGGTCAGTTTGCGCCATCCTAGATCAATTTACAGAGTAGAATGCACTAGGTGATGACCAAAACTGACCTAGGACATTTTAAACTGACCTAGGGTAGTTTCAAACTGACCCAGGATAGTTTATCTCACTCATTTCTCTATTTTCAAACTGCCCTAGGTCGGTTTGCGCCACTCTAAGTCAGTTTATGCCACCCTAAGTCATTTTACAGAGAAGACTGCACCAGGTGATCCAACCATAATGTGAAAAAAAATGACCTAGGGCATCTTATCTAACCCGTTTCTGATTTTGATGTAGAGATATAAAGAAGAAAAATAAGAGGAAGAAGAATCATTGAGAGAGATAGAGAGATTTACAGTGAGAGAGAGAAATCCTACCGTTTTCTTTGTCGGGGAGGTTGGCACGAACTCGGCGAGGTTTGCACGAAGAAGAAGGGGTACCAGCGTGAGAAAGAAAGGAAGAGAGGGGAAAAAGGGAATAGTGTAGATTTAAACCCTTTATATATGAAGGGCATTTTAGGCTAAAAAAATAAAAAAGGCCTTACTATAGTATTTCTAACTTAAGGGGTTCGATTAGGATAAATCAGGACAATAGGGGATTTTTTAGGGCAATCGTCCTATATATATATACCTTTACTTAAAAATGAGAAGGGCATCTTATTTTAGATTCCTTCCTATCACAAAAAGACAAAATAAGTAAATGTCTCATCTTAGCAAATTATTATATATTTTTATAATATTATATATCTATACAATAATCTTTGAAAATGCAAAAACAAAGCTACAATATAAAATCTCTCCTTTTGGAAATTTGGTTTTTGGTTTTGAGTACCTTTGAATCCACCCCCTAATCCTTGAGTTCACCCACACTGAAACACATGGACTGCGTTGAATCAGACGATGGAGATCGTTTATCCTCCCAATCTTTCACATAATGGATCTTCATATCATGGGCGTACTATCAAACGATCAGTGTTTTATTTCACTTAGCACACATCTCATAAAAGTGACCTTAACATCACGAGCACGCTTAAACTTGATTTTAAGGTCACTTTTTTTAGTGTACCAATGATTTTTTTTGGTGCTCAATGATTTTTTTTAACACTCAAAATTATTAGCCGATAATTTGAAGTTTTCGGCCGATCATTTGCTAATCATTTTGAAGTTACTGGCCGATCATTTGCTAATCATCAAATTATTGGCTGATAACTTCAAATTGTCGACCGATAATTTTTGGGTTTTTTAAAAAAAATAATTTGGGCACCGAAATTTTGGCCCACAAGATTTTGGGCAAAATTTCGTCGAGGATTTTTGACCGAAATCCCGAAATTTCGGTGGGGTTCGAAACCGATTTGTTTCGGCAGAAATTTTTATCCATGTTATAAGGTATGACATCCTGGGCAATACCGATACATAGCAGCGACAAGTATCGGTTTTTCAAAGATATCGATCAGACGGTTACGATACTTCTCATTATCCGATTCGGTATCGATCGCGATCTGAGTTAAAGTTCAGACGGCTCGAGACCTTGGGTTTTTTTTTCACAAGGGCCGATATGTATCTGTATCGGCCGATTCGTAACGGTCATCCATAGACCGATACCGATACCAAGTTTCACACCTCGATCCCAAACGATAAACGCTTCATTTAAGTTGAGGTTAAGGATCAAATTTCGGCTTAAACGCATCAGTTACGGATCCCATCAAAACGAAATCCCGAAATTTTCAATCAAAAATCACGGCCTTCAAATTCTCGACTGATAATTTGAAGTTATTGGCCGATAATTTGCTAATCATCAAATTATCGAACGGGAATTTTGGGTTAAAAAAAAAATAAAAATATGGGCACCAAAATATCGGCCGACATTTCTTCTGGTATTTTCGATTGAAATCCCGAAATTTCAATGAAAATACCATATTCGGTTTCGGTCCCAACCGATATTTCGGTGCCCAATGATTCTTTTTTTTTAACTCAAAATTATTAGCCTTCAAATTATCGGCCGATAATTTGGGTTTAAAAAAAATATATATTATATATATGGGCACCGAAAGTTCGCCCTGACCTACAATATTTCAGCCGAAATTTCAGTGGCGTTCGAAACCGATTCGTTCCCACTGAAATATTGAGATTTCGGCCGAAATTTTGATTCATGCTATGAGGTATGACATCCTTCGCAATACTGATACATAACAGCGATACGCATCTGGTTTTCAACAAATCGATGCGTATCAGTTTTGATACTTCCCGATCCTCCAACTCCATATCGGTATCGGCCGTACACGGGCCCGACATGACACGATTAGGTTCATACGATATCGACGTTCGCCGATATACATCGGCCGATTCTTATTGGTCCTTCATAGACCGATACCCGATACCGAGTTTGACAGCTTAATCCCAAATGATAAAGACTTTATTTTACTTGGGGTCATGGATCAAAATTTCGGTCGAAACGCTTCGGTTTCGAACCCCACCGAAATGAAATCCCGAAATTTTCAATCAAAAATCGCGGTCTTCAAATTCTCGATCGATAATTTAATGTTATCGGCTGAAATTTCGACCTGACCCACAAGATTTTTGTCGAAATTTTGATCCATGCTCTAAGGTATGACATCTTGTGCGATACCAATACATAACGACGATACGTATCAGTTCTAATACTTTGCGGTCGCCCAACAAGGTATTGGTATCCATATCGGTTGATACGGGCCCGTATCGGTCGATGTGTATTGGATATCGATTGATACATATCAATCTGCGCCGAGACCTTGTATTTTTTTTTGTTTTTTTTAAAGGGCCGCGAATTTCACACCTTCATCCAAAATGATAGACTTCATTTTAGTTGGGGTCTTGGATCAAAATTTCGGCTGAAACTCATCGATTTCGAATCCCACCAAAACGAAATCCCAAAATTTTTGGGAAAAAATTGCGGCCTTCAAATTCTTGGCCGATAATTTAAAGTAATTGGTCAATAATTTACTAGTCACCAATAATTATCGGCCAATATTTTGAAGGCCGATAATTTTGAGTTTTAAAACAAAACAAAAAAAAATATGGGCACCGAAACTTCGACTTGACCCATCACTTTTGTCTAAGATTTTTGGCCGAAATCCTAAAATTTTGGTAAAAATATTGAATTTGGTTCCAACCAAAATCAAAATTTTCACTGAAATGCTAGTGCCCAATGATTATTTTGTTAAATACAAAAAATATTTTTAAAATTTACATTGTAATAATTTATTCTATAAATAAACAGCTCTCACGTGCATTGCACGTGAAAGATCCACGTGTGTATATATATATATATATATATATATACTTTTATAAGCAAATTATATGCCTACAGTTTGGTCCGTCGCTTTTTTCCTTAGGACAATAAGAACCTCATATTTTACAGACCTACTATCACTTACAAAGCTTCTATTTTTGGCAAATAAAAAAGTTAAAGGGGTATTTGTGGATAAGGCTTACATTCAGATCTAGATCTCTTAGCTACCCCTATAGGTTTTATTTTTCAATTGCAATCTTTCATATACTTTAGTGTATTTTTCAGATTTCTGAAAGGATAATATTGTAATAAAATTGCAAGGACGTTGACGGGTAGCTTGTCCAAGAGTTCTTCGCCTGCTTTAATTGCCACTGCGTGTAGAAGATGAAGAAGAAAGAAGAGAAGTCGTTCGCCGCCTGCTGTAGGGTTGCTGATGATATTGTTGTTACCCACAAACAGCTTTCTATCTCCTTATTTGAAGATCCGCTCGATTGCAAGCCCGAATCCAAAGGTAAATTTTCTGATCTCCTTTTGGGTCTTTTGAGTTCCACAACTAAAATCTTAATTACAAGCGTTTTTTGATTTCTAAAGAAGTGGGTTTTCCATAAATGAATCACATTTATGGGTTTTTTTGCGTATATGTTTATTTTTAATTTAATTTTAACGAACAACTGTAGGGTTCTCTGGAATAATGGGCGGAAAGGGAAGGGCTTTGATGTGGAAAGATGAAGAAGAAGAAGAAGAAGATGGTGATGCGGGTGTTCTTTTTCTCTCTTACTTTTAGTTTTCCCCTCTTTCTTGTTTGTTTTATCTGATGGTCTGTACATTTTTCTCTTTTAAATCAGATGCTAAACATTCTAATTTTCCCTTTTTTCTTGTTTGATTTGATCTCTCAATTGAAGAGTTTAAGGGGATGCTATAACTGATTTTTTCTTCTATTAATTATTGAATTATAATTTTTGGTTTTTGAGAGTGAAATGATTTTGAGGTTGTTTCCTCTTTTTTAACTGTTTGTGAGTATGGTATTAGGGTTTGGGGAAAGAGGAATCTCTTCTTGGTGGGTTGTTTGTTTTATCTATGATGGTTATTAGCCTTAGAGCCTGTCATTGGGCATATTAACAGAGTTACTAATTTAGCAATATGTTTATTATATATAAAAAAATAAAAAATTTAGCAATATGTCCATTGGATTGGTTGGAGATTTGTCTGTGTTCAGGGATATTTGTTGCTACATGATTTAAATATTGGCCCCATTGGCATAGCCGATACATATATCGGATTAGGCTGCACCCCATTCCGTATGAGGTCAAACATCGGGTCGATCATATCAAATATCGGCCCATATCTGCCTATATCGGATCAGCCCATATCGAGTTCATATGGGCCGATATGCATTAAGAGAGTTACTAATTTAGCAAGATGTGCATCGGATTTGTTGGAGTTTTGTCAATGTTTGGGGATATTTGTTGTGACCTATAACCATGAATTAGTTTTAGTAAAGAAGAAAGTTTGTTTGTCATCAACAGCCTACCGACTTAAACCTTAGGAAAATACATTATGCCCATAATGAATAGGTAGGTTTGTTTGGATATCTTTGAAGTTGGATATGATGAATTTTAAAAAAAAGAAAATAACATTACCAGGTTGACTGGTTTCTATGATTTGAATTTGGGAGCAACTTATTGCACATGGAAACTGGGCCTTTGGACATAAAAATGTTCAAAATTCCCTTTCAAAAGCCCAGTTTCGTTGTGTGCAAGGGCTCAATTTTTGTTTGCAAGTAGTTTCTCCCTTTCAATTTTGATTCATGTTTCATGGCTGTGACTGGTTTGCATTTTATAGTTTGTTACTTTAGTATCTATTTGGCAAATGCTAGGGAAACAACGCCTAAATTCTCCAACCTTTTTGAAGAAGTTACTACCTTTAAAAAATATGGTGAATTTCGTAAATAAAACTTGAATTTTTAGACTTTCTCTTGCTTTTCCTCCTTGTTTTACATTTTTCCCATTATATTTTTAAATTTTTTAACTATATATATATTTATATAAAATTATTAGTATTATTTTAATTGTTCTTAATATTTCCTATCCTTTTCATATTTTTATAAACTTTTTGCATAATTTTTGAACTTTTACCGAGCCCCATTTATTTTCAAACCATGACTACGTCACTTTGCCTAGGCCCAGGTTCAATTCCTAATTCCTATATGGTGAGTTTTAGTTAGTTAGGAGTGGCAATGGGCTTGGGCCATGAAAAATTACAAAAATGCAAGCCAATGCTCTGCCCATTTGACACTTGTAGTTTATTCATGCCTAACTTGAATAGGGTGCAACTATTAGCACCCACTCAATATATACTTCTATAAGCGGAAAGGAGGTCTAAGTTTGGTCTGCCATTTTTCATTTGGGACAAAAAGACCCATATTGTTTACTCATATGTATTTTAAGTTGAAGAATTTGATTTTTGGAAATATAAAAAATTCTAAGGTCATTTGTTGAACATTCAACATGTAAATATAGCTCCTGTAGTCGCCCCTATGAGATTCTAATTTTCGTGCTATCTCACTTTATTGTTGAGTGATTTGGTGTTTCTTTAGGGATAAAAATGTCATCAAATGAGCGGTCATAACATGTGATAGGTGTTGCTTGCACTCATTCCTCTACATTAATGAGCTGCAGTGACATGCATCAAAAATAGTAATTCTCTTTGAGTATTGCATGTATACTTGGCGGCCAAGAAAGCTTCTTTCTTGGCCTTATGTTAGACTTTTTTTTAATGGGATCGAGTCATTCACTTAGGCCTTTGTATTTTATTTTTTTCATTATATTATGTGTTGAGGAAGCAGCCCAGCAACGCCAATGTTGTCGCGCCACGTTTGGTGGCTGAAGGAAAATGTAGAGGAGAAGAGGGAGAAGAGGGAGAAGAGGAAGAAGAGGAGTTTGAGCTGGAGAGACTATTGCCTTCTCCTGGCTGGCTCGCAAACGCATGGCGCCTCTCTGAAGACCAACTCTTGGCCATCTCTGGCTTCGATGTTCTCGTCTTTAATCGACTTTTCGTCTTTAGGTAACTTATTTTACTTCTTTTTTGTGTGGCTTTGATACTCTTAGCCATCTTTAAGTTACCTAACTACTTACTACTTTTTTTTTTTTTTTTTGGATTATCTCGTGGACTAGAAAACAAATTCTTGAACCATTTACAACCAATCAGTTCAAAGTTCTAACCTTAGAAGTCATAATCTTTGTCTAATTTTGCTTGTCTCGGTTTGATTGACTTATTAACAAGTGAGGTTGTTCGTATTATAGAATCTAAGTGTTTTGCAATTTTATCAGGGTTAACTTTATTAATTTGTAATTTTTATATTTAAATAGTAAAGTTAATGATTAAGAAAAATAGAAACAAATTCTAAAGGATGTTATTCATGTTTTTTGCATACTTTTTATTAACGAAAATAGCGGATGAAAATTTCAGTTATGACTTCGGTCATTTGGAATGCGGAGAAATCCTATGGCTGCAGTCGGTTTTCTTTACAATCTTCGGGTATCTCGAATGATCCTATCTTCTCAGTAGATTAGTAGCTGACTGAAAATGCACGTTTTCCAAGGTGAGTGTCACTTTTCAATGTGTCTTTTAAGAAAAGAGTCATTTATCTTCAACAAAGTACTATAGTGACAAGAATGCATGTTTTTTCTATATAGACAATTGCCCCAATACTAGCTTTTTGTATCATATGGTGGGATTTTATTTTATTTTTTTACTAGGATTTCAATAAAAACAAAAACAAAACAAGAGTACATGGTGGGATATGGTTGTACCCAATATCTAAGGAGGCATGGATCCTTGTGATTAATTAATCTTTTTCAGATTTTGAATATTAACGCCTGTTGTTGTTCAATATTATTTTAGTAGAGTCATCAGGCAGCTTCCAACATCTTTATTAGAGAGCAGATTTGACCATAGGTTAAATTTTTTCGAAGTTAGATTATTGTAAATTGAAAATATTTTAGCTATGTTTTGATACCATATTATTGGCGCCTTGTTTAGCACATTTTGATTTTGAACTTTGAATAATTTCATATATTCTGGCATGTTTAGTTTTGATTGAGACGTCTTTGACAGGATTTCAGGTAGTTAATTTGTCGACTACTTTATTTAAATTTGCCAACGAGTTTTTTACAGGGCATCATAGTGCAACCTCCATTGTGTTAGTGGGCAATTATTTTAATCTTAGCACGCTTGACTAGAGTTGAGGAAAATGGCAAAGTGTTTGAATGACTCCTCTACTGTCAATAATTTCATTCATATCTTGATTAAATAGAAAATTATGCATTCTTCTTAGAGGGTTAAGATCGGGTATTAATGATCCATGCAGAAAATAATATATGTTCTATGTGTAATTTTATATTATCTATGGGAGGGTGATCACTGTTCATTAATGGTTAACATACAAATTTGAGTCATTTACGAGTTTGAAAATTTGTATAAGGGTTTTAGGTAAAAGAATTCCATTTTAAATTATTGTATGAGGTTCAAGTTATAATGATTATAGTTCAGATTAGAAATTATAAGGTGATCTTTGGGCAGCAAGACTCTCTCAAATGTGTGTTTGCATGTATTGAATTTAGAGAAGTAAAAAAATACTAAATTTATATTGATGAAAGGGGAATCTATAAAAAACTATTTGTTTCACTCAAAGAGGAAAAAAACCCATTAGAAGGTCCAGTAGTGGGTGGAATGCCACCTACGACCCTTAAATAATTTATTTCGTCCCTTAGTTAAATTATTTTGCTTAGAGAGAAAGGAATTCTCCTTACCAACATCATAAGATAACCAAGCTTGTGAACAACCTTTTAGCCATCGATTTCTTTCACAAGCTAAGATTTCTTTCACAAACTCAGAGCATTATGCGCCTCAAGGAGCTCGAGACTTGTGGACGTGAAGACTCCAAAAACTCGGATTGAGTTAGGCATGGAATAAACTTTTCTTAAGAAAGTTACTTGGACAGTGAAGTGTCTCTTTATTATTTTCACTTAGATTTGGAGAAGGGCACAAATGCAGAGCTTAGCACACTAATTCGAACATGTGGGTTTGTACAATGAAAGATGAATGTCATAAGAAAGGCGGAGAGTGAGCTACTATGTCGGGCCTATTTTCATATATTTTCACATGTACTTGAGAGAGGATCCTTGAACAAGGAGGCTAAATATAGATATGGAATGTCACTACTCTCTTTCTTTAAATACAGAGATTATTTGTTTCTAGCGAAGAAACTAAGTCTGGCTTCTGGACCAATAAGGTAATAATCTACCTTTTTATGGTCAATGTGACATGATGGGACTGGAAAGATTCAGTTGGATATTACTCGAGATTGAATATTTATATATCTCATTTTAGTTTCACATGTAGTTTCACATGCATTTGTGAATGTGTTCTATAACAAATTTGTTTAATTTTTTAAAGGTCAAATTGAAGTTATAATTTCAGCGTAAATAACAAGAATTACAAGTGTTAATGGGTAGATTTTTGCAGCAAAAATAGAACATGATTATTGGGGAAGTTCAATACAAAGGGTATAAATGGTAACATATTTGATTGTGGAATCACTCAGTGAAACCTTAACTATCACAACAAAGAATTATAAAGATAGCAGTAGGTGAACATATAATGCAAAGTAAAGGAGAGAATCAATATACAGAGAGCTTCCTTCTTTGTGAGTGGGGAATAGGGTCTATACTAAATTATTGGAATTAGATGGTATTGATCCTTTGATTAATAAGTTTTTCATGTCAAAATCCCTTCAACTAGTTGGAATTGACCATTGTTAGTTTTGTTGTTTGAAATATTTTTATTTTGTTACACTAAAGTATGCTGTCTTTCTAACGCGAGAATCCAATACTTCATAAAATTTATTTCAAAAGGTGTTGAAAATGGGCGATCATACAACTGCATCCATCTCTCTGAGCAGGACAATTCCAACTGATATACTTCAAATAGCTTATAGAATCTTACTCAATTATTTCATAAATTTTCTTATATGTAGGTGATTTTGGAAATAACATCTCATACATGACACATTTTCGCGTAGTACTATTTGCTTCTCATTTCTAACTTTGTTGGCTCTTTGTTAAGTACTAATTTTATATTTAGTACTTGGTATGGATTGTCATGTTCACAAAGGGTAAATTCTCATGCCTTTAACTCCTTTGTCACGATATATGATTAGACCCAAACTTCGGACAATCTAGGTTATAGCTTTGAAGCCCACGGATAGTCATAGGTGCATTTCCTACTTAGGATAACCTAAGTTAAATAAGAAATATGCCTTCGGGATTTCCACTGTGATTAAAAGATGTCTTCTTTTTCTCTAGCATAAAATTGACACTACCTCCACTTTCCACCCTCAAATATCTTTTCTAAACTTAATATTGGTAAGAATATGCGGTACACTAGATCTATTGTAAAATTTCCTCCTTTCCATTCAAATTTATTTTTATTATTTATCTATTATGTTTAAATTATGGTCAAAATGCATGTTCCAAATTTTAATTAGCTATTGCAAAATTACCCATTCATGGATCTTTTTCTGTAGATACTATTGTTAGGATGTCTATTTAAAACTTGAATTGGCTATTGAGAAATTATCTATTCCATGCAAATTCCTTTCTTCCCTTATAGTAAATGCTTTTTTAATGGTTAGGTGCCTAGATTTCAAAATATCTATTGCAAAATTACTCAATTGATACAACTTTTTATTATTTCATTTAGAGAATATGATTGGAAGGTGGGTTAAAAAGAAGTTTACAATGGATGCTTGCTTGACGGGTAGCTCGTGCCAATTAAGAGGCTGACCCGAAAAATATTGAAAGATAGGATTGGAAATTTCTTATCGAAGCTTGGATTATAGCTCATATAAATCATCACAACAATGCTAAGTTGGTCAGATTTGGGGTTGAAGGAGAATTGCACCTTGTTCTTAAGTTGTCTCAACATGGGAGCTTAGCTTCTATGCTTCATGGTGTGTCAATTAGTTTGATGTCCTTTTCAATTATTTGTGGGTTTCGGCGTATGCTTGAGAATTATTTTGAGTGTGTTCCAAGTGAGACAATTCTCAAAAATGCCTTGTCTTTCTTTTAAAATGATGTGTGACAATATAAGTGTCTTCAACATAATATGTGAACTGATGCCAAAGCTCCTGGTGGGCTCCTTGCAGTGGTCCTTTGGGTGCAAATTGCTCTTAGAGATCGAAATAATATTGAACATAATTACATCATTGTGAAGAGGTCATGGGATGGTAATGAGCTCTTAAAGATTAGTCTTTGGGTGCAAATTGCTCACGTGCATCGCACGTACTTTTTACTAGTATATATATATGGAACGGAAAAGGTGCCCGTCCACCATGGGAGGACGGTTACCGTCCTCCAAGTTTCCATGTGGCATCCAAAATATTGTTTCGATGTCACATGGAGCTTGAGTGTATTGCTTAAATCATCTTTGAAAAAAAAATAATTGAAAATTCATCTCCACCGTGTGTTTTTTGAACCTTAAAATATAGATCAATGAAATCCGTCAAACTTTGACTTGTGATTCAAACAATGCTTTGGGTGCCACATGGAGCTCCATTTGTATCTTGAAGGAAGGTCACCATCCTCCATTGGATGACCTAACTGGCTCCTTATATATATATATATATATATATATATATATATATATATATATATGATCTATCCATTCGAACCACCTCGGCTTCATGTAGCACCCATTCAGGAGATCAGGTGCTACAACAACTTGCTCAGACAATTTGCTCAAGGATGTTGAGGTCTATCTAAAAAAAGGTGCATATTCATTGATCAAATTGTAATCAAAGGTTCAAAAAATCTACACAGCATGTTAGCTAGACGGAAGGGAAACTATAACCAAGGTTTTGAATGGAAAAAAAGTTGTAAAACATTTTTTTTAATCTATGACACGGGATCTTGCAGTCAAACACATGGATCCATTGATGCGTTCGTAAGATTAGCTATAGTTAATTGGGAGTGCCAACAAGGTCTATACTCATTGATAGGCCACAACCCAATGACCATAACAAACTCCCATCTAGATCATCCAATGTCAAACTTACAAGTGGATGTCTAATTCTTACTGTTGATAATTTTAAGCCTTATATAACCTACTTTAAGCTGGGAATGTGGCAAAGCCTAGATGAAAGAGTACCGATATTTGCAGCCAAAGATTCGGTCTCTGCAATCTGGGGTTTCCAATGTTAAAAGCATTAACTGGCTTGAATTGGATGAATGGAGATCAGTTTTCATCCTAATCTTCCACATAATAGAGCTTTAGATCATCACCTACCTATTAGGCTGTCAAATGTCATTTCAAGGTGGAACACATTCTCAAAAGTGACCAAGAACACTTCTCATGGTATGTCATGATCACAATTACTTTTTGAGATGTGTGTCACGTGGAATTAACACCTGACCGTTTGATAGGTGGTCCATGATCTCATGATCTATTTCGTGGAAGGTTGGGAGGAAACTATCTCTATCAAGGCAGTCAATAATTTTAATAGTGGAAACCCCAAGTTATAGAGATAGAATATTCGATTGCAAATATTGATACCCTATATGAAATGTATATTATTTAGCAAAGAGGACTGGAGTCAGGTCTTAAATGTAGAAACTAAGGTTGTGTTTGGCAACATTCACAAGTGGGAGCGCTTAAGGACCTATTGAACTCTCTCTCTCAGTTTCTTGCTAGAGCTGGTTTAGTAGATTTGCTGAAGTGGGGCTTTTTAGCACCATGCCGCTCTCAGCCAACTGCATGCAATTTTACTAAGCGCAATCCCAAGCCGCTCGAAATCTTGTTACAATAATGGTATTCAATGAGTTCAAACCGTGGTTCAAAATTTTGGCCGAAAATGTCAAAATTTCAGCCGAAATGTTTTAGTTTCGGTCATTGGCGGAGCCAGGATTTTTCTGATGGGGGATCCGTTGTAGTCGTAAGTGTTAGGAATTCTACCCACTCTACGAACTCCCTATTGCGATGAATGCGAAAAAATAAGAAGATTCAAGTAAAAATTAATCACACACACAACACAAAGATTTACGTGGTTCACCCAATCGAGAGCTACGTCCACGGGAGTGTATGCACTATTTTTATGAATGTTTACAACAATCAAGATCTAATATGATCTTTAACAACAAATCCGTTGTTAAATCAAGGACGCAGTCCTTCAAATAATAGAGAAGTGATCTACCAGAATATAATCACGATTCCGACACAAGAACGGCTTCAATCAGATCTTCAATCCCCAAGCTATTCTTCAATACTTTTTCTCTCAAAAGTATTCTCACAGTTTTCTCATATGAAACTTTCACCAAGCTCTCTCTGGATCCCTAGAAGAACTTTCCGCAAATAGGCACCAAACCCCTTTTGGAAACATGACTCACAAATCTCTTAAAACTTGCAAGTATTCAAAACACTTCCAAAATAGTCTCTTAAAAATACGTTAGGAAACCTTGGTTAAAGTAATCTTCCAAAATAGCCAAAATTCAAACCTGCGGATCTGAATCGGCTCAACAGACAATCGATTGACTTTCCAACGTCAATCGATTGACAGGGTGATTGGGATTAAACCTTATTCAACAATCTCCACCAAGGTTTTATCCCCAACTACATTACCGTCCTAATGGGCATCAACATCTTCGACAAGTGTTAATCAAGTTTAGGCAATGCCTAAACTTATTTTGCGTAACCGGCTTGGTCAACATGTCCACTGCGTTCTCTTTCGTATCGATCTTTTCAATCGATATTTTCCCGTCTTCTATCATATCCCTGATAAAATGATACCAAACATTTATATGTTTTGTTCTAGCATGAAAGACTTGATTCTTTGCTAGGTGAATGGCACTCTGACTGTCATAGAAGATATCGGTGCTCTCATCAACCTCACCAAATTCACTGACCAAACCTTTAAGCCATGAGGCTTCCTTAGCTGCTTCTGTAGTCGCTATATACTCGGCCTCTATAGTTGACAACGCAACTATCCCTTGAATCATAGACTTCCAACTGATCGCTCCACCTGCCAAGACGAACACATTTTCCGTGATAGACCTTCTTCTATCAAGATCACCAGCATAGTCGGAATCGACATACCCGTAGAGATCCAACTTGCTTGTATCTCCACCTTCAAACATCAAGCCATATTCAGTTGTACCTTTCAAATGTCTCAATATCCATTTCACTACAAGTCAATATTCCTTACCCGGATTTGACATATACTTGCAAACCACACTCAAGGCCTGTACTAAATCTGAACGTATACTCACCATGACATACATCAAACTTTCAACGACATTTGCATACGAAATATTTTTCATATATTCTGTTTCTTCATGTGTGGACGGACTCATCTTCTTTGTGAGTTTAAAATGCTCTGCTAGAGGAGTTGATACAGGCTTGACATCACTCATATTGTATTTTTGAAGGAGCCTTTGGATAAAGGTCCTTTGAGTTAGCCAAAGCCTCTTCTTCTCACGATTCCTCGTGATTTTTGTACCTAGGATCTTATTTACGAAACTAAGATCCTTCATCTCAAACTTCTGGCTCAATGATTGCTTCAACTTATTGATTTCAACTTTGCTTCTTGCTGTTATCAGCATATCATCTACATAGAGAACTAGAAAGATTCTCTCCCCTTTATCATACTCTTTCCAGTAGACACAATAATTATATTGTCCCCTGTGATACCCTATGCCAAACATATATGAATCAAACTTTTTGTACCACTGCCTGAGTGCCTGCTTGAGACTATACAAGGATTTCTTTAATCTGCAAACAAGTGATTCTGACCCTTCTATTTCAAATCCTTTTGACTATCTCATATAAATTTCTTCCTGAAGATCTTCATGGAGAAAAGATGTTTTCACATCCATCTATTCTAGTTCGAGATCTTTCTAAGCAACTACTACCAACAATGTGCGAATCGATGTGTGTTTCACAATCGGAGAGAATTTCTCATTATAATCGATACCCTTGGAGTTTCACTCTTATCACCTTCTTTCTTTCTGAAGACCCATTTACAACCGATGACTCTCTTCCCTTTAGAAAGTTTCATGAGATCCCAAGTCTCATTCTTTAAAAGTGAGTGCCATTCTTTTTCCATAGCTAACTGCTACTTTACTGCATCTGTATCCACCCGAGCTTCTGGAACTGTACTTGGTTCTCCATTCTCTGTGATAAGTGCAAGTGTTAAAGGAACCATATCCTTAAACTTTTCAGGACGTTTCTTCATCCTCTCTGATCTTCTCAAGGTAGTCTGAGCCAGTACTTGGGACTGCAAGTCTTGAGAAATTATGTCATCATGCTCTATCTTAGAGTCTTCATTATCTTTCTCATCTTGCTCATACCTCTCAACATCAACTTTTACCTTAGGTTCATCAGATGACCAAGGTTTGTCTTCCGCCTTTTTCATCGGAAACTCATCTTCATTGAAAGTAACATCTCTTTTAACCATCACTTTGTGAGATTGTGTATCCCACAAACGATAACCCTTGACTCCTTCACCATAGCCAATCAAGACACACTTCTTGGATTTTGGATCCAACTTGGATCGTTCACTTCCCTGAAGTAATGCATAAGCTGCACATCCAAACACCCTCAAGTGAGAGTAGCTCTCGTGTCTTCCATACCAAACCTTATCTACAGTTTTCAAGTTCAATGCCACTGAAGGAGATCAGTTGACCAAGTAATATGCCGTATTCACTGCCTCTGCCCAGAACCCATGGCTCAAGCCGGAATGGTTCAATATACACCGCGCTTTTTCCAATAGTGTTTTATTCATCCTTTCTGCTATACCATTTTACTGAGGATTTCTAGGAACTGTTAAGTGCCTAACAATCCCTTGATTTTTACAGTAAGCTTTGAACTCTGATGACAAGTATTCCCCACCATTATCTGATCTGAGAATTTTCACCTTTCTATTTGTCTGCTTTTCAACCATACTCTGTCACTGCCTGAATTTCTGAAATACATCTGATTTATTTTTAATCGGATGTACCCAAACTTTCTTGGAGTAGTCATCTATAAATGACACAAAGTAGTTGGCTCCACCTATTGAAGTGACTTTAGCCGGTCCCCATACATATGAATGTATATAATCAATCAGTCCCTTCGAAGTATGTTTTCCAGTGGAGAAACTGACTTTCTTCTGTTTCCCGAAGATACAATCTTCACAAAAATTCAGTTTATAAGTTTGAATTTTAGAAATCGCCTTATTCTTTATGAGCTCTGTCAGCCTACGTTCACTCATGTGACCAAGCCTTTTGTGCCACAAATCTAAGAGGTCCTTGGAATCTTTTGTAGCCGCAACACCACTGCCGCTGATTGTGTTGCCTACTAAAGTATACAGATTCCTTACCTTTTCACCTTTCATCAAGGTCATAGCACCACGTACAATCTTTAGTTTACTGGATTCTAGAATGACTCGACATCCTATCTCATCCAATGCCCCCAACGAAATCAGATTTTTCTTCAGATCAGGCACATGCCTAACCTCGGTAAGAGTGCGAACACAATCATCAAACATCTTGATTCTGATCGAACTGATACCCACTGCTTCACATACACTGTCATTCCCCATCAAAATTGTCGCACCATTGGCTACCTTATACTGGTCAAACCAATCCCTGTACGGACACATATAATACGATGCCCCTGAATCTAGGATCCATCTATCATCAAACTGACTGGAGCTTAACAATGCACACAATAGGTCTTCACCGAAATCTGACTTAGCAACACTAGCCTGTTGCGAAGTCCCTTTATCACCCTTATTATTATTTAATCTCTGTTTGTAATATTTGCGAATATGTCCAGATTACTTACAGAAGTAACATATAATATCCTTTCTACCACCCTTAGATTTGGACCTGCTTTTTTCTCTCTTTGATTTATTATCCCCTCTAGATTTGTCTCTTTTGCAATCATGATTTCAATCCCTTTCGCTTAAGAGACTAATCCCTTCGGAGTTAGATTCGAGTTGTTTTCTCAGTTCGTCGGAAAGAAGCGCAGCAGTCAGTTCTTCGACAACAATAGTATCTTTACCATAAATTAATGTGGTAACAAGGTACTCATAAGATGGTGGCAATGAGGTAAGCAAGAGAAGTGCTAAATCTTCTTCTTCAAGTTTCACCTCAATGCTCAAGTTCACTAACTATTTTATTAAACGAATTCAAACGGTCATGAATACGCGTACCAACCTTCATACGAAGGGTGTAGAGTTGCTTCTTCATAAAGAGTCTGTTAGACAACAACTTTATCATATAGAAAGATTCCATCTTCTTCCACAGATCCACATCGTCTTCCCGTGAAGAACATTATACAGAATTTCATCGGACAAGCACAATCGGATAGTGCTTACGGCCCTCTTATCAATAGAGTTCCACTCTTCATCAGACATCTCTGCCTTCTTCCCCATCTCTTTTCCAAGTAGGGCATCATCAATGCCTTATTGGACAAGGAGATCTGTGACCTTGACTTGCCACATAGCAAAGTTATTTTTCCCAGAAAACTTCTCCACCTCAAATCATGTATTTGAGACCTTCATCGTCATTGTAGCGTAAACCTCGCTCTGATACCACTTGTTAGGAATTCTACTAACTCTACGAACTCCCTATCGCGATGAATGCGAAAAAATAAGAAGATTCAGGTAAAAATTAATCACACGCATAACACAAAGATTTACGTGGTTCACCCAATCGAGGGCTACGTCCACGGGAGTGTATGCACTATTTTTATGAATGTTTACAACACACACACTCTCTTCCCTCTAGTGCAAACTCAATCAAGATCTAACACGATCTTCAATAACAAATTCATTGTTAAACCAAGGACGCAATCCTTCAAATAATAAAGAAAAGATCTGCCGGAATATAATCACGATTCTGACACAATAACGGCTTCAATCGAATCTTTAATCTCCAAGCTATTCTTTAATACTTTTTCTCTCAAAAGTATTCTCACAGTTTTCTCACATGAAACTTTTACCAAGCTCTCTCTGGTTCCCTAGAGGAACTTTCTGCAAATAGGCACCAAACCCCTTTATGAAACATGATTCACAAATCTCCTAAAACTTTCAAGTATTCAAAACACTTCCAAATTAGTCTCCTAAGAATTCGTTAGGAAACCTTGGCTAAAGCAATCTTCCAAAATAGCCAAAATTCAAACCTGCGGATCTAAGTCCGCTCAACAGTCAATTATTGACTTTCCAA
The DNA here is from genome assembly GCA_021018995.1 of Chloranthus sessilifolius. Taxonomy (NCBI): domain Eukaryota; kingdom Viridiplantae; phylum Streptophyta; class Magnoliopsida; order Chloranthales; family Chloranthaceae; genus Chloranthus; species Chloranthus sessilifolius. Next base: position 33,822,196 of record CM037593.1, read on the forward strand.
CGTCAATCGATTGACCCCGGTGGTTGGGATTAAACCTTATTCAACAGTAAGATAGTAATAATAGTAAAGAACACTTCAATGGTGTGAGATCAAAATTTTTAATTTAATGGTAGAAGATTGTTTAAACACTGTTTGGTGTATGAATGTCTTTCAAGAGCCATTATCTCTAAAAATAATTATAATCTGAGTAATAAATTAGGAATTTTATTTTTTATTAAAAAATAATAATTATACAATACCTTTGACTTTAGCAAAAAATCAACGACAATCTGAGATCTTGGTGTTGGCGATCAGAGAGTGAATGAGGTATCATAGAAAGATATGGGTGTCTAAGATTTGAGAGAGAGAGAAAGGAGAGAGAGAGAAAACAAAGAGATGTTGAGACTTGGGAGTGGGGGGAGAGAGACTCTTGAGAGAGAGAGAGAGATGGAGATTGGAGAATGGAGAGTGGTTGGGGTTGGGGAATCGAGAGAGAATTTTGGAATGAGATTTGGAGAGAGAGCGAGAGAGATGGAGATTGGAGAATAGAGAGTGGTTGGGCTTGGAGAATCAAGAGAGAATTTTGGAATGAGATTTGGAGAGAGAGAGAATTTTGAGAGTCTATTTATGTTAAAAAAATTTGTAGATAAAAAAGTAAGTTTTCAAAATATCTTAAGAAATTTTGGGATTTGAGGGATCCTTATTAAAAGAACTTGCCCCTAAAAAGATGAAACTTAAAAGACTTTAAAGAAGAAAAAACTTGCGATGGGGGATCTCGGGAGCTCCATTGAATAATGTGGCTCCGCAACTAGTTTCTGTCCCCACCGAAACCAAATGATATCTTAAAATTTCGGTAATTTTCGGACCCCTTTGAAGATTTCGGCCAAAATTTCGGTTTTGGTCCCCATTGAAATCAAAACGAAATCCGAGATTTTGAACCATGGTTCGAACTACCAATTTATTTTTTTTCGTTTCAATGCTCGCTTTTAGACATTTGGCCGAGGTCTATAAGAATAATTTTATTTTATTTTTGAAAAAAAAATCTTCTGACGGGTAAACCCCAGAGGACAAGTAACAAATGCAACCTTACAGTTGATATAATTTAAGGGTAATCATATTTGCATCTTAATATTCAGTAATGGCAACCAGGATATTCCACCATGAGAGAGCCCTGGACTTCCTTGAACTAGATGCTAGAAATTTTTTTTCGTCCACAGAATATTCAGTAATGACGAATCATGGCCTATAGAAAACATCTCCAACAATGATTGTGATCATGAGAGAATCATCAGGGGCGGACGCACGTGGAGAGGGGGGGGGGTGTTAAGTAGTGAAAAATACCATTTTTCACCCCTAAACATGAGCCTTGAAAGACCCTTGAGAAGACTAAATAAGTGCTTTAGTGTGCATTTTACAGCTAACCAATCAGACAGGTCCAAATCCGAAAAGCATCCCAAAAAGATCAAAAAGCTGACAGCTCATGTCAAGTTTAAAGAAGGAGTGAAGAAACAGCCTCAGCAATGGCTAAAGAGGGTCTAAAAGAGCAGACAAAGACCTGAAGCAAGAGAGAAAGCCATTCGCAAAGAACTCCTACTATTCGCAAAGAAGAATGGGAGCCTAGAGTTCAATTCGCAAAGAACTTCTACTATTCGCAAAGAAGAATGAGAGCCTAGAGTTCAATTCGCAAAGAACTTCTACTATTCAAAGAACTTGCACTTTTCGTAAAAACCTTGAACTTTGCGAAAAGAAGAAAACACTCCTCGAAAAGAAGATTGAACTTTGCGAGCGAGCTTGAAGTCATTGAACTTTGCGAAAAAGGCCCTGAACTTCTGCGAAAAGGTATACGGAGATTCAGCGGCTTTAACAAGGGCAATTTAGTAATCTGCTGTACGAGCCCCAATGCATTGAAAAGCCCAGAGACATTTCGGAAGATTCAGAGCATGAACCAAAGGCATATTCCACCCCATGTGAACACCCAAAGATGAAATTACTTGGCGGGAACTTCTAGAAACTCTAACTACTTTACGAAAAAGCCCTTAAACTATGTGAAATGGCATTACGGGATTTGGCTCGTCAGAAGGGTATTTGAGAAACTTTGCACGCTAATGCAATCAAAAACCGGGAACATTAGGAAGGTTCCAATCAAGATCCGAAGGCATATTCCAACCCATGTGGCGCCCAAAGTTAAATTACAGGCGGGAACTTCGAAGCTCAAGCAAATTTCAAAATGCATATGAAATTGATGCCTCTGTTTCTGATTGGTGAACAGATCAAGCGATTCGATTGGCGAGCAGATCTGGATCCCGGTGCTCGACTCCTATTGGTTGATACACATAAATGGACTTAGGGAAAACTATAAATAGGCGAACCATTTGCCCAATTTGGGTATCCAGTTTTAGAGTTTTCATCTCTGTTTCCCTCATTCCGGTCAGGATAGCTTATCTCGAACCTGTAATCCCTTCTTGTAGTTTACCTTTGAGAGCCATTGTGAGTGATTTGTACTTCCAAGTTCGGATTCAAGATCAGAAGTCCGAGGGCTCTCTGAGAAGCTCGACCGTAAGTCCGAGGGCTCTCTAAGCAGTCGTGCTCTGTAATTGTAATTTTGGATTTTAAAAGGTTTTGTAATTTGTGTCTTCTCCATTGGAGTCATGTCGAGGGTTGAATGATCACCTTAGTGCATTAGACTTCTTTAGATTCACTCATCCGCATGCAACTTCCTTAATTCATCACCTGTATGCGAATTAGCGTTGGTAACCTAATTCTAGCGATTTACTGATGATGTTCATGTTTACGAACTAAAGAATAGGCCACTAGTGTGTGTCTGTGACCATTTAAGTGGACAGATCACCATAAGTCTAAACCTATTCCTTAATTGGATTTATTTCTCTTACATCTGTCTTTGGTAGCGGATGAAGATTGAATCTTTCTGTTGAACTCTGATTCTCCATTAAAATTCGGAGGCTAAAGTACATGAAGCTATTATTTACGCATTTGTCTTATTTTAAACACCTCCCCAACTCGGATCCGGATCATGTAGTTAGTTCTTTTCTTTATTTGCTTATAGTTAAATGTGACACAATCCACCACTCTCTTTTATCTATTCTTTTATTAGATAATTATAGTGCCAGATCTGGTAGCACAGATCTGGAGGTTGATCTTAAATTTTAAATCACTTCCCTGTGGACGATCTTTTACTCACTTACATTTAAAACTTGCTACAATTGGCCCTGATCTTGCAGGCCAGTGTTAGCCCCAATGTGCTGATATCCCTTTCATAAGTTAACATCCATATAACCTAGCATTCTTTAATTCTTTAATTTTTGATTCATAATGCACACAATTATGGCACACTTGGAGCGACAACAAGTTTTTGGCGCCGTTGCCGGGGAATAGATTTTAAAATTGGTAGACCTAAGTTTTTCTATTTTGTAGATTTGATTTTTATTTTAATTTTTGCTTTAAACCTGCACTTTGCATTCCAAGTGCTTGATTAAATGTCTCACGATTTTGTATAGAAAACTGTTTTCTTTGCGAAATTTTTATTTTTTTTATTTTTCTGAGTTTTTATTCTTTGCCTACTAGTTATTTGAATAAATGCTGCTGCCACTCTTTTGTTAGTCATTTATTAATTTTGTTGTTATTTTTATGCTGATACGGTATGTAAAGGAAAAGGAAAGTTCTTAAATAGACAGGTTTCTTCAAACTCTCTGAGTTGTATGTTTGGCGAGAACCTCAATCGAGATTCTCCGTTAAATTGAGAAGTTGAAAGACTCCTAAGAAACCGACATACATCACGGACATCTGTTTGAAATGGGTGAAGAACGAGATTGTTGAGAGACTACTTTGCCTGGTGCTTATAATTCCCCATTTTGCATTCAATTTCCCACGTGGAGGGAAATTATGAAATTAAGTCCTCCACCATCCAAATATTGCCTTCATTCCATGGATTGAGTAAGGAAGACCCTTACAAACACATTGATGAATTTACGGCTTTATGCACAACATTTAACATAGCCGACTGGGTCGAGGCAACCAAGCTTAGGCTCTTTCCTTTTCATTAAAGGACAAAGCTAGAGCATGGTTATCTATGTTAGCACCAAACGATCACATCATGGAATGATTTGCAATGTCAATTTTGTCAAAATATTTCCCAATGACTAAAACCAAAAACCGAGAGACAAAGCATCATCTCTTTCTCCCAAAACTCAACTGAAACTTTCCATGAAGCATGGGAAAGGTTTAAAGAAGCTAAGGCAATGCCCTCACCATCAAATTCCTAAATGGCGGTGGTTCAAAGCTTCTATCAAGGAACTGATCGGAAGGGCAAGAACATGGTGGATGCCTCTTGTGGAGGTACCTACTTAAAAAGCAGTTGAAGAGGTTTGGGACCTCTTTGAGGTGATTGGAGAAAATTCAACCCAATGAGGAATCTCTTGAGGACTTTGAGAATCCGACTAGGATGAATAATCCCCAATTCACAAGAGGAAAGTTTATGAAGTCAATGAGTGGAAAGGAAAGTGGATAATTTGACCACAAAATTTGATAGATCGATGGACTCATTTAAAGCTCCAAATGGGTCAAGAGTAGAGGAGGCATGTCCGATATGCCCCCCACTCATTCCATTGATCAATGTCCTTCGCATCACAATTTCCGAACTCATGATGGAACAAGCTCATGCACTCGATCTTATGGACAGATGCAATCGAATGACTACCCATGGAGATCTCATCCTAATCTCGTGGAATCGAAATTACCATTAGCTTCAAAAATCAATTACCTTTCAAACACCTTTCACCATATCGAGAATTTTATAATAAATCAAATTTTAGCACTAACCAACAACAAGCCATGCACGATGCACACCCCACCCCTCCTAGATCCACGACCTTTGAAGAGCAGTCTTGAGTTCACTTCAAAATCTTGGAACTATCTCGGTCGTGAACCTTCACGAATGAGCATTAAAAATTGAAGAAACTGGGCCAACTCTCAAATTCATTGGCTAAGAGAGAAGAGGGTAAACTAGCCGACCAACCCGTGAACTATCCTAAGGGGACGATTCATGGTTGGAGAATCCTCAAATGGCCATCGAAATCAAAGTGACTACTTTGAGAAGTGGAAGAATAATAAACAACACATTGGGTAGTGAAGAGAAAAAGATGAAGAACAAGTGCGGGAACAAATTTGGATAGCAATATGGGCATTGATTTACATCGAAAATTCAAAAATGAAAAAGAAAAATAACAAAATTGTTGAAAAAGATGAGGAGGAGAAATTTGTTCCTCACCGCCCATTTCCCCATGCAATGAAGTCGGTTTCTTCTTTTGACAAAGGAAACACAAAATTGAGGAAATGATGGAAACATTCAAGCAAGTTAAAATTAATCTACCTCGCTTGATGCAATCAAAGGTCCTCGCTTATGCAAAATTTCTCAAAGAGGTATGCACCCACAAAAGGCAATCTAGGATACATTTATCCAAGAAGGCCTTTGTCAGGAGAAAATCAACCAAGTGTTATCAATTGCAACACCACCTAAGATGCAAGACCGAATCCCCACAATCCCTGCATCATTGGGGAGCACACCATTGAGAAAGCCTTGCTAGATCTGGGTGCTAGTGTCAACCTTCTTCCCTAATACATATGAGAAGCTAGGTTTGGGAGAATTGAAACCCACTCAAGTGGTGTTACTGAATACAGATCCGAAAGGAAACCTATGGGGTTGATTGAAGATGTTTTGGTAGGAGTAGACAAGTTTTTCTACCCTCACCGACTTTTTGGTGTTGGACATGGAACCAACCAAAAGTACCTGCCATCCCTGTCATTACTGGGAAGACCATTCTGATAATGCATGCATTCAATGCATGTCGGCATCATGGAGGTGTCTTTTGGAAATATGAAAGTTAAATTGAATGTGTATAATCTTTGTTACTCAACCTCAATTCTCTGTGAGGAATGTTTCCATGTTGACATCATTGATGAGTGGTGGAGGAGTCTTTACAAACATTTACGCAAGGTAAAGACTCCACCACGAATTTAAAATGATTGGGGATCCACCGAGAAAGAAGGAAAAGGAGATCAAATTCAACGGAGTCCGCTTTGTGCAAGGCACTCACCAAGATCATCAAGTTCTCTCTCTTGGAGACTGCTCCTCTCCCTCTTCCACAAGTTATCAAGGTACCTTTCTGCCCTCTTTTCTCACCCACAATTGGAACTCAAACAGCTCCCCAAAATCTGAAATATGTGTTTTGGGAGATCATCAAACACTACTGTGATTATTTCTTCCTCCCTTACAAAGGAGCAAGAAGAGGTTGTGGTAGTTCTAAAAGACAAGAAAGCAATTGGTGGACCATTCTGATTTAGGAGAATAAACCCAGTATGCATGCATAAGATCCACACGGAAGAGGATGCCAAGCCTTCTAGAGAAATGCAAAGAAGGTTAAATCCTCACATGCAAGAAGTGGTAATGAAGGAAGTTGTCAAAATGAATCTTTGGGGTCATTTACCCCATTTCGCTTGGTGGTAGCACCCACACGGTGTGGTGCCTAAGAAATCGCATCCTTGTAATGAGTAAACTTATGTCCACGGACAAACAAGCTGGATGGAGATGCATAGACTACGAAAATTAAATACCATGACAAGGAAAGACCATTTCCCCTCCCTTCATTGACCAAATCCTTGATAAGCTTGCAGCAAAGCTTACTACGCTTCCTTGATGGGTACTCTTACAACCGGATCCTGTACCCACAGGACCAAGAAAGACCACCTTCACCGCCTTTGGCACTTTTGCCTATAGGAGGATGCCCTTTGGTCTTTGCAATGCCCTGCTACTTTTCAAAGATGCATGTATGCCATCTTTTCGACATGATTGATCAATTCATGGAGATCTTCATGGATGACTTTTCAATTTATGGAGACAGCTTTTTCCCAATGCTTACACCACCTCAAGTTGGTGTTGAAAGATGTGAAGAAACCAATTTGGTTCTAAGTCGAAAGAGTCATTTTATGGTCACCAAGGCATTGTCCTAGGACATGTGGTCTCCCATAAAGGCATAGAGGTGGACCAAGCAAAAATTGATCTAATTGCACATTTGCCTCCTCCTAATCCTAAGCAAATCAAGTTTCTTAGGGCATGCAGGATTTTATAGGAGGTTCATCAAAGATTTCGAAAATTTCCAAGCCACTCATCATTTCATCGTGTCAAGATGTTCCTTTTGTGTTTACTAATGAATGCATGACCTTTGAGGTCCTTAAGAAATGTCGATTTGACTCCCATCTTGCATCCCGACTATTCGGTGCCCTTTGGTGATGTGTGATGCATCAGACTATGCCCTAGGAGCTGTCTAGGGCGGAGAAAGGATAAGCTTCCCCATGTCATAGCTTATGCCACAGATCCATGATAGATGCCAGCTCAACTACACAACAAGCGAGAAAGAGTTGCTGGCCATTGTGTTTGCATTGGAAAAATTAGGGCCTTATGTTTTAGGTTCACAAATTGTGGTGTTCTTGACCACTCGCCTAAAGTACCTTCCTGCCTAAGAAGGATACCAAGCCAGTTAATCGGTGGATCCTCCTATTACGAGTTTGATCTACTGATTAAGGATAAGAAAGGAGTGGAGAATGTGGTGGTGATCACTTATCCGTAATTCTCAATACCGAGGATGATAGCTTACCCATTAATGAATCATTTCACGATGAGCAACTTTTGCCATCAATACCCTGATCCTTGGTTTGCAAACATAGTCAACTTCTTGGCTATTGGATGATTCCTCAACATTGGAATAGAATGGATAAAGATCTTTTCTTCTCACAAGTTAAACATTTCATTTGGGAAGATCCTTATCTATTCAAGAATTCAGAGAAAGTGATCGAAGTGTGTCCGGACCATGAATTCCCGGCATATTGTCAATGTGTCATGAGCGAACTGTGGAGGCCATTTCGATGGCAATAAAACAATGCAAAAATTCTGCAGATGTGGTTTCTATTGGCCCACAATCTTTAAAGATGCCTTACAAAGACTGTAAATCTTGCGAGCTGCCAAAATCGGCAAGATTTCCAAAAGAAACTCAATGCCCTGGAGCCAATCACGGTAGTTGAGTTGTTTGATGTTTGGGGCATAGATTTTATGGGCCCTTTCCCCTTCTAATGGAAACAATTTCATCTTGGTAGTGGATTATGTCTCCAAGTGGATTGAGGCCATAGCTACCAAATCCAATGATCACAAAGTGGTTTTAAGATTCCTCAAAGACCACATTTTTCCAGATTTGGATTCCCAGAGCCATCATTAGTGATGGGGAAGCCACTTTTTGACGGTTGAGACTCTCTATTAAAAAGTACTCTGTCACACTCGAGTAGCCACTCCCTATCATCCACAAACGGTGGGCGGTGGAGATTTCAAATAGAGATCAAACACATTTTGAAAAAAGCTGTGAAGAAGGACAGAAAGGACTGGTCCTTTAAGCTTAATGATGCTTTGTGGGCATCTGAATCGCCTACAAGACTCCTATAGGATGTCCCCTTCGACCGGTTTATGGCAAGGCATGCCATCTACCAGATGAGAATTAGAATATAAGGCCTTGTGGGCAATCAAAACTTTTAATATGGATCTAGCTGATTTGGTAACCAGGAAGCTTCAACTCACGAATCTGGAAGAACGAGGATGGATGCCTACACTAGCTCAGTTGTACAAAGAAAGGTTAAATCATTCCATGATAGGAGCCTCATGAGAAAAGAGTTCATACCGGGGTCCAAGGTATGGTTATTCAACTCTAAACTTAAATTCTTTCACGGCAAATTGAGATCCAGGATGGGAAGGGCCATACCGTCATCATGGCCTCCCCTCGGAGAGTCGTGGATATTTCAGATCCCAAGGATGGAAGAATACTCAAGGTAAATGGTCGAGGCTCAAACCATGCATTGAAAACACCAGAGCCCTTCTTGCCCACCTATCATCATGAATCTCCAAAAATCGATGGTAGAAAAGTGTATAATATGTTTGTACAACATTGTTTTTACGATTTTCTTGTTTCATCTATTTTTCTTGTACGCATAGTGTAAATACACTTCAAAGTTCAAATCGCAAAGTAAAAAGTACTTTTGAAAAGTCCAAAGTTCTATTCGAATTGATTACGAGTAATGAACTACTCGAAAAGAACCATGTTACATTAGAATAGTTAAAATTTCCTTTTCGAATAGAAAATCTGGGGAGAAGTCCTTTGCGAAAAGATCTTTCTGGAGCCAAATCCATTTCGAATAGACATACTGAAGCTCAGTTCTTTGCGAACTACACTTTCTCAAGATTTTCTAAACTCTCCCAAGCAAAACCCTTTTCAAAACCCTAGCTCACCCTCTTCTCTCCACGAGCTCCACACGAATAACCACCATCTATTCTAATCTTCTGCGCTTTTCTCTTGTCGAAATCAAAAGGTAGAGAGCCCAATTGCTGATCTGTTCAAAGTAAAGAAACCCAAGCAGGAAACCCCTAGATCGCGTTTTTGGATGTTTGCGATCTGAGCAGTAGTCAACAAGGAACATCTGGACCAAAATGGAGCAGATCTGCTTGAGTTTGCATCCTTCTCCTTTGTATTCATTTTCTATTTTTAAATTCTTGAGAACCACAATTATTTCTGTGTTTAATGTTTGTTTTGATTATAATTTCTGCATCTTTTTAGGCATCTTGATTTTTTATTTTTTATTTTTTACAAAACCAAATACAAAATAAAAGAATGAAAACACAAATAGAAAATCTCCGAGTTGTTTCTCATTATTTTGTTAGAGTAAATAAGGGCTCTTGTTGAGCGGTGATCCAAAACAAGAAAAAAAATAAAATAGAAAATTATAAAAACAATATAGTTATCTTAGGATGAAATTTTTTCTCCATTTGCATCCACTTTTCCCATCTGGACTCTTTGAGATCATTTTTTTTAGGAATCATGTAGGATAATGAGTAGTGGATCATAGGTCTGTTTTGAATATTCAATGGACCTTGATTTTATTTTCCTTGAGATTTCTTCATCATAAATGGGTCTCTGTGTGAACCCCTGCTTTTTAATAATATGTGCTCCCATGCTTCATTTTTTTTCATACACATCATCAACAAAGGGTCAATCTTATGAATCTTGCTTTTCAACGTATTCTGCTAATCATTTTATAATCACTTAGATTCATAAGTATCTCGTGCTTTTGGGTTTGTTTCTTTGGGCTTAGGATACATCATTTGGCATTAGATTTTCTGCTTTTAGGAATTTTAGTTTCAAATTCTTTTTAGATCGTTGATTTTTTTCTTTCTTAGGTTAATGTGTCCTCGTTTTCTTGATTTTCGTCATTTTACGTGAGTATAGTTAGTTTATAACTTTGTTTTCCTATTTTGTATTCACAAATTCAGTTTTTGTATCAACACTTTTCTTTTCTTTTTTTAACTTTGTATTGGTCCTTACCTTGCTTTTACTATTTCTCTGTTATTAGCATTAGTTTCCTTTCATTTGCGTAGTAATCCTTCTATTTGTTAGATTTTATTTAGCAGTTCTAGCATTGTTTTGTTGATTTTTCTTGCATTTGTATATCCTGTTTTCCATTTCCTTGCTCATATCTTGCTTTTACATTTTTTCTTTCTGCTGCATATAGTTTAGTATTTTTCTGTTCTTAGTCTATCTTTCTTCTTTTACCCTGCTGCCACTAGACTCTCCTTGACTAGAACATTGAGGACAATGTCCATCTTAGGTTTGGGGGTATGGCAAACAGGTCCTGCCCATGGGATAATTAGCATAAGGGCATCACAATCACCAAAGTAATCAGGAAATGAATCAATTTACTTAAGAATCATGACAATGTGGAAATTTTAAAATTTTCTTTGCAAGAATTTAGACATTCTAAACCCTACAATATTCCATATTTCCATGATGTTAACACCGAAAATACACTTGTATTAGCACATAGCAAGTCCACAGGAAGAGAAAAGGTAAAGATATACTTAAAAGCTCAAGGAAAAACCATAACCAAGTGAGAATTGAGCCTATATGTTTTACATCTCTGTTGAAGAGTGACCGAGGCAACCCTTTTCATTCAAAGGAATTTGGTGAGGCATTAGATCCACTAGAAATTAGGAAACTCCAAATCAAAACAAGCAACAAGATTCATGAAACGAGGAAAAGATCAAGGCCTTCTTGAGCTTATGTAACCAACCAAGAAAGATCTGCCTTGTTTGTACCCCAATTGAGCTATAAATCCTACAATGCTTTATCAAAACACCCATTTTTCTTGCACCAACCAATGGAACCAATTCGACCTTCCCTCACCTTGAGAATTCGAGTTAAAGGAGAAAGAAGTAAAGATGGAACATTTCGGCAAATATCAAAATAAATGAAGAAGAAATACCTCAAAAATGGGCGGTATGGTGGACCGAGAAAGTAAAAGAAAAACAATGTGAAAAGAAGCAAGCAAAAAAAAAGGCAAAAGGGAACTTTATGTTGAAAATTCAAGATCAAAGGAAGAAGAACGAGTACTTTGAACACGAGAATCTCAAAAGAAGCTAAACTCAAGAAGGTGGAGTCATGAACCACCTCCTTCAATTCTCGACTTCTCAAAAATCCAAACACTGCTCAACCTTCCTATCCTCAAAACCTCACTCCACGAGCCATACAACAAACCCAGCCTAAAAGTCCTTGTGATCCAAAGTTGAGTGAACTGTCATGTGGAGATAAGCGTTTCCCAATCTATGGTGAGGAGATGTCAAGGATGCCAGACTGAGAATCATGCCTATGCTCATGCTTACAAATCCATTTGGGAGATGTAAGCGCTCTTGAGCTTGAGTGAAAATGAACCCTTCAACAAAAATCTTGATGAGAGTACACCGGTAAGTGTTTGGGTTGGAACTTGAGCACATTAAGTATGACTTATAACCTAATTTTTATTCAAATGATGAACTCACGACACATTTGCATGATTTCTATGGCTGCTCACAGATTGGAAAGAGTGAAACATTCATAAGGTTTATAAATGTTGAAATCCCTTGCAAACAATAAACCTAAATTTGCTTAAACATTGATTCAAGAGTAACTAATTTTGATCTTTGATTGCTCATGGGATGACAAAGGCACTAATGCCAACTGTCCCATGGAGAAGTTTGTGGGTACCTTCATGAAAACCCTCAGAGACTTCACTCCTCCTCTAGGGATCACCTAGGGTTTAAAAGGCTTGTTGCATATGCTAAATGCACTGTGCTTCCTACAAAAGTGGCTCTTTATTTTGCTTTTTTCTTTTGCTCGTGGACTAGCAAAGCTTAGGTTTGGGGTGTGTTAAGTAGTGAAAATACCATTTTTCACCCCTAAACATGAGCCTTGAAAGACCCTTGAGAAGACTAAATAAGTGCTTTAGTGTGCATTTTACCTAACCAATCGATGTGTCCAAATCAAAAGCATCCCAAAAGATCAAAAGTGACTCATGTCAAGTTTAAAGAAGGAGGAAGAAATTTCAACAATGGCTAAAGAGGGTCTAAAAGAGCGCATAAAGACCTCAAGCAAGAGAAAGCCATTCGCAAAGAACTCCTACTATTCGCAAAGAAGAATGGGAGCCTAGAGTTCAATTCGCAAAGAACTTCTACTATTCGCAAAGAAGAATGGGAGCCTAGAGTTCAATTCGCAAAGAACTTCTACTATTAAAAAGAACTTGCACTTTCGTAAAAACCTTGAACTTTGAAAAGAAGAAAACACTCCTCGAAAAGAAGATTGAACTGCGAATGAGCTTGAAGTCATTGAACTTTGCGAAAAGGCCCTTGAACTCTGCGAAAAGGTATTACGGAGATTCGCGGCTTTAACAAGGGCAATTTAATGTCTCACGAGCCCCAATGCATTGAAAAGCCCAGAGACATTCCGGAAGATTCTGAGCATGAACCAAAGGCATATTCCACCCCATGTGAACACCCAAAGATGAAATTACTTGGCGGGAACTTCTAGAAACTCTAACTACTTCTGAAAAGCCCTTAAACTATGTGAAATGGCATTCGGGATTTCTCGTCCGAAGGGTATTTCAGAAACTTTGCACTAATGCAATCAAAAGACCAGAACATTAGGAAGGTTCCAATCAAGATCCGAAGGCATATTCCAACCCATGTGGCAAAGTTAAATTACGCGGGAACTTCCGGAGCTCAAGCAAATTTCAAAATGCATGAATTGATGCCTCTTTCACGATTGGTTTGAACGGATCAAGCGATTACGATTGGCGAAACGGTCTGGATCACGGTGCTCGACTCCTATTGGTTGATACACATAAATTTGGACTTAGGAAAACTATAAATAGACGAACCATTTGCCCAATTTGGGTATCCAGTTTTAGAGTTTTCATCTCTGTTTCCCTCATTCCGGTCCGGATAGCTTATCTGAACCCCCGTAATCCCTTCTTGTAGTTTACCTTTGAGAGCCATTGTGAGTGATTTGTACTTCCAAGTTGGATTCAAGATCAGAAGTCCGAGGGCTCTTCGAGAAGCTCGGGTTGTAAGTCCGAGGGCTCTCTAAGCCGTGCTTTCTGTAATTATAATTTTGGATTTTAAAAGGTTCTTTGTAATTTGTGTCTTCTCCATTGGAGTCATGTCGAGGGTTGAATGATCACCTTAGTGCATTAGACTTCTTTAGATTCACTCATCCGCATGCAACTTCCCTTAATTCATCACCCGTCGAATTAGCGTTGGTAACCTAATTCTAGCAAAGATTTCTGATGATGTTCATGTTCGAACTAAAGAATAGGCCACTAGCTGACAGGTTTGTGACCATTTATGGATGATCACGACCATAAGTCTAAACTTATTCCTTAATTCGATTTATTTCTCTTACATCTTGGTAGCGCAGGATGAAGATTGAATCTGCTCTGTTGAACTCTGATTTTCCATTAAAATTTAGAGGCTAAAGTACATGAAGCTATTATTTCTGCATTTGTCTTATTTTAAACACCTCCCCAACTCGGATCTGGATCATGTAGTTAGTTCTTTTCTTTATTTGCTTATAGTTAAATGTGACACAATCCAACACTCTCTTTTATCTATTCTTTTTTTAGATAATTATAGAGCCAGATCTGGTAGCACAGATCTGGAGGTTTATCTTAAATTTTAAATCAATTCCCTGTGGACGATCTTTTACTCACTTACATTTAAAACTTGCTACAATTGGCCCTGATCTTGCAGGCCAGTGTTAGCCCCAATGTGCTGATATCCCTTTCATAAGTTAACATCCATATAACCTAGCATTCTTTAATTCTTTAATTTTTAATTCATAATGCACACAATTATGACACACTTGGAGCGACAACAGGGGGGTCCCGGGACCCCCCAAACTTTTTTTTTCTTAAAAAAAAACTAGATTTGAATTTTAATTGGTTTCTCTAAAGACCCCCCCCAATATTGATAACCCCCCCCCCATTTTATAACCTTTAGCTTTAAAAGTTTTAAAACCACTCTCTCTCTCTCTAAAAAATACCCTAACCCGTAGCCCCTTCAGACTTCATCAGTTCATCCAACTCTCTACTCTCTCTTGGCAGAATGGCGGCGGCATGACCCAGTGACCAGATTCAACCAGGTAATCATCTTCTTCTTCTTCATCTTCATCTGTCTCTCTCTTCTTCCTCATCTAGTCATCTGTCTCCATCTCTCTCTCTTCTTCTTCTTCTTCTCCATCTGTCTCTATTAGCAAGCTTAATAGCTTTGGTGAAAAAAGGTGGTTTTTTTTAATGGTTTTAAATATCAGCCATATTCGATATTTTTCGGCGGATATGTATTAGATTCGGCCCCATCTGATATCATGTTCACTCTCTAGTCTCTATGTCTTTCTCTTCTTCTTCATCTAATCATCTTTTCCTCTCTCTTTCCCCTCTCCTTGATTCGCCGACGGCAACCATCCCCTGATCCGGTGATCCCCACACACCGACACACGGCCACACGGCCCACAACAGGCGGCGTCAATGGTTTAAGATGTGGGTGATCCGAACCATCAAAGTGATAGATCATAGGTTGAACTGCAAAATGCCCAAAATTGGTGTTTTAGAGAGATTTAGATCATCTGATCTATGGACTATAATATCAACTGTTGTTTTTTGTTTTAAAGAATGATATTAAGTTCGTCAATCGGATGGTTCACATCCACAGATCCACTTATGGGCATTTTTCATTGGGCTTAGACCTATTCCAATGATAGATTGCCACTTGGAGTCTTGGACTATTTATATTGATAGTAGATGAGTGCTACATGATATAATGATAAATTACGCTCGATTGGTGTGAGATAAAAAATCTAAGTTTAATTGTGTAAGATCATTTAAACACCAATTGGTGTTTAAAGTCGGTATGGAGCCATTTTTTTTAAATGGTTAATGTCACGATATATTATAATTTTGGTACGGCCGACGTGATTTGGGAGGGCGCCTACGGTTGAAACCGACTAAAGTCTGGGGACTGCTTGGATTCATATGATGGAGATCATTTTTCATCCCAATCTACCACAGGGTGGTTGTTGAGACCATAAGTGTACCATCAAATGGTCAACTTTTGATTCCATGTGGCACTGATCTCTAAAAATTGGCCCTAAAATTACTTACAGCATCACGCGCAAACGAGATTTTAGGGCTTTTTCTTTTTTCAAATATGTGCCCTGTGGAATAAAAAACAAACCTTCTGATGGTCTCAAAATCTAATCGGATGGAAGATTAGGATGAAAAATGATCTCTATCATGTGAATCCAAGCAGTCCACAGGTTTCAGTGGGTTTCAATCGTAAGTGTGCTCAAAAATCACATAAGCGCGAACAGAGGTACCCTTATAATTTAGAAAGGCCGAATTTATAATTGGCTGTTATGCCTCATTATAAATCATTATTTTTCGTTATAATGTATCAGAAAAAATCATGTTATAATGACTTAATAGCAATTTTTGACATGCGTCTTATTTTACATGTTAAATAACTTAAATAAGAGGCCGGGGATATGGGTTAGAATGCATGGTGGATCCATGCATTCAAATTAGGTGGGGTGCACGTGACAGGCCCACCGCCCACAGCCCACTGTCTCCTCTCTCTCTAATGTCTATTGAATAAAAAAACCATTAAACCCTAAGGATTTTAGGCCCACGCCCATCAGTTCATCAGCCACAACCACACCCCCTAAACTCTAAATCTCTCTCTCTCTCTCTCTCTCTCTCTCTCTCTCTTTCTTTCTCTTATTCTCAAATCTCAATATTCAATCCCTAAGGACCAACCCTAACTATTTATTTCAATTTTTTTTCAGGATTTTAGTTGGATTTGTTGATCAAGCGCGCTGTGCGTGGTTCGGATTTGTCGGAGCTCGCATTTCGTCCAATCACGCTAGATTGGAGTCTTGGTGCCTTGGAGGTAAAATTAATTTTTTAATTTAAATTTGATTTAATTTTATGTTAATGAGTTAAAAATATAGTGATTTTGATTTTTGAATATGATATATGAAATGTCAAATTTTTATTGGTATGAAAATGTGGAAATCCCTAAAGGCTAAAGCCCTAATTTTTTAGATTGACTAATTTTTTATTGGTTCAAAGCACATGATGGATGGTAGTTTTTTGCTCAATTTTTGGATGGTAGTTTTTTACTCAAATTTTCACATGATAAGTATTTAGATCATAGTCTTTAAATTGCAGTTACAACACTCATGACGATACTATGTTTAGATGTGTCCCAAAAATTGACCCTTAACAATTTGATGATGATAGATTTCCACCTGCTTGTGTACCTGTTAAGTATCTAATGCAAAAATTAAGGCACTTGTTGAGTATCTAATGCATGGGGTTGGCGAAGATCGGATTGAAATGGGATATATCATAGCTGGTTGGTTTTTTGCACTTTTAGGCTTTTAAATATATGGTACAAGTTTGATTTTTTTATTTTTATTTATTTATTTATGCAATTTTGGGATAAATCTGATCTAGGCGACGTATTTTTTTATATGAAACATTTATTAGATATTGCTTAAGATTTATTTTAAATATTTACTCGAGATTATTTATATTTAGACTATTTTCTAATACACTCATGATATTTATTTTCATTAGGTTATATTCTTCCTTCTTGACCATTGGAGCAGTCATGCATAGATACTTTAAAAGAAAGGTTGACATCATGCCTCTTATCGTAGAAAAAGATGAACATGAACAAACCCAACTTGGCTCAAAGCGAAGTCATGTAGAAAATGATGACGTGTCTACTCGTTTAAAAAATGATGAACTTGAGCAAGGGGGTCCTAGCTCAAAGCGGACTTATATAGAAAATGATGATACATCTACTGCCTTAGAAAATGATGAGCATGAACAAGTCCAATCTAGCTCAAAGCGAAGTCATGTAGAGGTTGATTTAGCAAATCTTTCAGCAGATCCTGGCTTACGTATTCCAATTTCAATGTACCATCCTAATGATCAAGAATTAGTTCGAAGAGCATATTTGCAAAAAGGTTCATGCCAGCCTCATAATCACACATTTTTTCAAAGAAAAATATCAGGAAAACTATGACGATTTCAACCCAAGTGATTTAAGATGTATGAAAGTTGGTTAGAATATAGCATATCAAAGGAAAAATCATTTTGCTTATGTTGCTATCTTTTTAGACCAACTATAACAACAGGGGTGCAAGGGGGTACTGAATGTTTTACGGTTGAAGAGTTTGACAATTGGAAGAAACCGAATAAATTTGTGACTCATGTTGGAGGGCCCAACAATGCTCACAACCTAGCTCATCAGAAGTGTCAAAATTTGTTGAATCAAAATCAACACATTGAGACACTTTTTTCTAAGCAAGATGATAAAGACACAAGGGAATATAGAATCCGTTTGACGGCTTCAGTAGACTGCGTTCGATATCTTCTTCGTCAAGGATTACCTTTTCGTGGGCACAATAAATCAGATGTTTCAAGCAATCAAGTAAACTTTCGTGTACTCCTACAATTTCTAGCTGATCATAATGAAGAAATTAGAATTGTCGCATTAAATAATGCTCCTGGCCATCTCAAAATGATTACACCTCATATCCAGAAAGATATTGTAAGTGCAATTGCGAGTGAAGTCACAAAAACTATCATTGAGGATCTTGGAGATGTCGTATTTGCTATTTTGATTGATGAATCTCGTGATATATCTATTAAAGAGCAAATGGCCGTTGTTTTACGCTATGTAGATAAGAGGGAATGTGTAATTGAGCGATTCTTTGGAATAGTACATGTTACGGAAACCACCGCTGTAGCATTGAAGGATGCGATTGATGCATTATTTGCCAAACATAGATTGAGTATAAAGAAATTGTGCGGACAAGGTTATGACGGTGCCAGTAATATGAAAGGTCAGTATAATGGACTTAAGACGCTCATAATGAAGGAGAATGAATATGCCTATTATATTCATTGTTTTGCTCATAAACTTCAATTGGCACTTGTTGGAGTTGCAAAACGTAACATTGAAATCGGGACACTCTTTAGTGTGGTTTCTGCTGTGGTTAATATTGTTGGAGCATTTACCAAACGTTGTGATATTCTTCGAAATAATCGAACTGCTGCAGTCATTAATGCAATTAAGAGTGGGGATGTGACAGCCCGGATTTCGGCACTCCGAAACTCGTACCATCAGTACGATCATCTTGACCATGCCCCATAGCTATACATGGAACACTGGCATATCAAGCAATGAATTGAATTGAAATAATAAATGAAGCTGCAGAATTTATTTACGATATAAGCATTTCTTAAAATACAGTTCTACCCTCATGATTCTACATGAACAGAGAACCGATCCGAACCATCGATGATCGCTAATCATCCCAGATGGTTCACCCAAAAGAACTATCCCAAATCTATACATATATATTGTTTAATCAAAACAAGGCTTGACATACCAAGCCGTACAAAAATCTCTCAAAACTCTCAAAGCTGCACAACGGGGTCCTCTAGAAGAAATCCTCAGGAGGTGGCTCCAACTCGTCACCAGGTGCTATGTCCGAGTCATCGGGGTCAGCGTCTCCTGAAGCCTCGGCAGCTGCTAGTAGTGGACCTGCGACGTATAGTCTATAGGGTGAGCTACATCCTAGCTCAATAGGGAACAGAACACAGTTGAACATATATTCCATGATATACCATGCATGATGTGTCTATGCAGATACTGATAAAAAATAATTAAAAAGTATCATGTTTTACTGGTAGTTTACTCATGTCTTTTGCTTATTCATGAATGCTGCTGAAAAGGCCTAAAGCAAAACTTAAACGTTCAACTTAAATAATCCCCGAGCAATATAGCATCGAGCCCCGATGAGATACCCATCATCGTCATCTATATAGATAGTTTTAAACGTATTCCCTGGGAATACAAATAGTACCCAAGCCCCTTTCCCCTGGGGATTGGTGGCGGGGTTTCACTTGTCTCAAATCAACACCCCTGGGGTGTGCTTACTATGTACGGATAAGCCTCCGCACTGGCCTACGGTTTCGCTGCCGTATCGGTCACGGATATCCTGCCGTGTCAGTCGTGGATATCCCGCCATGTCGGTGGGGTACCCTATCAAACCTTAAATAACAAAAGTATCAGGTGCTTTACATATAGTTATTCACCGTGTAATTGTACTATCTTATATCAGTTAGGCCCTATCAAACATGATTCAATCTTGGATACATCCCTGGGATGTATCCATTCATTGCATCACACCTAATGCTCTTATCTCTTTACTTCCTCATCTCCTGGGGATGGCTCATTATAATTACTCTTATTGATGTCACACACACACACTTTTCACAAACTCTTAAGCAATAAAATATTTTGAATTGAATTCTATATCACTACATACATGCTCTTGCAAAATAAAGTACATGTTCAAGGTGTTCCCTACCTGAAGTCTTTGTTTGATCAATGCATCAAGGTCCCACATGGCTCCTTGTGCCCAAGCTCACACGTACCACCTATGGTACCACATAACATGTGAAACACATCACTAAAGATGTAATAAAGAAGGTCCAAGACCCTCCAAGAATCTTAAAGTCAAACTCAAAAGTCAACATAAACTGGCACAGTCGATTAATCGAACTCCAAAATCGATTAATCGAATCTGATTCGATTAATTGATTTCCAAAATCGATTAATCGAAATTCAATATCGATTAATCGATTCTCAAATCGATTAATCGAGATTCCCATTCGATTAATCGAAATCTCCATTCTATCCAGTCGATTCTCAATTCGAGTAATCGAGTTCCCAAAATCGATTAATCGATCCCAAATCGATTAATCAAAATTCTAAATCGATTAATCGAACTCTCATTTTGATTAGTCGATTTCTCCATGCTCTTTTCTTTCCTCCACTGGGGTTCACTGTAGGTTCTCAGTCGATTAATCGAAACTCAATTCGATTAATCGAGATCGGGGTCCTCTGACTTTTCAACTTCTTGGCCAAAATCGATTAGTCGAAACTCAATTTCGATTAATCGAAATGGCCAGATTCAGCCTCTTTTGGCTTTTCTTCCTAATCTCTTTCCTTACTTTTTCCTCCATTTTTCTAAGCCTTTATCCTACATTTTACATCATTTCTAACTACAATTTACCCTTTCAATCCATGCATTTAAACTACAAAAATCTTACCTTCAATCAATCTCAAATTGATTTCAAATCAAGTGGTTGGAAAGGCTAGGGTTCCAGCTTTGGCTTGAACGGATTCTTCGCGTTGAATCGGCCTCTTTAGTGCTTGAATCCCCCTTCCAATCACCCACAATAACTCCTTGCTCAACCACCTTCTTTACTCCTCTCTCTCTCTTCTTTACTTCTCTCTCAACAACCTAAGATAGAGATTTAGGGTTATTAAACCCTTTTATCTCTCTTCACACTTGTGTGTTGAACACATGCACCGCGATAGGTGTATGCGACTTCACATTCACATCACACACCACATAGTCACTTAGACTATCACATCTCATCTGTTTATCACACTCTATGCTAACTATTGAACTCCTAACTGGTCAAACCTGTGACCAATCGGGCACGGATCCCGAGGTCACTGTTTAACATGATTTTTCGGGATATTACAGGGAACCTTTCAATTGGGCAGGGTTTGAATCAGGAGACTACGTTAATACAAGCCAGTGATACATGTTGGGGCTCACACTATAAGTCATTGATAAACATTAAAGTCTTGTTCTCTTCTGTGATTGATGTACTTGGAATTGTCCAAGAAGATAGCTCAAATTATGATCAAAGAGCTGCAACAAGGGGCTTAATAATCTCAATGTGCTCTTTTGAGTTTGTATTCACCTTTCATATAATGAAAAAAATATTGGGAATCACAGATGATCTATCAAAGGCATTACAAAAGCAAGAACAAGATATTGTGAATGCCGTAGATGTGGTTAAAGTTGCTAAGGTGAGATTGCAACTTATGAGAGACGTTGGATGAGATTCTATCATCAAAGAAGTATCTTTATTTTGCAATAAACATAAAATCAGTGTCCCTAACATGAATGATAAGTATGAAGAACCAGGGCGGCCGCGACGTAGAGCTGAAGAAATAACCTATTTACATCATTATCGAGTTGAATTATTTTATGTTGTTATTGATCAACAACTACAAGAGCTTAATAACCGTTTCGATGAAGTGAATGCCGAATTACTTCTTTGTGTGGCATGCCTAGATCCAAGCAATTCATTCTCAGCTTTTGACAAGGAAAAATTAGTTCGGCTTGCTAAATTTTATCCGGTTGATTTTTCTGCAATGTCTCACGCGATTCTTGATAATCAACTTGCGACTTACATTCTTGATGTACGCTCTAAAATTGAGTTCTCGAAGGTGGATGAGATTAGTGGGCTTGCTCAGAAAATGGTTGAGAAGAAAAAAGATGTTTTATATCCACAAGTTTACTTGCTCATAAAATTAGCATTAACCCTACCTGTTGCCACTGCTACTGTTGAGAGGGCATTTTCTGCTATGCATATTATAAAGAATAGACTTCGAAACCGAATGACAGATGAGTAGATGAATGATTGTTTGATCACATACATTGAGAGAGATATTTTTGATAGCATCGAAAATGAGAAAATTCTCCAATGCTTTCAGAAGATGAAACCTCGTCGAGGGAAATTGTAATTTTTAAAAGATGTCTTTATTATAATAATAGAATGACTTTTTAGAGAGATGTTTACTTTTTTTTATTTTTTATGATTTCAAGAGGAAATTTTTTATTTTTTTTCTATTTAAATATGAGGTAAATTTTTTTAAATAATATATATTGATTACGGCCCCCCCATCAAGTAAATCCTGCATTCGCCCCTGAGAATTATGGACATATAACAAGTAATTGTGATAATTAGCATGGCTTTTGGTTGCAAATATTGTTACTCTACTTTTAAAAGGTACTTTGAAAACTGCCATTTAATCTTGGGTGTTGTTACTAATTTTGGCTGTTGTTACTACTACACCACTTTATGTTATACTAACATCCCTTGAGCGAATCAGAAAATCGTTGACTCTTTGAATCATATGATGGAGATCATTGAACTTGAATTAGGTTTGATGGTACATTATCATTGACTGCTTCGAATCAAACGATTGAGATCATTGAACATGAATCACGTTTGATGATACATAATGATCAAGCTCACTTTTTGGAATGTAAACCATGTGGAATCAACTTTAAACGGCTAATGATAGGTCCTGATATGAAGATTAATTATATAGAAGATTAGGAAGAAAATGATCTCTCCATCATCCGTTTTCTTTAACATAAAAGTAGCAACACTAGCCTTAATCTTAACTAATCATAATTTATACATCCAAGCCCAACTAAAGTGAACATAAAAATCACAATTAAATTATATAAACGGCTTGGATTGGGTTTCTACGAATATGAGTTCAACTCTCCTGATTTTGACGGCTTGGATTGCTCAGTTCTTTTAACGGCATATATAAATACCAAAATAATGTTTAAAGTTTAACAGACGGTCGCGACAATTGGCCTTTTTCAAAATATTTATGTCTTATGTCTGAATCTCGTCCTCCAAAATTTCTCTCGTCATTCACTCGATAAATATTTGTCAACTCTCCATCCCTCTGACACCCACCATCTCCTCTGCAAGTCAATGGCGCTCCCTCTCCTCTATGTTTTCTCCCTCTCTCTCTCTAGGGTGTCATTTTTCTCTCTCTAAAATGACCCCCCCAACAGCCATCTCCGATTCCACCGAAACCACCAGCATCAGCTGCGTCTCCTCCTCACCCGCCCACCCCGTCGCCCCCTCCATTGCCGCCCTCCACCGCTTATCGGAAAACATCGAAACCCTAATTCGATCTCCTGACCTAGATTTTTGTAGTGATGCCAAGATCGCCGTTTCTGGCCGAGAAGTCCCCGTTCACCGCTGCGTCCTCGCCGCCCGCAGCCCGCTTTTCCGCACCGTCTTTTCGCGGCCCGATTTGGCAAAGGAAAAAGTGGTGAACCTCGAATTGAAGGAACTAGCAAAAGATTTCGATGTCGGTTTCGATGCTTTGATGGTGGTTTTCGGGTATTTGTACAGTGGGAAAGTGGAATCTGTGATACCCAAAGGTGGGGTTTGTGTTTGTATTGATGAGGATTGCGTGCACGTTGGGTGTCGACCGGTTGTTGATTTCGTTGTTGAGGTTATCTATGCTTCATTTACGTTTATGATTGATGACTTGGTGGCGCTATATCAGGTGAAGTTGGCCGGTTTCTTTTTGTGTGTGTGTGTGTGTGTGTGTGTGGAGGGGGGACGGGGGGGGTTGGTTTGGATTTATTTGTTTGGTGTGGTTATCTATGCTTTATTTGTGTCTATGATTGATGAACTTAGTCACCAAATGAGTCCGGGAATAAGTCTACAAGGGGAAATTTGGGAAAAAATCCAGCAAAAAATTAGAAAGTTCGGATAAAAGTCAGGGAAATTTTGAAAAAATTAAAATATTTTAAACAATGTGAAAGTTAAAAAGTTAGGAATTAATTACAATTTTTCAGCGATTTGATAAAATTGGGATTTTAAAAGATGAATCGTGATTAAACCATGATTTATTCATTTTACTAAGAAGTCACATTTTATTTGCGTCTTTTTCAAAAGGTTGCCACTTTTGGTGAATCAACATTGTCATCAAAACATCATCATTTAGACCTTATCCCATCTATTTGGGCCGGCTTTGGGAGACCTATTTCTCTACGCCTTTCTGATCAAGGCTAAACTTGTAACTTCCCAATTCTTCATGTCCTTTCTAACAGATTTCTTCCGGGTCTTCACTAGTCTTCTCCTCTTACTTCCTTGAGGCTTGAGCTTGTAGCTTCTCAACCATTTGTATTGGGTGAGCTTCGTGTATTTGGTGAGCATGTTCAAACCACCTCAATCGACATTCCGTAATTTTTTCTTTAATAGGTGCCACTCTCAAATTTCTTTTATGTGCTTGTTCCAAATTTTATCCTTTCTTGTTATTCCAGTCGCCCATCTCAACATACGCATCTCAGCCACATGGACTCTATCTTCTTGTTGCTTTTTCACAGCTCAATATTTCGCATCTCAGCCGCATTGACTCTATCTTCTGGTTGCTTTTCACAGCTCAATATTTCGCATCGTCTAATATGGCAGGTCTAAGTCTAATAGTCATCTTATAAAAACGCCCCTTCAATTCAAGTGGAACTCTTGTTGCACAATACCCTGCTTGCTTGCGTGTCGGGTGTTGACCAGCTGTTGATTTTGTTGTGGAGGTTATTTATGCTTTGTTTAGTCTATGATTGATGAGTTCGTAGCACTTTATTAGATGAAGTTCGTTGGTATTGGGTTTTTTTGGGTGTTAGTTTCAATTTATTTGTTTGTTATGGTTTTTGTATGCTTTATTTGCATCTATGATTGATGACTTGACATGTTTGAGACCTGGAAGCTTGATTCGACTAGAGAATCAGTTGGGTGTTGCGCTGGGTTTGGTAAAGCTCGAAGCGGTCCAACTTGATAATTAATGTGTATATATATATATACAAGCAAAATGCACGTGTGATGCACGTATGACTGAGGATTTAAAACGAATGTTGATTGCATATAGAAAGTTGCGAATGCAATTGAAATTTATTTCCAATGCTTAAGTTGCGAAACAAATTAAAGAAGCAATTAGATTTCTTTCCATTATTTACATTCAATCCGAACTGATAGTTGAGCCGAAAATTGGGCCTAACCCAATAAAATCTCATATTTTCTGTAATTGTTTATACAAAATATTGGGTCGGGTTGGGCCGATTCAACTCGGTCTGATTTTTGCCTACCCCCGACTTGACATCTTTTACAACCCAATTCCACCCGACATCAAGGTCGAGTCGTATGCCTCATGCCCGACCCGACTCATAGGTGAAGTTTATTCGACTCACATTCATCTCTCTATATGTTTCATATTTAGCGAACTATGCATTAATTCAACCTGATAAGTTGAGATTTTGTAACAATTTTTGACGTATTGCTGTTTCAAGTGGAATCATTTCTAGCCCTATTAACAACTTAAAAATAAAATCATCCAAACTGGCAATGTTCAGGTACAGTTGATTGGGTCATACCTTGGTTTCATTTTTATATTTTTAATTCTCAAACTTGAATTCATTCATATTAATGTGCCTAGATCAGATGGTTGGTTGAAGTCAGTGTGACGGTGATTTTGTGTATACTTGAATTTTAATATGGGAACTACCATTTTTTATGGATTGCCCACTAAGGGAGTTGAAATAATAGCACACCATTAAAGGTATGATTGTATATACAAAGTATCAGGTCGGGTTGAGCATGAGGCATCCAACGCCACCGGAGTGTATGTTCTCGACCAAGAAAAAGGTTCTCTCTAAATTATTCTCCCTCCCTGTAAAAATCTATGTTTTAAAACTATTTTCCCTCACTCTCTAAAAAATAGAAAATGAGGTTGTTTAAGAAAAAAAAGATAATAATCTAGAAAAACTTACTTCTTTCTCCCTCACTGTAAAAAAATATTTCTCAAGATGACTGGATGAAATATAGGGATTGGGAGCATGGATCAAAATATCGTCTGATACCGATACGTATCGGACGATACGTACCGGTATCGGAGGTGGACGATACGGTACATTAAATGTACCGTATCGCCCATTTATATGGCTAATACCGGACGATACATTCAATGTATCGTCCGGTATGTTACTATTCCGGTACGTATCGTCCGATACGTACCGGTTTTCGGTCCGGACGATACGTACCGGAAAACCGGCATTTTGATCCATGATTGGGAGTAGGGCTCTCAATGGGCCTGGCCGGCCCGGAATATAGGGGCTTTTTCTAGGTGTAAACCCGTCTTGGGGCCAGACCGGGTCGAACATGCT
Source organism: Chloranthus sessilifolius (assembly GCA_021018995.1). Classification (NCBI taxonomy): domain Eukaryota; kingdom Viridiplantae; phylum Streptophyta; class Magnoliopsida; order Chloranthales; family Chloranthaceae; genus Chloranthus; species Chloranthus sessilifolius. Next base: position 33,848,505 of record CM037593.1, read on the forward strand.
CCGACCTGTATTAATCCGGGTCGGGTTTGGATCCAAAGCTCAAAATTCGGCCCGGACCCGGTCCGAATGTTCTCTCTCTCTCTCTCTATATATATATGTATATATATATATATATATAGAGAGAGAGAGAGAGAGAGAGAGAGAGAGAGAGAGAGAGAGGATACTTGGGCTATAGGGCCATTATACTAAAATGCCTTGAAATTAAACTGTTGACTTGGTTTAATTTCAAGGACCCAAGTATCCTTGACATTAAACCGAGTCATTTTAGTCAAAGGACCCAAGTATCCCTATTAAATCCCCCACTCACTCGATATTTGAAAAAATTCACCCTTAAAAGAGAAGGTACATTTTTAAGCCTCTATATAATATAAATTATACAATATAAATTTATTAAAACTCTTAAGGCACAATTTTAAATCGCCTTTTTGAACATACATATTAATTATCAAGTCCCTTTTTAAATAATGGTAAAAAAAAATTGAATTTAAAGCAAATTAAATTATAATTTTTATTTTCTACTTTTTGGTTGAAAACCATTTTGGCCGGTGACCAGCCTGGGTCCAGCTCGGTCTTGTAGAAGGGCCGGCTTGGGCCGAAGACATTTTGACCTGGGTAGGAGCTGGGCTAGGACTCTCTGCTTCATGGCTTGGGATATTTTTGACCCTGACTCGGCGCGTTGAGAGTCCTGATTGGGAGTGCTGATCTCGACATTCGTATGCTGGGTGAAAATAAAAATTGAAAATGAACTGTAATATTATTATGTTACAAAATAAGATTATTTAAGAAGGAAAAAGAAAAAAGTTAATAGAAAAACTTACCTCTTTCTGATCTAGGGAAAACTATGTATGAAGATAAAAAAGTTAATAGAAAAACTTACCTCTTTCTGATCTGGGGAAAACTATGTCTGAAGATCCCTGGATGGTCCAGATCAATGGCAGATAGAGATTAGGAGTGCTGATCTCGATTCCCATCTGATTTGTGAAACTAAAAATTAAAGAATAAGATAATTATTTCCCAAAAAAAAGTTTGTTGAAAACAAAAAAAGTTAAACTTACTAAAAAAAGGTTGTTGAAGAAAAAAAATAAAACTTACCTCTTACTATGATCGATCTTTTTCTTCCAATAATGGTGTGCTAGAATTGTGAGTTCGATTAGAGCAGAAATCGTCTTAGATGTGTTTCGAATAAACTGCTTAGAGCAGTTACTGGGATGAAGGAGAAGAAACTGTCATACTATTATATCCTGGAGACAGTTATTCTCATTTACACTTGAACCCCTTTAATTTGACTTAAATTCCTTATTTTTTTGTGATCTGGTTTACCTTTTCATTAAAGAAAGGGTTATTATGGGTATTTTATAAATTGAACATCAAAGTGGTGGAGAACATGCGAAAGTGCAGGAATGCTCTTTTGGATTTTTGTTTTTCCAGTATTATTTTATACTAAAGATAAATGACATTCATTTGGTATGTTTACAAAAATGAATACAATTGATATAAAAATTTATTGTAAAGGGTATGACAGGTTACTCGGCCTTCTCCCTTTATAATGTGTATATATATACATATATATATATATATATATATATATATATATATATATATATATATATATATATATATATATATATATATATATATATATATAGTCATCGAGTTGGAGTTCAGGAATAAGTCTGCCATATGGAAAATTCCCAAAAAGCGGCAAAAAATTGGAAAGTTTGAGAACAGATTTAGATAGAAAATTATAAACTATGAAAATAATATAAAAATACATTAAAACATGTCACAGTTTATTGAAAAAGTCATGAATTAATTGCGATTTAGGCAGAATTTGCGACTATTAAGTAGACTGCAACTTTTTGAAAAAGTCGCGATTAAACCGTGATTTATTTGTTTTACGAGTATGTTGCATTTTGGTTGCTACTTTTTAAAAAAATTTACCTACTTCAGTGGCACATTATCACCAGCATAAGGATATTAATGGCTTTTTATTTTCAAATAGGGTGTTAAAGTGATGCAGTGTCCATACACATCACAACTTCCGACTTATCATATAATGATTACAGCTATTTTCAAAAGAAAAGACATCATTGCTTCATCTTTCTTAAGAAAATTTTCAGTTTTTATTAATGCAGGTGGGGCTCTGTTGTAAAACCTTATCGACCCAATATTGGAGCTTTGGGCGGACATGGACAAGTTTATAAGAGGTCACTTTGGTGATACTCAAATGACCCATCCATGAACGATATTAGCTTGGTTAGCAATCATCAATTTTGGGATTGGTACAAGAAAATCATCTTTCGGCCAAGCTACATTCAAGTCTCGAAAATTGATGCGCTTGGATTTGGCCCCTTTCCATATGAACAGGGATTATGTTTGCTTTCCATGTAGGATATTTGACCCCCCAAATTACTTCAGCTTGTCTGCGTTTCTCAACTGCAGCCTCAATTTGAGTAATCAAGTCAGGCCGTAGGCATCTTCTTATTACGATCAATTGCTAATCTATGGGTAGCAACATATGGTTGTAGACTTGTAGATGCAATATTTCTTGGTAATTCCAAACAAAACTATCTATGTATTGAAGGAAAATTTATCTCTATTCCTCAATTCCCACAGTTAGTGATGCACTAAAAAATGTGGGTTTAAGATGTTTTGTTGTACCGAGGTTGGGGCACTTTTAGCTCGTCGATGGTTGTCTGAACACCATCATGTATTTGGTGAGGTGCCGTAGATACTTCTTCCTTTAGGTCTGAAGTTTCCTGATAGTGACCCCTTTCGTTAGTGTAATCAGAGTCTTATGTGTATTGAGTATATAACCTTTTTTGTTGTGTATTGTGCTTTTTATTGTATATTGAGCGAAGACAGTTTGGGGATTTAATATCTGTAACTAAAAGATGTACATAAGACGGTACTCTTGCCTATCCCATACGAAAAAAAATCAAATTTCTGGCCATTGTGCATTGTATCCCCCCTTTCTCTCTCTCACAGTGTTACCTAGGCACTTCTAGTTTTGGGAATTTTTTCGTGCCAACACTTGGTCGCACTTGCACACTCTTCAACAGAACACTTCAAGGTAACACTGCTCTCTTACACACACACACACACACACACACTCATGGACCTTTTCTTCTGCATATCGTTACATTGCATCATTGCTTCTATCATAACCATCTATTTAGACCAATCATAACATTTGAGCTTTGTTTTTCCTATTTTGTAGTTTGAAGTTATATTTAATTTAAATCCAGTATTCTCCAAATTTCAAAGATATTTTATCTCAACCAATTTTTTAGTGGACCATTACATGGTTTTAGGGTTTTGTTTATCTAGAGGGTCACTTGGTTAGAAATTTGTAATATTTCGATATTGGTTTAATAAGTTTTCACTAAAATCCAATTAAGACCATGTTTTTCCGAGTCAGTTGGATAATAGGTTCTTGTTTAATTGTCCTTGTTTGATCATTTTTATATATCTTTGTCCATTAAATCTATCTCGATAGAATGGATTGTAGTGGATTTACCATTGCTATTGCAAAAATTTTGGTTGGCAATTATCTGTTATGCCATGAAAAGTTATTTGGGAAGAAATTGATTGGATATGTTGTTGATGGGTTCATTACATATCTAGATTAGGTGATAAAGCCTTCTCTCAAAGATTGAATGGATCGCTGAAAATGGCTTAAAATGAAATGTTTAGGCTAGTGGTATTACGTTTAGATAGATGGTATTAGGTATTAGGTTTAGGGTTTGAGAATTAAAGTGGAAGAAGAAACGAGAGAGTATTGGTGAGAAATTATAGGTTCCAATACTCTACACCCTTATATTTTACTAGACACACACCCCCATATACATTTAACACACACCAACAAATGGGACCATGCTTGTCGTCATATGTAGCTCCGTTGAGTGTCAATGCAAATGGGACTTCTGTGACCTTTGTAACTGCCATCGAGATTTATGAATTCATTTGCAGTCAAAGTTAGGATGATTCTGCTAGGTTTTATCCACTGCAGCAGCAGAAATAATCTCGACTAGGGTATTATAAGAAACTTTGAACCTTATGATATCAGTGTAACATAAGGGTTTGCTAGTTTCCAAATTGTTGGACAGGATGGCAAAAGGAATTTTAGAACTATAAAAAAACATACTATGTTATATAAGTTTTTGATTTGAATTCGAAAATGTGAAAACTTCTATTCTAAAATGTTAGGCGGTTTCTAGTGTTCAATCCGAGGAAACCAGGTTTCATATCCAGCCTATGGCTACCACTTTTGCACTTTAGGGACCTTTAAATTTAGTTTTAGCAATAAAACAAGCAGACCGATAGCATCCTTAACTTACCCAAAACGAAAATAAAAATGTTAACAACCTGATAAGAGGAATGCCTAGGTTGACAGAATGATATGACAAAATTTATAAAAGATTTCTGCCAGAGGCATAACATATGATCTCAGATTGCAAGAAGCGAAAGACAGTGCCACAGTCCATGCTCTCAAAGTCTCAGCGACTTCTGTCATGGTGAGAACTCTTCCTCTAAAGCCTCACGTCACTATCTTTGACTACTTCCGATGATGACTTCACCCATGATAGATTGGGCAATTCTGTAACCTTATGCAAGCTGTTTAGGTTTCACTTAATTCAGCTTCCACTTCAGATCCACTCCCAGTATTGATTTTCCCATATATATTCTTGATTCACGAGAAATGATATTATTGTTGATATTTTCTTGTTGGATCCTCTTCATTCTGTGAATAAAGCTTTTTTTTTGCCTAAATTTTAAATTCAATAAGTTACCTATGTCTGAGATACTTGGGTTATTTATTCAAACACACACATGATGTATTCTGCTTATTTCCATAATCTATATGAATTGATCCTTACATAGTATGACAAGAAATCAAAATCCCTCATTCGAATTTAGGTGGGGAATATATGTCATATGAATTTTATTATTTCCATGAAAGAAAGAGGTATCATTCATTTTAGGTCATGTCTTGGAAGGTTGACACAACACTACAAAATAGGATGGTCAGAAGGAAACCCGCCATGCTGAAATTATCCAAGTATCTGTTTATCTTATCAACCACAAGCCCCAGGCTCCAAATATTTACGAATCTCCATTTCTCACATATACAATACCTGATTATAATAAGCGTAAGGTGTTTGGATGTTCTTGTTATGTTTTGCTATCTGATTCGTAATGACCTCAGTTAGTAACAGTGTTACGCTTGTCTTCGTTTTATTTGCACCATTCCTAGTGTTCTGGTCCAGCCATATTAATAAAAACATGTATGCTTGAAGAAGTTTTGGGTTTTGCCTTTGTAGAGCATTCTCCATATTTTTCCGTTCATCCTAGACAGTGCACATTTACTCCAAATAGTTTAGTCTCTAAAATTTCAAAAGAAATGCAAATGGATGCTAGTGGATCTAGAGCAGAACTAGGCACGAGGGGTAGTTTATCTGAAAGGTAAAATGACTAGTTTTATGCACTCTCGGCTGATCTAGCCTCAACTTGATGACCCTATCCAGTTATATGATACTTAACTTGCTCGTGGACCATGTGAATGGCGAACTGGTTCGGAGCGAACCAGTTCGCCATTCAATTCGGTCAGATTCGTTGGGATTGGGTGAATTTGGCGATTGCTGTCTATTAGGATAAAAAGACAAGTTGGAGTTGGCTAGACTTGATCCCACGACCTCTTGCTTGGAAGCTTAGAATTCACAGCCGCCTTACCAAGTAAACCAATGAATGTTTGTTGTATGGAATGGTAACTTTATTAGTTATATAATTACTTCTTTCGGGCATACAATAAAAAAGTAAATAAATAAAAATATTTAATTTAAAAACTCATCCTACGAGAGGAGATTATAAAATCCTTTCTTTCTTTTTCTATTGCAGGGGCACCTCCTTGATATTCTTCCCACAGTGGCAGCAGATGACATACTGGTTATTTTATCTGTTGCATATATGTGTGGTAAAGCTTGCGAGGGGTTGCTGACCAAGTGCATTGAACTTATGGTCAAATCTGACATCGACATAATAGCACTTGAGAAGACATTGCCTCAAGATATTATCAAACAAATCATTGATTCACGTTCTAGTTTGGGCTTAAATGGACCTGAAACCAATGGTTTTCCAAATAAACATGTGAAGAGAATACATAGAGCACTCGATTCAGATGATGTTGAATTAGTTAGGATGCTTCTGAGAGAGGCAGACACAACTCTAGACGATGCATATGCCCTCCACTATGCAGTAGCATACTGTGATCCAAAAACTACAATGGAGCTTTTGGAACTTGCTCTTGCTGATGTAAATCATAAGAACCCCAGAGGATACACCGTGCTCCATGTCGCAGCAATGCGGAAAGAGCCTAAAATTATTGTCTCTCTTCTAACGAAGGGGGCTCAACCGTCTGATCTTACATCGGATGGAAGAAAGGCAGTGCAAATTTCCAAGAGGCTCACCAAGTCCCAGGAATACTATAGGGCCGTTGAAGAAGGAATGGCTACGCCAAAGGATCGGTTATGCATAGAGATATTGGAGCAAGCAGAAAGGAGAGAACCATTACTAGGAGAAGCTTCTGTTTCACTTGCAATGGCAGGGGATGACCTGCGTAAGAAATTGCTATATCTTGAAAATAGAGGTGAGTTAGCTCGAGTTGGCTCCAATTCAAGCTTATTTTCTTTGCAACATACTAATGATGAAGAGCTTCTTGTTCTAATAGTTCCGGTCTATTCAAGCTTAATTGTTTGATATATTTTTTGATTCTTCAAGTTTTATTCGTGCATAATTCAAAGGATAGATTATTCATCAGGCCCGAAATTTTTTGCAATATTTCTTGATTCGAAAAACTAGTAGAACTTTGTTATGAGCAGTATGCTTGTTAAAATAGATATATAATTACATCTACTAATTTCGGGGTTTCTGGTTCTAAGTGATAGCATCTTAGAATATGAAAGTCAGTCGACCTTAATTGATACAAACATGCAGTGGCACAATGTAGCATGGTAATGACGTACAAAATAGCAATAAGAAATATCCAATAGTAGACTAGGAAAACAAAGAGGAGGAGACCTTTCTCTTAATCTGAAAAATCCTGTAAAAATGTTTAATAATAATCCCTTGGCGGTCACTCATTTCCCTTTTAACAACTATTAAGTTCCTAAAATTAAACATTAACTCATTTCCTAAAAAATTTTACTTTCTCCTGTAAAAAATTTAAATAAACCTGTATACAGTTTATTAGGCCTGTTCTATTGTCAGCCATTAAAATACTAAAAAAGAATCTAACAAAACAATTTTTTTTCTTCAATAAATAATGCAGGGATTTTGACTTTAATATAACTTAGAGTCTCCTAAAAATAAGATGCATGGAAACTGTTAAAAAATGAGGTTTCTCTCATGCATAATCTGTTTACAAAAGTAATTTTTTGCAGGGTATTTTTGAGCCATGTGCGGCCCACTGTGGGTTAAGTAACTTTTCTGGAAGTCATGTGACCTAGCCCTTTAGTGCCCCTTATACATGAACTGCTTATCAGCCATCTCATTCCTCTTTGTTTTATTTTTCTTTTTATTCTTCTTTCTTTTTTCAACTATAGTAAATATTGATTTTATCAGCCTTCCGGGTTGTAAAAAATTGACTTCGGTGAGTTAACTTTGACATGCGTTTTTATCATCTCCTCATATTGACCTCACAGTTCCAGTTCTGTGAGGATGTCTTACCTGCTACTGGTTAGTCTTACCATTGAACCAGGTACTATTTCATTCTAGGTATTGTTAGATTTCATGATTATGGATTGAGGGTTCTTGATCTCCCTCTTATTTCATTTCTTTATTCTCGATTTCTTCCTCATAGTTGTACTGACATATTCCAGATTCAATCTCTTGTCATCCAATATATCTTTTTATAAGATTTGGGTGGAGTTTTCCTTAAGTCGTAGAAATCATAACTTTTGAACCCTTGTAGAAACAATATATATAATGGGGTGTTACTAACATTTAAACACCATATTGGTGTTTAAACAATCTTACACCATAAAAAGTATACTTTATAGTTGTGCCACCTCGCATTCATCTGTGATCAATCTAAATAGTCCGTCGTAGGCCATCATTGGAACATGTCTTAGCTTATGAATCATGCCTATAAGTGGATGTGAAATATCAAAAGTGAACTTTAATATGAATCATTAAAAGAATAAGAACAACTCTTGATATGAGAGTGCAGAAGTCATATGGTTCAAATCTCCCAAAAAGTGTGATTTTCTCGGCCATTTCAATTCAATGTATGAGGTCATAGTTTAATGGCCTGGATTGCTCATATCTTGCACCATTAATGGTATAAGATCATTTAAACATCATTTTTTGGTGTTCAAATGATGATTAAGAAATTCAGGACTCTCTCTCTCTCTCTCTCTCTCTCGCTCTTTATATATATATTATCATCATCATCATCACAGCCATATTCCATCCATTTTGAGTCGGCTTTGCGAGTCCTATTTCTCTACTTGTTTCTAATTAGGGCTGAGCTCTTTGTAACTTGACAATCCTTCATATCCTTCCTCACAGTTTCCCTCCAGGTCTTTACTAGTCTTCCTCTTCTCTTATTTCCTTATATTTGTAGCTTCTCAACCCTTCGTACAGGCGCGCCTCTGATGAACATTTCCAACCCACCTCAAAGGACATTCAATAATTTTTCCCTTTATTGGTGCCATTCTCATATTTTCTCTTATGTCATTCCGAATTTTGTTCTTTCTTGTTACTCCACACATTCATCATTCTGAATTTTGATCTTTCTTTTTACTCCACACATTCATCTCAACATACCGTCTTGACACATGTATTATCTTCGTCTCATGTTTTATAGCCCAACATTCGGCACCATAAAATATGGCAGTTCTAACAACCGTCTTATAAAAAAATCTCTTCAATCTATGTGAAACTCTTACGTCGCACAATACTCGGCTTGCTTGCCTCCATTTCATCTAGCCTGCATTAATCCTATTTATGATGCCCTTCTTCAAATCCACCATCTGATTGTAAGGTATAGCCTAAAGCGGAACTTATGGCATTGTGACAGTAAATGATTTTCTATTTTAACTAAATGCTCGTCCGGGTTATCATGTTCACTAAATTTTGCACTCTATGTATTTTGTCTTTGTTCTCTTAACTTTCGAACCCCTCAACTATAAAATTTTTCTCCATAATTCTAGCTTATCATTTATTTCTTTCGTTGATTGGGCAATTAAAACTACATCATCCGTAAATAGTATGCACCAAGGGAGCTCTTCTTGTATGCCTATGGTTAACGCATCCATGACTATGGAAATAAAAAATGGCTCATGGCATCCTTGATGCAACCCAACTCCGACATGGAACTCACTCGTTTCTCCGCCGTCGTTCTTACACTACTTACCGACCTCTCATACAGGTTTGACAATCTCATTATATAAGTTTGGGATGCATTTCTTCCTCTAGGTCCACCTGATTATCTATCTCCACTCTATCATAAGCTTCTTTAAATCAATAAAGACTTATGTAGGTTTTTCCTCCTTTGTCTATACTTTTCCATAAGTTGCCTCAATAGGAAAATATCTTCCTTTGTTGATCATCTCAACATAAATTCAAACTGGTTCTATGATACATTTGATTTTTGCCTTAGTCAGTGTTCTACTATTCTCCCCAAAGTTACATTGTCTGGCTCATTAGTGTAATACCTCGATAGTTGGCACAATTTTGGATGTCTCATTTGTTCTTATAGAAAGAGACCACAATGTCTTCATCCATTCGTCATGCATTTTCTTTGTTTTTAGTATCTTATTGAAAAACTTAGGCTGTGTATGGCATTGCTCTTTGGTAGCCCCTGTCATAGCAGAACTGACCTGCTTTAGCAGGTTACCATCCTCTTTGTTAACATCTTGCTACCTGCTTTAGCAGGTACCCCTTCTCCTTGATAACTCCTTGCATAGCAAGATTTTATGCATGATTTACCTGTTTAGCAGTTCTACCCTCCTCTCTACTCACTCCTTGTCAGAGCTGATTCTATTTGCTCTGATAGGGAGCTAGTAGAAAGGAGGGTAGAACTGCTAGTGCAGGTAAATCATGCATAACATTTTGTTATGCAAGGAGTTATCAAGGAGAAGGGGTACCTGCTAAAGCAGGTACCAGGATGTTAACAAAGAGGATGGTAACCTGCTAAAGCAAGTGAGCTCTGCTATGATAGGGGCTACCAAAGAGCAATGCCATACGCAGCCTTAGTCAACCAATGCAGTCCATTGTCTCCCAACACAATTCAAACTTATGTAAGTATTCCATTTGATTGTAATGGTTTTCTTTTCTTTATCTTTGGAATTGGGTTTTGAAGGTTGACCATTGGAATTGTTCACCTTCTCATTGGGGATAACCTGACGTTCCGAATTGGAGGAACTAGAGTGCCCACCGCTCGAGGTTTCTATATACCTCTCTAACTCTTGAATCGTATCGTAGCAATCCTCTAAATTGGTCACCGTATGCGGAATCAACTCTTTTGTAATTTAGGGCGGAGACCCGTCCTAAATCTAGACAAAGTGACTCTCTCTTGTTCATTCACTCCGGCGCGCATCATATGCTCCTCAAATTTGTTAATGTATCCCGCAACCAACATACTTCCTTGCCGCATTGTGTGCCATTGGTCAAGGAGATGTTGGCCATAAGAGAGCAAAGCACTTTCTCTTCCAACTTTTCTTTCATGGCTGCCCATGTGGAGATGGGGTCGTGACCATTGTTTTGTCCACGACATTCCACATTAGTCCAGTAAAGTCGAGCTTAGCTCGTGAGCTTCATCTTGGCAAATAGGACCTTGCACACCTTTGTTATGTGGTACCAATCAAAGTAGGTGTTCATAGATGTCACCCAATCAAAGAAGACTTTTGGTTCCCTAGTACCATCAAAGGAAGGAGTTGCGACTTTCAAGGTTCGATCATCCTGGTCGATTGGAGCGTCACGCTGAGGGTTGTCCCTCCTACGGTCATTAACATGTACCCTAAAATGTTCAGCGGTAATAATCCTATCAGCATCGTCTAGGCGAGCTCCTAGGGCATCCGTTTGGGCTGGATTGTATTTTCTATTTGTGTCACACATTCCTCTAAAGTGTTGCGGAAAGTGGTGACCTGTGTCTCGAGGCTCTTGAACCTCTCAACGAGCATATTCATTTGTTCATGATTCATCGTGATCACAACACGAAACGCAAAAGTAAATTATATGCGATGAAGGAAATGGAACCTAAGACCTAGAATGAACACAAAACCTAGACCTATTGTGCTCTAATATCAAGTTGATGCAGGACAAATGCTAAAACTCTACTTATGCAATTTTGAAATCAATTTGAGATTTAATTGAGCAACGGAGATATAAAAATTAATTCCAAAACACATAAAATATTTAATAACTTTATTATGGCAATTAATTGATTCGATTTAACGTCTGTTAGGATATGATTTTCCCGATCTAGAAAATAAGGTCCCATTAATAAATTTCAAATTTTCATCTAGTCTGGGGTACCAAGCGACTATCAAGATGATGTCTCTTGACTCCTTATTAGGGTTTGAACAATTTAAGGCCCGAAGGGTTTAAATCGTTCAAAGGAACACAACAGATTAGGGTATAAAATGAGAGATCAAAATTCCTGCAACAATAACTAAGAGAAAAGATATTTAGGTTTGGTTTTTCAGTAAAAGAAATAACTAAATAAATTACCTGACAATAATCAAAAGAAAAATAGAAAAGGGATAGAAGTTCCAACTTCCAAGGTTCGCACCTAGGAGATAATTGGCTTCACACCAAACTGCACTCGGAATCGAAGATTCTCTCTCCAAGTTTGAAAGATTCAGTCTTACGGGTGAAAACTCTTCACAAGTTTTCTAAGGTTTTGCACAACGCAAAGCTCTCAATTCTATTATCAATCAACTATTAAATAAAGTCTTTTCATGCCTTTATATAGGGTAACAAACCAAAACTAAACATAAAATTTGAAATAAGAAAGTTCTAAACCTAAGCAAACACTAAAATGTCAAGTTTTGCCTCAAATTTCGTTTAGCCGCCAATATTCGAACGACACTCACGGAAGTCCGTCCTATGTCATGGATGTCCGTCCTCGACGATGTTTGCAAAAAAATACAATGCTTTCAATTCACGGATATCCATGCTTGGGTACGGATGTACATGATTTGGGCACGGATGTCCATGCCTTAATTTCCAGAACACCTTTATTTCATGGACATTCGTCCTAAAGCTGCGGACGTCCGTCATATGGCGATTTTTTCCTCCTTTCCTTTGTTCCCACATGCATGCTTTCCAAGTATTGGGTCTTCTCACCAAGAGGAGTGTTTAGCTTATAGTTTGCAATGGATGGAATCAAGGGATTGGGGCTTTTAAATTTATATGTATACAAAAACTTATGTACAGTGTAAAATGATATGACTTCAGTTTTATTTTATTTTCTATAAAAAAACTTAAGAAAATGTGGGTATCCTTTAAAACGCTGTTACCTTTGGGGCTTTTTAGGCCTAGGCGCCTGCTTCAAAAACCAAGCGGGTGCTCTTGTATGGTCCGGTGCGTTGGCGCCTCTGCATACACGTGCATTTGACATCTGAGCATCCTGTTGGAGTGGGAGCAGATTAGACCACCATAACGAACGTTTGTTTCTATGTTTATGCTCTTTTTAGTCTGACAAAGAGCAGCTTTTGTAGTTTTGTTTGCTTTTCCCCTTTTTTAATGTTTTGATTTTTGTTTTTGTTTTGCTCTTTGGCAAAGCATCTCACTGCGCCTTCTTTTATCTACCGTATTTTTCATTTAATTAAATTATGACTTTTGATAAAAAAAATGTTATTTGCAAAATGCATCTTCGCAACGATTTTAAAATCAAAGGGTTTCTTATAAATCTCAATGATATGTAATTAATGGGTCATCCTAGTGATACCCAAAATGTAAATTGCTAACTTAATTGAAAAATACCATTTTTGTACGATAGGAAATTTTTGAGGCTTCTTTCTTCCACAATATGTTGCGAATACATTACCTATCATCTCCACAAGTGAGAGTTGTCTGGTTTTTCTTTACAAATAACCTTTTCTTTAGGTACCTAGCATAACCTATCAAACCAACCTTAGAGCCTGACTTAATCAATAGATAGCAGATTTAAGAGGATGGTTAGAATTCTTGTTATCTTTATTATTTTGAGAATTATTCTATAAATACTTGTATTTCATTCAAGAGCATCACTTAGCTTCTTATCGACTCAACCTTTATGGATATAAGAAACCTGAAAATGTTGGAACGAGAATGCAATTAAAAATAAAAACTAATACATTTCAATGGACCCGAGGAGGTTCCAGAATGCTGCTTCTCCATCTACTGAAATATAATGGATAGCATAAATTTAATGATTAAAACTTATATATTGTCTTTGTCTGTCAACACTGGCATGTCCCAAACACTCATAACATAAAACAGATACCTATTCTTATGTGCTTCTCCAATTCTCACTTAAAAATCTCTTTGCAAAATATAATATACATTTAGTCTGATTGACTTATGTTGATTTTGCTCCCTTGCAGTTAGTTTAGCAAAGCTTTTGTTCCCTATGGAAGCAAAAGTTGCAATGGATATTGCACAAGTTGATGGCACTTCGGAGTTCCAGTTAGCTTCAAATTCAATGCTTTCACCTGGAAATCAGAGCACGGCGGTTGACTTAAATGAGGCACCTTTTAAGATGAAAGAGGAACATTTGGCCAGGATGCGTGCACTCTCCAAAACTGGTACTTAAACTTATGGTTTCTTTCTGCTATTTTCTTTGTTTCTAGGAAACATTCAATAATCCAACAGTTACTCTAGAAAATGGTGGCTTCGGTTTCGCTAACAGGTTATAGATAAACTGAAATGACTTGTTTTGTTTTTCTCAAGTAAAGTTCCTGGGCGCAGGTCTTCATTTCTATCAAATAGTGCTGGTGACTAAGTGAAACCTTCCTGCAGTACAGCCGACCTCGCCTTTTGCTACAAGGTTTCAGTTGTCATGTGGTCCGTGTTACCTAGACAACTGGCATGGGTGCCAAGTGTGAAGGTGCCGATAGATGTTTGGCACTCCAATTTCTAAAGATTCTAATACGGTGGCACGGCCGTAAGAAAAATAAATTAGATAAATAGAACATATATAAAAAAAAAATTTAAGGGAAATCTTAGAGAGTCAATTAAGATATATAATATATATCATGAACCTAAATAAAAGTATATCATATCATAAAAATCATTTTAAACGACCTAAACCTTTTATTTAGTAGTTACTAAACTTATTACAATTTTTTCGTTAAATGAAACTCATTTACAATTGTTAAAACGATGAGCATTTTGATGGTATTATGTGGTATTTTCATATATGTCTAGAAGTTCTGTGTTGTTTGAGGAATGCCCAAGTGTCCGCACGTGTACCAAGAATTGTCGGCATGACAAAAATCCCAAAAGTAGAAGTGCCAAGATAACCCTGCATGTGGTTGTAGGACAACAAAAACATTTGCAAGGGAATGCAGCCTAAATGTTCAGACGACTCTCCTAGATTCAACCATTATTTTTAATTATTGTTGTTTCTTTTTTTTTTGGGGGGGGGGAATGTACCCCTCAAATTTTGGTGAATACTAGAACGTACGCCAACAATTTTCTTTATTATGCTTAGTCCTATGGTATTATAAGTTTTATATTGAATAGCCCATTGACCAAAGATCACTAGGATTAGGTTTTGTAGGAGAGAGGAAGAAGAAGAAGAGAGAATAGAATGGCTTTATTAGGGTTTGATAGAACCCCAACTAGCCTATATACTAATAAAGGCAATGCATTACATACGCCCTGCATATTGACACACACACACCATAAGTGGTACACTCTACACACACACACACACACACACACACACACACCAATACACGCCAATACTCCCCCTCAAGCTGGTGCATAGACATTTATCATGCCTAGCTTGACAATAACCCTATAATGGTGTTAGAGCAGGCCTTTCTCCACTCCACTTCACCCAGTTCAATTGTCCACGTGATTTGGCTCAATCCTGCCAACATGTGCGAGGGCGTGTTGAAGTTTAGTCCCACATCAGGTAAATTGTAGCCTTGTCTCTCCCTTATAATATCCTTGGCCCCTCCACTCACAGCCAATTGGTTTTGAGATGGAAGCCGAAATTTATCAAGATCATCTCGAAAGCAAGACCAAAATACCCCAACTCCTGTGCCCTAACTCCCGTGAGTTTATTTGAACCAAAATCCCTCTTCCTAGTGCCATCCCCATTCTTACATTTATTTATATGCCAATGTTTCCAAACCCATTCCACAAAATTAAGGTTGTCGCACAGTTATACCTTTTATATAAAGTCAAGTCTTTTTCTACCGCTTGGAACATATTGCAATCAATTTGGACCATCCAATCATTTGGGCAACTCATTGAGAGTCACATAGCTCAAAAACCAGAATGACCATAAATTCCTAACCATCATTATCAGTCTACATTTGGTGGTACGTAAAGTTCTTAGCTAGTATCGATGAGAGAACAATTAATAAAACTCTTAGCTAGTATCAGCCCCATTCAAGAGATAGCTAACATATTGGATGGTCTGAATAACGAAGAATGTGTGCCATGAGATAGCGAAAGAGATTTGGCTTTGTCTAAATGACCAAGGAATATTAACTGCACCACTCTTCATGCCATGGCAGTAAAGTTTTATCTGAAGCTCAGTTCCATCTTCTTGAGTGGTAGCCAAGATTAAGACTTAAGAGGCGTGAAAAGGACTTTTCTGGGTTGGGTTCCATCCAGATTTTTATTGGGCTTAAATATAAGCGCAACCCAGCCAGTTTCCGATTGGACCAGTCTCTTTAAACCAAGTTTTGAGCATTTTAGGCTTAACTGGGTTGGGCCTGGCATGCTCAGGCAATGCCTCTTTGGGAAATGGTTCCTTAATAAGACCCAGACCTGGCCTAGCATCCTGAGCCGCAATGCATTTAGGTAGCCGGGCCCATTTTCACCTGAACTATGCACTCATCCATGTAAAATCAAGGCCATTATAAAACTTTGCCCTTCTTATCATCTATATTGAATCGCTAACTATTTAATTGGTGTCAATCACCCAGTTGAACTTGGGAAACGCTTCTTTCCTCGTTGCTCAGAAGTAATCAATAAGATCGTGGATGGGAATGGCGTCACAGAGCTCACTTACCATGGGAGTGAGTCCTCTGAAGAAAGATTGCGAAAGAGGAATAAACGCATGGAACTCCAAGATGTTCTAACGAAGGCGTTCTGTGAGGACAAGGAGGAGTTTGATAGGTCTTCTGCATCTTCATGCTCATCTCTCTCGGTAGAAGGATTACTGACTCTGATCAACAAGAAATGAGACAGGTATCCTGGTATGTTATATTCATAATTTTCAATTCTTTTACCCCCCTGTATTATTGCTTGATTTGATTATCTATAGATGTTTATAGGTCCTCTGTTATCCTAATTAGATAATACGCCTTTTTCCTGTAAAATGTAAGTTTGTTTTGTACCAGAACTTGCACGATCGTCACGTTTACTAAGATACTGTGTAAAATATTCTGTTAGCATTTTTCTTTTATCAATTGATGCGAGATTGTAAATTTTATTTAAGACAGATCTTACCATCTCCTCTTAAAAATGGCGTTTCAATCGAGGTGACTCATCAATTATACAACACTACTTATCTCCAATTTGCCCAGGCGGTATCATATTAAACTCACTGTCCATTTGTTCAAGAGTTAGTCTACAATGGGTGTCCACTCATCATGAGTGGACAGCATAGTCCACATGTCCCTGTGACTGACTGACTTCCACGGATTTTCAGGCATTGGCAGTCTGTCCAAGTCACTCAGTTAAAGGGATATCCACTCGGACAGTGTTATATGGAGGACAGTTTTTATGCAGACAAAGTGCAGAGAGCTGATGTGGCGCGATGCAATTGGCTGCAAGTGCTGTGGGGCTCAATTAATGCAGACCAATGCAGCCATTCATGTCAGCTGCCTGCACTGTGTCCTCAACAAATCTGTAGACTAAATCTGTAGACTAACTCTTTATTTAATATATCGCTCGGATATTGAAATCTATCTCATCATGGCATTATGTAGTTTCCCATTTTGAGTGAGTTCGATTTCAGTTTTGCCCATTTTTAAACCTCTATTTAAATGCAATTTCCATAGTTCCAATTTAATTATATACCTGCTTTCTTGTCTGGATAACTAGTGTTACATCATCTGCATGCCAGGTATAAACATTATTATATAGGGTACTGGTATTTGTAACCAAATATTCTTTACCTACAACCAGAGTTCTTGCACGTGAGAGCCATTGACTTCCTTGAATCAAATGATAAAGCTCATTTTGATCCAAATTTTCACATAGTTGAGCATGAGTTCATGGTGCACCTATCATACGGTTAGATGTTGATTCCACGTAGTACACGTCCCCAAAAGTGACGGTTCACTTTTGGAGATGATTGCCATGTGGAATCAGCATCTAACCATCTGATAGGTGAGCATGATGTCAAGATTGATTATGTGAAATATTGAGACGAAAAATGGTCTCATATTCAGTTGCAAATATCGGTACCTTATTATATATTGCTTCAAAATACTGTGGTTCTATAATCCCACAAGATTTTGAACATTGCTAGACAATCCCCTGTTTATCTGAGACTGATGTCTGTCTAATGAGGTATTTTTTTTCAGTTTACTTATGTGAAATCCCAAAAATAATCTTAATTTCCAATTTAATCCGAAAATGCCCTTTTAAACTTAATTTATCATATTAAAAGAAAGAACGCAAAAAAAGAAGCAAGAAGAGAATGGACTCTCCTTCAAGCTCCCAAATCTTGTCAAAAGAAGACATACCCTGACATCTGTAGAAGTTACCTTTTGATAAATTATCAATATGTAAAAGGCTCTTCATAAATAATCTATTGAATACTTCTACATTTATAATCTGTTGAATGCTTACGCATTGCTTATACGATTAAGAGTGCAAGGGGTGTGCACGGTCAGTCTCTTTATGCACGTGCCAAATTGGTCAAAACTTTGGGAGAGCATGATTATTTATATCATTGTTAAGGCGACACTATAGTGTTAGCGATCGAAAATGTTATATACAACTAATTAGTGAAGATGCTAAATAGTGGTACCATAGCTTCGCTATGACATAATAGCAATATGATATCGCTATGCACGCTATTAATTTTTTTCGATTATAAGTTCTATTATTTATTAAATAAATATGTTTAAATATAACATTGTTATCTTATAATACTAATAAGTTATAACAACCATAACTTGCAAATTATCTTAAATTATTAGAACTTATAAGTTACAAAACCCTCAACTCTCTCTCTCTCTCTCACACACACACACACACATTACGGCAGCTACTAATACCAGTGCCAACGACCTTGTATTGACGATAGCGACATTACCTCACATCGATGACACTTTAGTTAATCTCTGTTTTTTTGGGGAGCCATTACTTACACACGAGAAGTTGGCCCATGCACATAGTTTAAGAGTAAGATTTGATATTTTGGAGACCTATGTCATGTGAATGCATCATTTAAGCCATCTGTTTTTATGGCTATGATTTAAAGATCTTTGGTGCAAAAAATTGACACAAAACAAAATCTCTATCATTGATTCAAAGCAGTCAACTGTTGAGTTAGATAATGGCTTTTTATCTCAAGATAATGAGCAGTCAGACAAATCGGCCTAAGTAGGATACTGGTCAATTTAAATAAATAATTACAATTATGTCCTTGCCAACAAATTCTCATTTAATTAATTGTTTTTTTTTTTTTTAATATATTAGGCATCCAACATATTCACGGAGAAGGCATACAAAACGGGCTCATATTGACCCATTTGGGGCACATTTTCATAATAAAAATAACATTCGACCCTTTTTGTGTTAAAATGATAAATGGAGCTCATTTTCGTACTTTTTTTAAATCTTTTTACCAATGAAACAAAAGGGTTTTTTTGGCAAATACCACGGTACCACCTCCAAGGTTTTATATTTATAAAAAAAATCCTAAAATTTGCATAATGTTAAAAAACTCCAATGTTAACACTTTCATGTTTTAAAAGTTAAATACCCCTTCAAGTTTAGTGCCGTGAGAAGTCATTTTAATTAGTGCCTCTTCAAACATTTAAAGACAATTTTGCCCTTTAAGCAGCATAGTGTTGTGTTTTCGATTGACCGAGATTTTCAAGATTGCTGGTGTTGAAAATCATAACAGGGTTGCTACACGCATCACAAGATGTCTACATATGCACCATTTGAAAAAATTTCCTAAAGCACACTATACTTTGCTAATTGCACACTTATTAATGAAAAAGATTAATTTTATCTTTGATAGAGGAATGCTGTGTTATGTGTACACCGCATGCTGAATGTAACATCCTTTTAAGTTATGTGCACGAAGATATTTTGTGTGCCAAGCACCACGAACAAATTTATTTAGTTGCTTCTACGGCTATGAAAAAGACAGGTTGACCCGATATCTGACCCAAATTGTTTTGTAGGGTCGGCACTTAAAAATGACCATGCAGGTCTGGTTGGGCATGAGGCATCCTATCTGACCTTCGATTCCGATCAACAAAAAGGCATCCTATCGGACATTCGATTCCGGTCAACAAAAAGGCATAGTATCTGGCCTTCAGATCGGGCCGACAGAAAGGCATCCGATCCGACCTTAGTATATCAGTTACTGCCAAGCAACATTCTCTCAACGGTCCTGATTATCAAAGTACCGAGACGATGATTATGCTCATGTAGAAATATTATGTATCCGTACATATTCTACCCAATCCGTCAATGTAGTTTTCATATGGATGCTTCTATTAGCACCCACTAAAATGTTGAAGGCACCAAGCAATTTGTAGATGATTTGACAATTAGGAGGTGGGTGCTTTCAGAGTTTGAGTGGGTGCTAATAAATCTATTTCCAGTATGGTACCAAATGAAGAACTTTCTTTTGGGAAAAAGGACTAATAAGTCTTCGTAACCATCGACATTGACTTCTTGAAATCAGATGATGGAGATGATTTTTCACCGTGATCTTCTACAAAATGAATCTTGAGATCATGGTGCAACTATCAGACGGCCAATATTTTGATTCATCATGACACAGATCCCAAAAAGTAGCCCTAAACTCACTTTTGAACATGATGTATCCCATGTGATTTTGGGGCTACTATTTGGGATCTGTTCCACATAGGATAAAAATCTTGACCGTTTGATAGGTGCGCCATGATCTCAAGATCTATTAGGTCAAAGACTGGAGTGAAAAACCATCTCCATTGTCTGATTTCAAGTAGTTGATGGTTTTCAAAGGTAAGCACACTCACTATTCCTGTAGGCTCGGATAGAGTTACCCAAAAGCGGCTAGTCGGGTGAATTAAGGAGTCGTGGATTAGAAATGTGTTTTCTTGAGGGGCATTCTTGTCATTAAGCAATATTAACTCTTGAGAGTTGACACTAACCCTTCTCCTAGTTAAATTCCTAGATGGTACGGACTTTTTAGAAATAATTATATCAAAATTGGGGTTTCTTAACATTATACAAACAATGAAATAATTATATAAAAAAGGGGGTTTCTTAACATTATGCAAACAATGAGAAGGCATTTTACAAGTATAGAACTTTATGAGGGGTATTTGATTTAGTACCTTTATTTTTACCCACGGATTCTTGCGATCAATCCACATAAGTGGGTGTAAGTTTTAAGTAATTAAAATATCTCCATCCACCCACATATTCAAACATTTTTCAAACGGTTCTATCCACCCACAGTTCTCTTTTGTCATACACTCACATCGTCTTCCCGAAGAAGCTTCTTCGCGTTGCACCATTTTTGAACTCCTTTCATCTGAGGCCCTTGAAATCAACCCTTCAAATCACGGTGGGTGTCTTCCCCCATCTTCTTCTCGCACCGCGCAAGGTGAGGAAGGGTTTGTGAGGTGTTTTTGAACACGGCTCCTCCGAAGTCGTCGGATTCATTGAGATCCCTCAGGCAGTGTAAGAACGTGTGGAAGGACGAAGAGTGAGATTTGAAGAGCGGCGAAGAAACACTCTCAGTTCATATTGTTAGGGTTTGTGGAGCAACGATTCGTGGTATTTTCAATTTTCATATTGAAGTTCTTTATAGGGTTCGTTGATTGTTCAACATATTTATTTTTTTTAATATTTTGAGTACATTTAAATCCACCAACCAAATCTTTCAATTCAACGAAATCTATGTGTTCAACGAAATCTATGTGGGTGAACTCAACTAATTATTTGGTGGACTTAAAGGTACTCACTGCTTCTTGTGGTTCTAAATCAATCATCGATGATGTATGTACAAATTGACAGTCGGAGTAAAAAATAGATGATCGTAAACGGCCTACGACTTCTTGTAAAAAAAGGTGTACAAAAGTCCGAATCAAAGGAGCATCTGAAGAGAGAACTTTAAATTCTGAAATTGCTGAAATTATTTTTGAAGTTGTAGCGACAGTTATATTTGAAACACATAATGAAGGAACAATAGTAGAAGAGAGTAGAGGAGGGGAGTGTGGTAGAAGGGTTGAGGGAAGAAGTTATTCTAGAGGGGAGTATGGAATAAGGCAGTAGAGGGAAGAGTAGAAGAAACTATTGGAGAGGGGAGGGGGCAGGGTGAAAAAAATTATTGGAAAGGGGAGAGTAGAATTCGTAGTAGTAGAGAGGATGGTGGAGAAGAGAGTCGAAGTGGGTGAAGGAGAGGGAGATGAGAGGGTGGAGGAGAGAGTGGCGGAAGGTGAGGGAGCTCAAAGGGTGGAGGAGAGAGTGGGTGAAGGAGAGAGAGATGAGAGAGTGGAGGAGGGAGTGGTGGAGGAGCTCAAAGGGTGGAGGAGAGAGTGAAAGTGGGTGAAGGAGAGGGAGATGAGAAGGTGGTGGAGGAGAGAGTGGCGGAAGGTGAGGGAACTCAAAGGGTAGAGGAGAGAGTGGAAGTGGGTGAAGGAGAGGGAGATGACAGGGTGGTGGAGGAGAGAGTGGGTGAAGGAGTGGGTGAAGGAGAGGGAGATGAGAGGGTGGTGGAGAGAGTGGGTGAAGGAGAGGCTGGAGGAGAGAGTGGGTGAAGGTGAGGGAGCCGAGAGGGTGGAGGAGATAGTTGAAGGCGAAGAAGAAGGAACTCAAGTTTCGAAAAAGAAGAAAAAAAATTAAAGAGGTTGATATTGAGCTAGCCCAAATTAAAGTTGAGAATAATGTGACACTATTTTTCGGAGGCCCTATGGACACTTTGCTTCTACGATAATATAGAAATCATGTTGCCCACTATCTATGGGTTAACAAAGTAAGTAATAAACAATATTTAATTAATATAATGCATTTATGTTTCATTTAAAAAATATATACATAAACACAAATTTCTTACTAATTTTGTTGTTAATTGATATAGGATCGAGGAACATTTCGTTGCATCCAACATTCAGCCAAACTCAATGTCTGGCCCATCGTTGAAATGTCTCACAAATTTAAAAGTAGGATCAAGATGACAGAATTTTGATTGTTGGCTAGGATTGCATTCAGGACCATCAACCGTGTCTTAGTATTTATCTTGGTTGAGAGATGACACTCTGAGACAAATACATTTCACTTTATTATCGGTGAGATGACTATCACTCTTGACGACGTGAAGCATCTCATTGACTTATCTGTAGTCGGCAAGGCAGTTATTATAAACCCTTGCACTATAGTTGAATTGGTGACAATGTGTGTTCAAGTATTTAGTATTGGTGCCGACGATGTGATGAACGAATTAAATCACAAAGGATGCAAGGGGAAAGCTTTTCGCTTGGAATGGTTGCGTCTTCGTTTGAGTCAGATACTTGATGATGCATCTGATGATCAGATTGATTGTGCTGCGAGGGGATATATTTTTTTATCTGTTAGGCTGCACAATCCTTGCTGATAAATTAGGTAGTATGGTGCCGGCTCGGTATGTAAAGGTGTTGGTCGATTTGAAGACTATTGGGAACTATACGTGGGGAGCAGCTGCACTCGCTTATCTTTATAGGCAGCTTGGTATCGTATCAGGAAAGAAGGTTGCATAAATTTCTGTGTTGCTTACGTTGGTTGAGGTATACTAAATAAATTCACATAGCAATGTCTTACTAAATTGCGTTTCTAATATTTAATAAATAGTTGGTGTGTGTATTGCTTTTAATCTATATGTTTTGTATTTTCAGGCGTGGAGCTACGAGCACCTAGCTTTTGAACGTTCATCTCTTATACAAAAGTCTTTTGATAAGCTGCCTTTAGCCTTTAGATGGCAGCAACCTTTAAGTCAACCCGCGCATCCCGAATCAAAGTTGGTTCTTTCACGTGAAGCATTAGATGACTTATGAATGGATCATGCATTATTATAATTAGTTATTTCATGTGAACCTATAGAATTGTAATAACTATCTCTCTCTTTCTCGTACAGGTTATTTGAGATCCATATTATAAGATTAGATCAAAATTTCCGTTTACTCCTACGGTGTTTTACATCGGATGTTTATTTTGTTTCGACATCATTAAGCCGTATTACTCAGAGCGGGTGTTAAGACAGTTGGGACACGTGCAATCAATCCCCTTGACACCCATAGCACTTGCAGAAGGGAGCATTAGAGGGAGAACTGTAAAGACATATACTGTATTCTACCGAGCTCCTCCGGAGAACTTCGAATGTCATCGCAATCACCAATTATCTGTAGAGGATCGCGGTAATCTAACATTTAGTGGGGCCACTACAGAGGGTTATGTGGAGTGGTACAAGAAGTCCTCTCATTTGTATCTCATGGAATCCAACCACCGTAGGAGCTTGAGGCCATCCCAAAGTAGAGATGATGTCCAAAGTAGAAAGGATGTCAACGATGTCTCGGAGGGATACTTATTTGTATTATTATGATGTCTCTCATTTAAAAATACTACTATATACAAAAATTTATATAATGTCTAATACTCATTTTGAAATCAGCGACATCACAAAGATAGGGCGTTAATGTTATTAGAGGATTTAATGGCTGTTGGTGCATATCAAGACCCTGGGTACTTGATCGAGGTCATGAAGAGGGTACGCGATGAGCTCCGATTCGACTGTTTGCCCTCCTCAGAGATTGCTACTCCAAATCTGAGAGTCACCGCCGAAATCCTCCACGAAAAAGAAGTCTACCGAAGTGAAAGTTGGAGTGTTATGAGATGTAGTCTTTTTTGTATATGTATATATAGATTTTGAAAGTTGAAGTGTTAGGGCTTCAAGAAATCAATTTTTTGTGTATTGCTTGAAGATATCATTTTTTATGTAAATGAAGATATTATTTATATTATATGTATATACATGATTGTTTGATCTCAAAAATCAAATGTCCATCACTTTTTAATTTTAGTTAGTATCTGTTGAATTGAAATTGGTGCCCATCAATTTGTAGCTCATCAAAGATTTATATAGACAATGCTGGATGATGAAAGATTTGTAGCTCATCAAAGATTTGTAGCTCGAGCTCCTTCTCCAGCACTTTCACTCACCCATACAGTGACTGAAGGAGCTGGAGAAGGAACTGGACATCCTTCTATGATTTTAAGTCCATAATTTAAAGATCCTTATACAAAAAAAATTACAATTCAGGTTCATAACCAAATTAACCAAGTGAGTGTGTGATTGGTAAAAGAAATTATTCATAACAAAAAAAGTATTAGTAGTGTGAGGATCAAACAAATTCTGTTGTAGTCCTGAGAGTTTGATTGGAATCCATAAAAAAAAAAAAAACACAAAACACAATTCAAAGGTCCTTTTGCAAAAAAAATGGCATCCATAGAATTGAACAAAGAATGGCATCTACAGGATTAAACCAAAAAAAAAAGAATTTAATCAAATAAACACTTAACAATGTGGGCAGTGATTGATAATCATAAAAAAAAAATTTACTTTGTTGTTCATCTGACGGTGGGCACCCACTGTCAAATAAACTGAATTGATGATAGGCACCCACTGTCATAGAACAAAAAGCCCAAAATTTTTTTTAGTTTGACGGTGGGCACCCACTGTCATTATTGAATGGATGACAGTGGGCACCCACCATCAGGTTCAAAATTTTGGCCTGACGATGGGCACCCACTGTCAGGTTGTACACCTTGACAGCAGACCCTCGCCGTTAAGGCATCAGAGTTTGAATTCCAGTGAGGCTCCTCACTAGAATTCAAACTCTAATGCCTTGACAGCAAGGGCTTGCTGTCAGCGCCTACAAGTTGACAGCAAGTGCTCACCGTCAGGCCAAAATTTTAAACCTGATGGTGGGTACCAACTGTCATTAATATTATAATGATAGTGGGTGCCCACCGTCAGACCAAAACTTGTTTGGGCTTTTTTGTTCTCTGACAGTGGGTACCAACCATCAATTAAGGGTATCTGACAGTGGGTGCCCACAGTCAGGCAAATGAGCTAGAGAAGGAACTGGACATCCTTCTATGATTTTAAGTCCATGATTTAACGATCATTGTATAAAAAAATAGCGCAATTCAGGTTCATAACTAAATTAACCAAGTGAGTGTGTGATTGGTAAAAGAAATTGTTCATAACAAAAAAAGTGTTAGTGGTGTGAGGATCAAACAAGTTCTGCTGTGGTCCTGAGGCTTTGATTGGAATCC
This sequence comes from Chloranthus sessilifolius, assembly GCA_021018995.1. NCBI lineage: Eukaryota > Viridiplantae > Streptophyta > Magnoliopsida > Chloranthales > Chloranthaceae > Chloranthus > Chloranthus sessilifolius. The sequence goes on from CM037593.1 coordinate 33,874,230, forward strand.
ACAAAAAAATAAAATAAAAAACACAATTCAAAGGTTCTTGTGCAAAAAAATGGCATCCACAGGAGTGAACAAAGAATGGCATCCACAGATTAAACAAAAAAAAAAAAAGGATTTAATCAGATAAACCCTTAACAATATGGGCAGTGATTGATAATCATAAAAAATAAAAAATAAAAAATTGCTTTGTTGTTCATCTGACGGTGGGCACCCACTGTCAAATAAACTGAACTAACGGTGGGCACCCACTGTCAGAGAATAAAAAGCCCAAAAAAAGTTTTAGTCTGACGGTGGGCACCCATTGTCATTATTGAATGGATGACAGTGGGCACCCACAACCAGGTTCAAAATTTTGGCCTGACGGTGGGCATCCACTGTCAGGTTGTACACCCTGACAACAGGCCCTCATCGTCAAGGCATCAGAGTTTGAATTCCAATGAGGAGTCTCACTGAAATTTAAACTCTGATGCCTTGATGGCAAGGGCTTGCTATCAGCGCCAATAAGTTGACAATGGGTGCTCCCCCCAGGCCAAAATTTTGAACCTGACGGTGGGTACCCATTGTCATTAATGTTATAATGACAGTGGGTGCCCACTGCCAGACCAAAACTTGTTAGGACTTTTTTGTTCTCTGACAGTGGGTACCCACCGTCAATTAAGGGTATCTGACAGTGGGTGCCCACCGTCAGGCGAACAACAAAGAAATTTTTTTTCTTTTTTTTTGTGATTATATTCAATCACTGCCCATATTGTTAAGGGTTTATTTGATTAAATCCTTAACAATATTGATGCCATTCACATTGATTAAATTTTTTTTTTTGGTTCAATCCTGTTGATGCCATTCATTTTGATTCCATCAGATTATATCAACTGCTGGACTGTTATTTTTTGTTCAAGGTTCTTTTAATTGTGTTATTGTCCAATCAAACCTTCAGGACCACAACATAAATAATCACTAACATTTTTTCTGTTTGAGTTCTTTACTTTTTGAGATGGTGTGAAAATAAAGATTACTACTGTCTCACTTTATTTTCACCCACATATTCAGTTTAAACAAGGTAGATACATATTAAAGGGACAAGTCTCCCATTGCCAAATCTTTCATTCAAACTATGTGCTAAGGCCAACTTCTCACCTTACAATTCGAAACTATTCAAATGGTAGTTAAATTTTTTTCCGAGCATGATTCAATTAATTTAACAAGAGTATATTCCTATTTTCTTATTCTCCAATTTGAGTTGCTTGTGGTTGAGACCTACAGAATTTGATCAATAGACATCACTTTATTGACTTTGAAAGCTGCTCGCAAGCAAGTTAGATTAGTTTACTCCATCAGTCTACAATTACAAATTCAAAGATTGAGTTCACAGCTATAAATTCTAGGGCCTAAGTTATTCAATGCATCTTTGTAAGTTCGAAGTTGATCTATGTTACAAGTGTAATTCATCTACATGCCTACATTCTTCTCTATTACACCATTTACAGACTTTAAAATAAAAGATAAAATAAACACTTTAACAAAAGATAAAATTTGCACTTTAACAAAAAATTTATTTTTGTATCATTTCATAGTATCTATATTCATACCAGTTATAAAAAAATATGTTGATATGATCATCATAATTTCACCATTTATATGAATATACACCACCCCTAAATAAAAAAACTGTCAATCGAGGTCAACCATCAGATAATCTTCAGTCACAACTTTTTTATCATTATTACCAGAGTTGAAGTTCTTCGATCGTTCCGCGAACTGAGACGCCCATCCCGCCGCACAATCATCTCAGTAGCGCCTCCATACAGCCGTCGATGATAGAATGAGACTATCTTTAATCAAGGTCACTGACACGAAGTGATAATTGTTCACGTGATTGATATAAATCACCTTATTCGTTGTGTCTGCTACTGTCCACAACGAAAAAAATGTCATACAAAGCCGGGTGCTAAGAAGGACTAAAGGATTACGATAGCATGACGCTATTAGGTACCCCATGTCTGGCACAGTTATCCAGTAGGCATTCCGAGCATTGTCAGTGAAGCAGTTGAGGATCGTACGTGTCTAATTCATTCATTTTTTACCGCCAAAAATCGATAAATAATTTGTCGCGCGGGAGGTCAACTCAGCCAACAAATCAGCTCGCACTATCTTCCACCCATCGTAACCCACCCGTAACCAGTGTGCACCAGCTCTAAACCCGTAGTGCCCATCTACCGTTACTTCCATAATATCAGCTATGAAAGGACGCACAAACTCATGGAGTGTCTTCAGATATAATTTCATTCCAAGGCTCTCTTGAAACTTCAGAACTTCAACGACTGCAACCTTCTTCCCTTTTTCCTTTGCCTTCTCCTTCATATTAACTTCTTTCATTACATGCTAAAACCCAGATTTCTCTCTTTTCGATGATGCATCATATTTTTTTTTGTTCCCCTTCCCCTTAGGCCTGCCGCATTTACTCTGCGACAACTTTGGCTCGACCATGTCAGTCGTAGTGGGGTTTGCCATCTCATGCAATTACCTATAAATTTGGTCCTGGACAATATTGTTGGACCTCTCATATCTTTCGTAAATGCGATGAAAGCATTCTAGCAGTTCAACACCTTTTGATGATGCACCAATTTTAAAGTGGTAGAATTTTTTTCACCGTGGATGAACGAATTCAAGAGGAATTCTGTCATCGACCAATAGTCACAAAGAGAGTTCATGCAAGCATGGAAGCCCATGTGTCTTGCGCAGTACATGCGTGCACTGAGATTCAATAACAAGTTGCGTCTCAACTGCAACTCTATTTACTTCAGTAATTTCCAGCACGACTCTTGACAAGTGACCGATTATGAGCTCGTAGAAATTGGAGGAATAATGATACCCCCTCTTCAATTTACCTTTCTTAAATGACGCTCGTATGTGTATAAGTTGCAGCTCAATGACACCATCAATCTTCTCCCACAATTGCAGAAGGTCAACGATTGAAGATTTCAACTCGCGCTTGATCTGAGCATGAGTGCTCTCCGTTCGGTTTGAAGCCGTGTTACCGAAATGCATATATTCATTTGTCTATGCTGACACGAACTTTTCTTTATACTGTTCTATCCAAGTGGCATATAAATAGTGGAGGTGTAGCGACCCGAGACCTCACAACCTCTTAATTGTAAGATCTTAGACCGTACCTTCGTATCGTGAACCATAGAAATATAATAAGGCGATAAAAGCACCTTAAACAGCGGAAGATAAAATTTCTTTAAAATATTAATTAATCTAAATAAAACTCATGATAATGTTCTTATTCCAATAACAAGTCCAACATAATTAAAGCTTAAATAGTTTTGATAAAATACTAACGGATCAATGTCTCATTTATTTAAGACCGCTAATAACTAGAAAGAAAAATAGTTAATTAGGCTATGAAGCCATAATTGCCATTCAGTCCAGTTTCTTGAGCACCACGTGCCGTCTCATCGCCATAGACCATACATTATCCTCGGCGACACCTGTCTCATCTGGTCACCCACATCAACAAGGGGTGTAAGTTTACACTTGTATGGACCAGACATGCAATCCACTGAAGTATAAAAATATCAGTCATAGCCATATAAACATTTCGATATATTTCATGTATGTGTGCATGTGGCATGAATAATCTCACTAAGCTGAAATGAACTGAACATAAACATATATATCAATATTACATGAATGCATCATATCTTTTAATTTCATCTTTCTTATCATTTAATGCACGTTAGACTTCATCCCGCTCAAGACGTTGGATCTTAATTATGCTTATCACTTTTTTAGTTAGACTTCGTCATGCTCAAGACGTTGGGTCTAATGAATCCTGTCATTTATTGTACATCAAACTCCATCCCTCTCAAGACGTTGGGCTGAATCATGCTCATCATACTCTTGTTCAGTTAGACTCCATCTTACATAAGATGTTGGGTCTAATACCTTCTTAGACTTCATCATGTACAAGATGTTGGGTCTAATGCTCGTTAATCGTGTTTAGTTAGACTCCATCAAGCATAAGATGTTGGGTCTAATACCTTCTTAGACTCCATCATGTACAAGATGTTGGGTTTAATGCTCGTTGATCATGGCTTGACATTTCATCATATTTTACATGTCTTGGCTGTGCTTTATATAGATCATCATGAAATATGTAAAGTGTATAAGAGTGATATCATAATACATAAGCATTTAAGTCCATTTAATCATGGTACATAAATATCAAAGTGTACACAATCATGGTGCATAAATATTACAGTGCATATCATACTATCATGGTGCATAAACATTGACATTTTAATTACACTGTTAAGAGAAGAATTGATTATAGAACTTAACTATACAAACACCATCCATTGATTTCAAGTCAAGCTCAATCAATTGACATCCAATCGTCAATCGATTGACATAATTCTACGCATATCATAATACATAACGCTCAGTCGATTGACTCCTCTGAATCAATCGATTGACATAATTTTGTACCTTTTCCCAAAACAACATTATTTATCAGTATTCGTTTAAGCTTAATCGATCGATTTCTCAGAATCAATCGATTGAATCAAATCCATACATTTTGTAAAAGGAGTGTCCTTTATCAGGGTCTGTCAGGCTCAATCGATTGACTCCTTTGAATCAATCGATTGACTCCAATTTATGTATTTTCTCAAAATAATATCGTTCATCAGTTTCTTATTCAAGCTCAATTGATTGACTCCTCTGAATCAATCGACTGACTCAAATTTGTGTATTTTCTAAAATAATATCCTTTAATCCCTAATCGATCCCCAATCGATTGACATCCAATCATCAATCGATTGACATAATTTTATGCATTTTTCAGAAGTAAACTCATTTAACAGTACCTACTTAAATATTTATCCTCAATCGATTGACATCCAATCGTCAATCGATTGACATAATTCTGTGAGCATATATCAAAATGCATCAAATCACATGGTAGAATTTCAACCGTCTTCTTCTTAATTGAAATTATCAACGTTAAGGATCACCAATCATAGCATGCATCCATTTAATCATCCATTCATTATTCACGAAGTAAACTCACTAATTTACACAAAAATTTATTTAAAAATCAATATTTTAAGTTCAATGGAAAGTATGATTTCTCCATACCTAGATCGATCATACCACCATGATTAGATTAAGATCCCAACAATGATGATGATTTTAGAAGAAGATAAAGGCCGCTTGAGAATATACGCCAATGTCTCGCCGCACTTCCAAAAGAAGGGTTCTAGGAAGATAGATCTAGAATTTCTTTTCTAAGGACTTTAGGGTCTCTAACGGCTCTATTCTTAAGAAGAACTCTGAATAAGATTATAATTTAGGGTTCTCCGTAAGACACTTACTATAACATTTTAGAAATTACCCGGTGTTAAGCTAACACACCAAGGAAGATTGTATAAGCTTTTATCTCAAAGTTCAAAATAGAGGTTTAGAACACACATAATAAGGTTTGATACCTAAACCTCTTATCTAGAACTTAAAGCTTTTAACTAGTAGGCTAATACACAACTTGTGTCCATAAATGACAGAAATAAATATAAGAGCTTGAAAAACTAAAACATGCATTTTTAGATAAAACGTTTTGAAAAGTCAAGGCATGCGGTGAATACAATACTAAGCACATACACATATTTTCAGTGTATCAAAGACATAAAATTCAGATCATAACAGAAGGATACTTTGATAATCCGCATACCTATGAACCAAAGTACCTATCGCGGCTTCGTATTCTTCTATCGATAAACTGTACATCACATGATTCCACGCTTGGTAGAAGGCATCCCATTCTTTCGTAGTATCAAACACTTTTTTACAGTTTTTTAGCACACCCATATTTATGTGCCATGCATATAAAATGTGTTTGGCTTCTGGAAAAACCACTTCGATCGCATTCATGAGTGATTGCTCTCGATCGGTGACAAATAGAGATGGAAGCTCGCCTCCCTTGAAAAGTGATTTGAATGATTGTAATGCCCACACATAAGTATTCTCTTTCGGATGACATGAACGCGAAGCTAATGTAAAATATTTTTTGTGTGGAGGTCACTCCGATGATGCTCAATACCGGGAGTTCGTATTTATTCGTCTTGTATGTACAGTCCAAAACAAACACCTGAGGGAAGATGCTCGCTAGCTCCATCGAATCCGGATGAGCAAAGAAGATGTCGGTCAATTCATTTGTTTTAGGATCTTTACAATGAAAACATACGTATTTGATTTCTTAAAACCTGAACATCAACTATTAGAGGTGAGTCCTCCTTTCTCTCTCAGTCAACTGCATCGCATGCCTCACATTATAGATGGCTTGAATGGTCGTACAATTTTTCAGATCCTTCATTCTAATGCTATGTAGTACGTGACTAGACTTCACCCCAATAGCTGACATCTCTTTCAAAACCTCTCTCTTATTTTTTTTCAAGCGTCCCGTATACGAATGACCTTCCCCAAATTACCCCGGGGGGTGGTTGTGAACTCCGCAAAATACCTCCAACTTCCATACATACTTCCGTTCTTGTTTAATCTCCATTCCTCGTAATGAGAATGGACAACTTGGCTTTTTCATAAATATTTGTCTCGTTGCTGGAGTCTCGGACTGTCCCTTCTTACGATTATGAAAGTTGTCTGCTCTCTCGCAAGCCAACTTCACCCTAGCATTGCGGCTTTGAAATCCCTTATCGAACCTCTATATCGTTAGCACAGTTCCCGCTTTATTACCGACAGTGCGTGCCCACTCTATCATTTCATCGCGGGTGCTAAAGAGCTCATTTGTGATCAAAAGGAAAGCAAGGTCCGTATTTTGTGCTTGCATATTGTCCACCTGAACAGAATAACATAACGTTCAAAATATAATCACTATTGAAATAAACGAATGAACTTATGCACATAATCTTAGAGACAATGCTATTTTTGTACGAGTCCCTCTCGTAACTTACTTCACAATCCTTTTTTAACCAAAATCAATCCATCAAAAATCACGAGAGGAGCTCGTACAAAATGTATTAAAATGGAATGAAATTCGATATAAAAATGGTTTGCTAGGTTTCATTCCATTTCTATGGGTGAAAATAAAGGAACATAATATATATATTACTCTTTCATAAATAAATTCGATATAGAAATCCTAAATTTACTTAAATTGAAACTCTAGCAAATCATTTTTCATTAATGCATAGAAACCCTAAATTTACTTAGATTGAAACCCTAGCAAAACATTTTTCATTAATGCATAGAAACCCTAAATTTACTTAGAATGAAAAATTATACAATGAAAACCAATACAAATAAAATAGAAAAGAGAATGAATGAAAACTAATGCAAATAGATTGAAAAATAATAATTTTACAAAACCCTAAATTTACTTAGAATGTGAAATTATATAATAAAAACTAATAGAAATAGAACGAAAATTATGAAATTAAAATGAATACAAAACGAATGAAAAATAATACAATGAAAAATAATCCAAAATAAATCCACCCCCACTACCAAACTCTAACTTTACTTCGAATGAAAAATAATATAATAAAAATTATATTATTATAGAATGAATAATAATAGAATGAAAATGATTACTAATTGCATGAAAAATTATATAATGAAAAATGAATACAAATAGAATGAAAAAAACTCATTTACCTATACTGAAGGTTGTGGAGGTTGTGATTCTATCCGAGGGAGTCGGGTGAACTCTAAATCATCATCGTACGATAGCAGCTCTTCGGAGCTAGCATCCGTGTCCTTCAAACCCATATCGAACGAAGCGAAGCAGAGAAGATGGTCGTTGGTGTCGAACGAAGCGAAGAAGAACCAACATAAGAGCGTGGGGAATGCTCACTGTTCCAAGAGGTTGTAGCGCGGGAACGAGAGGAAGAGGAAGAAGAAGAAGAGCTCGGGAGTTGCATGCATGAATAAGTGGGTGTAAATAAAGAAAAATGTGGGTGTATTTGGCTCACGGATTTCAGGGTGGATTTTTTTTATTTTAAAAACTTACACGTGAGAGTGTGGGTGGATCACAAGAATCCGTGGGCGGAAATAAAGGTACTCAAACCAAAAAGAAACGGTCCTTGGGCAAGGGCACATGTGCAAACACCTAGTAAAGGACATCTTTAGAGTGACCCTAAGAGGGCGAATCCAACTTAGGTCTCTAGTTAAAAGAGCATGGATCTGCTGAGTGAATAGCTTACATGATGGGGACATCTCGCGGTAGAAGGTAGATGGAAAGTGTAAAGAGAAAATATGAGAGAAAGAAGAAAAGGAAGCAAATTTCGTCAATATATGACGGACGTTCGTGGTTTCAGAATGGACATCCGTAGAATTCGGATGGACATTCGTGATTTTAGATAGTTTCTTTCTATTTTGTGAATGCCATAGGCGACGGACGTCTGTGAACAAAGGACGTACATCCGTGAGTACAGGATGGATGTCCATGAGTTGCGTCTGCAAGTCGGCGGCTAGACCAATTTTGAGGCAAAACTTGTCATCTTAGAGTTTTAGTTGCTTTACGACTTTCTTATTTCGAATTTATGATTAGTTAGAGTTTTCTTAGCCTATATAAAGACATGTAAAGACTTGATTTGATAGTTGATGATTAATGAAATTGAGAGTTGCTTTGTGCAAACCTTAGAGAACTTTTGAAGAGTTTTCACCTGAGAGAGTAAATCTTTTAAAACTCGATGTGCGAATCTTCATTTTATCGTGCACTTGGTATGAAGTCGACATACATCCTTGGTGTGAATCCTCAGAACCCTTGGTGTGAAGCCTTGGAACCCTATCTTTCTATTTTATCTTTTTTTAATTTTTGTTAGGTAATTATTTTCCTTATTTCCTTTGATAAAATTAAAAAAAAAACTCAAAATCCCTAGTTAATTAATTGTTGAAACTTTGTTCACACTTTATTAATTGATAGATTTTGATTTTCCCTTTGATTGAATTAACCCTTCGGGCCTTTAATTCTTCAAATCCTAGAGGAGTCAAAAGACTATACTGTAATTGTCACTTGGTGTCCTAAACTAGAACGAAACTCGAGTTCCCTCATCTGAGCTGTTTTTCTAGATCGAAAAATCTCAATGTATGTGAGCGCTAGAATTGATTCAACCTAATTATTTTAATTAAATCTATTAAACTATTTTATGTGATTGGAAAGTTTTAAATATTTTCGCTATTCAAGTTAATCTAAAATTAATCCCAAATTTGCATAATTAAAGTTTTAGCGTTTAACGTGCATCAAATTAGTATTAGAGCACAGTTCTAGTTTAGGATTGTTAGTGTCTATATTAAGTTCTAGTTTCTTTAGTCAGTTTTATTAGTTGCATATAGTTAATCTATGTTAGTGTGTTTTATCTTGAGTGTCACCATGAATCAAAAAAAGTTAGAAGCTTTCATAGGCAGTTTTACCTCCCAGATGGCTGGCATACAAGCCCAATTACAAAACCAACAAGCCCAACATGTTGATTTAGCAGCACAACTCCAAGAGTTATCTATATCGACTCACGGTGAACATCATAAGATTAATTTTGATGAGAGAATGAAGGATCTCCCTTGGTGTGAAATTCATCCCAACCCAGATGACAGAGTTATAAAGTCAATTAAAGTTGACGCTCCCCGTTTCGAAAAAAATGGACCAAAAAATCTAAATAGATTAGTCCACCACCATGGACCATTATTTCAATTGGTATACTTTGTCGGATGAGCAAAAAGTATGGTTTGCCAAGATGAAACTCGTGGGATAAGCTAAACTTTATTGGACAAGTGTGGAACAATGTCAAGAAGCTTTTGAACGTGAACCGATCGCCAAATGGGAGAACATGAAAGAGAAACTTCATGATAAATATGTTTCTCTGCCCTACAGCCAACAACTCATGGATTAATGACATGGTTTGAAAAATAAAAACATGCATGTATGTTGATGATTATATCAACAAGTTTGAGGAGTACTTATATCGGGCTAATGCTTATGAGAGTCCAAATGTCACATTATCTAGGTTTCACACTGATCTACGTCCTGAGCTACGAAAGGAACTCATCCCTCATCATGTTGAAGATTTAGAAGAGTGTTATGCTAGAGTGCAAGAGTTAGAAAGATATCTCAACGCTCCAACCAATGGGCGATCTAGTTCCTCCAATCCCAATTTTTGATCTAGTCCTACTAAAAAAGTGAATAATACCTATAGTCAATCTTCAAAACCCGAGAATCCTCAATTTGATAAAGTTGATCAAGAATTCTAAGTGTGCACCACAATAGTGTTATAAGTGCCAAGGCTTTGGTCACTTTTCATCTCAATGTCCTAGTAAATTCCAAACCACGATTATTCATGAGGATAACAAGAAAGATGATGAGTTAGGAGTAAAAGTTTATGAACCTACTAAAATGTCAAGTGATGAGGAGGATGAAACTCTTGTGAAAATAGTAGGTTGTGTTAGAAAAGTTTCTATTCCTAAAGAAAGTGTTGGTAGTGTGCCCGTATCACATACGTCGTTAGAGTCAGTAGGAGCATATCATCATTCTAACTTGCATGAGATTAACGATTATATTTTATTGAACGGTGAAAATACACACAATGTTACTAATACATTAAATTTGTTTAATGAGTTTAATAATGATAATTTTGTACTGATTCATGATAGCTTCGCACAAGTGGAACCTTTTTCGATCTTAAAAAGAGGTAATGATGGAGGTCTAAATTTTCCTCCAGACAAGGGTAATCATCCGATAGTCACGGTGGAGAATCTTACACCTATTTTAGGTCTAACAACTATGTCCTTTGACCTATTCTTTGTTGCTCAAACAATCGAACCAAAATTATTTGACCAATTCATAACGCGTACCCTACCTGCGCAATATGAGAGAAGGTTGAATGAAGAGATTATAGAGTTTTTAAACTTCACTATCAATGCGGGCAAACATCATGAGTATCTAACAACGTGGAAAGGCAAGTCGAGAACATCTGAAGTGTGCCATGAGTGGGTTCTACAACTCATCAAAGATGAGTTTCTCCCACCCGGGGAGAATTGATGAGGACATCTCACGATACAAGGGGGATGAAAAGTGCAAAGAGAAAATAAGAGAGAAAGAAAAAAATAAAGCAAAGTTCGTCAATATATGATGGATGTCCTTGGCTTCAGAACAGATGTCCGTGGAATACGGACGAACATCCGTGATTTTAGATAGTTCCTGTTTTGTGAATGTCGTAGATGACGAACATCCATGAATAAAGGACAGACATTTGTGACTACAAGAAGGATGTCCGTAAGTTACGTCCGCAAGTTGGCGGCCAGACAAATTTTTAGGCAAAACTTGTCATTTTAGAGTTTTAGTTGCTTTAGGAATTTATTATTTCGAATTTATGTTTAGTTAAAGTTTTCTTAGCTTATATAAAGACATGTAAATACTTTATTTGATAGTTGATTAATAAAATTGAGAATTTTGGAGAACTTGTTAAGAGTTTTCACCCGAAAGAGCGAATATTCGTTTTATTGTGCGCTTGGTGTGAAGTCAACGTACATCCTTGGTGTGAAGCCGTAGAACCCTTGGTGTGAAGTCTTGAAATCCTATCTTTCTATTTTATCTTTTTTTTTTTTATAATTATTGTGAGGTAATTATTTTCCTTATTTTCTTTGATATAAAAAGAAACCCAAAATCCCTAGTTAATTAGTTGCTGGAACTTTGTTCGCACCTTATTAGTTGATATATTATGATTTTCTCCTTTGATTGAATTAACCCTTCGGACCTTTAATTCTTCAAATTCTAGAGGAGTCAAGAGACAATACCGTAATTATCATTTGGTGCCATAAACTAAAATGAAACTTGAGTTCCCTCATCGGAGCCATTTTTCTAGATCGGAAAATCTCAATGCATGTAAGCGTTAGAATTGATTCAACCTAATTGTTTTAATTAAATCTGTTAAACTATTTTATGTGATTGGAATGTTTTAAATATTTTTGCTATTCAATTTAATCTAAAATTAATCCCAAATTCGCATAATTATGATTTTAGCGTTTATCCTGCATCACTACAACTCACCTTGTTCAGCCTTGCACTTACAAGTCACTTTGTTCTTCTCATTTTTTAGATATTCAAGCTGGAAGCCATGTGACACGGCATAATGTAATATGACATCTATGAATGCATAAACGGATTCAAACATCATGCTTATATGTAGCATTGGTTTCGGCTTCTCCTTGGCCTTTTATTTTTTCAAACCATGGTTTAAGACCTTTTCTTCTAACTCATCTTCGCTCTCGGAACACTTGTGGGCCCACCGACTAGGCCTTCTTTTATTCATTTTTCTTTAAACCTAGCACCGCGTGAATGACCTTGGCATAACCTAGCTTCAACACCACCTTGGCGAGGCCACAATGAAGCTTCTGACCCGTCAAAATAGAAAGCTCTTCAAGTGTCGGAGTTAGCTCCCGTGTACTAAAACGGAAGACATGGGCTTTCGCATCCCAATGAGAAACCGCCACATGGATGATGTCCCAAAATGGAGGAACGTCAAGGACAGAGGGGAGACGGGCAAGCCCAAGTTGATCCAAACCCGTGAGCTTGCCTTCGTTCAGACTGCCCATCCATTGTTTGAGAAATTTGGGTCCTACACCCAAAGGGGGAAGTGAAAGGGGCCCAAAACCCCCCGAAAGGGCGGGATTGTGAGGTGGTTCCATGGTCATACAAAGCTGTCTCAATGGACCACGAATCAATGTAGACTGATGGACCCACCCTCGGGAGGATCGGAAAAGACGAGAAACATGGAGGAAAAACTAAAACCCAAGAGAGAATAGGGAAGGAAATGCCCATTCTCGGGCCTTATAGGCCCACTGATGCATTTTAAGGCATGCGTGCATATTATGCATGCATGACCAAAAAATAAGGAATGCGTGCATAGTATGCACACATGACAACAAAATGAAAAAATATGAAAAATGAAAAAGAAAAAAGAAATATAGTTGTTTATGGACCTGTGATTAAACCTGTGTTATTTGGGACCTGCCCCCACTTACGAAAAACATCCTTTGGACATTACAAGTGTCACCCCGGACCCCGAGCTGGGGTACCTAGGTTTGGCCGTCTAATTTGTTTACCTTCCCTTTCTTCAGGTGCCACCCTCACACCAAGTAGAGAGGGTGCACGTAAATTCTTGACTGTTTTTAGCCACACATAAGCTTGGATTACCTCACATCCTGCAGAAGAATTCAGATAATAAAATACAAGCTCATACCACCTACCCTATGGTCTTTTACAAAGCAAAACCGCCACAGAGATAACAAAGGAAAAGGGAAATTAAAAATTATCTATTTTCAAACCATCCCAAGTCAAAATGCACCAAATGTTAAAAGCTATTTTATTACAAGTGTTTGCCAAAAATTCTCAAAATTCAGAAAGCAAAAAAAAAAAAAAAACAAGCAACCTCCCATCAGGGGACCTAGGCCATCCTCAAGCATCCCTCCGCCGTCGCCGCTGTGTCCTCCGGTACGTAAGATCTCCCGCATCTCCCATAGGGGACCACAGCTGCGAAAACCGACTCCACACAGAGCGTGACTCCCTCTCTTGAGTCGCCTGAAAAGTTCCACAAATGTCTCAATTAATATACTTACAATCTCAGCCTTTTGGAGACCGGCAAGGTGGCGGTAGTACTCCGCAACCTGGGGCATCTAGGAGAGGTCCTGCAAAGGTGAAAAGATATAAGCAACACGAACCAGAAAAGACAGAGCATCTGGGAGGCAAAAAAAAGGGAGAAAAAAAACTCACCTCAGGAATTGACTCGGGAGGGGGTACTCTAGCCGCCTCGGTGGACAGACGAGCACATTCCTCCACTTCCTGGCACAGCTGCCCAGCGAAGTTGTCGTCAAGGGTCCCATGCCTAGAAACTCCAGAGGGTCTGGCACAAGAGGTCCCAGAGGGTTCGACACCAAAGGTCCTGCACTAGAAGTCCCCGCTCCTATTGTACCAGAAGGCCCTGCACCCAAGCCCAAACCTGAGGCCTCCTTCGCTTCAAACTGGAAAGAAAAAGCACAATTTTTAGATAATGATCTTGATAGCAAAAATTGAAATGAGTACGCAAAAGGAGAGACCAAAAATTACCTGGCTAAGAGGACCCCCAAAGGCCATATAGTTAAAGCCAGGAACAAATTGGGGGAGGATGCAACGGTATGGGAGAGCCTCATACAACCCCTGATAGGCCATGCCTGGCACAAGGAGGCCCTCCGACCGGACCCCCATATGGAGTAGCTGCTCCGTGAGCTCCTCGATCCCCCCCCCCCAAGTGCCAAAACATCCCCAGGCGGGTCCATGGGTACAACAGAGAAGGCACGATACTGATTAACCACCCTCTCCCCCAAGTAGTAGACCCGTGTCGAGAAGCCACCAAAAAAGATAACCCAGTGATCCATGAATAACCGAGACTGGCCAACGGTGGCCCGATCCAGGAAGGGGGAACCCGCATAGGGGTCGTGCACGAATTGATCAAAGAAAGAGAAGTTTCGTTAGCCAAATAAGAACCTCAAAATCTCAAAAGACGTAAGGAAAAGGGAGAGGAGTTAAGCAAACCTGCTCCGCGAGCATCAGATCAAACTGGGATCTCAAGCCCAGCTCCAAGTGGCTAACCCTAGCATCTCTACGATGATTCGAGTGCCAACAACTCATGACAGGATACGTATCATCCCCTGGGAGGAAGAGGGGGCAACTTGGCTGAAAGTGCAGGTACCCCCAGACCTGAAAAGATGAACAAAAGCCAAAAGTTAGAGATGATAGGCATATACATACGAAAAAAAAATAGATAAGGAAAAGCAAATCACCTCAATCAACGGCCAGAAGCTACAGAGGGAGGAGAGGCTCCCAACTGAAGCTCAGACCAGGTTGTCCATCTGTATGGTGTACCCAGTGTCGCCCCAATCAACACGATGCACGTCTATCTATTTCTCCATCAAATGGAGGAGGGACAACTGAATACGCCCACCACTGGTGTTTGCAAGGATTGTCTTGCCTAGGAGGAAGAGAAGGAATACTCGGGCAAGGATGAGAGCGCGAGCAGGGGGGATGCGTATCTCCATCTCAGGCTAATCCTTAGGGAGCAGCTCATCTAGACCAAAAAGACCCACCAGCCACGACAGCTTCACCTTGGGTCTTGTCATACAATCGGCAGGGGGATAGGCCCCAATTAGTCGAATCACCTCCTCGCATGGCAGGAAGTGAGGGTAGGTCACCGACTACCCTCTTATCGAGATCCTTGTAATGATAGGCCAATCAACCAGGGTGATGGCCATCTCGGTAATGGACATATGAAAGGTCATCGCCTCATGATGAAACCTCTCCACAAGGGCCATCACATAGGTGTAATGTCCTCTCATGGTGGGGTAGGAAAGGAAATCCCCGAAGCTTGCCTGCGATAGGAGAACACTCACCACATAAGGGAGGCAGGCATAGAGTCATTGGAGGTCGAACCATACCCCTCGGAAGGTGAGCGAGGGCAGGGGAATCATTATCAGAAAAGCGATCATCAGAATTGTGAATGGGAACACACGTAAATAGAAAGCACAAACCATAAAATACACATACCTCGCTAGCAATCCTGAAAATCGAGATATGGGTGTATTGCTGGTGGAGTAGGCCGCTGCGGGCCGTGTCTCCTTGCATTTCAAGCCAGTACGGTTTCTTCTGTTCCACGGTACGCCTCTCGGTGTCTTGGTGTACCTGTACGAGGCACTCACTAATTAGTCACATAATTTACCATTTTACCACCTTGAACTTAGTGATGTTAGACCCCAGTTTGCTACTAATGAGATGCTAATATGTAGATATTTAGAACAGTAATCAGAATAGAGCCAAAGTGTTAATCTTTGTCAAAATGAACTCAATAAGCAGTAAGAATGATGATCACACAAAGATACGATCACAATACTATTCGAGACCAGTCTATAAGCCAGAAAGGAAGCTTACGATCCAATCGTAATCTTGAGAGAGCGAAACTGAAGAAAGAAAAGAAGAAATCGTATTTACGATCCTATAAAAGATGCTCAAGACTGGAAAGCACGAAGGGGAGTTACGATCGTTCTAAGAGCAAGAATGGTACATAATAAAGAAAAGCAACAATCGTATTTATGATTGTATAGATTAAAGCTCATTGTTGCTAAAGATCACATGAAGATTGCACCGCGATGCACGAAATAGAAAGAACTCTTGAAATAGCAGTCTGCTATCTTACGGATCTGAGAAGATTGGCGAAAGAAATCCTGAAGATCTCTGCTATTGAAATTAAGGAGAAAAGTCCTGCGTGCATCTACTATTCAGAGAAAAGAAGATTAGGATTAGAAGTCTTAGTGGAAACCTTTGTTTTCAGTAGTTTTCTTTTAGTAGGATTTTGATAATGTAAACCGACCCCTTATGATATATAAATAAGAGGGCATGATACCGAGAGCAATTTTATCGAAGGAATTCTCAACATCAATTGACGACTAAGGTTGGGTTTCTTGACAATCACCTTAGTTTAGTTTAGTTTAGATATCCAAGGTTTCTCGAGAGCAATTGACGATTGTGATCAGAGACTGAAAGATTAGAGTAGAGTATATGTAGTTTCTCAGGAGCAATTGACGCCTGTGACTGAGAGATGAAAGATCTTTTATTGCTCTCTAGTTTCGATTTACTACTTTCTTTTATTGCTTTGTAAACATTTGATAGTTCTTGATTTTAATTGACGACTAAAGTCTTGAATTTGAAAAATTAGTGTAACGGTATTTTCTTTTCCATTTTCATTTTTCTAGTGTTTGATTGACGGCCAAATTTTGAAAGGTTACAGATTAATATAAATCTATATTAAAGAATTCTAGTTTTTGATTGCGCCCAATTTCTGAAAGACTTAGATATAGTGTAACGGTGCTTTAATTTTTGTAAATATCCAAGAATAGAAGGAAGATTGATTGACGATAAGGGTTTGGAAGTAGGAGGATTTAGATTTATTTTCTTGCATCCTAGTTTAATTCAACCATTCTTTATTCTTTAAAGGCAAATAAAAGTTTTTAAAAATTTTGACCTTCGTCGTGGGAACGATCCTATCGCTAGTGCTATGATTGCCATTATTCGTTTTCATAGGTTAAGACAGAAGTAATTTATAGATCTGCCAAAGTTTTTGGCATCGTTGTCGGGGAAGCGGAAAAATTCTAAAAACTAATATTTGTCTTTCAAATCTCTTTTCTTTCCTATTTTTATTTTCTTTGATCACTTCTTTATCTTTTGCAGGTTTATTCGGAGCAGCGGATCGAAAGTTTTAAAACTTCTTCTGGCAATATAAGCTAGAGGCTTAGATTTATTTTCTCTACCTACTTTCTAAAATAAAAATCAAATAAAATTAAAAGCACAAAAATATTGATATCTTTATGGTATGTACATCGCATTCGATCTTAAAATTTTAAATCTTCTACATGTGCGATTCATATATTGGGTAGATATTACGCTGCCGCAGAAGAAGCATTTGTTGCCCATCATAAATTCTCGACGGCAGCATTACCTATAATAATTGTACGACGTTTCATATTCAACCCAGGCAACGCACTGCTTATTGCCAACCAACTCTCTTTAAAAGTTATTATGACAAGGTCTCAACACCCCCAAACTTGAATAGGGCAATGTCTTCATTGCATGAAACCATAGGCAAACAAAACAACAAGAGGGCAAATTGAAAAATTAACATTCAAGCACAACACCTATGATGTCCACCTAACACACAAAAACTAAATACAAACAATCTAAACTAACACACCCATAAAGCAGAAGCGAAAAGAAATGGAGCGAAGTTACCCTTGCAGCGTGAAAATCGTCGATTGCGGCCGCGAGTTGTGAAATGTTGAGCATTCGTATTGATTTGATAAGTGTGGAGCGGTGGAATGCGAAACGGCAATCGACACAGAGTGGCGGAAGATGAGACGATGGTGTGAATGTATGCGTAAATGGTGGAGTGAATGAATGTGTGTGGCATGGAAGGTGAAATGGCGCGCAAAGGAATCAAGAAATTCAAAAGATGTTTCATGCAGGAGTTCAAGGAAGAAGAAGAAGAAGGAAAAGGGATTAGGTTTGAGACCGGTTGAAAGTGAGAATTCGACTGGTCTAAGGGCTTTATATAGCCCAGGATACATTGCAACTTGACTAGTCGAAACCATTTCAATTGGTCGAAATTATAAGAGAATTATAAATTCTCTATATAGCTTCTGTTTTGAAGCTCAATCCCCTATTTCGACCGGTCTTAATCTATTTCGACCGGTCGAAACACAGCCGAAAATAACATAAACTCTGGTTTATGTTGCATTTTATAATTTCGACTGGTCAATTCACACTCGACCAGTAGAAATTCACTGTAATTCTTCCTTCCTAAGAAATTTGACCGGTCAAAATCAATTTTGACTAGTCGAAATCTGATAGAGAACTCATTTCTCTGGCCAGATTTCACAAAAACTCACCTACTTTTTATTTTCTTTTGTATTTTTAAATTTTTACTTTATTTTACAGTCCTACTAGCTGCACACACACAAACCCCATTAAATCTAATAAAAGCAAAACAAAAATCTTAAACTAATATTATACAAGGGGCTTAGGTTGCCTCCCAAGAAGCGCTAATTTTTTATTTTGCGGTCTTCAGCCGGACAACCCTCAAGCCATGATAGGCACAAGAAAGGGATGCTCATCTAGCAGGAATTGGATGCCTTTTTTCTCACATAAGGGCTTGAGGCTTTTGGTGGGTGGACTCTCATCCACCCTATAAACCATGACATATTCGGATTCATTGTGTGTTGAGCACCGAATAAGTCATTAATTAAAATGAATCGACTTGAGGGTTTGTCGAAGCATTGTAAGAACGGATCGCTGGACACATAAGGTGCCTCATATGTAATGCTTAAGTACTCAGTCGATGTCAAACAAAGACTTGTGTCCTCTTTATGCAATTGTTCATTTGGTATTAGAGGAGTAACACAAATTGGTTGGCTATCTTTTGGTGTTTCTATCTTATGTGGTCCAACCACATCTTCCTTGAAATCTACCTCATGTCCGCCCCAGAAGGTCATAGTCCTGTCCTTAGGCTCAGGGGCAGGGGTAGATCCTCCTCTCAACTCCTGGTCTTGCGGGATGGTTATTGGTTGGCTAGGGGAGGTCTCAGGATTCCTAGCCATAACAGCGGTCAACAACCTCATTTTATGTTCAAGTTCCGCAAGAGACTGGTTATATAATCCAAAATAGTTGCCTGATTGGGAGTGGAATACTTTTGTCATAGTTAAAATCCGGTCTTTTAAACCAGAACTCCATTGGTTTTGCGGAATATATTTTAAACAGTGGTCCCGCCTCTTCAGATAATCAACTTTCACACTAGATTGGATATATAATTGAAAATAATTGGCCGATTGGGCACGGAGTTCTATCACCTTAATTACGAAATTTCGCAAGAAATCGGAACTCCATGGGGATCGTGAATATTGTGGGTCACATTGAGGCTGGTTAGAAAAATTTGATCCAACAGGCTTATTTAATTCACAACCCCAATTTGGGACCTATCGATTAGGACCATTCTCCCCATGTCCATCCCAATCAAGGATCAAAATTTTAGATTTCGTTTCGGTTTCGGTGGGGACCGAAATTGAAACATTTCAAATTTCAGCTGAAATTTTGAACCATGATCCCAGTAGTAGTATTGTCACAACCCCAAATTTTTGGGAAACGTGCACGTCATGCACTATAGACATGTATATGTGTTTCACAAGAAAACCAAAATGAACCCGTAGACACTATGTGTGTATGTGGGAAACACACTAGTATTTCCCTAACTTATAAGTATATAAGTGAAAGAGAGAGGAGAAAAGAGCCCTTACGTAACTCTATTCTAACCTAAATAGAGAGAAGGAGAAATAGAGAGAAAGAAAAGAAGAGCCTAGTAAAGAACTAGGGTTTCGTTGGGACTTAAATCGGCGGAAGAGTTGGAGAAAAGGCTGGAGGAGGAACCTTGGAGACCTGTTAGCCTAGTAGAATTTCGAATCTTAAATCGAACTTGCGCGAGACTCATCGTCGGAGGTATGTTAAAGGCATGATAGATGCTTAGGCATGTTTTAAATAATAGGAAGAATGTTGGTTGAATGATTTTAATGATATTAAGGCTTGAATGAAGGGAGAAATAGTGTTCTCGATCAGATCGAGGAGCAAAAATCATCGCTCCTCGCTCAAGCGGTCTAAAGGGCTCGCTCGAGCGAGGATAAATAGTAAAAATATAGCTCTGGGCTCGCTCAAGCGGTCCCCAAAACAAGAGGGAAGCTCGCTCGAGCGAGGTCCCTAGTAAAGCTTCAGGCGGCTCGATTTAACCGCTCGAGTGACCTCTATTTAACTGCTCGAGCGAGGTCAAGTGACCCCTCGAGCGAGGCCAAGTGACCGCTCGAGCGAGGTCAAGTGACCGCTCGAGCGAGGTCTAGTGACCGCTTGAGCGAGGAATTTTGCTCGCTCACGCGAGGCACCACTCAGTTCTTGAAATTATGGGTACAAAAATATGGAGGTTATGCACTCCAATGATTCTGGTAACCTTTCTAAGCATATTCTAAATACATGAAATATAGGTTTGACGTATGATCGTGAAGTGTAAACCTCTATGAGAAGGCGTGCTTTAAAATTCGTCAAGGTAGGGAATATTCTTGAAACATGTGCCTTATTCTGTCAATTCATATATGTAGTGTAATCCAAATTAAATTAGTCAAGTACTGCATGATCATTATGAAAAAGGGTGTGTGAGTGAGTTTCAAACGTGATAGTCTTGAGGTCCCCAGGGGACGAAAAATTATAGAGTAAACATCTGGAGAATGCGATAGAATCAGGGGCATCCCAGGGATGCAGATGAAAACTAATAGTGAAACGGAAGTAATGTGACAAGGCCTGATGTAATATAATTAGCACAATCACGATGAATAACTATATGTAGAGCACATTCGATATTTTTATTATTTAAGGTTTGATTAGAATACCCCACTGACGTGACGGGATACCCACGACTGACTCGGCAGGATATCCGTGACCGGTACGGCAGCCAATCCGTACATTCATAGTACATCTCAGGGATGTAGATTAAGAATAAACCCCGCCACCTATGAGAAAGGGGCTTGGGCAGTATTCCCAGGGAATACATATAACAACTGTCTACTTAGACGAGAATGGCGGGTATTCCATCGGGGCTCGATGCTACATTGCTCGGGGACTACTTAAGTTAAGATTTAAGAGATTTGGGCTAAATTCACAACTAAACTAGCAAGGAGATTAAACAAAACCATGCAAAGTGACAGTCGAAATCATTATTTTTATTCCAGTTATTCAATTGTTTTCCATAAATGTTACTCGATAATTTATGCTTTAAAACTGCTGACATATGTGTGAAGGTTAATCTATATGTTCTTTTTGTTTCCCTATGGAGCTAGGATGTAGCTCACCCCCCTTAGACTATACGTCGCAGGTCCAGGACTAGCGGCAGCAGGGACTTCTGGAGACGCTGATCCAGGGGATTCGGATTACGTGCCCATAGAAGAGTCAGAACCTCCTCCTGAGGAATTCTTCTAGGAAACCCGCTGCATACTTTGAGAGTGAGTTGAGAGTATTAGGTATGGCTTGGTATGTCAAGCCTCTTTATTCGAATGTATTTAAATACCGTTTCTTTTGATAAAACGTCTAGGATGAACAGTTATCACCAATGATTTTGGGTAAGTTCTTATGCCCATGAATTGGCATGGGACAAGGACTGCTTTTCGATACCATGATTTTTATATATGAGAACTTGTTTAGAGTAGCTACGTGCGCCCTAATTATAGTTTTAGCTTGTATATACCAATGTATCGTGAAGAACCCAAGGCACGACCTTGAGGATCGTGCTGATGGCACGAATTTTGGGGTGCCAAAATTCGGGCTGTCACAAGTATGGAGTCTCATAATTAAACCCATCAGATGATGGTGTCATCGAATATGTGGGAAACTCCATATCACACAGACACAAACTAAGAAACAAAAAAATAAATAATAAAATCTAACTAAATCTGAAAACAAAGGCACGTACCTTGGCCTCTCGCGGACGTCCCTTTCGAAGCTTTGATAGGCTCGGACTTCGGTCTCCAAATCTGAAAAAAAAAACTAGAATTAGAAAAGTACTAATACAAACTAACTAAAAGGTAATAGCTCAAATAAAATCATAGTCCCTGGCAATGGTGCCAAAAACTTGATCGTCTTAAAATATGACCTTGCAAGTGCACAAGTTCGAAGTACTTGGCCGAGTACAAGGGTGTCGAACCACATGGATTAGTCATTTATTTTAAACTAAAGCCTTATTTAGAAAAAGGATTTTTATAGAAGTAATTTTCTAAATATTTTATCTAGAAAAGTAAGAAAACAAATTTGAAAAATATTGAGAGAACAACTTGGGATCTCTCTTGGATCTCAGATTCATATTCCTAATTTATTTCGAATCCCGGGTACCCCCGCTCCAGGCTACAAGCTCAATCACTTCATATATGAATTAGATAAATCTAATTGCCAAGGCATCATTGCACGAACTATTACAAATTACCCTATAAGGCCTAGTCCGTCGGTGAATATCCAATCTTGGCTAACCCCAATCCCTACAAGGCCACTGGAATTAAACTAAATAATATTACAACGTTATTATCATGTTCTCGATATTTTCAAAACCTCGAACACACAATTGTACCATTTATGGAATTTAAAATAAAATAGAAATATAAATTAAATTATTTACTTATCTTCAATCGTACAGGAGATCCCAAGCTTCGAGACGTTTTAACCGTGCATCGTTGCTATGATCTTCATCATTGCCGAATCGATCATAGAACGATGATTATAAAATCCCCACTCTCATAAGATCTCACAGATATGAAATCTAGACCTAAAACTACGAGCAAAAAGCCCTACGATTGAAAAGTTCTTTTATTCCTAATCTATGGTCCTTATTTATAGATGTGTAAGGCCCTAGAACATTGATTTTTAATAGGAAACAAACTCTAGAACGAATCTAATCTTAAACTAAGAAGGTAGAAGATCTGTAAGTCTTGATTTTAAGAAGAATCCAACTTGTTCGCACCTGAAAATCAACAAGAAACCCAATCTGCGCACCTGAAAATCAGCGAGAATCTCGACTTCGACCAGTCAAGAATGGAGCTTGACCGGTCGAAATTCTATATATAATAACGCTATTCTATTGTTGGGATTTGACCGGTCCAGATTTATATTTGGACCGGTCGAAATCTGAATTTCTGAAGCTTATTTGCACTAGAACGGACCAGATTCACGTCCTGAACTAGTCTTAACCGATCAAAATGATAATTGTGACTGGTCACAAAATGGCAATTGTGATCGGTCACGACTGCATATTCCTTCATTTTTTCGCGTTCCTCATTCAGCCATAAAGTTTGATATACAGCTCGGAATTCGATGATTCTTGGCTCGTTGGAAAACTGGAGAAGTATTCTTTATAATGGTATAGACCTCAGCTCTAGCAGATCTATGTGTAAACTTTGACGCTCTTCTTTTTTTCCGTTGTTCTGGTAGGTTCTTGTCGTAGCCTCAAGACTCCCTTAACTTTGCCCTTTTAACCACATTTGCGCTTTTAGGCCTTCAAAACCTGTTATGCTCAATCATGCACTAAAAGCACACATTAGTAATTAAATGAGGCCTAAAAATACCGAGATTTGGGTCTTAATTATGCAACTTTTAAGGTAGATCAAATAATTGCTAGGATAGGAAGTCATGGCCGATGGAATCAAATTTTTTGAAAATTATAACAACCATGCGATGATTGACTGATTAGTGTACCAACAGTAGGTTAGAATTTTAAAAGTTTTCTTTTTTTTCGAAAAATTTAAAAAACTCAAAAATATTTAGAAGTTTGTAGGTAACTTCACTGAAAACCTTAAGGAGACACAACTCCTCCACTAGGGATCACCTAGGGGTTTAAAGGCTTGTTGCATCTGCTAAGTGCAATCGTGCTCCCGACGAAGGTGGTATTTAAATTCTTAGAATAACTTATCTTTCCTTGTTTGCTAGGGACTAGCAAAACGTAAGTTTGGGGGTGTGATCAGTCACATAATTTACCATTTTACCACTTTTAACTTAGTGATACTAGACCCTAGTTTGCTACTAATGAGATGCTAATGTGCAAATATTTAGAATAGTAAGCAGAATAGAGTCAAAGTGTTAATCTTTGCCAAAATAAATTCAATAAGCAATAAGAATGACGATCGCACGAAGATACAATCTCAATCGTATTCGAGACTAGTGTGTAAGCCAGAAAGGAAGCTTATGATCCAATCGTAATCTCGAGAAAGCGAAATTGAAGAAAGAAAAGAGGGAATCATATTTACGATCCTATAAAAGATGCTCAAAACTGGAAAGCATGAAGAGGAGTTACGATCATTCAAAGAGTAAGAATAGTACAGAATAAAGGAAAACATCAATCGTATTTACGATTGTATAGATTAAACCTTATTGCTGCTAAAGATCACGTGAAGATTGCACCGCCATGCACGAAATAGAAAGAACTCTTGAAATAGAAGTTTGCTATCTTACAGATTTGAGAAGATTGGCGAAAGAAATCCTGAAGATCTCTGCTATTGAAATTAAGAAGAAAAGTCTTGCGCGCATCTACTATCCAGAGCATGGAAGATTAGGATTAGAAGTCTTATTTAACTTAGGAAACCTTTGTTTTTAGTAGTTTTCTTTTAGTAGGATTCTGATTATGTAAACCAACCCCTTATGATTTATAAATAAGAGGGCCTAGTACCGAGAGCAATTTTATTGAAAGAATTCTTAGCATCAATTGATGACTGAGGTTGGGTTTCCTGACGGTCACCTTAGTTTAGTTTAGTTTAGATATCCAAGGTTTTTCGAGAGCAATTGACATCTGTCACTGAGAGATAAAAGATCTTTTTATTGCTTTATAGTTTAGATTTACTGCTTTCTTTTATTGCTTTGTAAACATCTGATAGTTCTTGATTTTAATTGACGACTAAAGTCTTGAATTTGAAACATTAGTGTAACGGTATTTTCTTTTTCAGCTTCAATTTTCTAGTGTTTGATTGAGACCGAAATTCTGGACGGTTGCAGATTAGTATAAATTTATATTGAAGAATTCTAATTTTTGATTGACTCTAAAATTCTAGAAGACCTAGATATAGTGTAACAGTATTTTAATTTTCGTAAATATCTGAGAATAGAAGGAGACTAATTGACGACCAGGATCTGGAAGTAGGAGGATTTAGATATATTTTCTTGCTTCTCAGTTTAATTCAACCATTCTTTATTCTTTAAAGGTAAATAAAAGTTTTTAAAATTTTCAACCTTCCTCGTGGGAACGATCCTATCGCTAGTCTTATGATTTCCATTGTGTGCTTTCAATAGGCTAAGACAGATAATTTATAGAGTTGTCACTCACCCCCACTACTAATGACCTCATCGGGACCAACCCAAAAACCCTGGTCCCCATCGCCCCGACGTTCGCGCGACATCTTGAAAAGAGGCATCGAAAAGTGATTGTTAGAGGATGGCAACAAGATACCAAAAAGAAGAGATCAGGTGCTTTGCTAGAAATTTGAGACAAAGAAAAGATAAGTATACCCGATCCTTTCCAAATTTTCAAAAAAACCAAAGGAGGACACGCCCCGTCATTCAATTTCAAAAGAAATAAACAAAAACAAAAAAGTCTATAAAAATGTGCATACACGTATGCACAAGTAAAAAGAAGAAATAATTTGTCAAAGGGCATTCACTGCCCCACATTTTACAAGGAAAAATCGCATATACATGTTCATATTGGATTCGAAAAGAAGAGGGGTGTCAAATGACAATTTTAGAAAAAGCCCCGCATTTGTTGTCATGAGAAAGGCCATTAATTTTGAAAAATTTGAGCAAAATATCCTCTTTCTTCAACAAAAATTCTCATAAAAGCGTGCATACAAGTAGAGAAAAGCATTAATAGAAATTTACATTTACAAGAAATATCATTTTGATACAGAAGCCCTAGTACATGGATAAATAAAATTAGAAAAATACAAAAAAAGGGGAGGGGCGCCAAATGACAAATTCAAAAAAAAATCTTGCGTTTTGGTCATGAAAAAACCACCATTTTTCCAAAATTTTCTCAATTTCCAACCAAAATTCCCTCAAGACAGGCATATGGATCGAAAAAGGAACGAAAAGAGTTGCATTTATAGAAAATATCATTTTCATGCCCTAATTGAACCATGAAAATTCAAAAAATGCGAAGAATAGGGCACAAATCGTTTAATTCTCAACGAAAATCCATACAAGCAACAACTAAATCACAAATAGGAACCACAAATGGTTACATTTTGCAAGAAGAATCATCATTCTATCATCTTGAGACAAAAACCCTAGCTACATTGTGGGAAAAGTCTAAAATTTCAAAAGAAAAATGCATTAAAAAGGATTTAACTTTGTGTGAAGAAAACCCTAAAATCCGGCAAGAAAAAGCGTGATTAATAGGTGATCTCGGCACCGGTGCGAGATCAGGACGTAGGACGGTTCGGTGGACAAGAAATAATGGTTTCCAGTTTTGGTTTTTGGAGAAAAAAGGCGAAAAAGAAGGAAAATTGGGAAAATTTCGCGCCTCTGCCCGCGGTCGCGTTTTAAGTAGCCGAATTGACTATGCGTGCATACTATGCATGCATAGGTTATTCATCGCGAAGTATGCACATATAGTATAAAAAGTCAAAAAACAAAAAGAAAAAAAAATGTATAAAAAGAAAAAAAAAAAAAAAAACAAAAACATAAAAATAATAAAAGAATATGTATATATATACATATAACAAAAAAATGGCTTGTCAAGTGGCACACACTCCCAAAACGTGGTTCGACATTCATTTACTCGGCCCGGACAATTGTGCTAAATTAACTTCGTGTTTGATGAGTACGCTCAAACCTCGAACCCTACCTCGCGTAAGGGCACCTGTGCCGATCAAAGTCAGACAATCAATGCCTCATTAGGTTAGGTTAGGCACAACCGTTGGATCTTTGCGTTGTTACTTTTCGTCAATCTTTAAGAATGGGTAGATCACCCTCCCACTCGCGGGGCTGCTGGGTTCAATGCGAAACTCGAGCATCATGTATCATCAAGCATACCATCACTCGGTTATGCCCATTAATGTTGCTAAACGCTTGGGGACTGATAGTCTTGAAGAGCGGATGATTTCCCAATGATATGGGCCTTCGTTACTCTCCATATTTTTTTACCGATTGATGTTTGAGGTTAGCATTGAACATGACGAACCCGACAGCGTTTTCCTTGGGCTGCTTCAGATGCCTCTTTCTTTGGCATACGATCATTAATGATCGGATGCCAAAGAGGGGCATCTGTAGACACCCAAATTTAGCCTAAGGCATGATTAACCTGTTCTTCGAGAAAGACGAACTCCCAAGCTTTCGAAGGTACTTCCCGAACCCTTGAAAATTAACTTGGACCCTTAGAACCCTTTACGAAACCCATAAAAGCCATAACTGAACCTATCAGACCCATAGTAGACCCAGCCCAGGTCCACAAGTCAACCCTCCAGTTTGCTGCCAAAAATTGGCTATGCGTGCATTTATGCGTGCATAGAATGCACACATAGCTAATTTTGCTTTGCTCCAGAAGTAGGCCCCATCGCGTGACTTGAACTTCTCTGTTTGGGAGAAGGATTTAAAGCATGTGTGCATACTCTGCGTGTATGCCTTAAAACCTACATTTTCGAAAAAATGGCAAATTTTCCTTTTTGGGTTTGACTTGTGGACCTCCCTAAACTTTGAGGTGTGTTTGTTTAGGACCCATATGCCCCTTTAGACCTTAGGATTCTCCATTTTGTCATCCAAGTCATCACCCCATCATCTACCATTAAACCTAATCCCCTCTTCTCCAAGCCTTAGAAATACTCAAAAACCTTAGATTCCCTATTACCTAACTGCTACGCCACATTAGAGCTTTAAGAGCCTCCCTAAACACCTCCAACTCTATAAATAGAGACACCACCCCTCACATTTTCTACCTTGAAAAAAATTCCTTAAGAGAGAACTCTAGAGAATTATCTCCTCTTCTTCAAGTTTTAAACCTTCCAAGCCTAGAACCTTAGCTTACATCCATTCCAAATACCCTCCAAGCTTAGAAACCTTAGCCAATATCATCATATCATCACTCTTACTTTCAACCTTTAGCAAGGCTAGGACCTTATCCTTAACCCATTTGCTTCCGGAAGCTCACCAGAGTTAGCATCTACGCGAAGATCCAGCAGCGGTGCTAGGGCCCGAGAGCTCCATCTCTCCCCTCTATTCATTTACCTTTTTTTTCGCTTTTCCTTTATCCTAGGATTTGAGTCGTTATGCTGCCAAAATTTCGGTGATTGCAGAGAACTCAATAGGATTCAAGTGCCTTTGGGTAAGGAGAAGTGGCTCTCATTTTTCTTTTTATTTTAAACACTTGGCCCTAGTAAAGACCGCTTATGAGCGGGTTAATCGGGTGCCTAACACCTTCCCGATTAGTAACCGAAGTCCCTACCTAGAGGCGTTGGCATAGACCAACAATCCGTAGTCAAATCTAGCATTTCGGTGCATATGATATTGATTTGAGAGTATCCCGGCACACAAAAAGATCCAGGTGACGACTCCATTTTCGAGCGCATCGATACGACAGATCGATGAGATCCACGGTTGCAGAAGTAATATAAAGATATTCCATACTATTTTCATTTGTGCTTTCAATATAATAACAATTACGATAAATATTTTTAAAATTAGGTAAATTTCTTCAAGGGTTGAAAGAATACAAATCATCATGAAAAATTATAAGAACATAAAGCATCATGATTGTCTTTAAAACTAAGATACGCATCATCAGTATAAATTTTGTTTCTCTTGGTAATATGATAATCGCTCTTCCATATCCTTCAATTAAGTTCAATGAACACCTGATATAGTATTGACATTAACTTTATATAATGTCAAATATTGAAAATATTTATTATCTTTAAAATTCGTATGGGTTGTACAGCTGTCTACTAGACAAATATCTTCATCAATTATCTTGAAATTATTCAATCAATCAGTACCATACCACCTTACATACGAAAAAAAAAACTTAGATATTAAATTTCATTACTTTAAAAAAAAATCAAAATGAAATACATGTAAATATAATAAAATTCAAAAAGACACATTAGTTATTGTAAACACATCCATCACAAATTGAAAGATAAACTTTCTAGTTATGGTCTACAAAGAGAAACATCAAGATGAGTTATATCCACTCCATTTTGATTATCAAGGGAAACTGCATGATCTATTAGATAGAGACTTGGTATAAATCCACAAAATAGTTAAGCGTATGGCAGGTACACGACCAATGCCTTTTCATATCACATTTGTAACATTTATTTTTATAACTTTTTGTAGATTTATTCTGTAAACCTTTGTGTTCACCTTATTTTCTTTTATTATGGTTCTACTTCTGGTGATATGGTATATTTTTATTTACAAAACTATGAGTATGCATCCCTTCAAATTGATAATTCTTCCTACCATGTTCGCGTCCACGTCCTTGACCTCGATTTTCTTTAAAACTATAAAATGAGATTCTATTCGCTTCAGAGAATGGTGTAGAACTGGTTGGTCGGGAATGATATTTTTTATTAATAGCTCATTATTTTGTTCAACTACTAGAAACAAAGATATTAACTTAAAGTACTTTGTAAACTTACGCTCTCGATATTATTGCTGTAAGAGCACATTCGAGGCATGAAAAATATTATATATTTTTTTCTAACATATCCTCTTGAATGACTTTTCCTTGGCACAATTTTAATTGTGAGCTGAGTTTAAAGAGTGCAGAGTTGTACTCGCTAACAGTCATAAAATCTTCCAACCTCAGGTACAGTCAGTACCTTATTGTAAAGGATCCCTTCTAACCACAGGTGCAACCAGTCATAACGAGCTTTTGGGAGGATTACGGTCTTCTGGTGCTCGTATCTCTCCCTCAAACTAAGTACCTTATTATAAATGATCCCTTCCAACCTCAGGTGCAACAAGTCATAACGAGCTTTTGGGAGGATTACGGTCTTCTGGTGCTCGTATCTCTCCCTCAAATTGAGTACCTTACTATAAAGGATCCCTTCCAACCTCAGGTGCAACCAGTCATAACGAACTTTTGAGGGGATTACGGTCTTCTGGTGATAGTATCTCTCCCTTAAACTATTCCACAAAGTGAAGGGATCCTTTACAGTAATGTACTCAATTTTTAATTCTTCATGTAGATGATGGCAAATAAAAATTATGACTTTGATGTGTGTATCTAATACATACATCAAATGGTGCACAAAATTCCCTGACCCTTAAAACCTGCACTTTGTCCTCAAGTGATGAATTTTGGATGTCATATTTAAGGGCCTGTTTGGATTAAAACACGGGAAACGTGAGAAAGTAAAATAATATTCATATATTTTTCTATGGATACCTAAGTTGTAGGATACCATGAGATTACTTTGTTTCCCTTTATTTTTCATTGTTTGGATAACCATATTGCTAGTTGGGAAAATGCAGGATTAACTAAATCTTGTGTTTGGATTTATATATAGGAAATTGTAAGAAAATAACATATCCTAACAAAAAAATAGTCAAAATACCACAAAAGATCATCTAAACTAAAAACAGTTGCAATATCATAAAAATGATTCACAAATGTAACCAAAAAATTATATATGTATTAAGTTTTTTTTTTTCTCTTTACATATCTTAGTGAATTGCTCTAGTGGTTGACTTGGTGCTTTGTGAAGGTTAGGTTCTAGGTTCAAACTTTATTATGTGTAATAAATTATTATTATTTTTTAATTAATTATATTAGATCATATATAAATTATTTTAGATCATATACACCATATATGTGAGTATATAGCTCTACAACATAGTAAAGCCCCTTGTGAGAGAAATCTCTCCAAAAATAAGTCCGTCCAATACCAAAATAGATGGAGGGGAGCTTAAAAGTAGGCCAAAATTGTGGGATTTAGTTTAAAAAAATCAAAGAAGAAATATTTGTTATGAGAACAAATACCATAAAAAAATTGTTTGAAGATTTTTGATAATTTTGGGTGGTCAAAATAACTTTGGATGGACCCTAGTCATAACGTGGCTCTGCCTTTGATTATTGTTTGACCACCCAAGTCATAACCATTTGATAGGGGCGTCATGATCTTAAGATTTATCATTAGGAAGATTGAAAAAAAATAATCTCCATTGTCTAATTAAAATCAGTCAATGGTTTTCGTCCGTGAAAAAATGGTGTGGTGTTGCGCTGATGCTACTACAGAGGAGCAATGCCGCTTCCATAGGGGAGCGATATCACTTCCATAGGGGGTACCAACGCTCCTGTAGCAGGATGTCAGCGCTTTTGTAGAGGGGTGTTAGTGCTCCTGTATAAGGGTGCCAGCTGTCATGGGGGCACAGCCCGACACCGGCTATCACACCCGTGCGGCGCCTCGTTACAGCTTACAGCGAGACCAGGCTATCCAATCATCACTCTGATACTACTGGCCTAGAGGATAGGACCTCCGTTCACGGTTGCCTTCTCCCGAGGCCAACCATATCAACGCATTGTGTCTCCTCACGACACACATGCCAGCACCTCAGTGCCTCGCTTTGCTTGCCCAACTTTACCCTGTGCCCCTGCACTAATTCCTCGCCCACGATAGTAGCATGCAGCTCCTCATGCTGTCTCATTTCATACATGCATCGCTGACATACTAAACCAAGCCCACCATCGTGTGTGACCCGCGCGACCAACACATATCAGCATCTGGCCCTCAGCTAACGTGCACCACTGTGACAGCCCGGTTTTCGGCACCCCGAAACCCGCGCCATCAGCACGATCATCTTGACCGTGCCCATCAACTATGCACGGAACACTGGTATATCAAGCATAAAATAAATAAGAACAACTTGCGGAATTTAAATCTACATAGAAATACTTCTCAAAAGACAGTTCTACCCTCATGCCTCTGCATGAAGGGAGAACCGATCCGAACCATCGATGATAACCATCATCATGGATGGTTCGCCCAAAAGAATACTCTGATATCCATATACACAAGGTTTAATCAAAAACCAGGCTTGACATACCAAGCCGTACAATCTCCAACTAAAACTCCTCAAAGTCGCACAGCAGAGTCCTCTAGAAGAAGTCCTCTGGAGGTGGCTCTAACTCCTCGACCGCAAGGTCCGACTCACTGGTCGGCCTCAAGCCTCGATACAATGCTAGTAGTGGACCCTGACGATAGTCTATAGGGTGAGCTACATCCTAGCTCAATAGGGAACGAACACAATTGAACATATAAAATATAACTCACATGTATTCTATGATATGCATGCATGATGTGTCTATGCATTTATTGATGAAAAAGCTTAAAAACGCTTCAATTCTTCGTAGATTTCTCATGTCTTTTAGTTAATCATGAATGACGCCGAGAAGGCCTAAAGCAAAACTTAAACTTCAACTTAAATAATCCCGAGCAATATAGCATCGAGCCCCACGAGATACCCTTCATCGCCATCTATATAGGCAGCTTTTAAATGTATTCCACAGGAATACTAATAGTACCAAGCCCCTTTCCCCGGGATTGGTGGCGGGTTTCACATCTCATCAACACCCACGTGTGCACTCTGTCGGATAAGCCTCCGTCGCCTACGGATTAGCCGCCGTGATCGGTCACGGATATCCTGCCGCGTCGGGCCGTGGTTATCCACGTCGGTGGGGTAACCTATCAAACCTCAAATAACAAAATATGTGCCTTACATATAGTTATTCACCGTGTAATTGTGCTATCTTATATCAGTTAGACCTCATCAAGCATGATTCAATCATGGATACATCCCTGGGATGTATCCATTCACTTGCATCACACCTGATGCCTTTACTTCTTCACTTCATCATCCCCTGGGGATGGTTCATTTAAGTTCTCTCCTGAATGTCACACACGCACACTTTTCATAATCATTGAGTAGTAAAAACATTTGAATTGAATTGATATCACTACATACATGCTCTTGTAAAATAAAGTACATGTTCAGGGTGTTCCCTACCTCAAGTCTTTAGCTGATCAATGCATCAAGGTCCCGCGTGGCTCCTTGTGCACTCGTTCTCACGCACCACCTATGGTACCATATAACATGTGAAACACATCACAAAGGATGCCATAGAGAAGGTATAAGATCCCCCAAGAATCTTAAAGTCAAACCAAAAGTCAACATAGTTTACTACGATGATTAATCGAACTCCAAAATCGATTAATCGAATAATCGATCGATTAATCGATTTCCAAAATCGATTAATCGAAGTCAATATCGATTAATCAAGCAATTTCGATTAATCGAAATTCTCCTTTTCAAGAAAGTCCATTCTCGGTTCGAATAATGAATTGTCATTCGATTAATCGAATCCAATTTCGATTAATCGAAATTCTTCTTTTTCAAGTAATTTCTTTGTTGAGCGATCGAGTTTTCATTCGATTAATCGAATCCAATTTCGATTAATCGAAATCCTTCTTTTCGCAAAGCAGACTCTTAGTTCGAATAGTCGAGTTTCACAAGTTGATTAATCGATTCCAAATCGATTAATCGAAACCAAAAT
Source organism: Chloranthus sessilifolius (assembly GCA_021018995.1). Classification (NCBI taxonomy): domain Eukaryota; kingdom Viridiplantae; phylum Streptophyta; class Magnoliopsida; order Chloranthales; family Chloranthaceae; genus Chloranthus; species Chloranthus sessilifolius. The sequence goes on from CM037593.1 coordinate 33,907,925, forward strand.
CGATTAATCGAAATCCCATTTCGATTAGTCGATTTTTCCTTAAGTTATTTCCTCCAACCCCTGGGGTCCACTGGAGGTTCTCAGTCGATTAATCGATTCCCAAATCGATTAATCGAAATCCAAAGTCGATTAATCGAAATCCAAATTCGATTAGTCGAAATCGGGGTCCTCTGACTCTTCAACTTCCTGGCCAATTTCGATTAATCGAAACCCAATTTCGATTAATCGAAATTGTCAGATTCAGTCCCCTTCGAGCTGTTCTTCCCAATCTTTTTCCATACTTTTTCTTCTATTTTTTCTAAGCCATTATCCTATGATTTAACCCACATTTTACTGCAACTTAACCCCTATAATCTATGCACCTTATTTACAAAAATTTTACCTTGAATAGATCTTAAGTTGATTTCAAATCTAGGGTTGGAAGGCTAGGGTTCCAGCTTTGGTTTCTAACGGATCCAAGTCGCGTTGAATCCGGCTTTTGTCTCTTGAATCCCCCCCCCTCCAATCGGTTGCAATAACTCCTCTCTTACTTTTCTCTCTCTCTCTTCTTCACTCTCCTTCAACAACCAACAATACACATCTAGGGTTATTAAACCCTTTTATCCCCTTTTTCTCTCTTGTGTGTTGAGCACATACACCGCGGTAGGTGTATGCGACTTCACATTTACAACACACATCACATAGGCATTCTATTTTTCACATCTCATCCGTTCATCCCACTACATGCTGACTGTTGGGCTTCCATTTGGTCAAACCTATGACCGATCGGGCACGGATCCCGAGGTCATAGTTTGTGTGATTTTTCGGGCTATTACAACCACAGTGTCTCACGTAGCCTACAAGTGTCTCCTTCGTAGCCTAAGGCCATATGACAACCTCACCTTGGGTGACACACGACATCACCGTAGCGACGTCCTAGGCCCACCCTTTCAGACCTAGGAGACCATCGTGCACCCTCTAGTGCCACGAGGCTCCATGTGTAGGGAAGTAGCTCCATAACCCTCTTTCCCCAAGTATGGTTTAAATACCACCTCAAGTCAAACAGCAGGGGAACCTTAAAGGTATTAGTTTGACATACCACCATGACACACGAACTCATTCTATGGCACACGAAACCCATACAACACCAACCACGCCCCTGAGACCAGCTTCCACTCCCCACACGCGTCTAGTCGCCACACTAGATCCTCACCTAGCTTGAGTCACCGTCTTCGCCATACATACGGGGAGAACAGTCATACGGATGAGAAGTTCGAAGTGTCGAAAGATAGAAAACCGAGGGACTCCCTCGGCATTTGTTATCAGATTTTGACAGAAAATGCGAAGATAATTTTTGACCCTTCGGATGTTATTTAAACAACCGGAATTTCAGCAATTCATTTGCCGCATGAGTTTTCCCTTATTTCCTCTCGTTTCCCTTAAAATCAAACATGCCCTAACGAACAATGTCAAACTGCTGTATCAAGGACATGTTTGTTCGATTAAGCACTAGCCAAGGTGCTCTACCATGGTATTGGTTTGTTGCATATTTTAAATATATTTATAATTTTGTTAGACCTATTGGGAATAATCCCACATCGGATATATAAATACAAAAGACTAAAAATTTTTTATATGTAATTGGTGTACCTAACGGTTGTTTATTATATTACCTAGAGCACGGTATGCTCGTTAGTACTCTCTTGCACACACGTGCAGGATTGGGTCAGGCCAAGTATGTGCTTGGGATCGCATGCGGGTATGGGCCGAATATTGTTTAGGTTGGGTTCACTTTATAAGCCTTTAGTACTTGGGTTCTTGCTCCCTACCCCATCAAAATGATGCCTCGTCGTTTCCCCATATAACCATGCACCTTCTAAGTCCCCCGGCCTCCCCTTATGATATCTTGGGCCCCTCCACTCGTTGCATCACGATTTGAATCTGCCACCAGAAGGAAACATATGTCAGATATGTTCGCTATGAACAATATGAATACAAAACTTGTACTAACCTCGAATGGTTTTGAATATACACCAATGGTTTTGAATATACACCATATATATATATGAGAAGTTTTCAAGGGCGACTACCATATTTTCACCTTTTCTTGAAATTGACCTCTAATTTCACCTTTCCCACAACAGACCTGATTGAAGTCGAGCCATGATAAAAAGTCTTAAATTTCCGCAACGTTTGTAAAAGGTGATAAAACAAAGTTTTTTCAGTTGTTCTATATGCCTTAACATCATTGATTGCTTTGAATCATATGATGGAGATCGTCTTTTATCCTGATCTTCCACATGATTGATCTTGAGATCATGGGTGTATAGTCAGACGATCCATTTTACACAAAAAAGTGTTAGAAATGAACATGTAGCGTTGATGCTACTACAGAGGAGCAATGCCGCTTCCATAGGAGAGCGATATCACTTCCATAGGGGGTACCAGTGCTCCTATAGCAGGATGTTAGCGCTTCTGTAGAGGGGTGTCAGCGCTCCTATATAAGGGTGCCAGCTGTCACAGGGCACAGCCCGACACCGGCTATCACACCCGTGCGGCGCCTCATTGCTGCTTATAGCGAAACCAAGCTATCCAATCATCACTCTGATACTACCGGCCTAGAGGACAGGAACTCCGTTCACGGTTGCCTTCTCCCGAGGCCAACCATATCAACGCATCGTGTCTTCTCGCGACACACATGCCAGGACCTCAGTGCCTCGCTTGGCCTGCCCAGCTTTACCCTATGCCCCTACACTAATTCCTCGCCCACGACAGTAGCATGCAGCTCCTCATGCTGTCTCATTTCATACATACATCGCTGACATACTGAACCAAGCCCACCATTGTGTGTGACCCACACGACCAACACATTTCAGCGTCTGGCCCTCAGCTAACGTGCACCACAGTGTCTTACGTAGCCTATGAGTGTCTCCTTTGTAGCCCTGGGTCATATGACAACCTCACCTTGGGTGACACACGACATTACCGCATCGACGTCCTAGGCCCACCCTTTTAGACTTAGGAGACCATCGTACACCTTCTAGTGCCACGAGGCTCCATGTGTAGGGAAGTAGCTCCACAGCTCTCTTCCCCCAAGTATGGTTTAAATGTCACCTCAAGCCAAACAGCAGGAGAACCTTAAAGGTATTGGTTTGACATACCACCATGACACATGAACTCATTTTGTGGCACACGAAACCCATACAACACCAGCCACGCCCCTGAGACCAGATTCCAAGCCCCACGCGCGTCTAGTCGCCACACTAGATCCTCACCTAGCTTGAGTCACCGTCTTCGCCATACATACGGGGAGCATGCACGTGCTGCAAGGCCTCATGCCTCCGCGCTCGCGTGCTACACAGCTAGCTCCAAGGCCCGCCCACCTTCCTACTAGCCAAACACCCAACTCCATGGCCGTCATGCCTTCTATGGGTACCTATATTAATGACACTATCACATCCTCTTCCACTCCATAAGGTCAACGTCCTCGTTGACGCAATATCTCAAGAGAATGACCACACCACTTTCGCCAATCTGGCAGTGCCAACACCGCTGCTAACACCAAAACCTTCATCACTTCCTCGACCTTAGTCTTCACTCCATCCCAGTCTCCACAAATATCTCACCCCGAGGTTTAACACCTCCTCGCTAATTCAACTTGGTCTCATCCGCGCCTACGGACAAGAAACACACAAATATTTTGCGCGATCTGAATCACAGTTATTACACTTCACTGCTTTTATATGTAATTTTGTGTTAGTACCTCGACCATTCTACTGTTCTTCGACTCATGTGACTCTGTCAGTTCCTCGACTACTATCCTTTGTCTTCATCCAACCATTATCAAACCAGCCATATGACAAGCAACGCTCACCAAACAGTATATGCACCAGTATATTGACTACTATCCTTCGTCTTCACCCAGGCACAATCACAACAGTTCATCGCGATGAGCTATGTACATCTTCACCGCATGCCTCTGCATCAGTTCCTCGCTGACGTAATTGATTTTCTCCTCATGCCTTGGCACAACAACTTAACCACCTTTCCGTGTCTTCACCTCACGTAGTGTTCTTAACAACTTAGTCTAGTCTATATTTTACCCAGGTATCTTTATATACCAGTTTCTCATACAACCAAAAGTAAACCGATCCTTAGCATCATCCCTATTATCACTTGAATCGACTGCCAAAATAAAGAAAATTGAGCCTTTGATGCCCACATCATCGACTCCAACTTGATGCAACTCATTGTGCATCGCAGCTCTCTAGTTTCTCAATATTCAGTCTTCACTCAGGAGAATAACTTGCATATGAACTACCGCACTCTAGCACCTCAACATCTTTGTGTCTTCGCCCAAGAGTTCGACCCTCGTCTAATTTGTAGACTTCGAGTACCTTGACGTATGTTATCAACCACGAGTCTGCTATCCAAGCTGTCTCAGCCTATAACAATTTTGTAGTGCTCTAGTACCTTGACCATCTGTCTTCACCTAAGAGTCTGTCGGTAAGCGACCATGCTCATTCCAATGAAGCACCACACTTCTCACTACTGTAGTCCACAACACTACCCATATCTTTCGACTGTAGCAACCAACGAAACCCAGTTTTCTCGGACCTTTAGACTTGATTACCACCACAAGCCCTCAACTGCCCTGCAGTGCTCTAGCACATCAACACCACTGTGCCTTCGCCCAAGAGTCTGCCATGAGCAGCTTGCTCATTCAACGAAGCTCCACGCTTCTCACCCTATAGTACCTCAATCTCTATCTTCACCCATAGCGTGACTCGAGTCACCTCTTGTAACCCGATTTCCTGTCCAATTCTCTGCCTTGGTGTATGCTTCCAGTGTCCTAACGAGCGCGCCCAATGCTTTCACTTTCTAGTGGTTGTCATGCTTTGATACCTCGAACATTGATCTCTTCACCATGAAATATAACACATTTGCCTTGAACTGTTCCGCTTCAATACTCTAACCACACTCCCTCTGCCATGCTCAGAAACTGTCTTCAGCCCTTTCTCATAGACCAAATATCTCGACGATCACATGGGACTCGCCTCCTTTAAAGAAACCCATTTGGCTCTGGCATCTGCTTCCTCTGAAATCACACTGGATCACCCGTCCAGCCATCCGTCTCACACGAACAAACAATGCCTTGTCATCCCACAACAAAGCAACGAGCTTCTAACCACTTCTCTGGTTCAGCCGGTCCATTCTAGTTTTCGCAGTAACTCGTTTAATTGTATCCTCGATCCTAGCCCATCTCAACACATTGACCTGTCCCACTGCCCCTGTAATAGCCGAAAAATCACGCTAAACTATGACCTCGAGATCCGTGCCCGATCGGTCACAGGTTTGACCAATTAGGAGTTTGATAGTTAGTGTAGGGTGTGATGAGTGAATGTGATGTGATGGGTTGTGTAGCCATGTGGTGTGTGTTGAAAATCTAAAGTCATATACACTTACTGAGGTGCATGTGCTCAACACACAAGCTAGGGGGGGAGATAAAAGGGTTTAATAGCCCTAAAATCAAGAGTTTGGTGGTTGAGAGAGAAGTAAAGAAGAGAGAGAGAAGAGTAAAGAGAGTGATTAATACAAGGAGTAAATGCTAGTTGAAGAAGGGAGATTCGAGCAAGAAAACGTCGGATTCGACGCTTCCGATGCAAGGGATCCGCTAGAAGCAAAGCTGGAACCCTAGCCTTCCAACCGCTCGATTTGAAATCAATTTGAGATTTATTCAAGGTAAATTTTTGTGAATAAAATGCATAGATCGTAGAGGCTAAATTGTAGTTGAAAATGGTTTAAATCATAGGATAATGGTTTAGAAAAATAGAAGAAAAAGTGTGGAAAAAGATTGGGAAGAACAGCTCGAAATGGGCTGAATCTGATAATTTCGATTAATCGAAATTGGGTTTCGATTAATCGAAATTGGCCAGGAAGTTGAAAAGTCAGAGGACCCCGACTTCGATTAATCGAATTGGAGTTCGATTAATCGACTTTGGATTTCGATTTGGGTATCGATTAATCGACTGGGAACCTCCAGTGGACCAAGGGGGGCTGGAGGAAATGATTTGGGAAAATCGACTAATCGAAATGGGATTTCGATTAATCGATTTCAATTTTCGATTAATCGAATTGGGATCGATTAATCGATTTTAGGAACTCGATTACTCGAATCGAGAATCGACTTGGCTGAACAGAGAATTTCGATTAATCGAATTAGAATTCGATTAGTCGAATGAGAATCTCGATTAATCGATTTGAAAATCGATTAATCGATATTGACTTTCGATTAATCGATTTTGGAGTTCGATTAATCGACTGAGATAATTTATGTTGACCTTTGAGTTTGACTTTAAGATTCTTGGAGGGTCTTAGACCTTCTTTGTTGCATCCTTTGTGATGTGTTTCACCTTTTATGTGGTACCATAGGTGGTACGTGTGAACTAGTGCACAAGGAGCCACGTGGGACCTTGGTGCAATGATCAAATGAAGACTTGAGGTAGGAAACACCTTGAACATGTACTTTATTTTACAAGAGCATGTATGTAGTGATATAGAATTCAATTCAAATGTTTTATTGCTTAAGAATTGTGAAAAGTGTGTGTGCGTGTGACATCCATAAGAGTAATTATAATGAGCCATCCCCAGGGGATGAAGAAGTAAAGAGATGAGAGCATCAGGTGTGATGCAAGTGAATGGATACATCCGGGGATGTATCCAAGATTGAATCATGATTGATAGGGCCTAATCGATATAAGATAGCACACTTACGGTGAATAACTATATGTAAGGCAATCGATATTTTGTTATTTGAGGTTTGATAGGTACCCCACCGACGTGGCGGGATATCCACGACCACGGCAGATATCCGTGACCGATACGGGCGCGAAACCGTAGGCCAGGTATGAGGCTTATCCCGCACACCCTGTGGGTGTTGAATTGAGATAAGTGAAACCCCGCCACCAATCCCCAGGGGAAAGGGGCTTGGGTACTATATTTGTATTCCCAGGGAATACGTTAAAGTGTCTATATAGATGACGATGAAGGGTATCTCATTGGGGCTCGATGCTATATTGCTCGGGGATTACTTAAGTTGAAAGTTTAAGTTTTGCTTTAGGCCTTTTCAGCATCATTCATGAGTAAATGAAAACATAAGTAATCAACAGTAATGAAATGCTTTTTAACTGTTTTCATCAATAACTGCATAGACACATCATGCATGGCATATCATGGAATATATGTGAGTAATAATTTATATGTTCAACTATGTTTGTTCCCTATTGAGCTAGGATGTAGCTCACCCTATAGACTATACGTCACAGGTCCACTACTAGCAGCTGCCGAGGCTTCAGGAGACGCTGACCCCGGTGAGTCGGACCTTGCGGCCGGTGAAGAGTTGGAGCCACCTCCTGAGGACTTCTTCTAGAGGACTCCGTTGTGCCACTTTGAGGGCTTTTTGAGAGAGTTTTGTACGGCTTGGTATGTCGAGCTTTGATTTTGTTTAAACCATGTATATAAGGAGTTGGGATTATTCTTTTGGGACGAACCATCCGTGATGATTGCTATCATCGATGGTTCGGATCGGTTCTCCATTCATGCAGAGGCATGAGGGTAGAACTGTCTTTTGGGGAGTTGCTTAGTATAGATTTAAATTCTGAAATTTCGTTTATTATTCTATTGCATGCTTGATATACCAGTGTTCCGTGCTTAGCTAAGGGGCACGGTCAAGATGATCGTGCTGATGGCACGGGTTTTGGGGTGCCGAAATCCGGGCTGTCACAGCCCCATACAAGCGGTCTAGACCATCATGTCATGTACCAGTAATCGATTATGAAAATCGTAGCTTCCTCATGAAGTGAGAATAGATCATCCTCCTTGCTCCATGCCATCTATGGCAACAGTGCTCCCAACACCTGTGTTACCCAGCGTCTCATGTCGGAAGTTACTAGCATTCATCCATCTCGGACCAACCCACTACCTCAACGGGTGGCCCTCATGGCCAACAAGCATTGAGCATTATCATATTACCACAACAACATATCCCAGCAATAACATCTCTCTGCGTGCGATCAAGCTCCGAAACTCACTATAACAAAGTGTATCTCAACTACATCTCAATTGCAGACGTGCAACTCAACTGCACATAAGTAACCCTGGCTGTCATGAAATCAGAGCGCACCTCATCCCCCTGACTCACCAAAGTAGTCTCATTCGGAACGATCTGACTCTAATACAAACTGTCACGGTATCAGGGTGTCTCTCATCACCCCTTCCATATCAAACTTAGCTTTGATACCAACTATCACCGGGGCATAGCCAGACACCGGCAATCACTGTTGCCTTCTCTCGAAGCCAACCATATCAATGCATCGTGCCACCTCGCGCCACACATGCTGATGAGGTGTGAAATATGATCATATTTCACACCCTAAAACCTATATTTAGCCACCCGATGAAGGCAATTTGATGACTATTATGCAGTTTTTGTGGTTTCAGGTGTTTGTGATCGTTGAATCTTGCAGGAGCATAATTGAGCATAATTAAAGGCTACATGGGAGCATTGAACCATGAAGTCAATGAAAGCATAAAAAATCGTGAAGGAATCAATTGATTCAGTCAAAGATAAAGAGAACTATAATTGTCACATGTCAAAATCAATCGATTGAGATCCATAATTCAATTGATTGAGTCTTTGACAACTGTTTGCCGCTCAAGATTTGAATTTAAACTCAATCGATTGAAATATGAAAATCAATCGATTGATTTTTGAATTCAAATGAAGCCGCCATTTTCGGAATTTGAATTCAATCGATTGAATCTTGTAATTCAATCGATTGACCTATATTTGGCAAATTTTTTGTCCGAGCCCTATTTAAACAAAGTAGTGTTTAGGGTTCAAGGGACTTCTTTTTGGGGGTCTTTTCCTTTGGGGAGCCTTTTTATTTTCTTTAGCATTTTTAGTTTCTTTCAATTTTTTTTGTTTTATTTTCCAAGCATTGTTCTTTTCATTTCCTAATTTTAGGTCGTAGATTAGTTTAATTTCTATATTTGAAGAAGGATTGTACTGCTTAGATTAAAGCTTTTGTGGATTTTATTGAAGTCATTTTACGGTATTTTAATATTTATTTTAATTTATCTTTTAATTATATTGTTCATTTCTAGCATGAGTAGCTAAATCTTTTTAAAGATGGGGATCTAATGAACCTCATCTGAGGTATTCATTTATAAAATATAGATTGATGGTTGAGATGTATTGTATATTAGATGTTTGAGATTTTAATGTTTAATTGCTCTTACCGAATAAATTTCCGATTACCATCTAAGATAGAGGTACTAGTCACACTCCCATGATCTCGGATCTGCAATAGAAAATATATTCCGAATTCTTTATTGATAATATTTGCGGCATTAATTTATCGTCATTAGGTTTTTCTCTTTTACGATAGATATTTTGACCTATTTACAACATTAATTTATCGCCATTAGAAGTCTCTTTTACGGTGAATGTTTTGCTTCATTTCCTTTACGAAAATAGGAAGAACATACTTTAGATCTGATTTTATAGATTTAATCATTTATTTTTCGTAAATATATGATGGAGTTCAATATTTATGTGTTTTGCATCTTGTGACGATATTATATCTCAACCATTAGATATATATTTTATAAATGCTAAATCAAATATGGGAAGAGTTAGTATCCCGATCCTCTCTTTCATTCCTAGTCAATTTAATTTTATTGCTTAGTCCTTATTTTATCCATCACTCTGCTCAGAAGTATAAACTAGTATAGTATTGCCTTAGATCTATAATTTTTCTTGTGATTAATTACTATTTTCTCTTGATAATTTTCTAATCAATCATCGTGGGAACGATTTCTTATTCTGCACCCATTAACTACAATTCAATTTGTGCGTTTGTTAGTTTAAAATAAGATTAAAATCACAATAAGTTTTTGGCACCGTTGTCGGGGATTGTGTATAGAAAATCTAAAATTTTTAGGAAAGAGATAGTTAATTTTAGAAATTTCTTTAGATTTAAATCAATATTTTTACTAGTTAAGAATTAAAAAATAATAATAATAAAATTTTAAAAATTTTAAATTTTACATTTTGAATTTTGAAATTTAGAATTTAGAATTTCAAATTTAGAATTTCAAAATTTGAATTTTGAATTGTTCGAATTTTTGAAATTTTGGATTTGTAAGATTTTTTTTTAGGATTGATAAGATTTTTAGGATTTCTAGTTTAGGATTTAAAAAAAAATAAATTTAGGATCTTTAGGATTGGCAAGATTTTTTTTCTTCCTTTCTTTTCTTAAGTAGGATTTTTAAGATTTGTAGGTTCCTTTTAAATTATTTCCTTTTAGTTTATTTGTAGGATTTTTAGGATTTATAAGTTTATTTCCTTTTAATTTATTTGTAGGATCTTTAGGATTTATAGGTTCCTTTTAGATTATTTCCCTTTAGTTTATTGTCTTTTTAATTCATTGCCTTTTTAGAATTTAGAATTTTGAATTTAAATTTTGAATTTTAATATTTGAATTTAAATTTTAAATTTGAATTTAACTTTTGAATTTGAATTTTGATTTTGAATTTAAAATTTTAAAATTTTAAAATTTGTATTTGAATTTGAATTTTGATTTTGAATGTTAAATTTTGAATTTTGAATTTTGAAAATTTTAATTTTAAGTGTAAAATTTAAATTAAAAAAAAAATAAAAAAATTTAATTTTTTTTTTTAAATTTGAAATTAAAAATTAAAAATTCAAATTCAAATTAAAAAAAAATAAAAAAAAAATAAAATTAGTGTTATCGATAAAATCATGTCACTGCATGGATTCAATCTAGAATCATGTGCTATTTGTGGATACCCGATACACATTACACCTATGTGTCTCTTGCACAACCCAAATTATTACCCTGAACAAGTTTACCCCAATCCTGGTTGGAACACCCATGATTGGCAAAGTCAACCTAATAACATGTGGGGGTTTAATCAACCTCCAATGTGTGACATGATGTCTTACTCTTATCAAAGTTACTGACAGAGTCAACCCAATGACATGTGAGTTTAATCAAACTCCAATGTGTGATATGATGCCTAACGATGATCAAAGTTCTTACTCCGATAACTTCTCATATGAGTATTCACAGTAAACTCAATACTTTCAAAACACAGAATTATATGAACCGGCCTAACTTCTTCTTACTCTTTTGAATATTTAAAAAGTTTGATGCACACAATGAATCAATCAGTTTCTAAGATACAATCTCAAGTTAGTCAGATGATCGAGTGCTTACAAATGGAAGATGAAGTAGAGGAGTCCCTCATTGATACCGATCGGAATGAAGAACATCTTCAAGAGGACCCCTCTGATTTAGTTCAGAAATATGAGGACCAATTGGCCACTACGCTTGAGAGTGGCACAACGAGCGTTGAGGTAGTGCGAGTGCGAGAAGAGGAAATAGAATGGAGCAATACTTATATCGAGGAGGGAATTAAGCATCAAATTGAGATGAGAGAAAAACAAAATGGCACCCTTACAACACCTGATAAGGGAGACATAACCTTTTCCGATGAGTGTGAATTCGGTTTGGGAGAGAAAGATGAATTTCAAATCTATTGCCTATTCATTGAATACATAGATAATCAACAAAATGCCGAAACAAGATTAATGGGTTTGAATTTGGAGTACGATTTTAGGAATGTCCTGTATAGGGTAGAGATTGAAAGATTAGAGAGGGATCATAGTAGTGAAACTAGGGCACATCATGGCGCTATAGCCAAGTCTCTGATAACAGAAATGCAAGGACTCGAAATGTGATTACACCTTGTAGATTAATTTCATAATTTTCTTTAAAAAATAAAAAATAAAAATAAAAATAAATAAATAAATAAAAAATGCTTAGATACACTCGTTTTATGGTTGATTATGATTTTGATAGTGTTATTCGAGTTGCATTTTATTAGTTTTGATAATCTCCTCACTATTGTTGACATTTGTTTTGTGTAGTAAGGATGCTTAGATATGCATATATTGCTCGATGGGCAGGTTATTTTATGTTGATACATTTTCATACAGGTTTGGGAGGGTTTCCTATCTCTCTCCTTTTCATGTGCTATCATGAGCCTTAAATCATTACTCCCGGTATGTTCTCTTACCTTAATCTAATATTTTGTTTATTGTCAATAATGAGGACATTGTTCAATTTAGGTTTGGGGGTGTAGTTTCTATGATTTTATTATTTTGATGCCCCTAAAATAAAAAAAAATTAAAAATAAAATAAAATAAAATTCGAACCATCACACATGTTATTTTTCAATAGTTTTCAAATTTTAGTTGATGATGCATATGAATTTAATTTTGAGAATATCGATGTTATATTTGATTACTTGTATCTAGGATGATGAAATTTAATGTGATAATTTGAGGATGACTATGAATTCATGCTTAGATACTTTGTGCACGTATACCATACTTAAGATCTAGAAATCGAAAAATTATTTTGAACTTTGAATCCTAGGTTCTTAGTGCTAATTTCCCGTGAGCTTTAGAGCTAATTTCCCGTCTTTGATGAGTGTTTATATAAACTCAGAGTTTTCTTTGAATACAAATTGTTTTGTATAATCTTATACTTTGACTTGTGACTTTGTATGACATTAAATTTATATCATTATGCTAGAACGCATCATATATTTGCTCAAGACAAATAGGCAAGGTTACTATCTTTTGAGGACATGATTGAATGCCATCTTTGGCTCATTTATACTTAAAATATTCTACCTCATAAATTTATCCTTTTAGTACCCCTTTGAGCTTATTAAAAAATTTATCTTTATACATTCTTTGATAAGCCATATTAACTTTTATCCCTTTACCATTTCTGAAAATTCAGTCTTACCCTTCTTATTTCTGAAAAATTAGAAACGAGGGATGAGAATGAATGAAAAGAGAGTAAGTGGAGAGATACCAAGTTGTAGTGTTTACTAAGAGTGTATGGCAGAAATATGAAAAAAGAAAAGAAGAAAAAGAAAATTATGAAAAATAATAAAAAATATGAGGTGTTTCAAGAAAATGAAATTCAAAAGAAAAAAAAAGAGTGAGAAAAGAAAAGAAAGTTGAGAAAAATAGAAAAATAGTTAGAGATTAGAAAAGAAAAAGTTAAAAAATAGAAAAATCAAAAAAGTTCCTTTAATGATTTCTCAGAAATTTTGAATCCCAACTTTCCTTTCTTTCTTATCCTTACCTGAGCCCCATTACAACCTTAAAAAGACATTCATAATCTAATCTTGACATGATAACTGCCTTGTGGAGAGTGAATATGTGATACCTATGGCACTTGATATGACAATCTTAGGATATACAAGTATCTGTTCTTATGAGATTTATTTTTGTTCATTGATTGTATCTTGTTTCATTTATCATGTGAGACCATTTTACTTGCTTTGTATTAATCTCTTACATATGAGCGAAAATGAACCCATATCGGTGTGTTTCTATTTTCAAAGTATATCTATTGTGAGGATTGGGTTGAAACATGAGATCCGATGGTTTTTTAGACTAGTTCCGAGATAGATAGATATTAGCATGGTGTACATGCACTTTACATTTATGCATGAATGAATGAGTCATCTAAAAATTGGAGCATTAGACTAATTTGAATGGATACTAATATGATTGGTATGGGATTGATATTGGAAATTGAGAATTCACATGCTGAATTGATTAATGGTTTTGTGCTTTGAAGTTAGATATATAAAAACCATGTTTTAAAAACTCAATTTTATCGATTGTTTCAAAAATATGTTGAAGTTTGTAGGTAACTTCATTAAAAACCCCTAGGAAACAAAGCTCCTCCGCTAGATATCACCTAGTGGTTTAAAGGCTTGTTGCATACACTAAATGTAATCGTGTTTCCTACGAAAGTGACATTTAATATTTTTCTTAGGTCGTTAGTTTATTTTTCAATTTTATTTATCTTCTTCTTTGCTCAAGGACTAGCAAAGTGTAGGTTTGGGGGTGTGATGAGGTATGAAATACAATCATATTTCACACCCTAAAACCTACATTTAGCCATCCGATGAAGGCAATCTGATGGCTATTATATAATTTTTATGATTTCAAGTGTTCGTGACCGTTGAATCTTACAAGAGTATAATTAAAGGCTACATGGAAGCATTGAACCATAAAGTCAACGAAAGCACTGAAAATTGTGAAGCAACCGATTGATTTAGTCGAAGATAAAGAGAACTATAATTGTCACATGTCAAAATAAATCGATTGATATCCATAATTCAATCATTGAGTCTTTGACAACTGTTTGCTGCTCAAGATTTGAATTTAAACTTAATCGATTGAAATATGAAAATCAATCGATTGATTTTTGAATTCAAATGAAGCCGACATTTTCAAAATTTGAATTCAATCAGTTGAATCTTGTAATTAAATCGCTTGACCTATATTTGACAAATTTTCTGTCAGAATCCTATTTAAATAAAGCAGTGTTTAGGATTCAAATGTCTTCTTTTTGGGGGTCTCTCCCTTTGGGGAGCCTTTTTATTTTGTTCAGTATTTTTAGTTTCTTTCAGTTTTTTCCTTTTTATTTTTCAAGCATTGTTATTTCCATTTCCTAATTTTAGGTCCTAGATTAGTTTAATTTCTGCATTTATGAACTTGGATTAAAGCTTTTGTGAAATTTATTGGAGCCATTTAACAGTATTTTAATGTTTATTTTAATTTGTCTTTTAATTATGTTATTCATTTCTAGCATGAGTGACTAAATCTTTTTGAGGATGAGGATCTAATGAAGCCCATCTGAGATATTCATTTATAGAATATAGATCGATGGTTGGGATGCATTATGTATTAGATGTTTGCGATTTTAATGTTTAATTGCTCTTATCGAATTAATAAATTTCTGATTGCCATCTAAGATAGGGGTGCTAGTCACACTCCTATGATCTCGAATCTGCAATAGGGAATCTACTCTGGATTTTTTATTGATAATATTTGTGGCATTAATTCATCGTCATTAGGTGTCTCTCTTTTACGGTAGATGTTTTGCCCTATTTGCGACATTAATTTATCGTCATTAGAAGTCTCTTTTACGGTGAATGTTTTGCTTTATTTCCTTTGCGGCAGTAGGAAGAGCATACTTTAGATCTGAGTTTGTGGATTTAATAATTATTTTTCTACAAATATTTGATTGAGTTCAATATTTATATGTTTTGCATCTTATGACGATATTGTATCTCAACTATTAGATCTATATTTTGTAAATGATAAATCAAAGATGGGAAGAGTTAGTATCCCGATCCTCTCTTTCATTCCTACTCAATTTATTTTTATTGCTTAGTCCTTATTTTATCTATCACTCTGCTCAGAAGTATAAATTAGTGTAGTATTGCCTTAGGTCTATAATTTTCCTTGTGAGTAATTGCTATTTCCTCTTGATAATTTTCTAATCAATCCTCGTGGAAACGATCTCGTACTCCACACCCACTAACTACAATCTAATTCGTGCGCTTGCGAGTATAAAATAAGATTAAAATCACAACACATGCCAGCACCTCAGTGCCTCGCTTGTCCAACCCAGTTTCACCTTGTGCCCTGTACTAGTTCCTCGCCCGTGATAGTAGCATGCAGCTCCTCATGTTATCCCATTTCATACATGCATTACCGACATACTGAATCAAGCTCGCCATTGTGTGTGGCCCATGTGACTAACACACATCAGCATCTGGCCCTCAGCTACAGTGCACCACAATGTCCCACATAGCCTACGAGCGCCTCTCTCATAGCCGACCCATATGCACCGTGACGCGTAGCCTGGGGTCATATAGCAACCTCACCTTGGGTGACACGACATCGCCGCAGGGACGTCCTAGGCCCACCCTTCAGACCTAGGAGACCATCGTGCACCCTTTAGACCCTTCAGACCTAGGAGACCATCGTGCACCCTTTAGCGCCACAAGGCCTCATATGTAGGGAAGTAGCTCCATAGCTCCCCTCCCCCAAGTATTGTTTAAATACCACCTCAAGCTAAATAGCAGAACCTCAAAGGTATTGGTTTGACAAACCACCATGACACATGAACTCGTTTCATGGGACACGAAACCCATGCAACACCAACCATGCCCCTGAGACTAGCTTTCACGCCCCATGTGCGTCTAGTCGTCACAATAGATCCTCACCTAGCTCGAGTCTCCGTTTACGCCATACATACGGGGAGTACGCACGCGTCGTAAGGCCTCATGCCTCTACACTCATGAGCCACAGCTAGCTCTAAGGCCCACCCGCTTTCCTGTTAGCCAAACGCCTAGTTCCAAGGCCGCTATGCCTTCTGTTGGTACTCAGATTAATGACGTCGTTACACAGCGCTCCTCTAGATGGGTGCTAGAACTCCTAATAGCGATGTGTTAGCACTCCTAAAGTGGGGTACCAGTGCTCCTCTGGAGGGATGCCAACGCTCTTGTATAAGGTTGCCAATGCTACTCTAGCGGGGTGTCAGCGCTCCTATAGAGGGATGCCAATGCTCCTAAAGTAGGGTGTCAGCGTGTTATCAACGCTCCTATGTAGGAGCTCCACGATTTTGAGTAAAATGGACCATTTGATGGTACGCCCATGATCTCAAGATCAACCTTGTGGAAGATGAACATGAAAAATAATCTCCATCATGGGATTCAAAGCAGTCGATGATGTTAAGGGGTTTAGAACAGCCTAAAACAATAAGCTTGATTTTATCACCTCTTACAGACTTTAGGGGTATTTTTTCCCTTTCACGATTCGGGGTACTAGCTCGGCTTCAAGCTGGTCGGTTATGGAAAAGGTGGAACTAACAGTCCATTGCTAAGAAAGGTGAAACTTTGATGGTCGGCAAAAGCCCTAACAACCATTACCTGGTCCATTGCAATTTCGATTGTGCGCTTGCAATAGGTTAAGACTTAGTATGATAAAAGCCCTAACAACCATTGCAATAGGTTGGGGCTTGTGGTGTTACCCCAAATTGGAATGGTGCTATGCTTGTACTAGGTTGTGAGGTCATTATTGTTTGGACCTCTGTACCTACCCTTTTCTCATTCCTCTGCTAAGTGAACTTGTGGGCCCCATTGGCCACCGATTTATTTAAACAACCCTCTCTTACCATATCTTCACAGCGATTGGCTTTCCTTACTAGATCGACAAAATTGGTCTGTTGCTAATATACCAAGAAATCTGATGGGACTGGCAGTGCGATTTTCGCGATCATCTTGATTTGCTCCTCATCTAGTATGCGATTCCTTACTTGAGCTGCTACGGCCTCCACCTTCCGAGAAACTCATTGAAAGTCTCATCGAATTTTTTTTTTAATCGAGCCAAATCAAATTTTCGTGACTCGATGTCAATGTTGTAAACGTATTATTCTTAAAACAAGTGGGTGAGGTCTCCATGTTTTTAACATAGATGGTTCAAAAGAAGTGAACCATCTCAGTGTTGGGTACTTTAAATTTAGGAGGTAACGATATCTCGACAAACAAACAGAGATCAGAGAAGTCGGTAGCATGGATCTTAGCTCCCCCAGCTTCATCAGTTGCTTTTGTATTTTGTCCATCTGCTCTCTTAGCAGTTCGAACTCCCTGGATGGTAATGTTGGGGTTGTTCCCCCTACTTGTTGCCCACATTTGTTCCTTGTGGCCTGTTAGTTGGTGAATGTGGGGGATGGGGATTGAAGCCAATGAATGCCCCATGTAGGCCTTACTATTTCTATCCTCGTCCTCTTCATATTGATGCCCTACATCAAAAGGTGGGCGGATAGCGTGAGATTAGCTTGTAGATTTTGAAGGGGTTGGATGGGTGCTTGGTGAGGCCATTGCGTTTGGAGGAAGCTTTTATGATTGGGTTATGGGGTGGGCGGATGTGTGAATGGAGGGTGATTGGATGTTTGCGGTGGTTTCCCCTATTGGGTCAGGTATGATGGATTCGGGTGGGAATGACTTATGTCGGATTGGTGAGTTGGGCGAAATGGGTTTCCTGTATGAGGGGGAATGGGGTATGCTTGTTGGGTGTGGTTGTATGTCGGATATTGGGGGAATGACGGGTGGCTTGAAAAGGTGGCCCTTGGGTTTAGGCCTGAGTGGGCTTGGGTTTGGACATGGGGCCTTTGTGGGCCACTTGGATAGCTCCATGATTGATGGTGGGAAACTTGGGTGGTGTGGATTATGGGTGATTGATTGAGATTGGTGTTTTGGGTGAAGGTGGTGTGGAGATTTTGGAGAGTTTGTTAGGGGTTTAATGACACTTGGGCTGGATTAGGAGGGCTTTGGGAGGCCTTCCATGCCGTATATGACCTCATCATTTCCTCCATCATGACCATGGGATCGGTCATGGGAGGGGATACGAAGTGTTCCTTGATGGGGACAATGTATGGGGTGGTGGTGGTACCTAAGTCAATGTGGGGGGAAAATTGGGTGTACCTTGGGTTGATGTGGAGGGAAAAATGGGCTCACCAAACGGCTCGGTGACAGTGAATGGGGGTTGGGTTGACGGGCTAGAGATGGGAAAATCCACCGATCAGGAACGTGGCAGGTATGAGTCGGGATCAATGGTGGAATGATCGACTGACCACGACATGGTTTGGTAGCGGGTAGGGTATGGGTTCCTTAGATAGGGCCCAAAAGTTTTCTTTCTTCTTCCTCTCCCCCACGAGATGGTGGCGGGTATGGGGATGTCGTGGTTACAACAAAGCTATTCTTTTGGTTTCTTTCTTTTGACTATTTTTTTTTTATTGTTTTGTTGTTTATTTTTCTTTTTCTTGGATTTTCGATTCTCGTAAGGCATAATTTCCTTTTTGCCTTCTTTTCTTAGGTTCTTTCTTCCCTTAGTTTCTTGTTTCTCTTGGGGACCTTTGAACTCCCCTTTTGATCGGTGTTTAACACCTCCGAAACCTCCCACAACGGGACTCGAGTGCTCTCTTAAGAATCAAAGAGAGATCTCTTAATCTTTAAGGGCACGAAAATTCTCGCGATACCGTGAACCCTCAAAAGGGCCAATAAGGGGGTGACCTCTCTTGACGCGAGTGTTGGTGAGCGCTTTTTCTGGGTTCCTCTTGGTCCCCGTTGAATCAGCGGCCAAATTTTGTCCTAGTGGACTCTAGCGATGCGACGTTTGAAATGATAAAAGTAAAATAAAATAAAATAAAAAGAGGGTTTTCTAGGAAGATTTCTAGTTTGTTGCGATTGTCAGCTGCAGATATTTAACGACGCTGCAACATGTCTATAATCACGCTTTAGAGCAGGTGTGGGTTACTTTTATATTGAATCGTTTGCCTGCGAAAGTCAGCAGTTATGGCTCTTCTTTATAATTTAGATAGTTCAGTTTTCCTTTTCTTTCCTGTTATTATTGTAATTCGAATAAGTTTAGATTCCCTAATTCTATTGTAAGTCTAGTGGTGTAGGTTTATTATGGTGATTTAATCTAACATTATGATTCTATTAGGAGTCTACTTAATTTAGTTTCCTAATCCTATTATAAGTCCAATTGATATCAATCTCCTGATTGTACTAGGAACGCAAGCATGTTGGTTATGATAAAAACTCTAATTAAATCAAGTATGCTGATTATACTAGAATTCTAAGTAAAGTATACTAGTCCTACTGCAATACTAATTGAAATAGAGAACTAATTTTACTAGATCTCTAATTTAAGCAAGGAATTAATTTTATTAATGCTAATTAAAACAAATAAACTAATTTTATTAAGAAAAACTAATTAAAATAAATAAACTAACTATACTAAAAATCTAATTAAAATAAAGGAATTAATTTTATAAGAATTAGAATCAGATCAATTATTCTAAGGATCTAATAAAAAATAAAGCATGTAAATTACTCATACTAAGAATCTAAGAAATTTATAGACTTAATTTTTTAATTCTAATTAAAGCAATAAAATAATCCTAAAAAAAGGTTTTCGGCCCGCTATGCTAAGGAGGATTGGCGTCGTTTTCGAGTACCCTTCGTAAGCTCCCTTGGGTAAATCGGGTGGCTGAGGTTAAGAATAAATTAGATTTTGGATTATAAAATAGTATTTTTTTTAATTTTTTGGAGTCATTTTCAGGATTATAGTTAAGAATTAAATTATGAAATTAGAATTGTAGAAGACTAAATTGATATTTGGGATTTTAGAAATATTAAACTAAGGAATTAAAACTAGAATTTAAAATTTTAAGGATTGAATTCGGGTCCGAAATCAAAAAATTAGGTCGTATGATTAAGGACTGATTCTAGAAACTAGAACTAGAACCAGAGATTAAAGATAGGACTGAAGATTAAGATTTTAGAATAGAATTAAGTCTATAGTCGACGGATTGGGTCGTCAAATTAAGGACTGGTTATAGAAATGAAGAACTAGAACCATATATTAAAAATACGGTCCGAAAAAAGAGTGCTACGGTCTAAGACTGAAAATTTATTAATAATTAACACTAAGAAAATCCAAAGTCTAAGGACTAAGAACTACGATCGGAAATAAAAAATTACCTAATGTCGAGGCTGCGGAGAGAAATCCTGAAGATTCGAAGTTTGAATATCGAAATCATGGCTAGGTTGCTCTATGAGTTTGTCCTCGGAGTTCTCTGGTTTCGAAATCCCAAAAAAATTCCATTCTCTCTCGTTGTGTTCTCCGTTCGTGTTTGGGCCGAAAAAAAAATCTTTTTATAGGTTTTTCTTCAGTTACGTGCCCTTTTTCAGGCGTTTAACTGAATTACGTGCCGGTCTGCCAATGCTTAATCACTTTGAATTGGTCACTGACTCAGTGAGCGATCGGCTGACTTGCTCAGCGAGTTTTCTAGTCCTAATCACGTTAGAACTAATTGCGCGCCCAGTGTGGAGTGCGCAATCCGATTAAGTGTTTCATCCAAAGCGCAGATCGAGGAAGCTAGGGGTCAAGGACGGTAAGACGTGGTCTGGCACTCATTCCGATCGCACGTCTCATGTCAAGCGCGAGATCGAGTCTCGAGGTGGTCTGGGAAAAGAATGCTGGTCTGAAAAGGGGACTGATTACACATTTGTGGTTCTGCATGCAATCGAATTACGCGCGTGGTTTTAGGCGCATAATTTGGGGCTGTCCGGGTCTGGGTCGGGTTTGAAATGCGAGACTATTATTTCAGCCTGTATTTCGACTATATTATTGTTTCAGTATATAGTCTCCTTACGTTGGGATCTGAGCCACAAAGCTATTATTTCAGCATGCATTCAGCCATGTACTATTGTTTCAATGCATGGTTCCCAAGTCAGGGTCTCGTGGTTTGAAATATCAGACTATTGTTTCAGTTTGTATTTTGATTATATACTATTATTTCAGTATATAGTCTCCCTAATTTGGGATCTGAGCCACAGAGTTATTATTTCAGCCTGTGTCCAGCCATATACTATTATTTCAGTGCATGATTCCCACGTGAAGGTTATGGGGCCTGAGCCACAGAGCTATTGTTTCAGCCTGTGTCTAGTCATATACTATCGTTTCAGTATATGGTCCCATATTAGGGCAAAGGGGTTTGAAATGCTAGATTATTGTTTCAATCTGTATTCTGACTATATACTATTATTTCAATACATTGTTTTCCTATGTTGGGACCTGAGCCACAGAGCTATTGTTTCAGCCTGCGTTCCAGCCATGTACTATTATTTTAGTGCATGGTTCCCACGTTAGGGTTATGAGGTCAAAGGTTGATCGAACAAATTTATATATTATGAGAGGGAAAAATGGGGGTGTCTATAGATGACCCTCTTCGGTGCGCTCTTGCGAAGTAAGAATGCGTCGAAAAAGTAGGCACCCCTCTTTCGAGGTGTCTTCTCATTTATCATGAGAAATCATAAATGTGAATTGGGGATACTGACATGACATGCTTAGATTTCTTATCTATCAGCGCAAGCTAAAATGGAGCATTCGGGGGCCCAGTGGTAGCTGTTGAAAGGTGTGTTCTATGCCATGGATGCCCAAGGGGGATCCCGTCGCGTATCGCGACTTGCTATCATAGACCGTCGACGGGGGAAGTCAACATATCCTATTCCGCGGGTGCAAGGGGTATCCCGTCACGTGGCACAACCTACTGCGAGTGACAGTTAAACAGAAAAGAGAATCATCATATCCTAATTTGTGGGTGCAAGGGGCATCTCACCGCATGTTGCGACCTGCTACAAGGGACAGTCAAACAAAGGGGTATGACGCAGTCGAGGCATCGGGGGGTGTCATACAAATATCCATAAATAGGTCTAGGGACCAATAATAATACAATGTAATATAATATCGAAGGTTTTGGCAAGTCATGTCAGACCGGGCGAGTCATCGCTCACACCAATGCGCGTCAGACGTTCCTTTTCTAATAGGCATTTGTAAGTTCTTAAATTAAATATACTCGTTCAGTTTTTCAGGGGAATGGCCGATTTGGGTTGATAATTGGACTGGTAATTGAAGTGAAATTTGGTGAATTTTGGTAAGTGAGTCTCTTTGTTTATTATTATTTTTATTTCTTTCATATTTTTTTTGGGGGGGAGTAAGATTTTTGGTTTTGGAAGTAAAATTTTTGGTTTGAGAAGTGGTAAGAGTTTTTTTTTTGTTTGGAAGGAAAATATTTTTGGTTCGGGAGTACGTAGGGGGTTTGAAATATTGAAATTTTAAGGAATTTAATTTAAGATCAATTCGGTGGTAAATTGACGAAAAACGTGACTTCCGAGATGCCACTGAGCAGATCCATCGGTACGAGATTTGTGGAATCGACCGTTTGTGTGGTTATCAAGATGACACTTGGCATGTCGGAGACTCTGTCTAACCTCCTCAATAAATATTAATGATTGTCTCTTATGGGAGGACTATAGTGATTCGCGAGTCGAGAGAGATGAGTTTTGAAAAATATTTTGATTTAATCATAGCTAACTATATTTTAAGCAATATCGAGTAATTGAAAAGTGGGTGGTACTTACCTGGGGGTGATACTTACCTGGATTATACGTGGCTTGCGTAGTCTGTGATGGGACTGATGGGTCGTTGGGATTTCTGTATAGCTAGTGGCGGGACTAGCTGGCTGTAGCCGGACTTTGGAGATTTTTGGTTTTCTTCATGTCTACTGCTGCAGCGCTTGGCGATCGCCAATGTGATGTGATGTCTTGAGGGGAAGTGATGTCGCAATGGGACTTGGAGATTATTTTTTTGGCTACGTGTTGGGTGAGTCTTGGCGGGACATTACAGGCAATTCAGGAAGAGGGCTCTCTGCTTTAGCGATGGGGCATTGGGCGAGCTTTCTTCCTTTTCATCATACGGCGTGGCAGGTGTTTGTCTGAGCTTTTTCGGGTAGTGATGTTTGTGATGGGATATTGGCTGAACATAGTTAGCAATAGGACGGTGGTAGGATATTGGCACGGTAACTGTGTCTTGCTTTTCTCTTTGACAGATTTTGGGTTATGAAAAAAAATTACGTTGTAGTTGCGTCGTGATTAGCTTAGTTTTTTTTTCGGTGGTGTGCCTACATTTTCAGGAGATTTACTTTTAACTTTTAGCTTTTCGTGATGGGATATGAGGGCATGACTAACCTATTGCGATGGGACTGGATATTGAGGTAGTGTTGTGTGTGCGCGTCTTGTCGTGACGAGACGTGTGTGACGGGGTTATGAGATGGGGTTCTCCCTCTTTAGTGGGCTCGTGAGGGTGTTACGGTAAGGGATGTATGTCTTGTCACGATGGGACTAGGGGGTGGTCAATGCTCCCCGTAGGGATGTGTGATAGGGGAAGGGTAAATGGTTGTCATTTTTTTTTACAACGTGTGAGGCCACGCAATGGGACAGGAGAATTTTGGTCAAGATGGGGTGAAAAGGTGTGAGGGTACACTACTTCGGGTATTGCGCGCTTGGCACATGTCGCTCAATATGATTGCGCCCCTATTTCCGATCCTGCGATCACAGGTTCAAAGGGTTGTTTCCACGTTTCTGAGTGTGCGTGTGATTGTATTATGCGTTTTCATCATGGCGCGTGATTGAGGAGTCACTAGGTCACTGTGCAGGGACCTTTCGTATTGCACTGCTCATGGGAGTCGCTTGATAAGGTTGCACGGTTTGTAACGAGTGCGTGATCGGAGTGTGGTGCCGTTGGCGCAGGCGATAGTTTCATTGCGCGCTTCGGTTAAGGCGCGTGTTTTGAATTGTGCGCTATATGCGTTGTGCGTGATGAAGTTAAGTGCACGTGTTTAGGCGTGTTATTAAGTCTGTACTATATTTAAGCGAGGGAGCATTCATTTGGTTTTCATTCTTTGCTTTAGCCTCGAGTTTTATTTTTTCTGGATTTCTTAGGTTCTAAAATTCGTGTGTTAGCGATATCGAATGATCTAACTGTCCGATTGGGATGTCACTTCTTCCTATGTTCATGATTTCACGTGATCTTCGCCCTGAGATGCTGCTCGGGAGAGTCACTATTCTGAGAATGGGCGGTATTAGGAATGAGGGCGTTAGTCTTCACATCAATCCCTTTTAGGGAGCAGTGAAGGCAGCATAGAGGAGGTGGCGGCGGAGGAGATGAAGATGGCGGAAGAGTAAAAAGTGGAGGGAAGTATTTCCCAACCAATCCTTCATGAAGCCTCCGATTGGACGCTTCAAGTCGGGCACTGCTCCTTGCTTGGTCTCCGATTTTCGTTTTAGGTTGTAAGTTAGGTTCTAAGTTTTCGTTTTGGGTTGTAGTTCAGGAGATATGCCTCCGGTGATATTTGTAAAGATTTTTTATAAATAAAAAAATATTATATATTTTTTATTTCTTGTGTTTATTTATTTCTTTAAACTTATTTAATGGATTAGTCATGCATATTTGGTGTGTTTGACTTAGTTTTAGAATTTAATTTAGCTTTTATCGCAAGATTAGTTCGTTTTATGAAATTTTGTTTAGAGGGTTTACTTGGTTCTGATGGATTTGTCAAAGGCATTTTTTTGTGTGGTCTCAAGCAAGTCAGGGTCTTACTTTAAAGGGCCATTTTTTGTTTAAAGTTTAAAGT
The DNA here is from genome assembly GCA_021018995.1 of Chloranthus sessilifolius. Taxonomy (NCBI): domain Eukaryota; kingdom Viridiplantae; phylum Streptophyta; class Magnoliopsida; order Chloranthales; family Chloranthaceae; genus Chloranthus; species Chloranthus sessilifolius. The sequence goes on from CM037593.1 coordinate 33,932,917, forward strand.
ACTTTGCTTTAGCCTTAGGCTTGATTCAACTTGAGTTTTAGTCTTTTGTTTGATTCACCATGAGACTTAAAAGGTGTAAGTTTTTTTGAAAGGTTCTAGATGGTTGTTGGGGTGTTATAGTTTTATTGGTTTGTTAACTTTGCTTTGGATTTGTGTTTCCTTGAAAGGGGTAAGTGTTATATGATTATTGATTTATCCAGGTTGTCATGGATTGTGGTTTTTCAAAGGAGGGTATGTGTTTGGTTTGGATTTAATCAGATTGAAAGGGTTTAAAGGTGTGACACTTGTCATTTGATAATTTAGGAGACATAGTTTATAAATGCGTGAGCTAAAAACTGTGTTCCTTTTGTTTTTAATCTTATTTCAAGCTTAGAATTAGAAATTTTGGGGTATTCTATTTTGTGATTTTAGGGCATTTTTTTTTATTAATGTCTTTTCTTCCTCACTATTTTGTATCCCGGGCATCGAACCCGAACGGTTGTGATTATTAAGGGGATCATTGGGAATGAACGGGATTGGGAATGCGAGGTGACATTAGGGTTGGTGCTATCACTCCAACTCAAAGTGGTTTCCCGAATAAATTTGGATTCGGGCATTACCTGAACATGCGAATTTTATGTTTCTTATTTTAAGTTGTATATTCAGAGAGTATGCCCTCGGTGTGTTTTATAATTATTCTTCTTATTTATGAAGTGATTATGTTTCTTTCATTTGTGATAATTTCAATTTAGGTAAATTTTGGTTTGGTTTATCTTGATAGCTTGCTTTGAATTTTTTAGGCGTGATGCTTATCTGGTCCGCTTTTATTTATTTATTTTGATACGAGGTGTGTTGGGAGCATTTTTTTAGTTTAGTTAAGTCTAAGATCAAGTGCGTAAGTGATGGGGGCATTTTTTTTCATCATTTTTTTTAGTTTAGTTCGGTCGTAGTTGAAGTGTATAAATGATGTTGGGGGGACATTTTTTTTTAGTTTAGTTTGTGGTGTATATGTTTTTAAAGTCGAGTGTTTTTGATTGATATTAGTAAGGGCATAGTTTAGATCGGTAATTAGTATTGGAAGTCTTCTAATTTGGTCTTGTGAACCTGCTGTTCTGGGCATATTTTTTGTGTTTCTGGGAAATTGCGTGCTTCATTACGAGCGCATAATCGAATTACGCGCCAGCGTTTCCAAGGGTCGAAAGGTCATTAAGCACCGGCTCTCGATCGCTTAACTGACTTAAGCGCATGATATGGGGCGCAGGATTAAGGCGATGGTTGGTCACTGTTGCAGCGACTGTTGACATTCGCGTGCTCGGGTTCGGGCGCTTGAAGTGATTGAGCGCATGATGAATGATGCGCAACCAGGTGGTCGGGTTAGTTTGAGCGGGCGACAATCCGTTTACGCGCTCGCGGATGGGCCCTTGATCATAATTAAGCGCAGGGACCATGGTGTGTGATTCAGTCGAGCGCGTGCGTTCAAGCGCGCGATTCACCCAGGTCTTATAAATAGTTCAAACACATCCCATTCTTCCTACGCTATCCATTTTGGTCTTAGATTCTCTACTTTCCTAGTTTCCTAGTGCTCTATTTTTCGTGTTTTCGTGATATCTCATGATCCGATTATCCGTTTCAGGTACCGTTTCTTCTATTTCTAGTTTTTCGAGTTTTTCGTTCTAGGATAGAGGGTGAGGGTATTGGTGGGCGTGATCTTACTGTTTCTAAGTTAGAGAGGATGATGATGGGGGAGGTAGGTGAGACATTCGAGGCTTGGACTGATGCTATGATCAGGGAGATAATTGGAGATGAGTTACCAAAGGTTGACTAGATGGAGGTAAGGGAGGAGGTACTCGAGATTGAGCAGGGTATGGTTGAGGAGGAGGGTGAGAGGGTTGAGGGGGATAAAGCTGGAGATGAGGGGGCCCAGGAGCACTAGGGTGAGGAGCATCAAGATCACAGACACTTCCCACTGTAGGATTTCTTTGCTCGAGGCTGGGTAGGTACCCTTGAACAAGAGTTTCTCCACTTATCTTAGGCATTTTGGTTATGACATAGGCTTGTTAGGATCTGAAAATCCTTTTAATTTATGTTGAACCTGCATCAGTTATTGATTATGTACTCACTCATGCATCATGGCGACATTTAGAAGTAGGTCATGTTTCTATTCAGTTGCTCTTATTATGTTTTGTCCATTCGTTATGAGTTGTTATTGTGTTTTCGGGCATATTTCATTTGCTTTTAGCTCTAGATCCATTCGTCTTTCGTCATAGGTACGTGTATTAGTCTTATTTTCTTCTGCTTGTGTTTCGTTCAATAGGAGCCCCCGCAGCTGGCTATCAGCTTGGCGCCTCATACTTGGTATCGCGCCTTGTCGGAGTTTCAGCGAGCGTGGTTGGTATCTTTCAGCTTCGGGCCGATCCTGGAGCTGGAGCCCTTTCAGGTCGATCGTGGCTTGATTGCGGTGATCCTGGAGAGGTGGAGGGAGACGCATTAGGCGCTTCTCTTTCTAGTTGGCATGATGTTGCTGACTCCAGAGGATTGGGTCCGCATCACCGGTCTTCATTTTGAGGGCGAGCCAATTACGGGGCGAATGGCAGGACATTATTTGGAGGTGTGTAAGGAGATTTTGGGTGTGCCGTATAGATCGAGTGGATCGGGGTCGGGTGTAGTTCGAGTCACTTGGTTTTTCGATACGTTCGCTAGCGGTTTCATCCCTTCGAGTCTTCATTCGGAGGCAAGGGCGTCTCACGAGGCACGGTGTGCGATGGTGGCAGGTCGGGAGCTCGTGATTGAGCCGGGGTTGGCTGCAGATAGAGTGCTCCGAGCATTCTTGATGCACTTCCTTGGTGTAGTACTCTTTTCTTCTTCGACTCGAGGATACGTCACAGGGTTGTTTCTGATGGTTCTCAGGGACTTGGACCGGGTCCCTACTTATGCGTGGGGTGCAGCCCGTTGGCGCATCTCTATGAGCAGCTTTATCGTCGGGGAAGAGGCGTCGCGACGATTGGAGGTTTCCTTCCCTTCCTCCAAGTGAGTTTTAGTTAATCAGGGTCATGAAGTCTTTAGTTTTTTTCTTGTCGTAGCAGTTGTTTAGCATTTCTTTTTGTGTTGTTTTTTTTTAAATTTTGGGTGTATGATCATTTCACTTTTCTTCGTCTGAGAGTTCCGTTGGAGGTGACATTCACATTCTCGCGGATGCGCGTGTGGAGGGAGGTGTTGAGGGGTCGTCACTGGTTTTCGAGTCTTCAGACTGCACGAGGTCTTTTCGAGGATATGCATGCGGCGTAGATATATATATCATCATGTGTACAATTTGTTTCAGTCTGTTTCAGGTTTTTAGGCTCTAAGTCTTCATTGACGGGTTGGCTTGTCTATTTTGGTTAGGCGATTTGGAGGCCGTACATGGCCGAGGAGGATGCGAGTGTGCAAGTGATCCAATCTGGTCAACCCTTCTTTGACGTGGACATATGGGTCTATTGTTTTGAGAGGGTGGAGAGGATCCACCTATCTCGGGTGGTACGGCAACTGGGGCTTGCTCAGGGAGTCCCCTCGGAGATTCACCATAGGGTGGCGAAGAGGATGATTGACCCCCCTGGCCGGAACTTTGCGGAGCGGAAGATGCTTCAGATAGCGGATTTTAGAGCTGGGGGACCAGGATCACAGGGGCGCATGACGAGGTGTATGTTTGAGAGTATAGGAGATGGCTCAGTGCATTGGGTGGTGGGCGCCTCTTCACACGTCCCTTCCACGAGAGTGGCTCTTTCGCGATTGGCGGGCAGGAGTTGGTGTCGGCATTGAGGGAGAGGCTGGCTACATTGGAGCAGGGCCATCTCACGGCGAGTGTGCGGGGGGCCATAGACGCTCTCCATAGGGCGATGGAGCAGATGGGATGTGCTCCTTGTCCGGATGAGATGTTACACTCCTTGGTCCTCTCGGTGGCTTAGCGGAGGATGAGTTGGGGGCTCGACTAGCAAAGATTCGACGACTCCTGGTGAGTTAATTTTTTAATTTTTATATTATGCAGACTTGGTCTTCTGGTCGCTCTAACATGGTTGTAGTGTCTCATTTTTTTTTGGATAGTCTGAGAGGGAGGCCGAGGTTGCATGCTAGGAGGCCCTGCTAGAGGTCTATTGCAGTCAGCAGCAGGCTGACCGAGAGGTAGCGGCTAGTTTGCGATATGAGATTGATCGATTGGTAAGTGTCTATATGAACACAATTTTAGTTAATTGTTAGTGTGAGTTCACCAACTGATGTGTTTATCGTTATTCGTAGAGAGCTGAGCTCGCTGCTGGAGGTCCCATTCCAGCATTCGATCCATCTTTAGGTGCTTCTTCCAGTCGAGAAGATCCAGCGATGGCTCAGCTTCGGGCCGAGCTAGAGCATTGGGTAAGTTCCATTCAATCTTTTGTCTCGTTTGTGTCATTGCATTAGTTTGTTATTATTGTTTTGCTTTCTTAATAGTTTACTAACATTATGTGGTATTTCAGTGTCGGGTTGTCGAGGATCTTCAGACGAGGGAGGCGACTGCTGCCTCTCTACACCCGGAGAGTCAAGTATAGTTTCTGGTGTAGTATTCTTCAGCTTAGGCTATTTCATTCTATTTATTCTGACTTATTTTGTGTTGGCTTGTTTGGTTCTCTGCGCAGGCTGTTACAGACTCTGCTCCCGAGGCTCCCCCTCAAGAGTCTATTCATATCCCTTCTGAGGTATATTTTAGTTATTGTGTTCGTAGTTTATTTATCACTGTAGTGTTATCTGATGCATATGTTTGTTCTCATTGCAGCCACCTACGTTTGTTATTCCTTCCATGCCGCCTGCTGATCCAGTGATCGCCGCGATGGTTGAGCGCCTTCTGGAGGAGAGGCAGGATCTGGTATGATTCTTTCCTTTTCAAAGCTTTTTCTATATTCATATATGTATACGTTAGTTTTCTTTGACTTGGTCTGGTTACATAGGTTCGTCAGCTTGAGGAGGCACAAGCGCGCGCCACTACAAAGGCGAGACGGATCCTTAAGGAGACACAGAGTCGCAAGGACCTATTTGTTGAGATGATGGTCACGCAGAGGACTCAGACTGAGGCATTGGAGGCGGCGCGTTGGATGACGCACACGGAGATGCAGGTGTCCATGGATCGGCTGCAGTATCGTCTGACGAGGAGTGAGCGAGGGGCGCATAGGCCGGCTAGTCAGCTTGATGGATCAGAGTCGAGGGCTACGAGTTCCTCATTTAGGCAGTCTCGTCGCACGTCACGTGATCGTGTCGGGGGCGATGCTCATGAGGATTCTGTCGCTCGTGAGATTCTCGCTGGGTATGCTCTTCATTCTCGATCGAGGTGGTCTGTTAGCCAGATGAGCGAGGGAGACTGTAGCGGGGCCACGTTGTCTAGAGGTTTCGCTGACTCCAGGTGCCGGGATTGTGTTTTCGGAGGATCAGTCTGCGGACCTTCGGACTGATGATACTGAGGACAATAGCGCTCATCCATCCTAGCGGCAGCGTAGGGAGTAGGGGTGGGTGTATATATTTTTATTACTGTGTGTGTGAGTTGTACATATAAGGGGATGCCCCCAGTGACAAGTGTAAAAAGAAGAAAAAACTTTGATATATATATGGAGATTTTGGTTTAGATGTACCTGATCGACTGCTCTTTCTTTTGGTTGCCTCATGCATTTACTTTTGCTTTTAGTTTCTTCAGCACCGTCAATCATCATTAGAACTTGGATGCTTCCTAAGCTGGCCCAATAATAGTTAAAGGTTACTTTGTATCTGTACATGTAAAGGTAACACTATCGGTAATTTTTGTTCTCCCCCTTGCTAATTGTCAAGGGGGTGAGTGTCTCAGACCGGGGCCTGATAGTAAAAGATGAACATATGTTTCCTTTTTTTCTTGTTTCTTTTTATTTTTTATTTTTTATTTTTGAAATAAAAATAATACAACAGGAAAAATAAATAACTAAGAGCATAAACAAATAAATAAAAAATAAAAATAAAAATAAAAATGCCCTAGTGTAGGACCGTGATAGGGTTGGCAGTATAGTATCTTCGATGGCATTTTCGGATGGTGACTTCCTTATTTCGCATCTTCTTTGTGGATGAGTCGGTGCTTCTAAGGTGATTCTCTTTCTGACCCTAAAAAATTCCCTAGTGTCTAGATACAATGGAGCTTTTCTTAGTTTTAGATGAGCACTTTGGGTTCATAAGAAGTCATGGGTATTGGTGAGTTAGTTTTGAAGAGAAGTTCATTAGTACTATCATCGAACCAGGGGAGGTCGCTTTGATTAGGTTAGTTGCATACAGGGATTTTCCTTAGAGTGGTGGTCATTTTATCCCATGGTTATTAGGGAGAAGTATGGTAAGTATAGCGGGTGATTGCATCGGTCATCATTTATTGATTTTCGATTTCATTTCTAGGAATATCCTATAAGGCTGTTGATTTATCGTCCGAAAAAAAAATAGAAGAGGGGGGGTAAGGCTCAGTGATGTAGGGAATAGTATGTATTTAAGGCTTTCCAAAAGTGGGTGAGTAATAATCTTTTTCTCAGGGGGAAATGGGGTGCCATGATCGAGCTCTTCGTCATGTTTCAGTACTATCAAGATCTCACATTCTATGGTTAGCAGGAGTTTGTCCTCTTCCCACCACCTTACTAAGAAATCTAGTAGTATGGGAACATCAGGGATGCCCTCGCAGCTTGTTTATACAGTTCTAGTAAAGTACCAGAGATGTCCTCATGACTTGCTTAGGCTTCCCTGAGCTCATTGACTTATTCATTCGTCTTAATGCTCTCACTCGATTTTTTTGATATATGTATTGTTAAAAACATCCTGCTAGTGTAAGAATAATGAGTTTTGATTGAACATAGCATATTTATTTTTTTGCTTTAACATCTCCAATGGCGAGGGAAGGAAAAATGAGAATCGGGTGTTACTTATGCTTTTGAAAGAGATTAGATAAGTCATTAGTCCTTCAATCAGATTGTCCGAGTGAGAAAGTGGGCAATAAATCAAAAGTCTCAAGAATATTCGGAGAATTGATGACGCATGACCAATGAATGGGTCGAGACGACTACGGGAGCGATAAGTATAAGTAGTTAACCACAGGATGTGACGATCACAGGGCAAGGGTAGTATTTTCTAAAGTACATAGCGTTCCAAGGGCTAAGGAGTTCTTCCCCGTCTTTATTCGCCAGTTTGTATGCATTTCTAGAGTATGCGGCTGTTACAACATAAGGGCCTTCCCAGTTCGGTTTCAATTTTCCTTTCGGATGGGCGTGCTTGGAAGGCATTATTTTCTTCAAGACTAATTCTCCAATATTAAAGGTTTGTTCAAGGACTTTCTTATTGTAAGCCCTGACTACTCTCCTCTGATATACCTGAGCGTGATCAGCTGCCCTTAGACGTGTATCATTAAGTTGCTCTAGCTGCATGAGTAGGGCGATTCTCCTCTCGTCTAAGGATAACTCATCATCGAGTTAAATCCGTAAGGATGATACTTGTATCTCATATGGGAAGATTGCCTCCATCCCGTAGGTAAGGAGGTAGGGAGTATGGCCAGTGGCCATACGAATAGAGGTCTTATAGGCCCAGAGTGCTTCTGATAATCGTTCAGGCCAGTCGACTCCATTGCTCGTTTCTACTGTGCGCTTCAAAATTTGAATCAGCATTTCGTTTATAGCTTCTGCTTATCCATTGCCTTGGGAATAGAATGGTGATGAGTGGTATAGATCGATGCCGAACTTCTTGCATAACTTCTTCGTCTTCTCTGCGATGAACTGCAGACCATTGTCGGTAATGAACATTCTGGGTACTTTGAACCTAGTGATGATATTTCGAACGATAAATCTTACGAGTGTCGAAGAGGTGATTTTGACATAGGATTCAACTTTTGCCCATTTGGTGTAGTATTCGGTTGCTGTAAGTATGAACGCGTGTTTGTGAGTGTTCCCAACTGTATCGGTGAAATGTCTGATGACGTCGAAGGCTCACATCGAAAATGGCCACGACGAGGTCATAGTGTTCAATGCAAATGGAGCTTTGATAAGTGCGGCATGTTCTTAGTATTGCTTGCAGAATTAGACATAGATATGACAATTTCTGATCATTATCGGCCAGAAATAGCCTTGTGTAATTTGATCGGCGAGTCTTTGTCTATCAGTCTGGACGCCGCAGGCACTGGCGTGTGCTTCTTAGATAATGTATTGTCCTTCGACAGTTTTGACGCATCGTAGCAGTACTCCTTTGGTGAAGGCTTCTTTGTATAATATTTCGTCGAGTATGTAGAATCGGGTGCATTGGTTCCTTATAGTCTTCCGTTCGATCTTTATGACATACGAGAGGAAGTGTTGATGCTTCAAAAAGTTTCAAATGTTGAAATATCATAATTTTTTGTCGTTGATTAGTGATCTTTCAAATCTGAATATAGTGACTTCGGATTCTAACTTGACGTGCTTTTTCAGAGCGATTGCTTCTTTTGATCCCGTGCTCGTGGGGAGGATTGGTAATTCTCTGTTGACGGTCCATGCTACCTCGTGGGCAGGTACTGTTAATTTTTTTATGAAGGTCTTGGTACTTTGTCCAATAGATATTTGGATGACTAAGGCTAACATGATAAGGGAGTCTGCGAGCTCATTTTTTAATCTAGGGATATGCGTGAAAGAGATTCATTCAAATTTCTTTACTAAATATTGAGCGATTTCTAGGTATGCCGTAAGTCTCCTTTCCTTAGTTTTTCATTCTCCTATGACTTGTGAGATTACTAGCTTGGAGTCACCGATGGTTTTTAACTGTTTAACTCCTAATTGTAATGTTGCTCGTAGTCCAGCTATGAAAGCTTCGTATTCTACGACGTTATTAGTGACAGGGAAATCTAATTGAAAAGCCTTAGGTATGACCACTCCTTTCGGGCTTAGGATGACTATCCCGATGCCTTTTCCTTTGTGATTTAGACTACCGTCGAGGTAAAGGGCCCATGACTTCTTATCGGACTCTTCGTTGTGAATCGCGAGTAAGTCTTCATCAGGAAAATTCGCGTGTATGGGCTCATCACTAGGGAGTGGGAGATCTGTGAGGTAATTGGCGATTGCTTGTCCTTTGATCGACTTCTGCATGATGTAAGTGATATCGAATTCTTGCAAGAGCATATGCCAGCGAGCAATCTTTCCTGACATTGCGGGCTTCTTGAATACGCATTTCAGAGGGTCCATCCGGGCTAGTACTAGTATCTTATGTGCTCCGAAGTAGTACCGTAATTTGATTGAGGCCCATACCAGCGCAAGACAGGTCTTCTCCATTGGAGTGTATTTTCATTTGTACTCGACCATCGTCCTACTGAGAAAGTAGATAGTCTTCTCTCTCTTGCCGTCTTCTTCATATTGCCATAGAATTACTCCCATTGCTTTATCATTCGCTGAGAGGTATAGGATTAGGGGTCTTCCGGGAACTGGTGGCGATAGTAGTGGCGGGTTAAGGAGGTACTTTTTTATATTGTCGAAGGCTTGCTGGCACTGGTCATCCCATTTATACTAAGCTCCTCCTTTAAGTAGTCTGTAGAAAGGGTCGCACTTGTCTGAATGCTGGGAGCTAAATCTCCTGATGAATTGCAATCTTCCTATCAGGCCTCGTAATTCTTTGATATTATTAAGAGGTGGCATCTCAGGGATGGCTCTGACTTTTAGAAGACATACTTCGATCCCTCGCTTACTGACTATGAAATCGCGTAATTTTTTGGAGGTAACTCCGAAGACACATTTCTTTGGGTTCATTTTTAGCTGATATTTCTTAGCACTTTATAGCACCAGTTGAAGTGTTTCAACATGTCCTGCCCACGTTTGAGACTTCACTAATATGTCATCAATATAGATTTCTACATATTTATGCATCATGTCATGAAAAATAGCCATAATGACGCATTGATACGTGGCTCATATATTCTCGAGCCCAAAAGACATGACAACATAACAGTAAGTTCCCCATGGTGAAAAAAGTTTTCTCTTGGTCAGACTATGCTAATTTAATATAATTATATATAGAGAAATCGTCCATAAAGGATAGCATCTCATGTCCAGCGGTGTCGTCAACTAGAGTGTCAATGTGCGGAAGTGAGAAGTCGTCTTTTCGGCACGTCTGGTTGAGATTTTGGAAGTCAATGCAAACCCGTACTCTGCCGTCTTTCTTAACAACGGGTACTATATTGGCGACCCACTTGGGGTAGAGTACGACTCGGATAAATTTATCTTTGTGTAATTTATCAACTTCCTCTTTGGCTTGAAGGGTTGTTTGTGGGTGCATCCTACGGAGTTTCTGCTTAATAGGCTTTGCATCGGGTTCCAAGACGAGACGATGCTCTACTAAACTTGGGTCTAAACCAGACATATCTTCATAAGACCATGCAAAGGAGTCGAGGTGCTCTTATAGGACCTGTGCGATTTGTTGACATTTCTTAGAGTTAAGCATTGCACTAATTAGTAGCTTCTTGGGTTTCTCTTCAGTGCCAAAGTTAATTTCTTCTATGAGTTCCCCGACAGCTTGAATTTGCTCATCGAAACACTTGATAACCCATTGGAAGTCCTGCATCTCCTCGGGGACCGGTGTTTCTTCTTCATCCTTGATAAGCTCATATATTGTAAAATTATTACACTGGGGATTTGAATTTGTGAAAGGTAGCCATTCATCGATGCAATTTATGACCGAGGGATATTTGGTAAGGTGAAGGTCAAGGCTATTGATCCTTCTCTCAAAGTCGTAAAATATTTTATCTGGTATGATCATCGGCTTGTTGTTTAGCCTGGATGCCTTGCTTCTTCGCACGAGAGATGAGGTAGAAATCTCAAGAGAGAAGTCTCCTTGTTGGCTACAAAATTGGTTGGGGACGAAAGGTTCCCTTTCTTTTATGAGGTTTTCTGATTTTTTTGAATTTTGTATTTATGAATTTTTAGGGTTTTCTTCTTTTTCTATTTTTTTGATTTTCGATAATAGATATGGTACAGGGTCGGTCGCCTCAAGAGGCACCGGGAGAGTTGCTTCCTCTAATTGAGTGAGCGAGACGGCTACAGGAGCCGTTCGGGCGATTCTTCGAGAAATGTGGACTTATTCTGAATTTGATATTTTTTTTTTGAATTCCTCATTTGATGAGACATTTTGAATAAGTGATGCCGACGGTAGCGGTATTGATTTTCAGATTTCCTCTATCACATTGATTGCCTCATCTTCGAAGAAGCTCTGAAGATTGTAATTAGTCGAACTATTGCCCTCTGAGTTATAGTACGGTTTTTCTTTCTATCGAGGGTGATCTCCTAAGGGATCCTCAGGAGTAACGAGCTCTTTCCCTTAGACTTCATAGTATGCTAGGATAAGCGCGCATGCTCGACAGCGAGACTGATAGTGATGAGAAATGCAGAGAGATCTCTAAGGACATTCCCATCCTTCTGGGTCAGATTCGAGGCTGATATTAAACTCGTCTTCTTGATCTGACCATGCTTGGAGTCCTAGGTTGGCCCGCTCCAATAGCTAGAGTGCAGGGAGGTCTATCCAGTAGTCCTCGTCATCACTCGGAGGGAGTTGTCATTCTTCTTCGAGAGATTTCTAAAATATTTAGAGTTGTAGCATGTCTGAGGATGGAGGAGTGTCTAGTCCAAGTTCCTCTTCGAACTCAACGAAGGTGATGGGAGTGTTTCGCCCTGGGTCAACCATATGACAGTTGGAATTTTCTTTTTGCACTAGTAGCCGAGTTTGTGGGTCGTTACTTACTTCCGTTGTTATGAGGTTAGAGTCGATCAATTCTACGATTGCAAAATGTCGATCCCAGCTAGCAAAGTGTTCCAATATGTTGGTGCATGTCCTACAGCGAGGTTGATATGGGTGAGCGATACACGGAGAGTCCCACGGGCATTCCCATCCTCCAAGTCCAAGGCCGAGGTGGATGCTATGTGAGTTAAAACCCCCTTGTGGGCTATCATCCTCTTCCAACGTTAGATGTAAGTACTGTTCACTATCTTGTAAGACAACTATGTGGAAATCTTTGTCGTCAATAGATTCCCAATATTCTACTTGCGGCTCAAGTTTGGAAGGTTCTCCCTTTCTCTCTTCTATAAACCCCTTAGTGTCAAACAAAGATTTGAATCCGAGCGGTTCATCAATGCCGTCGTTTAGATTCGTCAAATCGTTAAATGCTTTAACCATTTGTTCGATTTCCGCTTCTTGGGATTTAGTGAAGGACACCTATCTCTGCCTTGGTACATTTGCCTTCTCCGTAGTCCCATAAACGAAGTGGTCGTATAGAGACCATTTTGGTGAGATAAGGAACAAGTCGGCTTGTGAGCCGTCCGATTAGTAATCTAACCCGATGTATTTGCATATTTTAGTTGGGACGACAGGTCCTACACGACCTTGCTTGTTTGTACCGAGTTTGGTGTGGGGACATATCCGAGTTGGTACATGAGGTCCCAACCTTTTATCGCGGGAGAGTTGATATCGTAAAGTTTGGTGAGGTTTGGGCCGACCTCTCTTCTCATTAATTTTTATTGATACATTGGGGGAGAACTAGGAGGGGTAGGGGGACGGACTTCCACAATGGTTGTCTCATTAGGGATTCGGGCCTTCTAAATATAGTTTGTGTTCAATACGGAATCATGGGCTGTAAGAATACTTTCAGCGTAATCAGTGTCCATCTCCTTGAGGGGTGCATCAGCATATATACGGACAATGGAGTCTTCGTACGAAAATTTAATGCATTGATGGTATGTGGATGCGACGACTTTCATTGACTATAACTATTTTCTTCCTAAGTAAGATTATGTGTTAGCGGAATCAGAAATATGAAAAATGACATCTTTCGTTACAGGTTCAAGGCGAACCTAGAGTTTGATAGTTCCTTTGACGAAACGACGCGAGCTGTCGTAAGCTATAAGTGATAGTGCGGAGGTTCTGACATCCTGCTCCGTGTATCCGAGTGTCTTTAACATCGTGAGAGGACAAATATTGAGTCCTGCTCCCATATCGACCAACGTATGGGGTACGAAGAATCCTCTAATTATGACTGTAAGGTATATGGGAGTTGTGCCTCCGCGGAGCGACTCTTTGGGCATATCTGCATCTGTGAAAATGAGTGCCGAAGGTTGCGCCATGATCGAGGCTATTTGGTGTAGCTCATCCAATATTATGTCTTCATCCACTTGGGTGTCTTCAAATGCCTTTATCAACAATCGGTGATGGTCAGGAGATTTCTTGATGAGTTATAATATTGATATTTGGGTTGAAATCTTTTAAAGATGCCGCAGAAGGTCATATTTTTGCCCTAACTCGAGTGTAATTTCTTTGCCTAGCCGGTGAGCCTTAGGTGCAGGTGGTTGGAGCGGTTGAGCGGCAGGGATTAGTGGGAGGATAATGTGAGGTGAGGGCAATAAGTTAACTTCTCTTTCTCGCTCGTTCCCCTCTGGTGGTTGTGTGTTCGTGAAATCCTTATTTCGAGGGAAAGGCGGAAGTGGGTAATTGGTTCCTGATTTAAGAATCAGGCAAGTCGGTTGTTGACCGAACTCAGTGTGACTCGATGTCGACATATTTATGAAGTGAGTGAAATGCGAGGTTGGAGTGCGTACTTGCATGGTGCCACTCCAAGGTGGGAGGTATTGTGTATAATCCTCTTATTCTAGGAAAACATAGGGCAGAGTCTCGCACGGGTTGGGATGCTCTTCTTGCTCACCTTCTTCTATGTTTAGTGAACACTCAGTCTTCGTTTCGTTTTCTAGGTTCGGAGTCTTTTAGGTGACACTTTCTACCCATGCAGTAATTTGGGTTGCAGTTTGAAGAACGTGATCTCCATACTCGGGTTCAAAATCGGACGAAAGGAGTGGAAATGGCATTGGCTCAAGATTTGGAGGGATTAAAAGTTCTGGTGGGTGACTATGGAAGAATGGTCTCTGGGCCTTAAAGGAGTCGACTCGTATCTGAGTGAACTTCGAGTAGGGAGGCGGGCTCAGCGAGGCGATTCGAGTGATCAAGGCCAAGGGATGGAAGGGTAAAGGAACTCTTGTAAGGGTAGCAAAAGCGTAAGAAGGTGGGATACGAGTGATTAAGGTGAAGGGCTGGAAGGGGGATTGACCGGAAATATCTATGGTGGTGACTTGAGCTGGTGTCGCTTGGTTGTGGTTAGACATGGGATTATTAATGATCCCTAAATTTTGTTAGGGTTGGTTATTGTTAGGGTTAGGAATCCTAAGCGCTTCCCAATCGATCTAATTTTGATCATTCATATCATAAATTATATCCCAGAGGACCCAACAGTCTTCTAGGTTGTGCCCCGTGTATCGATGGAATGCATAGTATTTGCTATAATCTAGATTTGTCGGCCAGGGCCAGGGTCTTTCCTAGGGGAATCGGAGGAGGTTTTGAGTGTTAAGGAGACGAAAAATATTAGAGATCGTATTAGGTAAAGTGGGATAGTGTTCCCCCCTTGGCTGGTAGGGGCCTCTAGCTGGGTTGAAGTTTTGCGGTGGGAGTATGTTATTGTAGTTCGACGCATGGGCTGATCGATTCTGCATTGCATTTTGGTTTTGGTAGGTGTTGGGATATTGGTTCCTGTTCTGGTATTGGCCCTGATTTTGGCTCTGGCCTTGGTTTTGGTTTGCATATCTTTGTTGATTGGTGCCTTGATTTTGGTTCGTGTACCGTTGTTGATTCTGATTTTGCCCAAAATTTCTCGATTGAAAATTTTCGTTCCCGGGATTTTATCCTTGGTTGACAACGGTATTAACCTATTCGGTTCCTGAGGTTTTCTTATTATTTTTTTACTTTGATTCACTAAAAGAGCCTACTTTCGACGTGACTATAGATAGAGCGAGGTCTTCGCCTTTAATGTGTCGCACTAGTCGGGATGCTTGGGAGTGGAGTGTAGTGAAGTCAGGGCAATCACTTATGACAAGCGCGCTCTTCAATGGTTCCCTAGTGTTGTCGATAATAATATCAACCGAGTCTTTCTCTTTCGTCAACGTGCCGATTTTGACAGCTAGTTTTCTCCATCTGGCGATGAAGTTAGTGAACTCTTCATCGGGCCCTTCCTTGGCCGCCATCAAATCGCTGAGACTGATTGTCTCTTGGATTAAGTGCTTGCATTGGTCTAGGAGCTGATCGACTAATTCATCGAATATTTCTATCTTATAGAGTGAGAGTCCCGCGAACCAATCTAGAGCTTCTCCTTCTAATGAGCATTGGAAGTAGTGAATGAGAAGTCTTTGGTTATTACGTATGGGTTGGCAATCGTTGCAAAAGAGGGTCAAGTGATGGTTCAAATTTTCGGTGTCACTATACTTGGTAAATTTCAGCGATTTAAATCCTATTGGCAAGTTAAATTCGACATCTCGACAAAATTTATCGAACTTTATATTCTTTGAATATTGAGCTCTACGATTTGTTGAGAAGGTTTTGCTTGATGCCACCATTTCTCCCATTATGATTATTCCCGGTGTGTGCGGTAGAGAAGGGATTCTCTTGTTCGCCAACCATATTAATTTCAGGTTGCTGTGGGCTAGAACTGTAAGCGGGTTCTTCTCCGTACATGGGGTTGTCATGATATTCCCACAATAGTGAGTCTCCTAAACTTACTCTTCGTATGTCAGACATCTCGAGTTTTTTACGAAGACTCATGTATTTAAAGGGATTCGAAATGACGCGACAGAAAGTAAAATAGGAAAAAAAACTAAGCTACCTATCTAAAGAAAGGAAAGAGTTCAACAAAAATGTCCCATCGCGATCGCCAATCTGTTGGTGCGCGCTTTTTCTAGGTTCCTCTTAGTCCCCGTTGAATCAGTGGCCTAATTCGGTTCAAGTGGACTCTAGCGATGCGACGTTTGGAATGGTAAAAGTAAAATAAAATAAAATAAAAAAGAGGATTTTCTAAGAAAATTCATAGTTTGTTGCGATCGCCAGCTGCAGATATTTAACGACGCTGTAACATGTCTATGATCACGCTTTAGAGCGGGTACGTTACTTTTATACTGAATCGTCCGCCTGCGAATATCAGCAGTTATGGCTCTTCCTTATAATTTAGATAGTTCAGTTTTTCTTTTCTTTCCTATTATTATTATAATTCGGATCGGTTCAGATTCCCTAATTCTATTGTGAGTATAGTGGTGTAGGTTTATTATGGTGATTTAATCTAACGTTATGATTCTATTAGGAGTCTACTTAATTTAGTTTCCTAATCCTACTATAAGTCCAATTGATATCAATCTCCTGATTTTACTAGGAATGCAAGTATGTTGGCTCTGATAAAAACTCTAATTAAATCAAGTATGCTGATTATTCTAGAATTTTAAGTAAAGCAAGTATACTAGTCCTACTGCAATTCTGATTGAAATAGAGAATTAATTTTACTAGAACTCTAATTTAAGCAAGGAATTAATTTTATTAATTCTAATTAAAACAAATAAACTAATTTTATTAAGAAAAACTAATTAAAATAAATAAACTAACTATACTAAAAATCTAATTAAAATAAATGAACTAATTTTATTAGGATTAGAATCAAATAAATTATTTTAAGGATCTAATAAAAAATAAAGCATGTAACTTACTCATACGAAGAATCTAAGAAATTTGTAGACTTAATTTTCTAATTCTAATTAAAGCAATAAAATAATCCTAAAAAAAGGTTTTGGGCCCGCTATGTTAAGGAGGATTGGCCTCGTTACTGAGTACCCTCCGTAAGCTCCCTTGGGCAAATCGGGTGGCTGAGATTAAGAATAAATTATATTTTGGATTATAAAATAACATTTTTTTTGATTTTTTGGAGTCGTTTTCAAAATTATAATTAAGAATTAAATTATGAACTTAAGATTGTAGAAGACTAACTTGATATTTGGAATTTTAGAAATATTAAACTAAGGAATTAAAACTAAAATTTAAAATTTTAAGGACTGAATTCGAGTCTGAAATCAGAAAATTAGACCGTATGATTAAGGACTGATTCTAGAAACTATGAACTAGAACCATAGATTAATGATAGGACTGGAGATTAAGATTTTAGAATAGAATTAAGTCTATAGTCGATGGATTGGGCAGTCAGATTAAGGACTGGTTATAAAAACGAATAACTAGAACTAGATATTAAAACTACGATCCGAAAAAAGGATGCTACGGTCTAAGACTGAAAATTTATTAATAATTAAAACTAAGAAAATCCTAAGGACTAAGAACTACGACTGGAAATAAAAAATTACCTAAGGTCAAGTGTGACAGCCCGAATTTTGGGAACCCGAAACCCGTGCCATCAGCACGATCCTCCAGACCGTGCCCCATGGATACGTACGGAACATTGGCATAATAAGCAATAATAAAGCGAAAGAAATGCATAAGAATTGATACTGAAATAAATCTCCAGTTATATACATATATATACTCTAAAATCTATGATCTAAAAGATGATTCTAAACTCATGCCTCTGCATGAGTGAAAGAACCCATCCGAACCATCAGTGACATCACTTAGTCACCCTAGATGGTTCATCAAAAGAATATATCTATTTAATTATATTTTTCAAAAATAAGGCTTGACATACCAAGCCGCACAATGTGCTCTCAAAACTCTCTCTACCAAAGTACACAGCGGAGTCTCTTAGAAGAAGTCATCGGGAGAAGGCTCTAATTCGTCTCCGGGCATGCAGTCCGAATCCCCCGGATCAACGTCTCCCGAAGCCTCTACGATTGCAAGCAAAGGACCTGCGATGTATAGTCTAAAGGATGAGCTACATCATAGCTCAATAGGAAACAACACAACAGACATATAAGTCAAATCCTCACATATATTCCATGATATTCTTAGCATGATATATTTATGAACTTGCTAGAAAAACAGTTTAAATGATTACAATATGCATTGAAGTTTACTGGTGGTTTACATGTTACATTTATTATCACTATTCATGAATTACACTTAATAGGCCTAAAGAAACTTAAATCTTCAACTTAAGTAGTTCCCGAGCAATATAGCATCGAGCCCCGATAGAATACCCTTCATCGTCGTCTAAATAGACGTCAGTTGTTATGAATATATCACTTTGAATACTACCCAGGTCCCTTTCTCATAGGCAACGGGGTTTAATCTCATATCAACATCCCTAGGATGTGCTACTGTGTACGGATAAATTGCCGTACCGGTGTACGGATTGGCTGCCGTACCGGTCACGGATATCCTGCCGAGTCAGTCGTGGGTATCCCGCCACGTCGGTGGGGTATTCTGTTCAAACCTTAAAGAATAAAAATATCATGTGTTTTACATATAGTTATTCACCGTGTAATGTGCTACTTTATATCAATTAGGCCTTATCAGTCTTTGTTCAATCTTACTTTACAATCTCACTTATATCCCTGGGATGTCTAAATTACTCACATTACACTGATGCCTTTATGGCTTTCTCATCCCCTGGGGATGTCTCATTTTCATATGCTTACTTGGTGTCACACACACATTATATGATTCATTTCATTTTTATATCACTACATACATGCTCTTGAAATCAAAGTACAAGTTCAAGGTGTTCCCTACCTCAAGTGTCTGACTGTCCAAGCATCAAGGTCCCACACGGCTCCTCATGCTTGCCATAGCCCGTACCACCTATGATACATCATAACATATGCACAGCATCAATAAGGATACAATAGAGAAGGTCCAATACTCTCCATGAATCTCAATGTTCAACTAAGAAATCAACTCAATTTACCAAAATCGATTAATCGAAACCCTATATCGATTAATCGATTCCCAAATTGATTAATCAAAATCCAAAATCAATTAATCGATCCCAAATCGATTAATCGAAAGTCTTCAATCGATTAATCGATTTCTAAATCGATTAATCGATTCTCAAATCGATTAATCAGTTTTCCCAAGTCTTATCTCTCGAGCCACTGGAGGTACTCAGTCGATTAGTCGATTTCTAAATCGATTAATCGAATTTCAAAATCGATTAATCGATTTCAAGATCGATTAATCGATTTCAAAATCGATTAATCGATTTCAAGATTGATTAATCGAACACAAGCTCTTTTGCCTTTTTAACTTCCAGGCCAAAATCGATTAATCGATTTAGCCAAAACTCAACCCCTTCTCGAGCTGTTCTTCCAAATCTTTTTCTTCCTATTTTTCTCTCTTTTCTGTCTTTAATTCATCATTTTAACTACTCTTGAATGTACTATCACAATCTTAAGGAGATTTAACAAAGACTTACCTCAATCAATCTCTAGATTGAATCAATGTCTAGGTTTAGTGGCAAGGGTTCCAACTTTTGTTTCAACGGTTCTTCACACGTTGATTCCAGCATTAAATGCTCAAATCCGTCCTTCAATCGAGCCCCATTAATTCCTCCTTGCCATTAACTCCCCTTTTACTCTCTCCCTCTCTCTCCTCTTAACTCTCTCACCAACTAACAAGAGAAATAACTTCTCTTTTAGGTTTTAAACCCTTATAACCCTTTCAGCTTTGGTGTTAAGCACATACACCCGAGATAGGTGTATGTGACCCTTAACTAACACCATACCCCATGATTAGGGTCATACTACATTACATTAACACTTTCCTTCTCAAGTCTACTGTTTGACCATCACTTGGTCAACCTACGACCAACCGGGCACGGATCCCGAGGTTATTGTTCATTGCTCAATTTTCAGGGATATTGCATCGAGGCTGCAGAGAGAAATCCCGAAGATTTATCTCCGCAGGCTAGGTTGCTCTATGGGTTCGAAATCATGGCTAGATTGCTCTATGGGTTCGTTCTTGGAGTTTTCTGGTTTCGAAATCCTAAAAAAATTTCGTTCTCTAGTAGTGTTCTTCGTTCGTGTTTGGGCCAAAATAAAAAAATCTTTTTATAGGTTTTTCTTCAATTACACGCCCTTTTTCATGCGTTTAACTGAATTACGCATCGGTCTCCCAGTGCTTAATCGCTTTGAGTCGGTCACCGACTCAGTGAGCGACTGACTGACTTGCTCATCGAGAAAGCTTAGGGATCAAGGACGGTAAGACTAGGTCAGGCGTAGGCCAATTGCGCGGCGGTGGTCGGGCGCTCAATCCGATCGCTCGTCTTATGTCAGGCTCGTGATCAAGTCTCGAGGTGGTCTGGGAAAAGAAGGCTGGTCTGAAAAGGGGACTGATTGCACGTTTGTGATTTTACGTGCAATCGAATTGCGCGCTTGATTTTAGGCGCGTAATTCGGGGCTGTCCGGGTCTGAGTCAGGTTTGAAATACGAAACTATTATTTCAGCCTACATTTTGACTATATACTATTGTTTCAGTATATAGTCTCCCTACGTTGGGACCTGAGCACAGAGCTATTATTTCAGCTTGCGTTCAGCCATGTACTATTATTTCAGTGCATGATTTCCAAGTCAAGGTCTGGGGTTTGAAATGCCAGACTATTATTTCAGTCTGCATTTCAACTATATACTATTGTTTCAGTATATAGTCTCCATAAGTTAGGATCTGAGCCACAGGGGTATTATTTCAGCCTGTGTCCAGCCATATACTATTATTTCAGTGCATGGTTCCCATGTTAGGGTTATGGGGCCTGAGCCATAGAGCTATTATTTCAGCCTGTGTCCAGCCATATACTATTATTTCAGTATATGGTCCCACATTAGGGCAAAGGGGTCTGAAATGCTAGACTATTATTTCAGTCTGCATTCCGACTATATACTATTGTTTCAGTACACAGTCTCCCTATGTTGAGACCTGAGCCATAAAGCTATTTTTTCAGCCTGCGTTCTAGCTATGTACTATTGTTTCAGTGCATAGTTCCCACGTTAGGGTTATGAGGTCAAAGGTTGACCGAACAAATTTATATATTTCGAGAGGGCAAAATAAGGGTGTCTACAGCGAGGGCGTTGGGTAATTAAAATGTAGGAAGTATTAGGAGTCTCGAAACCAACGCTTAGGGGGGGGGGACTGTGAAAAAAGGCCTCAAATTCGAAACAATAAACAGCTAAGCTATGCGTGCATACTATGCTCGCATGTATAAAAATCTAAAAATTTTACGCTATGCATGCATGCTATGCACGCAAGGCTTTCTGGAGCTTGTTTTTTTGTTGTGCATGCATACTATGCACACATGGCCTGTATATATATATTTTTGCCATGCTGTTGTCCGAGTTGGTCTTGAATTCAGGATTTTTGGGCAATGCCTCCCAAGACTTTTTCTTAGCTTTATCGGGTCCCTCCTTTCCACGCCTAGGGATACAAGGCCGTTTTCGATTTTCACTAACGCTCTCTCAGGGTTTTAGGCTCCGTAACAAGTTCGATTACCCACCCAATATACCTCCGGTGTAAACACCTTCTCAGGTACTGGATGGGGTGGTCTTTTTCAAGATCATCACCACAAGGATTGCCGCTCTACTTGAGACCGGGGGTGGTTGTGTGGCTGCCTAATTTTCCCTTCCTTTTGCAAAAGCTACCCGCAAAGAGATTCAATTATTATGTCCCTTTTTAGTTCACTTTATCATTCATTTGAGGGAAGTTTGATTAAGTCCAAATGTTGAGGCTTTTGCCACCATCCACAACTAGGGCTTTGAGAGCCCCGTGCCGCCACCATGGGCCTGCGTTCAGAGGTGTGATATGTTCAAAAATAAAAGGACAAGGTCAGTCAAGTAACTAGGTTAAAATGTAAAATACCGAATCGTAGGGGTGAGTGATAATCAAAAGTGTCAGTCAAGCGACTAGGCGATAATGATGTAAAGTAGATTGCAAGAATTTAAAGTGTGAAAAGTAAGAACGTGCCAGTCAAGTGACTAGGCGAAAAATGCATGAAATCGTAGAAGTAACAAAGAAAAAGACATGCTGTCAGTCAAAGGACTAGGTCAATAGAGACAAAAGTAAGCAAAAAAGGGAAACAAACACATGCAATGGGGCCAAAACTTCAAGTAGAAGTTCTAACAACTGTCTTCAGCAGAGTCACCATTTGTGCAACCATGGATCTCGTCGATTCGTCGCGATGATGCACTCGAATATGGAGTCGCCACCCGGAGCTTTTGATGTGTCGAGATACCCTAATCAATATCATATGCACTGAAGTGTTAGATTTGACTCCGGTATTGCCGATCTACGCCAAAGCCTCTAAGTAAGGATTTCGGTTCCTAATTGGGAAGGTGTTAGGCACCAAATCGACCCGCTCATAAGCGGTCTCTACTATGGCCAAGTGTAATAAAAAGGAGAAAAACAAGCAACACTTCCCTTTGCCCGAAGGCACTCGGATCTTATTGAGCTCTTCGTAATCACCGAAATTTCGACGGCTTAATGGCTCAAATCCTAGAATAAGGGAAAATAAAAAAGAAGGTAAAGGAAGAGAGAGAAGAGACAGAACTCTCGGGCCCTTATAGCACCGCCGCCGGATTATTGCATGAAACTATCTCCGGTGAGCTTCCGAAAGTAAATGGGTTAAGGAAAAGATCCTAACTTTGCTAAAGGTTGAAAGTTTGGGAAGTTGGGAGTGATGGTGTGATGATATTGGCCAAGGTTTCAAAGCTTAAAGAGTATTGGAGTTGAGGGTGTGTTGGTGTTGAGGGATGCAAGCTGAGGCTTTAGGCTGAGGCAAAGAGGATTGCTCAAAGTGGAGGGATATTTTTCTATAGTTTCTTTTCTTAGAAAAATTTCAAAGTTGGAAAAGTGAGAGGTGGGGGTCTCTATTTATAGAGGGAGAGGTGATTAGGGTGGCTCTTAAGGCTCTAATTGGGTTTAACAATTAGGTAATACAGAATTTAAGGTTTTGAGGATTTCTAGGGCTTGGAGAAGAGGGAAATGGGTTTAATGGTGGATGATGGGGTGATCACTTGAATGGCACAAGGGTGGTATCTAAAGTCTAAAGGGGAATAAGGGACTTAAAGGAATACGCCCCAAAGTTTGAGAAGGTCCACAAGTCAAACTAAAAAAGTTTAAATCTGTCATTTTTCGAAAATGCTGGTTTTTAAGGCATGCATGCATAGTATGCACGCATGCTTTAAATCCCTGGTTCGGATTGGGGAAGTTAGGGCCCGTGCTGGGGCCCATTTCTGGAGAAGAAGCAATTTGGCTATGCGTGGATTCTATGCACGCATAGCCAAATTTTTCCAAAAATTGCTCTATGCATGCATACTACGCACGCATAGCCAATTTTTGGCAACTAGCTCAAAAAGTGACTTGTAGGCCTAGGCCAAATTCAATATGGGTTCTATGAGTCTGGGATGGGTTCTATGGATCCAGGAGTGGTTCTTAAAGGGTTATGGGAGATGATTTCGGCAACTCGAATTGTCATGAACTAGAGTGCTCAACTTCATACAATATTGGAAGGATTGAGCCAAAATTGGGTGTCTACACCCTCCCTTGATCTGCCAAGTCTGGCACCATTCTTCGAATAACATTGCATGTAGAGACGTACTCCTCAGAGGTCGTGGTGAGTTGCCTATTGTATTGGTAAATAGGGTTGAAGAAGCGACCTATCAAACCCTTTCATTAGTGATTTAAGAAAATACAACATTATATTAAAATATTTAAAAAACTTAAATAACAATATACGTACCGGCTCCATGCAAGTCTTGGTAGATTTTTTTTTTCCTACCTGGCATCAATGATTTTTCAATATTTTTTACAGCTTTTGGAGAATTTTTCTTTAATGGCCAGTTTAGCTTTCTCTATCGCCTCATATAGATAGCCCATCGTAGGCCTATCATCCCCATCGACGAGTCTCAAAACTTGGACCAACGACTCAGAGACACTCAACACAATCTCCATCCTACTCCAGAAAAAATTATTATAAATTGTATCTGATACCTCCATTGTCAATGGTCTTTTCTTTTTCTAGGAGTGCCCTTTTGTACGCGGTCCACAAAGGCGACCCACACAGCTTTCAAACCATTCATGTGTCTCAACATGCTTTGCATTGCTATAAAGTTGGTCGTAAAACGAGTGATTGTCGGTCTTACCAAGTCCACATTATCGGTAAATGATTTCATCAAATTTACCAGACTAGCACTCTAGTATATGAAACTGGAGACTATCTTACTCTTCGTGATGACCTCCTTAAAGGAAGGGAAAGCCGAAAGGTCCTCAAGCATAAGATCTAAGCAGTGAGCCACGCACAATGTCCAATAAATATGTGGGTGTCTCTCCATAAGTTTCATGTCAGCGACCTTATACTTAGTCGCATTGTCAGTTACTATTTGGACGACCCTCTCTTCTCCGATATCGCGTACCACCTCATCCATAAGCTCAAACAAATATTTTATGCTTTTAACCTCTTTTGAAGTATTTACGAAGTTAAAAAAATAGTTCCTTCATCGCAATAAACTAGAAAGTTTATAAGGGACTGCCTGGTATGAGTCGTCCACCCATCACACATGATGGTGCAATCCCTTTCATCCCACACTAGATGAAAGGTCTTCGCATATACATCGACTTCTATAACTTCATCTTTAAGGAGAATCCCATAAACCTGATAAGTAGATGGTAGTCACTCCTGGTCCGGCCTCTGCTTGAGTGCCCATCATCGTGATAAAATATGGTGATTCGTTCACGTTAGCCGACACGTGATTTTACACTAGAAACTTTGTTATGAGCTTGCCCAACTTTTTTTCCCATGTCTTTAAGAGGGTACGAGAAATCTTGGGCTACCTGACACTCTGACTCCTGAATAAAAAAGGATCGATCGACCCTACAGATATCGTATTGAAGGAAATACCGGCCGGTCCACTCTCCTCCACGTTATATGGTGTCTGCCTCAACCCAGTACTCCTCTCATGATAAGAGGGTCCACTCAAACCATTTCAAACCTACATATTTCAGCTTCTTCATCTTCTTTTCTTCATTGTTCGACTAGACTAATTCTAGTAGCCCTCCTAAGGTTACGAAGCTCATCACGACCCTCATTATCTTCACATACTGCTGTAACTTCTTCCATTCTGATGTTGTCAAATAATTCTTTCTTTTTTCTCTCAGTCACAGTACGCTTTCCCATCATGACCTTCATCATCTTCACATACTCATAATTTCTTCCATTCTGATGTTGTCCAATAATTCTTTTTTTTCTCTTAGTCGCGTTATGCTTCCCTTTTGAGTCATCAATCAACTGTTTGATCATTTGTCTAACCTCTTTCGACACTTTTGTACAAGCATGCACCTCTCCTTATGCACTGGCAAGACGTTGCTTCAACCCACTTACTCTTCCACCCAACATAACATGCCCACAATAATTACATTTTGCAGTGAGTCTCTTGGGACCTATAGGCGTTTCGTTTCTTTTAACAAGTTCATGCTTATAAAAAAAAATGGTTCATGAGTTAGATTCGACATGGCAACACGAAACGCCTGTAGGTCCCAATAGACTCACTGCAAAATGTAAACTCATGAACCATTTTTTTATAAACATGGACCTGTTAAAAGAGAATTAAATAAATTAGTCCAATTCTAGAACATGAACAATAAGAAACTCTAAAAGATTACACACTAAAACACAACACCATGTAAACTCAACACAAAATGCACATAAAATATACAGATATAAACATGAGAGGAACAAATGGTAGAATAGAAACTCTACAACTGTGTAAATTTTGAACACCAACTACGCACCATTAAGGCCCATCTTAAACCATTGAATTGAATAATGAGCTTTAAATATCAGCCATTAGAATGAAAAAAATGGTCGATATAAATGCCCACAAATTGCATGGCTAGAATCTCCCTAAACAAATATTTTTGGGACAGATCATTTGAAATTTTAAGGCCATTGATGGTGTAAGATAATTTGAAATTTTGAACACCAATGTAGGTTAAGAGAGTCGGTCCCAAAAAAATTATGAGTTTCAACTTTCAATATTTAATTATGCACAACCCACCTTAACCCAAATTTCAAATCTGTAGATTATATACCATTAGAGCCCATCTTAAACCACCGAATTGATTAATATCAACCATTAAATTAGAAAAAATGTTCGATATAAAAGCCCACAATCGCGTGGCTAAAACCTGTTAAATATTATCATTACAAAAAACAATACTATTAGTGGCAGCCAAAAACTGCCGCTATTAACAAAAAACTGCTGCTAATACCCTTGTCGCTAATAATCTTTAATAATTTATTTGTTAATAGCGGCAGCTTTTTGCTCCAAAAAACTGCTGCTAATAATAGTTTTTTTGTAGTGTATTTAGATCTGGGTACAGGGCTGCATTGAGTTGGAAACAATTAGGTTCGAAAACAATTAGGTCAGGCAGGTCAACCTGACTAAACCTAATACTTTATATACATACTCAAGGAAAATAAGAGTTTTTAATTGTTTACCTGTTCAGGTCAGATTTTTGGGTCAGTTTTTCGGGTCTGGTTAGGCATATACCCTTGACACCTTGGGTTGGGTCAGGTGCACCATTAGGTTGGGTCAAGTTGAGCATATGCCATTTTCTTATCGGGCAGACCAATTTTTTGTCTCACCCAACCCGACCCATTGACAACCCTAATATAGGACATCCATCACATTGTGTTTGTTTGAGAGGCTATATGGATCATTAGACTGTAGATTGTTGTTACCATCCAAATGCCCAGATTAATGCTTAGCAAAACAAAAGATGATCATATTCTTGAATTTTTAAAAGGAAATCAATCAAGTCAAGTAAAACAACAACATAAATAATGACAATTTTATATATACAAGTGTGTATATATACATATATTGGTTGCATTACAAAAAATAAGATTATTAGCAGCAGTTTTTTAACT
Organism: Chloranthus sessilifolius; assembly: GCA_021018995.1. Lineage (NCBI taxonomy): Eukaryota > Viridiplantae > Streptophyta > Magnoliopsida > Chloranthales > Chloranthaceae > Chloranthus > Chloranthus sessilifolius. The sequence goes on from CM037593.1 coordinate 33,959,603, forward strand.
GCTGCTATTAGTCCTGTCGCTACCAAAAACTGCCGCTATTAGTCTTACCGCTACCAAAAATTGCCTTAACAGCAAGTGCCGGTAAAACACCTTATTTTTGTAGTGTCGGTCTGTCGATGTCCGAAGTCGATATCGGCTCTGATTTAGATCATTTTAAAAATAAAATGATGATATAAAAATCAATTAATCGGCTTAAAAGATGGTGGATTACCTTGAAAACCGGTATTTAGATCCTTAATAAACGCTTTACCGGAGACGCTCAGCCGGAAATAAAACTGATCCGGTGAATCGGTGAAGAGGGAAGGTGAGTTTTTATTGTTCATGAGCAAAACCTTGGTTTGGAAATTGGAACTTGGAACTTTGGATTCGGATTTTGGTGGGTTGTGCAACAGTGCAAGAGAAAGGACTTAAAGCGAAAAAGTAAAAGGTGGTTTGGATTTGGGGTGGAGGGGGAGCAGGGCCGGCCTTGATATTTTGGAGGCCTAAGGCGAGTTCCTAAAATGGGGCCCCTGTTTCATATTACTTTATAATATATAAAAATTTTGCCACAAGGAAAATTAAAATAAGAAATATATAGCCAAAAATGCCCTTTGTTCTATTCTAAAATTAACGGATATGAAATATATAGACAAAAAGTCTGAATTTTAGTTTAAATTCAAGTTGCCTTACGAGAGAAGAAAATTTTGAATCCGACTCGATTTTGGTGATCTAGCACTTAAAATCTTAGAAAATGGATAGATCTGAAATATATGGAGAGTTAAAGTTTCTTAATTCATAGCTACCATTTTGGAGATAGAGAGTTGCTGTGAAATTGATCATAAAGAAGAAATGAGACTTTTTATAAAAACCTATAAAAACAATAATTAATTACCTAAATAAAACAAGCAATTGACAACTAAAAAAATAGAGAATTTATGAAACAAAATATAAAAAGAAGAAACAGATTCAAAGATCAAATAATATATCAATCCAAACTCCCCAACGTGACAATAAAAATGAACTTTTTTTCCCCTTTGATCTGCTAAAAGGAACCCTCACAGAAAAGTAAAAAAGCAAAACTAAATATTGATTTAAAAAGGAAACACAACCCCATAATAAAATTAAATCGTGGAAAACATTTCATTCAAGATCTCCTAATGAAAAATAAATAGATAAGCAAACCACTTCGAAAAATCTACCGAAAATATAAAATAAACATTAAACATAAGGAACTCATCTCAAAAGATTATAAAAAAAAAAACAAATAAAGATTTATACAAATCTTCTCAACCAAAAAAAAAAATAATAACAAATTTAAAAACAAAAACCCATCTTCTAAATGACTAAATCCATCAAAAAAATAAAACCCATTTCAATGAATAGCTCCAAAATTTTTTATTAAAAAAAACTCGAGAATCCATAAAAAACAAAACCCATTTAAAAAAAATAAAATTCCAAGATTAAAGAATTGATACAGAGTGACATATCACAATACTAAGTAGAAAGGAAATAATAAAAGAACATGGATGTGATAGATACCTCGAGAGATAGCAGATTTGGGAAGTGAGAAGGGCTTAACATCTACTTTGTCCTCCTCAGATTCATCCTTGAAGTCCTAAAAATCGGCCTCAAAAGTCGTCTACGTAGAGTTGCGAGAGGAGAGGGTTTGGGTTTGGAGAGAGAAATGCTAGAGAGAAGAGAGGGTTTTGAGAGACCGAGAGAGAGAGGCGGGGGCCAAACCCTTTTATATATGCTTTTTCTTTTTTAAACCTAATTTGTAAAAGAAAGTTTGGATTTGGGGGCCCCTGAAAATCGGGGGTCCAAAGCAGCCGCCTGGCTGGTCTTGGTATAGGGCCGACCCTGAGGGGAAGCACTAAAACAATGGCTTGGATTTGGCGTGGAGCACCGAAAAGAAGGCCAAAAGAACCACCAAGAAGGCTAAAAAGAAGGCCAAAAAAAGATTGAACATACCAAAAAAATTTAATTTTTCCCCCAAATTTTCGAACCATCATATTATTGGCTGAAATTTTCAAATTATCAGCTGATAATATGATGGTTCAAAATTTTGGGTGAAAACTTGAAGTTTTCGTTTCAGCCACCACTGAAACCGATGCGTTTTGACCGAAATTTTGACATTTCGTCCAAAATTTTGAGCCATGGTCGGGATTGATGATTTTTCATTAAAAGGTCGTTGTTTTGTTCAACCATTAGAAGACAATATATTAACTTACACTCAATTGACCACCCAAACTTTCTAAAAATTTGTTACTAAGCTTTGGGTGACCGCCCAAACTTTCTAAAAATTTGTTACGAAGCTTTGAGTGTCCTAATTTATATTAGTAGATTCTCATCCATCCAAAATTATATTGACCACAAAAAATTATCTAAAATCTTCAAACAAACTTTTTTACGGTATTTGTTTTCATAACAATTATTTCTTTGATTTTTTAAACTAAATCCTACAATTTTGGCCTATTTTTAAGCTTCCCTCCATCTATTTAGGTGCTTCACGGATTTATTTTATTTTTAAAAAGATTTCTCTCACAGGATCCACTATGGTGTAGAGCTACATACTCACATATATGTTGTACAGGCTCTAGTATAATTAATTAAAAAAATTAAGAAATTTATTATATATAACAAGGTTTGAACTTAGAACCTAATCTTCACAAAACACTAAATCTACCACTAGAGCAATTCACTAAGATATGTAAAGAGAAAAAAAAAAACTTAATACATATATAATTTTATAAAGGCATCAAAATTGTTAAATAAAAAAACATTGAGTCTTCCCGTTCATCAGTGGAATATGTTCAACAGCTTCGATGGTCTCATGGTCCCTGCAACATATTGCCACATCATCCTACTATTTGGAGGATGATGACGAGGATAGTACTACCTCGTAATCATTCTTCAAGGGAATTTTGAATTAGGTCAATTTTGTTGAAACGACCTAATCGATATGTATGTGATTTTTTTTTATTTTGCATCTAGTTTCATTTGTAGATATATTTTTTTTAGCGTTTGCTTAGAAAAAAAATTATACAATTTTTCAATATTAATTGATTAGATAACCACCCTATGAAAAATTCTTGGCTCCGCCCCTACTTACACTCTCGATATTGCTGCTGCAGGAGCATATTCGAGGCATAAAAAGTAGTTTATATTTTTCCTAACATATCCTCTTGAGTGATTTTTTCTCCGCACAATTTTAATTGTGAACTGATTTTAAAGAGTGAAGAGTTGTACCTGCTAACAGTCTTAAAATCTTACAACCTCAGGTGCATCCAGTCATAACGAGCTTTTGGGAGGATTACGATCTTCTAGTGCTTATATCTCCCTCTTAAACTATTCCACAAAGTGAAAGGATCCTTTACAGTAAGGTACTCAATTTTTAATTTTTCTTGTAGATAATGGCGAATAAAAATTATGATTTTAACGCAATCCTGTTGAGATGCTTTATTTCCTTCCTTAACAGTGTTTTCAAGATTCATAGCCTCAAGATGGATCTCACCATCAAGGATCCAAGATAAGTAATTATTATCAGAAACATCAAGAGTGACAAACTCAATTTTTATAAAATTTGACATTTTCTATAACAAAAATATATAGAAAATTAGATGAGCCATTTAAAATATAACAAACTAAAATTATCAAATATTTTTAGCACTAATATGACAATTTTCTAGTCAATATTATCTCACATGAAATATATTCATATATTATAATATGATAATTCTCACTGCTTTAAATAAATATTAAAAGAGCATAATAATCAACAAAATTGATTACTATATCATAAAGAAACATATTGCTAACGAAGAATATTAAACCAATAGCTTTTGACGTCAAAAATAAAAGACTCAACAATTGATCGGAGCATCGTGTTGTAAAATCAAAAGAAAATGAAGAAAAAATAAAGAGACTGCAATATATGAAACTAGTTCTTCAAGAACTCTATATCATTCACTTTTCTTAAGTTCTCATACTTTCACAAGACTCTTTTATATGGAATTACAATGCGAGAATATAAAAGGTTAGGAGAATATGAAAGATTAAGAGAATACATACACATTGTCATAATTCTAAAAGAGTTATATAGTATGTAATGGATAAGAATTCTAAAGGATTACATAAATGTGATTAAAAATTTTAAAAGATAAAAACTAAATGGTCATCCATCATAAAAAATATATTTATAATAGTATGGAGTGTTATGAGTAAAAGTATCTTTTAATACTCACTTGAAATATTTAAAACAAATGCGTATTTTAAAAGTCTTAGAATACACGTGTCACGTGTCATAACATTCGTTTTATTTTTTTAAAAGGTTAGGGTCTTGACCCTATTCAATACATAATGATAGGTTGGACCTAAGCATTAAATAATGGGTAGGTGTTGACCCTCTCAGGTAAAATCCACTATAGTTTTTCTCTTAAGCAAAATAAATACAAAGTACTTCACAGTATAACTAAGAATTAAGAGATGGAATAAAAAATTGTTGGTAAAAATCACACCACCTCAAAACAATTTAGATTTCAGGAGTTACAAATCGCCCTCTAGAAACCCTAACAACCATCCACCCGTATACAACCCTAATACCTCTAGTTCCATCGCCTTTTATTTAATAAAAACAAGAACATATTAAAAAAAGACCAACCTATTTTTTTATCAGTTAAAAAAAAAGACGAACCTCTGTAGTAAGAACTAGTAGCAAAAAATATAAAGGAAAATACCACTGAGCCAGTGATAAACCCCCAAACCTGATATCGATAGGGTCAACCAAAAGACCATAGGAGCTGCAGAAGGAAGAGTCGTGATGATCACATGCATAGTAAAACTACAGGCAAAATAGGGAAAAAGGTGAAGAAAGTTATTTCCAGGTGACCAATACCTCGTAAGTTCTCTAAGAATACTTCATAATTCAATCTATACTCTATAGCACTCAATAGAGTATTAAAATTTATAAACATCTTACCCATCTTATGCCTTCTAATAAGGAAACTAATTAAAACTAATTAAACATCACCATCTACTGAGGTTAAGAGGATTCATCGATTATGGAAAGCTTTAGGGGATTCATTAGTTACATTGAGGTTTATGGGAAGGACAGTGTTATAAAGTGGACAATTTTGTAGACAGCTTATGTGGTGCGGTGTGACTGGCTGCACACATAGTGGGGCCGAAGCACTGCAGCTAGTCACGTCGCGCCACATAAGTTGTCTGCAAAATTGTCTATGAAAAACTGCCCACCGTTTATAATTTTCCTTATAGGAAGCTCGCATTATGCAGGCATGTATGTAATGGTGCACAACATTCCCTGACCCTTAAAACCCCCCCGCACTTTATCCTCAAGGGCTGAATTTCGGATGTCATTGTTAAAGAACAATGTCAAACTGCCATATCAAGGACATGTTTGGTCGTGAACGAGGACACCGTGACACACACATTGTTCGATTAAGCACTAGCCAAGGTGCTATGAGTACTTGTTCTCGAGGCGTGTTGAAAACTATGCCAGCAAAATGATGCCTCATCGTTCCCTCCATCCAGTAATTCTGAGGTATTGTATTTGGCTGAGCCAAATACATCAAGGCAAGTTTGAGCATTGAATTGCCGAAAAGGGACATGATACCCATATATCCATGCACCTTCCAACTCTCCCCAGGTTGAAAAAGGAGTGCCTTAAATTCCACCATCCATGGATCAAAATTTCGTCCGATACCGATACGTATCGGTATTGGACCTGAACGGTACCGTATCGTTCAGTTTATCTGTATATGCCCGGACGATACATTCAATGTATCGTCCGGTATGTTACTGTTCCGATATGTATCGTCCGATACGTATCGGTTTTGAGCTCGGACGATACGTATCGGAATGACAAGATTTTGACCCTTGCCACCATCTACAGAATATATTGAAGTTTAATCTCACGTCGGGTAAATTATAACCTTAGTCTCTCCCCTTATAGTATCTTGGGCCCCTCCACTCATTGCCAATTGATTTTGAATTGGATACACAAATTTATCGGAATCATGACTGATCACAATCATCATTGATAAATCTTTGATAGATCTCCTTGCACAAATCTCCTTCAGCATTAGGCAGTACTCCTCATGACCCATCATTGATAAATCTTTGATAGATCTCCTTTCATAAATCTCCTTTAGCATTAGGCAGTACTCCTCATGACCTTTTTTAGAGAAATTTGTACCTTTTGAAATCTCCTCTTCGATATCAAATGTTGTCATCCTCACGAGATATTAAAGCACTTTAAATGGTCAAAAAGAGAGAAAAGGTATGTGGTGATCGGAGCGATGTATTCAGTGTTGGGGTTGGGTACCAAGGATCATGGTGCATAGTGCAACCATCCTACGAAACCGAACCACTTTACAGAAACAGCTACCAAGAAACCTAAAACAATTCAATCCCATTGTGGGAACAACAGCATCAAGCGCACCTGATAATGAGATACACCAAGCGTGCAGTAATTGGGCAAGTTCTCATGGGACCAACGTAAGGGGCAATGCTTGAATACCTGCATTGGCCTCAGATTATGATCTTAAGGATACGACGTTGAAACATTTTGTGAACTCGAACCTACGACCGTCTGATGTGTAAATCATTGAACTAGTATCGATTAGTATGAGACAAGTGCTAATCTAGGACCGATTTGAATCTGCCACTAGAAGGAAACATTTGTCCGATGCGTTAGCTATGAACCAGTATCAATTTGCTCAAGACTTGTACTAACCTCGAATGGTATTGAATATACACCATACTGAGACATCGTCTAATGCGATAGCTATGAACCAGTATCGTTGAAAAACACCAGTACTAAATCTAGCTTTGATTTAAAACTTATCACCATCCCTAAATGTATGGTCTAATGAGTTAGCTATGAATGAACCAGTATCAGTTTGTACAAAACAAGTACTACCCAAGTATCAATTCGAATATAGGATTTGCCAAAACATATCCACAGATGCGTGAACCACTATCAATTTGTAGAAAAACAAGTACTAATCTAGCATCGATATGATCTAACTGACGCTAGGTTGCAAATCAATATAAACAATAAATAATTAATATATCATCTAACCAATTAGCTATGGTGAAAAAGGCAAAACTATGGTGGTCAATCCTGAAATTTTTTCCATATATATATATATATGATACAAGTGTTTATCTCTAGCATGGATCTGAATCTAACACCTTACTAAGGTCGTACCGAAATATATCATCTAACCAATTAGCTACAAAGCAATAACAATTTGTATAAGACGAATACGATCTAGCATCAATTTGATTCTACCATAGATTCCAAGATTAGTACTAGTGAAGAGAACTATCATAAGAGCATATAAGCAGGCAGTAAAAAGCATCTAATCTAATTAATATGTAAAAAGGATACAACATAGCACGTGGCTTCCAAGATTGAAGACTCCATTGATATTTCTCAATCCCTCCCATATATCATTAGTAAGCCATATTCATCAAGCCTACAAAAGAAAACCAAACGAATAAACGCACATCAGCTAGAAAGTCCAAGCAGACCCTCACAAATGTGCTTCAGGACGTAAATACGAGTAAACCGATTAACTATTTTTTACTCGGATTCAGTACCATCAAAACAGATCAGTGGTGTTGAGCAGACCGGACTACCATTACGAACAAAAGACGAAGAAACTACTAAAATTCATGAAGGCTGATACGAAGGATAGATAAACAGAAGCATCTCGGTCATTATCGTCACTAATCCTTCTTACTTTGGTAACATTGCAACCCTACTACCTGTAGATCAATTTACAGCAAACAAAAAACCACAATTTTCATTAAAATATTCATAACAAAAAAGCATGGATGAGTTGTAGAGGTACCACCTGGAGTAGATCATTTCTATAAACAAACTACAAACCACACTATAAATACCATATTACTATTAAACAACATGGTTGAGTTGCAGATGAAGATAACATAGAACATAAGAACTAGTTGTTTTTTTCCCTTCAGGGCAGGGTTGACTCGAGAAATCCCATTTGATCCACCAAGAGTTGTACATCTTCACCACCCCAATCGGATGGCTCCGCAGATAATTCTTCCACTTCGACCTCAATCTCCGAACGATCCCCTTCGTCTTCTTCATTGCTACCAGCAAATATGTCCTTCAATAATTCTTCCCATATTATGTCATTAAGAGAACCCGAATCTGAACCTTCAGCCATCTGCTCTTTACCGGGACAGCCTGGTCTGTTGTCAACAGCAGAAAATAATTGCTCAATCTCTGATTCAATTGAAACTTCTTCATGGGTCTGTTGAATTGAGCTTATTGTTCGAGTTCCCATGGCCGAGATCACTTCGGCTTGCAAATTCTCTGAGCTTTCATTCGCGGTTAATCTCCGTTTCCTTTTGATCCCACCCAATTCGTTCCTCTTTTGCTCGTTACGCTGAATTAGTTGCTGAACAAAGGTCGGGTTTTTTAAGGCTCTTGCTAAGAAGGCCATCATCTGTTGCTGTTGTCTTTGAGTACTGTTCAACCGTTTTTCTACGTTGACCAGCTGAGCATGAGACTTCTGCTGTTGCTGCCGTAGTTTCATGATTTCCATCATCAACATATTTCGATCTCTTTTCAATCTATCAATTTCGGTTTCAGGCCCAAATTGTCCTAATTCCACACAAGCTCCCATGCCCTGTTGTTGCATGTTCTGAATGGCATGTTTCCTCCTCTTGATGTTCTTTAAGAGATGCTTTTGGCCTCCCAAAAACCCTTCGTTTGCGAACTCCCATCGATCCGGATCAACTTTTCGGAAACCCTGCAATAAATATTAGTGAATTTAATCACCAAAGCTAATTTATATTTAGCACAGGATGATAGAATTACCAAGAATTTATATTAAGCAAAAAATTTGCAAAATCTAGTGCTTGAAATTAAAAAAAACTGAGCAAAGAAAATGATCTTGAATCGCCGAAAATAGTTGAAACCATGGTTTAAAGAGCGATATATATACCTTTCAAAACAAAAAAAAGGAGCGATATATTTCGGCATATCGACCAGGTATTAATTTGTAAATATTTAAAAAAATGTGCCCAAAGGGAATTTGGTATTCTGTCCGGTTCATATCAGATACATATCGGATGTATCTGATACGATAGGCATTTTTTTATGAATAGGATGTATCCTATGCATATCGGATTCATATCAGATACACTTGAGCTAAAAAGAGCATCTCTTTTCATGAATAGGATTAGGATGCAACTTTTTTGGTACCCAAAAGCTAAAAAGTTATAAAATAAGCCACTAAAACACACGTCAGAATTTTTCCCTCCTAAAGAACTTACAGTAAATGGAATCTCAGTTTTACTAGAAATCTCCAGAATTCAATATTAGAAAGACAATTTTGCACTATTTAACCTTCACTGTGCACGGTAGGTTAAATAGCTGATATATATATATATATATATATATATATATATATATATATATATATATATATATATAACGGAAACTTGTCAGAAAATAAAAAAACAAAACAAAACAAAAGGAAAAAAAAAAAGCATGTTGCGGAATGCATGTCAACTGAGATCCAGATTCCAGAATACCCAATTTAGTAGAAATATTGCCCAAAAACTACAGAAAACTGCAATAACTTAGCTGATAACTTAGCAGTTAGCAGATTCTTGAGCTCGCCTTCACAAAAAGAGGCAATTCTTACAGAAAAACACAAATATTAGAAGAACCCAGAACCTTCACCACACTACAAGAGTATCCAAAATCAGATTTCCAAACTGGAAAATTGAAAAAAATAAAATAAACTCTCAACTTACAGTCAACAATTGAAAAATATAGCTTTATGTAAGTCCCTATTCATTATTAAATAAAAATACTTGCAAGAGTTGGGATTTTTTCCTCCCTAGGAAATCAATATAACTTTGAATTCATCACTAGAAAAAAAATGAAATAAATCAAAAATAAAAAACCAACAACTTGGCAAGTAATTCTTTAAAAAAAAAAAAAGAAATTTCAATTCTCCAAAATAGCCATGAACCACATTATTATTAGAAACAAGCACATCTAATGCAATCTAGAACCAATTAAGTGAAGACGACTGAGAATTGGAAACTTACATATGTGTTGAGCTGGCGAATGAAGCTAGAGAAGTTGCCGTGCTTGAAGTATCTAGGGAGCAAATTGGTGGAAAACTTGTGGGAATCCCAGACAACGAAGCTATTACGAGCTGTGCTCCACGACACCACTGAATCAGTTGCAGGGTCCTCGACCATCTCGAATGTCTTGGTCAAGAATGGTGGAGGACCCACATCGTGTAAGCCTTCCATTGGCTGTGGAGATAGCATTGAAGCACCAATAATCTCCTCTTCTTTCACAGTAATTACAACTTCCATTACTAGAGAGAGAATTATGAGTACAGGGGAATTGAAGAGTGTTGCATTGACACTGAAATGGAATGGGTTTGAAGATTATGATGTTTTCAGTTAACATTCATCCTTACAATTCGAATTATTTGTTAGTGATGAGACGAAATAGGGATTGATTTGCTGGATTTTTGGTTTTCTGTCAGTAAAGAGGATCTCTATGAATTGGTGGGTTTTTGGATATCTGATTTGGGTTTGCAGATTTTTGATGGATTCAGATAGAACTCATCTTCGAATTGGGATTTTTTTGGTAATGTGATCTGGGTTTTCGAGGTTTGGTGAGTTTGCTGAAGGAAAACAGGTTCCAATTCATTCAGGGGCTCTGTAAAATGTGTTTCAGGTGTCTTCCATATTCAAAATGGGTAAGGGATTGACTGAGTTGGTTGCTTGATTTGTTGGTTCGGGTTTCTTTGGTTCTCGGATTTGCAATTCGATATGGTGGATTTCTCTTCTGGGACCCTCATGATTCTGTTTGAGAACGGCGGTTGAAGCACACAGAGTGCTTATATTGGGGATCAAGAGAAAGTTCCGGAGACGCGTCAATTTCTTAGATCTTTCTGACATATGATTGCCAATTGTGCATCCACTTGTCTCTCAATCCGTACTTTCTAGAATCTTCTAGGATATAAACATCACTTGTACGGTGGTTATATTGAAGTAGGGGTCTCAATGGGCCAGGCCGGGTTTGGATTGAGCCTTAAACTGGCTGATTATAAAGGAGCGTTTTAAAGTTAGCTTCTACCTGGCCCGATTATTAATCGGACCTGGCATGGATGGGCCAGCCCATTTATGAACTGAGCTTAAATTACCTAAGCCAACACTCGACCCATAACAAGTTGGATCAGACCTCAGGCCACTTGGCAATTTCACAACTTCTGTATAAAATAATTCACCTGATGGAGTCGGGTTGAGTTCAATATTGGGATTTAACGGCCTAACTTTTAGTTGGGTTTTTAGAACTAATCAAGGCTAGTCCATTTCTATATCGGGCCTACCTATTGGAAGCCCGGCTCTTTCTTCGATACATATGGATCTCGAAACCGCATCATGGAATGATTTTACACTTTTTATCCAGAAAGTTCCCTATGAAATATAAATTATAAAATACATATGGGGCGAAAGAATGTATGTTTATAAATAAATTAATCAACCTTTCAAAAAAAATTAATCAAAATGTATGACATGCGAAACATATATAATTGAATCTGGGTATCATTTCACAATTAAAAAGAGTCTAAACTTTTCAATCGAATGGAATATTATTAATGATTGATCGTTTGACTAACTACATAGATGAAGATGTGATCTAGAGCGCATTTGATTGTGTTTTAGGCCTTGTTTGATAACATGAAAATATAATTTTATTGTGGAAATGAAACTTAGTTTTTAATTGTTGTTGTTTGATAGCTATTTAAGGAGATGGAAATGAAATTAAGTCACCCTACATGGAAATTGAATTTCCATACACCAAATCATTTTAGGAGGAAATCATTTCAACCCTTCAAGTGGCTGAAATTGAGTTTCCTACTAACAAAATAATAATGTTTTGTTATTGAAAATCTAAAATTATTTGTAAAAATTTTTTAATATATATATATATATAAATTGACTATTAAAAAGTAACTTCAATTTCTATGACCATCATACTAGTATAATCACTATGACCACTACATTATCTAGATCATACTCTTTTCAGCTAATATTTGACTTTGATCAAAGTTTGAATTTTAATCAAACTTTAATTGGATTTATAAGCTATATAAAGTTTTGACTTTTTATGAAACTTTGACTACTGAAACATGATAATAAGTTGTTAGTTAGTAATATATTATCAAATTTTTAAGGGTCAAAGGTTGACTTAAGGTCAAACTTTGACTTTTAATTAAAATTTCTTTTTTATTAAACTTAGAGTCTAATAATTTGATGACAAAAAAAAGATACTGTCGTATTGATGTATAATTTGATATTAGATTCTCAATTGTTTTAGTCAATAGTTTGACCTTTAGTCAAACTTTGACTTTTATACAAATTTTATTTTTAGTCAAACTTAAAACCTGCTTATAGGTAGAGTCTACTACTACATAAATTTATATCGTATCAGTACAATTTTTTCTTGGTCAAAGTTCGATTTTCTATAAAATGTTATAAAATTTTATTAGTGAAATATTATAATTAAAAATATCTATAATTATTTTCATTTATAATTTGAAAATACATTGCCTCATTTTTATTGGTCAAAGTTTGACTTTTAGTCAAAATTTAACTTTTATTCAAATATTGACTTTAGTCAAAAATTGAAAAGTGTATCTTGACAGTAGATAGTGAATATTACTATTGTTATTTATATTTTGGTAATATAAATTTTAACCAGTCAAAGTTTGATATTTGGTCAAACTTTGACTTTTTAATACGATTTAATTTTTTTGAACTTCTATATCCCCAATGAGATTATCATTTTTTTAATTTATTACTTTCTAGTATATTACTAAATTTTATTTCACTTTTTTTTATATTTGGTCAAAGTTTGACTTTTTTAAAAGTTGATATTTAGTCAAAGTTCTTACTAGTGTAACCTAGCGATGGATACGAATACTGTTATGTTAATTTGCAAGTTGGCAGTAGATTGTCGAATTTTTTATTGGTCAAAGTTAAAAATTTAGTCAACATTTGACTTTTTAAAAAATTTGAATTTTCTTTTAAGTTTAAAAAGTTAATTTTATTTCAATATATAATACATACTAGCATTTACTATATAACTTTGTACTTTAATCTTAAAAAATTTTATTAATCAAAGTTGTACGTTTAGTCAAAGTTTGACTTTTATTAAAAGTGAATATTTGATCAAATTTTGACTAGTGTAACCTAAAGATATATATGAATATTGTTATATTAATTTACAATTGGACTTTTATAACTTATTGGTACATTGCAAAAAAAAATTTTGGTCAAAGTTAAAATTTTAATCAAAGTTTGACTTTTTTAGAAATTTAATTTCATTTCAACGTATAAACTTATAGTAGATACTAGAATTTATTGCTTTGTTATTTAGCTTTACATATTTTTTTTATCAAAATTTGAAGTTTGGTCAAATTTTAACTTTTTATTTGAGTTTGACTTTTCAAACTCTAACTTATGTAACTTAGTAATAAATAGTGATTACGATGATATTAATTTGTAACATAATAGAATATCATTAAAAAAATTATTGATTAATATTTGACTTTAATAATAAATGATCAAAATTTAAAAATTTATTTTCAAAGATACTAATCAAACAAGAGAAATCAATTTCCAATGAATTCATTTATCAAACACACTAATCAAACAGTGGAAAATTCATTTATAGAGGAAATCATTTCCTAAGAAATCAACTAAGAAATTGATTTCATTTCCTCTTTAGAGTTTCATTGCTATCAAACAGGGCCTTAGGGACTGTTTGATAACCGAGAAACCTAAATTATGAAATGAAATTAATTTCCTAATTATTTTTTATGAAATGAATTTAGGCGAAAATAAAATTTATATTGTTTGATTAGGTGTCTGAGAAATAATTTCTCATGAAAATTGATTTCTCTTATTATTTAAAATATAATTTAGAAATGACTTTTTATCTAAATAATAAAAGCCTATTTGGATCAAAAGTACATTCAAAATACATTCAATTTAAGTTACTGTCAATCTTTTATACTTTTATTAAAGTAGAAGTTAGTCTTGGAAATATCTTGTGTAAGAAAAAAAAAAATAACACTTACTATTATGTTATATTAGTTAAAGTTTTACTAAAAGACAAACTTTAATTACAAGTCAAACTTAATTAAAAAATTTGATAATATTTTGCTAAGTTACAAATTAGTAAAACGGTAACCACTATTCACTATCAAGTAACAACAATCAAAGTTTGAAAACGTCAAACTTTGACCAATAAAATTTACAAGGACTAATTAAAAATTTACATATGAATAGCTAGTATCTATTGTCAAGTTAAAACCAATCAAAGTCAATTTTTTATTAAAAATCAAATGTTAACAAAAAGTCAAACTTTAACCAATAGAAAATCTTGCAATGTACCGCAGAGTTACAAATTAACAAAACAATGGTTGTTATCCATTGTTAGGTTATACTAGTCAAAATTTAACCAAAAGTTAAATTTTAATAAAAAGTCAAAATTTTACTAAATCTCAAAATTTAACTAATAAAAAATTTGATAATATACTTTCAACTTAAAAACTGACATAGTGGTAATCGCTTCCAAGTTACAATAGTCAAAGTTTGAGAAAAACATCAAATTTTGGTAAAAAGTCAAACTTAACCAAAAGTTAAACCTTCACCAATAAAATAAATATTCCCCAACTTACAAATTAACACAGTATTAGTCATTATATAATGTCAAGTTAGACTATAATTTAGGCATTTTATTATCATGTTACAAACTAACACAACAGTACCCATTATTCACTACTACATTATACTAGTCAAAAGTTGATAAAAATTCAAATTTTAATAAAAATAAACTTCGACAAAAATTCGAATTTTGACCAATAAAAATTACATTGATAAGCTTTAAATTTTCATAATTGTAGGCACTATCCACTACTAAGTTTGACTAAAAGTCAAATTGACTAGATGTCGAATTTTTTATCAAAAGGTTGTAGGCACCTCATTTTCGTCATCTCGGAATATACAAACTTGTTCGGTCAACCTTTGCCCTTGCTCATGACTTTTGAAAAGGGACCACGCCATCTAAGAGTCTTAAAACCCTAAAAACCCCACAATCTGAAAATTATGCACCATAATAATAGTGTATAGTTGAGTCCCAAGCCCTGTTGACCGAAAGTCAAAGGTTGAGCCAGAACCCTAACAATATTTTTCCCATTTGAAAGCCCAGATGTGAACCTTTTTTATCGGACTTTGGTATTTTAGCAACACTTTGACATAATAGAATTTATGAGCTTTAAAGTTTCGCAAAAAGGCTTGCCATTTGAAAGTTAGAAATTTGACCAAATTACAAAAAATCATATTTTATTCTTGAAGTGGAAAGTTGACTTTTTATTCTTTGAAGTTTTTGATCTGACACTATTTTTATTGAATCCAAATGGGGGGTATTTCGTTATTTACATGTAATATCTTAAGTAAATAGAAGAGAAAGAGTTAGGACATTTACTTAAATAATATTACATGTAAATATATATGCCTATCTGTCTTGACCTGCCTACCTGCCTGCCTGAAGTCTTTACCCACAGACCCAGTCCCAACCAAGCCCGGGAGGTTCCTGAATTCCACGCATGAACCAATGCGCATAATTGATTAAGCGCAGGACCCCCTGCGCACAATTGGTCCCCAAGTCGAACTCGGACTTGAATTCTTTGAACCACCCGTAGTCCTGAATTACGCGGGGATCAGCTTGCGCACAATTCAATTACGCGCATGACCCTTTGTGCGGAATCAGTCCAAGTTGGACTTGGCCGAAGCTTCTGTGTGCCACATGAAATTCCAAATTTCGCGCATATACCAACGTGCAGAATCGATTAAGTGCATCCCTTCATGCATGGAATTGGTCCAGACATGAACTGGGCTCTAATTCCCATGGCCGCTCAACTGCTCCGATCTCGCGCAAATACACTTGCTCGGAATTGGATTCCATGCATATCCATATGCGCGGAATTATTTTCGAACCTTATTGAAACTAGGATACCTGCCTAGCCGGTCACTCCTGAGTCGATGACCGACTCAAGACAAATTAAGCGCTAGTACCCATGCGCAGAATTCAATTATGCACCTGATGTCATACACGAAATTCATCAATCCCGCACATGGCCACATCCGCGAAATTAGTCCGTTACCTATAAATAGACCCCCTTCCCAGCAACCAAAGGGACCAATTTCTCTATTTTTTCTCTCCTCTCTCAAGCTTCCCCCTTTGATAAAATTCGAGGTTCTCTCTGGGGGCTTCCAAAGAAAGGGTCGAGCTGCCTTCTAGACTTCTAGAATCGCGGACTCTTCCCTAAGAGTCCCAGGTAGTCAAGCTAGCGGCACTAGCCCGCTAGTCTTGACTCTCGAAGTAGTATCAAAGAAGGAAGTGCTCAACCTAGAACCGATTAGGTCCTTAACCTCTTTCAGTTTTTAAGCCTTAGCCACTCAATTTGCCCAAGGGAGCTTATGGAGGGTACCCTGGAACGGGGCTGATCCTCCCAAGCGTAGCAGGCCACCTCCCCCTTTTCTTAGAGTAGATTCCGAGTAGAATTAGGAAACCAAGCTAGTTAGATCTTAGGCAAGCAATAGTTGCTGGAGTCGACCGGCCGACGGTTCAGTAAAGGAGTCAATCCGCATCTCTGCGCGTGATCAGTGATGTGTTACAGCATCGATAAATATATGTAGGTGGCGATCGCATCATCCAGGTACTCTCTATTTAATATTCATCTTTTTATTTCAGGATTTAATATTTAATAGTTTATTATCTATCGCCTTAGCCAGAGTCCACTCGGATCGAATTGGGCCACTTCTTCCGGGGACCGAAAGGAACTCAGAAAAAATACATACCAACAGACTGGCGATCGCGATGTGACCTCTTTTCTCTAAGGTTGCTCCGATTTAATTAATTTTATTTTTATTTATTTATTTTCTTTCATTTTTTTATTTATATTTTTTTCCGCTTTATCACTTTTCTACATACACTTGCACATGGATAAACTTTTCAAAAAAAAAAAATTATTTTAAAATGGCCGACATCAGAAAATTAAACTTTAATAATGTCGACCCACCCTCATAGGACCGCCCTAGAGATCCCGAGTATAACGTTAGGCCGTCTCCCTAGATAGCCCAACGTCGTGCCAAGGTAAATACAGTCAGTGAGAGCAAAAAATACCCCTTCGCTCCACGAAACACAAATCACAGCAACATCAACAGAGAATATGACGATGGAAAGAACTCCACGACTAGCCAAATTATGGACCACACCGCCAACAAGCTGATGAAGGAAGGAAAATAAGTTGAAAGGACGCCGACTTCTCCATATGCTCCGAATCCTCCAACACATAACACACGTACCCCTCACATCCCCTATAATGACTACCACCAAAGACAACCCTCCCCCGAGACCTCAAAAGACGATACCACCATAAACGTAGACGACCTCTCTCGACTTCTAGATGACTACATGGCTAAGAGGGAACGCTCAAGATAGTCCTTTGGATTAAACAAACTCTGTCGAAACACTGAATTCACTGTACCCACAGGCTATAAACCTCCAAAGTTTAATAAATACAACGGTACAGGAAATCTGAACCATCACCTGGCATTGTTCTGTAATGATTGTCGACCAATCTGCACTAATCATGGGCTCCTCATCCACTACTTCCAACGATCTCTAGAAGGAGAAGCCCTTGACTGGTTCGTTGCCTTACTTCTAGCCGAAATCAAAACATTTGAAGACTTAGCCGATAGATTCTTAGACCAATACCAACACTTCACTCATGAAGAAATCAGTCTCGTTGACTTAATGCACACAAGACAAGAAGACGATGAAGACTTCTCGATGTTCGCTAACCGCTGGAGGAGGCTGGCTGCCTGAATAGGGAATCAAATAAAAGAAAATGATGCAATAGAGATTGTGATCATGAATACCCGAGAACTCCTTCAAAGCACTCTCATCTTAAGCGACTATCATAATTTCACAAGCCTTCATCAACGCGCTTTACACATAGAGAGTCACTTGAAAAATGGAGACCTTGATCTCTCTACCCTAACATCTAATGGACCCTCCTCTAATGACTCTGAGACAAACACCCTAAATGAGACTCTAAGCCTAGAACAAATTAATAAAAACCAAGGGAAAAACCAAACAAACCCTCAACCATACCACCCATATGACCAAGCTCAAGATCTATACACAAACCTATACCTTGACCAAAACCAATTACCACACACAAACCAAGATCAACACCCTTATCAACCTTTATATAGCAACCAATACACAAACCTGCACTGTGATCAAAACCAACTCCCCGACATTGCGCAAACTAACATCACTTGCTACAATCCGTTATTTGAACAAACTCCATCAAACCCTCAACTTGCATACGATACCGTACATTCACTCACTCCTACCCCATTCCACCCGGCTAGCCTGATCTAGAGGATTGAACCCCCTTCAGATCATGTCCATACGATCAATTCATGGCCAACTAACCTAGTCCCGCGTACCTATAAATGCTAAATTACCTTTCGCCTTGAACCAGTCACCAAGATCACTAAGACCCAACCTATCACCGAATTCATCCCTAAATTAACTCAACCCATCACCAAAATCAATACACTTACCCCCGAACCAACTTGACCTACCTTCGAATTCGATAACTTACCAACCAATGAGTCAACCACTGTGTTCCTAGATCTTTCGCCTAAACCAACCTTACGAACAATACTTGGACAAACTTACATACCAGTTTTAGACAAAATTCCCAATCTAATCTATCCATATACTACCACACCATTCAAACTTAAACCTATCATAAAACTAAACTCTGAACCCAAACTCGTAATCAAATCTATCCCCGAAATCACCAGCCCTCTCACTTCAGAACCAATCCACCTGCGACACCATTTATACTTAAACCAATTACGAAACTATACTTTGAACCTAAACCCGTAATCGAATCAAGACCCCTAATCAAACATACTTGGAATTAATCCTTGAGCCCAAACACATTATCGGACACATGATCGAACACATCACCCCACCAACCTTAAACCCGACCCTTGAACTAATCCCTACATCAACTTCAAAACATGAACTCATCTCCCCACTAACCTCAAAATCAACTCTCGAATTAACTTGTACGCCCACTTCAGAACCTAAACTCACTGCCACCTCACCACCTTCAAAACAAAATATCGAACCCGAATCTATTATCAAACATACTCTCGGACCATCCATTTCACTCACCCCAGAATCAACTGTCAAACCGATCTCGAAACCAACTCACAAATCAATCTCTACACCCGCCTTAAAACTTAAACTCACCACCGAACTTATCACCTCACCAACCACGAAACTGAGCCCCAAACCCAAACCTATTATCAAAACTAAACCTATCATCGAACTCAAACCTATCATCAAGCCTAAACCTGTTATCAGGCCCAACATTGTCACCAAGCCTAAATCTACTGTCGAACATAAACTTGTCACTAAACCTGTTATCAGACCCGACATTGTCACCAAACCTATATCCACCATCGAACATAAACTTGTCACCAAATCTAAACTTGTCACCAAACCTAAACCTATCATCAAACTTAAACTTGTCACAAAACCTAAACCTATCATCGGATCTGAACCTGTCATGAAACTTGAACCTATCGTCAAACCTAAACCGATCACCGAATACAAACTTGACATCAAGCCTCAAACTATTAGTGAATCTAAACCTATCCTCGAACATGAACCTATCACTGAACCTGTAATGACCCTAATTTTTACTAGCATTGAATCGTTGACTTTTGATGATGATATAATTTGCTTTGACCAGTTTGACTTGGTCAAACCGTTGACGTCTGTGATTCGGCCTCTGGCCCATCTATCTTAACTTGGGTAAATGCACCCAGTACACAAATCTGAAACCAATTCATTATTCGAGCAATACAATTTAAACTCAAACCTTTATGTGAGGTGTGCGTGTTGCACACGACTCGAACCAGGGACCGAACCAAGTTCGAGTCCAATGACCCAAACTAACATATGGTTATAGGAATAGATATACATAGTAGAATTCCTAACACTAACGCACCCGACTATCTGTACGTGCCTGGCAAGGCATGCGCTAATCGCCGGAGGTTCCGGAATATGTTATCTTGAAAAATATATGCTTTAGTGTTAAGAGTCCTTATATTTAATGGCGTGAATAGATACGCAAGTTATGTGAGAGCACCAACGATTAAGAACATGGTAGGCACACACAAGGTTCGGGGGGTCAAAACCTGTTGGGTGCATTTCATACACTATTTTTGGACCATAGGATAAGAGCCTGCACACCAATTCACGGTGTGCCAGCTTCACACTAAGGCAGCCCCTTTAGTATAAAATAGGCTCTCACGCAGAAATGAGAGTTCACAATTCGTAAGGTAGAACCGAGAAAGGGTCGAAAGTGAGAGAACTCCTCTTCTTCGCATGCATTTTCTTTTGAGAGATCTTAGCCATTGATCCCTCTCAGATCCTTCCTCTTCTTCTTCTCAAGAGTCCCTGTTCTGCTGGGAACATCAAGAAACTACAATCGTAGATGCCACTATTTCTTCAATTTTGATGATCGTAGGATTTGCATGCACCATCTAGGAAGGTAAATTTCGAAAAGCTTCACATGCGTGCCTAGATCATAGGATGATTGTTGGGTTTTGAGCTTGATTAGTGTGTTTTTTCGGATTGTGTGCAAGGTTTGGGAAATCGAAGGTCGGATGAGAGGTGGAGAGCTTCGGCATTGATTTTCGTTGATTCGGCCATCGTAGACCCCGCATATATGCTTTAAAAGGCGAGATTTATTACTTTTTAACATAGGGTATGCTTAAGTTTAGATCGTATGTTAATTGAACATTGAATACCTTAGATTTTGAAAATTTTCAAACCCAAAAAGGTCGCAAAACATCGCTCACAGTCGCCTTGGCGAGTGAAAACTTTGCTCCGATGAGACCCTTCTTGAAGCACTTGCCATGGTGAGTCATAGAAATCTAGGCCAAAACAGAGCTGTCCAAACTCGTTGCGACGAGTTATAGAATTCTGAACACCTCGCTGTGGCGAGCTATAAACTTGCCTCAGCGAGCTATTGTTCACAGCGCAAGACCTATTTTGTATTTTAGTCATAACTTTTGACTCTGAACTCCGATTGGCAAGATTCTCACGATGTTGGAAAGAGGACAACAAGCCCTATAACTTTAATTAATTAATAAATTCATTTATCAAATGTTTTAAAGGTAAAAATTTTGTGGCAATTAGGGATAAGTTTTACATGATCCAAAGTTAACATGAACTTGTCCTTTTTGCCCTAGTTTTGAGAAAATGTTAGGAACTTCGACATGTGGGATATTTAGTCATTAACATGTAAGTATACGAATGCTTTGTAATATAGGTTAAGGTTTGGGAATGTCCGTGAGGATTTTGTACCATTTTAAGTGACTTTGCATAATTTCGCAACCAAGGTAGGGAAAGTTCACTACTAAATTGCATTTGAAATTCCATGGTTAGACTCTGTGATATAATTGAATGCGAACCCTGAGTTTTGAATATTTAAATTGAGTTTTATGTAACGAATCCAGATCCTTTGAAATTAGTTTAGAAATTGATCCTTCACACATTGAATCCGAATTTTGAAATTGAAATTGAAATCTTTGAATATGAAACCCTCAAATTTGAATTTGGAATAGTAAGGGAAATTTGATGCTCGGTATCATTTTATTTCGATTCATCGATCTTAATGCTAGAATTACACTAATAAGAACGGATATGAACTGATACGAACTGATACAAACTGGTAAGAATTGATATGAAGTGGTATGAAAATGAAATTTGATAGAATCTGATATGAATTGATATAAGCATTGAATCTGATTTGAACTTAGAAACTTTGATTTTTGAACATGACTTCCGAATCTGAATCTAAATAAGATTATGAACATCTAATTGAAATATGAAAGCTGAATATGATCCTGATTTTCTAATATGACTTCTGAATATGAATGTTTTAGAACACGAATTATGAAGATGAATATGAATATGATATGAATTTGGAAGATGAATTATCGACTCTGAACTCTATATGTGAACTCTAAATGGGAAGTAAAATATGTGAACACTAAATTCTCAAATTTGAATTGTATGTTGAGATGAGCAGATCCGTGATTTGGACCGGCATGACGGTGAATCCATGATTTGGATCGGCATGGCGGTAAATCCATGATTTGGACCGACACGGTGGTGAATTTGTGATTTGGACCGACACGGCGGTGAACTTGGCTCAGTCTCTTTCTGAACTCTGACACGATTTATGAACTTCGACATGACTTTCGAACTCTGATATTATTTTTGAAGTATGATGCGAACTCTGAATTTTTGATATGAACTCTGAAACTCTGAATGAGAATTTGATTCCAAAATCTAACTTCTGAATAAGAACTTTGAGGTTAATCTTTGAAATTTTGGATAACAACTCTGACCGTTTTGAACTCTGAACTCCAAATAAGAACTATGACATTGAACTCTGAATCTGAATATGTATGTGAACTTGAATTGAGAACCTTGATTTTAGCTAAGATTTCACAAAACTCTGTTTTGATATGAGTATGTCTTTGAAATCAGCTTTGCTTTCGATACGAAAAATGTTTTCATTTCGTTTTTAAAATGCCTTTGAATTATGATCATCGGATCTATGTTTTGAAAATATGAAATATAGTTAGTAATGATCTTTCCTATACTGAGCTTGGACTGTAGCTCATCCCTCGACTATACATGACAGGTACAGGCATTGACCAAGACTTGGATCAGGCTTGAAGAGGATCCGTTAGACTGAAATTTTGAGCTTGGTGTAGAGACTGTTGAGTTCCGTTTTGGATCTTCAGACTTGGTGTATTCACAGGACTTGGTAGACAATACAAATTGTAATTCTCTACTGGTACACCATTGTTTAGATGATGGTCGGCCATAACCGGTGGTTTTAAATTGCTAGACCGTGTTTATATAAGATAGAATTTTCTATTCTTGTCATATATATTAATTGCTTTGAATTCTGTATTGTGTGGATGTACCAAGTATACTGTAATTCAGATTGTAATCTACGATCTGACGGTCCGAGTTTTTCCTAATTGTTCAAAAAATATATATATAAATATTCCAGGAAGTTTGCATTGGAAAAATTCGGGTTGTCACAGAACCTAAACCCATGATCGAACTTGAACCTGCCATCGGACACGAAACCAAACCTATCATTGAACTTAAACCAATTGTTGAACCTTGCCCATAACCTGTCATCGACCTTGCACCCAGTGTTAGTCACTGAAAAGTACCACTTTTCACCTCTTAACCTAGCCTTTGTTGGATCTTGAAGCTGAATAATAACTCCTTTTTAGCTTATTTTGTAGTTAGTAATAAATTATGCAGCTTAACACAAAGTATATGCTTTTGATGCCAAGAAGAGAGAGAATTCAAGCAAAAGATGACAGCTGAACAAGAAAGTGATGGAACACCATGGTGGTACACACCATGGTGACTATTTTACATGTCACAATGGACCAAGAAAGTCCAGCAGATGAAACAAGAATAGGTGAGAGTGGAGAAAGCTGCAACAGAAGCATGCACATAGCAGCAGAGGAGCCAAGGACCTATCTCGCACAGCTGAAGTGCAGCCTCGCGCTGTTCAATTCACTGGCAAAGCTCCCTCACGCAGCTAAGACATGTAGCATATTAGAGCTCACTAAGATGTTGCACAGCTCAATGAAGGGGTTGTCACAAAGCAGCTCTCGCGCAGTAGTCGCACAGTTCAACTGCAAGCTACATGTGAAGAAATTCATGCAGCTCTCGCGCACTAAGCCTCTAGAAATACAACTTGCGAAGTTCTAGTGAGGATCAAGCCGTAATGCAACCGCGCGCACTATCCTGCGAGACCAATTGCCATGAAACAACAACAAAGACCTCACGAAGTTCTCGTGTGGCTCTGGAAGAGAGAGACGCCTAGTAGTTCCCTCACACAGCCCTCGCATAGCTCTCGCGCGTCTAAAAGTTTAAATCTATATCGAGAGAGATGCGAAGGCATTTGAGTGAGTACCTCGCGAATGAAGTTCCTGAAGCTCTTCTGCGTGAGCAAGCTACGAACCTGAAGCTTGTCTGCGCGAGTGCATTTAAAGCTAAAGCAACTATGCGATCATCCAAAGCTCTGCTGTGCGAGACAGCAGTATTCCAAGCCAAACTCTACCCCGCGAACACTCTACAGCTATGTGACAGAAGTGATATGCAGAAGCTAACCTCACGAAGCTCGGGCTCTCCACTTCTCAATCTTAACTCAAGGACCTTTTGGGGATTTCCCCAAGTCTAAGGCACACATCTCGAGGCATGGATAACAATGCATGCATCCCAAGACATCCAAGGGTTGTAACAGTGCTCATCTACTTAAAAAATTAGGGTTTACTCTTCTCTCAGCCACAACATTAGGACTAAGTATATAAGTTGCGCTTATAACTTAGAAACTATCAATCACTCTTTCCTTCAACCTCTGTTGGCTGAGAGCTCAAGCATATTAGAGTTCGGGTTAGGGTTTGATCACCTCTTTTTTCATTTTTTCTTCTCTTTTAGCCCAGCACTTACTGGCTAAATCTTTGGTAAGCATTTAGGTGTAGTTTTATTTAAGTTTTGTAATAGGTCATTTGAACATTGAGATTTTGTGTTGAGCTGTTGTGCACAAGGCTACTGCCTTGAGAGATTTCATTGTTGGTAACATCAGATTAATAGAGTTTCTGTTTGAATGCTTACTTGATCTATTATTTTCCTATTTATTCGTAGTTATGTTCAGGCTATAGCATATATTTTGGATTTGAGCTTATTGAAAGGCCCATGGAAGCTTGAGCTTGTAGCCTGGGGACCATGGTGGTAGCAACAATTTACATGTTCTGTCTCATCATTTGAGGGTAAGGGAGCCTCTATGGATAGCCTGTGACCATTAGAGTAGACAGACTATAGCTCTAGGGCAATCTTGGTCACAGATCTGAGATGGATTCTCTTTCTCTGCACTAGAGCTTGTAGCCTGGTGAGAGATTGTGCAGGAATAGCCTCCCCTCTGTTTCAATTGACCAGTATTAGATGTTAGATCTAGTTTCTCTGTAGTGATTGCAGCTGTGAGGACATTATATTACAAGCTGTTTTTAAGCAATAAATTGTTGATTTAAAGTCTATTTAAACCTATAGGTCTTTTGGTTCTATTACATTCTCGATCGAATTTGTGTATTTGAGATTTGCCCATTCGCTTAACCTTTAGATCTTTTGATTGCCATCTGATCTTCCTAGGTTTAATACCCCTATGAATGCAAGCCAGATCTGTGTGCAGATCTGGGGAGCTTGGAGCACTGACAAATATAGTGTCTGCAATGGTATTCACGGCCTGATTTGATTCATTGGATGAGGTTTGATCAGCTCACTCCTTTGGATTGGGTCAACTTTTTTGGCTTGATCAATGAGATTTGACAGACTCTATTGGATAGACTGTGGCCATTTGAGTGGATAGACTATAGCCTTAAGAGTGCCCCAAATGGCATGGGTTAAGTTGGATTCTTCTACCTTGTTGAGGTTATTGATTGCACTTCAACAAGGATTGCTACAAAGAGAGCCCTAAATCTGAGTTACATAACTAAATGAACTTTTGCCTAGACTGCTTACTTCTCATCCTTTTATCTTTATTTTAACACACCATCACCACCTTCTTCATAACCCTTTCTTAGGATAGGACTGCACTTTATTTCTTTTCTTTTTTAATAGATAATTTAGTGTAGTTGTGACACTCAACTCCCTTTCTTTAGGATTGTCAGATTTGTAGCCAAATCCGGAGGCCTACTATTATAGCCCATTTTGAGTTCTAGATCAATTTCTCTGTGGGACAAACTCTTACTTATCAAAACTTGCTACAATATCCCTGTATCTTGCAAGCTTAGGATTACTTTAGTTGTGTTGTTTCTATCTTTTATTTTACTTTGATTTTTAATTTTTTCTCACCACACAATAAAATCAACACACCGGTAAATCCAACAAGTTTTTGGCGCCGCTGCCTGGGAGTTTTGATCTAGTATAGTAATCTGAGTTTATATTGAGCTATATTTTTTTTGTAGATGTAGTTTTTGAATAAATGCCAATTTTAGTTTTTGTGTGATTTTTGAAAATTTTCTTCGTTATCTGTTATAGATTTTTTGTGTCTTTTGAATAAATTGCAACTATAGTCTTAAAAAAAAAAAAAAAAAATGATGTGTCAGCAGATGAGGACCAGCAGTACCTCATCTGCCATTTCCTCAAATTTTTAAAGGCCCTTCTTCTTATAAGGGGAAGGATATGATGTAGGAAATGAAATTTGTTAAACAGTTGCAGTCATTGGTGAGATAGTGGATGAGACCTTGCCCAACTTGCTGGACTTGAGCTGAGGTATTTGCTAAAATTTTTGAAGTATGGACTGAGGAGACCCCCACCTATACGCTGAAAAGTACTTATTTTGGGCTTCTCAGTGGGGTGAGTGCACCACTTCACTTGGACAACTGCCCTCAGCCATCTAAGGCACCTTTGCTGCCTTTTAAGTAACTGTCCACCTGTGGAGGAGCTGGAGCTTCTCCCTACATCTTTCATGCAACTATAGACTGCTGATTGGAAGACTTCAGGTTTGATGTAAATTCAAAGGTATGGCCTTTCATTTTTATATTATAGTTCGTTCCATTTCAGCTGAGTTCCAGACGGGTTGCTTAAATTTCCTATCATCCATGAACCCTATCCGGACTGTTTGTGTGATCTGATTTTGTATAAATCGTATTTTTAAATGTGTGCTATTCATGCTGATATCTCTTTTCCATCATATAGATTCATACTCAGATCAGTTTTAGATAGTTTTGTTTAGGATTTTATTTTTTTTAGGTGTTTAGTTTTGTGTCTGTTTTTGTATATACTTGCGTATATACTTGCTGTTTTTAGGACTGTATGTAGTTGTTTTATTTTCTTAGTTGTCATTTTCTGTATATTTTCTCTTTTTTTTTCTCTTTCTTAGTTTAATTTTCTGCACTTTTAGCTTAGTTTTCTCTTTACTTTTTTGCTGTAATTTAGTTTGTTTTTCTTTTACCAACCCTGCTGCCCCTATACATTTTGCATGAAATAGTGAGGACACTGTTTAACTTAGGTTTAGGGGTGTGGTAGGTCTGCGAATAGAATAGTTAACTTTAGTGTAACAACATTGGTTTACTTGGGATGAATAAAGTCAATTCCCACCTAACTTGTTAGAATGAGAAAATTTGAGGAAAATTAAAAATTTTTGCAGACATTTTGAAACTAAATTTTTTAAAATCTTTGCACCACCATGAAGCTAACATCAGAAATTTTTTCAGTTAGTACTTAGTGAACCTAAGAGGAGAGAAAAAGGTGAAAATACATCCCATGGGTTAATTTGAGGACCATACCTAGTGAGATTTTGGCCCATCATTTTCTTTTGAAGAGTGTTTTTGGCATTTTTTCTGCTCTAAGGACTGATTGAGTCAAGACCTTTGCACTAGAAGTTTGACACCTCTAAATCAAAACTGATTGACAACACTCATGACACTAAGGAAATGATCTAAGGTCTTCATTTGGACAGTTTGAGCCTGAAAATCCAACCTGTTAAAATTGCCCTTTGGCATACACTCTTTGAGCCTTAAAAATTCTATTTTTTCTTCAACAAACATCAGAGTACTTGCACCTTAACCTCATGACCGGATTCAACCTCACCCTCACTTTGAGAATTCAGAAGGTAAAGGAAAACGAGTTAAAGATAGTGAGAGTGGTCCAACATTTGGTGGAAGGAAAAGAAAAGCAACTTATGAATAATAATGTATCAATGGTATTGTGTGGCAGTTCATCATAAAAATCATAAAAATATAAAATAAAATAAAAAGAAAAAGAAAAAGAAAAAAGAAAAGAAAACGAAAGAGAAGTCTAGAGAAGAACATCACCTGAAAATTGAAAAGCAGAAAAAAAGTTGGCCACTTTAGCTCTGAAATTTCAAAAGAAGATAGAGTTGTGCTAAAATGAAGAAGGTGAAGTCATGATTCATCTCCACCCTGTGTTGATTTCTCAATTTTGAATCCCTCTTTACCCCTTTTATTCTTTACAACCCTCACCAATAAGCTACATTACAACTCATGAAAAGCCCTTATTGATCCAAAGTCAAATGAACTGTCATGTGAAGATGAAGGAATGTCTAATCTATGGTGAGAGTACTTTATGATGTCAGAAATTAGAATAAATTCCCATGCTCATGCTTGCAGGCCCATTTGGGGTCTGTAACTACTCTTGAGCATTTGTGAAATGATACACCCTTAAATTCATTTATGTCAGAAAACAACATATTGTTTTCTTGGTGTCAGCTGATTAGATTTGATGAGCCTGCATGCATGATTGAGGTGTTAAACTGTTTGCATATACTACTTTGGAGCTCCTCTAATTTTGACAGAGCAAGGGTGAAATGAACTGTATGTATTTCAAACTGATTAACCACTGTGTGCACTTTTGTTAACTGTTTCATTGAGAAGTTTGTGGGTACCTTCACTAAAAACTCCCAGGAGACTTCACTCCTCCACTAGGGATCACCTAGGGGTTTAAAAGGCTTGATGCATAAGCTAAATGCATCCGTGCTCCCTACGAAAGTGACATTTACATTCTTAGTGTAGCTGTTTAAATTTTACTTTACTTAGGGACTAGCAAAGATTAGGTTTGGGGGTGTGTTAGTCACTGAAAAGTACTGCTTTTCACCTCTTAACCTAGCCTTTGTTGGACCTTGAAGCTGACTAATAACTCATTTTTAGCTTGTTTTCTAGTTAGTAATAAATTGTGCAACTTAACACATAGTCTATGCTTTTGATGCCAAGAAGAGAGAGAATTCAAACAAAAGATGTCAGCTAAACTAGAAAGTGATGGAACACCATGGTGGTACACATCATGGTGACTATTTTGCATGTCACAATGGACCAAGAAAGTCCAGCAGATGAAACAAGAATAGGTGAGAGTGGAGGAAGCTGGAATAAAAGCATGTGCATAGCAGCAGAGGAGCCAAGGACCTATCTCGCACAGCTGAGGTGCAGCCTCGCGCTGTTCAATTAACGTGCAAAGCTCCCTCGCGCAGCTAAGACATATAGCATATTAGAGCTCGTGAAGAAGTTGTGCAGCTCAACAAAGGGGTTATCACAAAGTAGCTCTCGCACAGTAGTCGTGCAGTTCAGCTGCAAGTTACATGTAAAGAAATTTGCGCAGTTCAGCTGCAAGCTACATGTGAAGAAATTTGCATAGCTCTCGCACACTAAGCCTCCAAAAATACAACTCGCAAAGTTCTCGCAAGGATCAAGTCGTACTGCAGCCGCACGCACTACCCCGTGAGACCAATTGGCGCGAAACAACAGCAAAGACCTCGCGAAGTTCTCGCGTGGTTTTGGAAGAGAGAGACGCCCAGTAGTTCCCTTGTGCAGCTCTCGCACGTTTAAAAGTTTAAATCTGTACCGAGCGAGATGCGAAGGCATCTGCGCGAATACCTCGCGAATGAAGTTCCTAAAGCTCTTTTACTCGTCTGCGCGAGTGCATTTAAAGCTAAAGCAACTGCGTGATCATCCAAAGCTCTGCTGTGTGAGACAACAATATTCCAAGCCAAACTCTACCCAGCGAACACTCTGCAGCTATGCGATAGAAATGATATGTAGAAGCCAGCCTCGTGAAGCTCGGGCTCTCTACTTCTCAATCTTAACTCAAGGACCTTTTAGGGATTTCTCCAAATCTAGGGCACACATCCTGAGGCACGGATCCTGATGCATGTATCCCAATACATCCAAGGGTTGTAACAGTGTCACATCTGTTTAAAAAATTAAGGTTTACTCTTCTCTCAGCTACAACATTAGGACTAAGTATATAAGCTGTGCTTGTAACTTAGAAATTATCATTCACTCTTTCCTTCAACCTCTGCCAGTTGAGAGCTCAAGCAGATTAGGGTTAGGGTTAAAGTTAGGGTTTGATCACCTCTTTTTTCATTTTTTCTTCTCTCTTAGTCTAGCACTTGCTGTCTAAATCTTTGGTAAGCATTTAGGTATAGTTTTATTTAAATTTTGTAATAGGTCATTTAAACATTGGGATTTTGTGTTGAGCTGTTGTGCACAAGGCTATTGCCTTGACAGATTTCATTATTGATAACATCAGATCAATGGAGTTTGTGTTTGAATACTTACTCAATCTGTTATTTTCCTATTTGTCCGTAGTTCTGTTCAGGCTATAACATACATTTAGGATTTGAGCTTATTGAAAGGCCCATAGAAGCTTAGGCTTGTAGCCTGGGGACCATGGTGGTAGCAGCAGTTTTTATGTTCTGTCTCATTATTTGTGGGTAAGGGAGCCTCTGTGGATAGCCTGTGACCATTAGAGTGGACAAACTATTGCCCAAGGGCAATCTTGGTCACAAATATGAGATGGATTCTCTAACTCTGCATTAGAGCTTGTAGCCTAGTGAGAGATTGTGCAGGAATAGGCTCCCCTCTTTTTCACTTGACCACTATCAGATGTTAGATCTGGCTTCTCTATAGTGATTGCAGCTGTGAGGACATTGTATTGAAAGCTATTTTTAAGCAATAAATTATTGATTTAAAGTCTATTTAAACCTATAGGTCTTTTGGTTCCATTTGATTCTCGAGCGGATTTGTGTATTTGAGATTTGCCCATTTGCTTAACCTTTAGATCTTTTGATTGCCATATGATCTTTCTAGGTTTAATACCCCTATGAATGCCAGCCAGATCTACGCACAGATCTGGGGAGCTCGGAGCACTGACAAACAGTGTCTGGAATGGTATTCACGACCTGATTTGATTCATTGGATGAGATTTGATCAGCTCACTCCTTTGGATTAGGTCAACTTTTCTGGCTTTATCAATGGGATTTGACAGACTCTATTGGATAGACTGTGACCATTTGAGTGGACAGACTATAGCCTTAAGAGCGCCCCAAATGGCATGGGTTAAGTTAGATTTTTCTACCTTGTTGAGGCTATTGATAGCACTTCAGCAAGGATTTACTGTAGAGAGAGCCCTAAATCTGAGTTACATAACTGAATAAACTTTTGCCTAGACTACTTACTTCTCATCCTTTTATCTTTATTTTAACAAACCATCACCGCCTTCTCCATAACCTTTTCTTAGGATAGGACTGTACTTTATTTCTTTTCTCTTTTAATAGATAATTTAGTGTAGTTGTGACACCCAACTCCCTTTCTTTAGGATTGTCAGATCTGTAGCTAGATCTGGAGGCCTACTATTATAGCCCATTTTGAATTCTAGATCAATTTCTCTGTGGGACAAACTTACTTATCAAAACCTGCTACAATAGTCCTGTATCTTGCAGGCTTAGGATTACTTTAGTTGTGCTATTTCCATCTTTTATTTTACTTTAATTTTTAATTTGTTCTTACCACATAATAAAATCAGTACACTAGTAAATCCGACAACACCCATCCACAAGCTCGAACCCACCATCAGAGGCGAACCTGCCATCAAACACGAACCCATTGTCAAACATGAACCTGTCATCAAACTCGAGCCTATTGTCGAGCACGAACCTGTCACTAAAACTGAACCTATCCCTACAACGCCAACTCCACTCACCTTTGACCCAACCACCACCTGTCACGGAGCCGATCATTGCTCCCACTCTCGAAATCAATCCAAACTTAAATCTTGTGACCCCAATCAATATCCAAATCGGCACATCGCCGAACTCTCAAATCCCACCACCACACAAAATCGACATCATAACTAAGCCCGATTCTAACCACTGGATCCAGATTTTCGTAGACCTCACAATCAAAACTTAACAGAACACCAACTGGCAATGAAACCGCTATGTCAAACAGTCGACACAGAGCTTCCCTGAACAATTATAAACAAAGCTTTAAAACAACCTTGCAATAAATCCGAAGTGCGAATTAAATAAAACAAGTAGAATGAAACAAAACTAAAAATCTACACGCCAAGGAAGGGTCCACCATGGTCCACACTTCCTTATCTTCTCCTTTTGTTCTGCCTTTGTCTGACCTCATTACTCTCTTTATGAAATCAACATCACACTTCCCTTCAACTGACTCCTTTCATCAAATGAAAACAATACAACCCAGAAATATTTTCGAATAACGACCAACTAAAAATAATAACATTACACAAAACCTCATGGGAAGGACCCTGTCTCATACCCCAACTTTACAAGGTGCCTCACTCCATCGAAAAATTAAAGGTCCCTCCAGACAAGGAGGCCCCGACCATAAATGGCTCATCAATAGAAGAAATTAAATGACTTCACACCTTATTCGATAAATCTTATGACATCCAAATCACAAACCTAAACATCTCCTCTCTCGCATCCCAGATCAATCAGATCGAGGGTGACTGAGGACCAGCGACAAACTGATAAATCACAGATAGACGGTCACTCTGACTGTTCAATATGTCCCACTAGTTGGACATTCTGAGTCAGTCTCCACTCAAGGAACTGATGCTGTACCACAAAACAAAAATAATAAACATAAAAAAAAATAAACAAAAAAATAGAAAAAGTCATAAAAACCAAAAGTATAAATGCCCAAAAATGTAAATACTCGAAAACAAAAATACTCTTTTATGCCCCAAACCCTTCGAACTGATACTCGACCGAGAACTCGAAGGAACAATGCCCACAAGACCGCCTCACCTGGAGGAAATCAAAACCCACAAGGGAAGTACTCACATTATTTCGGCAACATGCCCCAAGAAACAACAACAGAGGAAGGACTTCTTAAACCCTAGAATGCTACCCCTAACTCGATCATCATGTCTCATAGCCTAAACAGACGCACACGCCTACTTATCATCCTCATAGTCATCACTGGGCATCTACTTATCATCCTCATAGTCATCACAGGGCATTCGCCAGTCGTAGGTCATTATTTTTGAAACCATTTTGGGAACCATCTGACTCATTAACCACCTTCCTAGTCAAGCAAATTGATCAAAAGGGCTAGCAGATCATGAAACCTTTTTGAAATATAAAAAACTTTGGATTCTCCACACCCTTCCAGCCATTGGAATTGATGTTAGAGCAAAAAAAATGAAAATGGAAAGTTCCATCAAATCTCATAATTTTTGCGTTAGCAGGTTGTTTCAAAAAAATATACATAGATGCTTTAAAAAAAAAGAGAGACAAAAAAGAGAGAAAAGAAGCATAACCGAGAGAGAGCAATATGACGAATGAACAGTCAATGAGCTCAGGGAAGTATAAGCAAATTGTGAGGGCATTCCTGATAGTCTTATTAGGGAAGTATAAGGAAGCCGCGAGGGCATCCTGACATCTTTACACTACTAGATATCATCGTACGGTGGCGGGAGGATGATAAACTCCTGCTAATCAAAGAATTTGATGATTTGATGGTGTTAGATCATGACGGAGAGCTCAATTATGATGCCGCATTACCCACCCGAGAAAAAAGTAGTTGACTACTATTTTAAAAATTGGTTAAATAAGAAGCTACCCTCAGATCAATAAACTTTGTCTCTTCTTCACCCCTTTATTTCTCTTTTGGATAATGTTATTCACTAAAAAGTACCACTTTTCACCTCTTAACCTAGCCCTTGCTAGACTTGAAGCTGACTAATAATTGTTATTTAAGTGTGTTTTATAGTTAGTAATAAATTGTGCAGCTTAACACAAAGTCCATGTCTTTAGTGCCAAGAAGAGAGAATTTAAGCAAAAGATGACAGCTAAGCCAGAGATTGATGGAACACCATGGTGACTTTTTGCATGTCATGATGGACCAAAAAAGTCCAGCAGATGAACCAAGCGTAGATGAGAGTGGAGGAAGTTATAACAGAAACATGTGTGTAGCAGCAAAGGAACAAATGATCTATCTCACACAGTTGAGGTGTTGCCTCACGCAACTAAGACAGGCAACACACTAGAGCTCGTGAAGCAGTCGTGCAGTTCAGTGAGAGGATTATCACAAAACAAACTCTCGCACAGTAGTCGCACACTTCAACTGCAATCAACACATAAAAGAGCTCGCGAAGTAGTCGCGCACTAAACCTCCAGAAATACAGCTCGCAAAGCTCTCACTAGGATCAAGCTTCAAAGCAGCCACGCGCATTACCTCGCGAGACCAAATTGCGTGAACAACAGCCACAACCTCACGAAGGTCTCACATGGCTTTGGAAGAGAGAGACGCCCAGAAGTTCTCTCATGCAGCTCTCGCGTGATTGGAAGCTTAACCCTGTGCCGACTGAGATGTGAAAGCATTTGCGTGAGTACCTCAGGACAGATGCCCTACTGTGTGAGCAAGCTAAGCACTGTAAGTCCTTCTATGTAAGTACATTCAAAGCCACATTAGCTGCGCGATCATCCAAAGTCCTTCTGTGTGAGACAGCAGCATTCAAAGCCAAATTCTACCTCGTGAGGACTCTGCAAGCTGCGCGAAGGAACAAAAAAAGAATAAAGCAACTGCATGATAGAAGTGATATGTAAAAAGCAGCCTCACGAAGCTCGGGCTCTCCACCTCTCAATCTTAACTAGAGGATTTTTTAGGGATTTCTCCAGGTCTAGGGCACTAATCTCGAGGCACACATCCCAAGAAATCTAAGGGTTATAACAGTGCCACATATGTTAGAAAAATTAGAATTTATTCTTCTCTTAGCCAAGGCAGTAGGACTGAGTATATAAGCTATGCTTGTAACTTAGAATTTATCAATCACTCTCTCCTTCAACCTCTGTCGACTGAGAGCTTAAGCAGATTAGGGTTAGGATTAGGGGTTTATCACTTCTTTTTTCATTTTTTCTTCTCTCTTAGCCCAGCACTTGCTGGCTAAATCTTTGATAAGCAATTAGGTGTAGTTTCATTTAGTTTTGTAATAGGTCATTTAAACATTGAGATTTTGTGAGGAGCTGTTGTGCACAAGGCTGCTGTCTTGAAAAATTTCATTATTAGTAATTTAGATCAATGGAATTTGAGCTTTAAATATTCATTTAATCTGTTAGTTTCCTATTTGCCCATAGTTTTGTTCAGGCTATAGCATACATTTAGGATTTGAGCTTATTGAAAGGCCCATGGAAGCTTGAGCTTGTAGCCCTGGGACCATGGTGGCAGCAGCAGTTTACATATTCTATCTCATCATTTGCGGGTAAGGGAGCCTCTGTGGATAGCCTATGATCATTTGAGTGGACAGACTATAGCCCTAGGTCAAGTCTTGGTCACAGATCTGAGATGGATTCTTTTTCTCTGCACTTGAGATTGTAGCCTAGTGAGAGATTGTGCAGGAACAGGCTCCCCTCTGTTTTACTTAAACACTATCAGATGTTAGATCTGGCTTCTCTGTAGTGATTGTAGACTTGTGGGCTGAGTCATTGCAGGCCTTTTGTAGCAATGATCAGCTGTATTTAAGCCTCTATTCAACTTGTTGCTTTTCCTATGTGTCCAAGCATTGTGCTGATGGCCTTTGACATACACATAGGATTTTATGGGTTGGAACCCCTATGAATGCTTGCCAGATCTATATCAAATCTTGAGTGCTTGTAGCCTAACAAACATAGTGTCTGCAATGGTATTCATGGCCTGATTTGATTCAGTGGTTGGAGTAAATCTATTGGATAGTCTATGACCATTTAAGTGGACAGATTATAGCCTTAAGATCAGTCCACTCCTTTGGATTGGTTAGCTCTTCTGATTTAATCAATGAGATTTGACAGACTATATTGGATAGTCTGTAACCATTTAAGTAGACAGATTATAGCCTTAAGAGCAGTCTAAATGGCATGGGTTAAGTTGGATTCTTCTACGTTGCTGAGGTTTTTTATAGCACTTCAGTAAGGATTTGCTGCAGAGACAACCCTAAATCTGAGTTACATAACTGAATGAACTTTAGCCTAAACTGGTTACTTCCCATCTTTTTATCTTTATTTTAACACACCATCACCACCTTCTTCATAATCCTTTCTTAGGATAGGACTGCACTTTATTTCTTTTCTTTCAGTAGGTAGTTTAGTGTAGTTGTGACACCCAACTCCCTTTCTTTAGGATTGTTAGATCTGTAGCCAAATCTGGAGGCCTACTATTATAGCCCATTTTGGGTTCTAGATCAATTTCTTTGTAGGACAAACTCTTATTTATCAAAACTTGTTACAATAGCCCTGTATCTTGCAGGCTGTGTGTACTTTAGGTTGTTGATTTCATAGTCATTTTACTCCACCTTTGTATTCTGATTTTACCATTTCATCACTTAAATAAAAATGTCAGCATTTAGACACTTGGAGCAAACCAACAAGTTTTTGGCACCGCTGTCGGGGATATTGATCTTTTTAGTAGACCTGAGTTGTATTATACTTTAGTTTAGAAAATTTTTGTAGCTGTGCCATAAATAGAATAATAAGTGCTACTGATTCTTTGTGGAATTTTACAGAATTAGACAACAGTAAAAGAGAAAATCTAGAGCTGCAGCTGGTGTTTAGCTAGCTCTGTTTGTACTTTTTTTATCCTAAAAACTTAGTCCCATGAAGTTGAATTCCCTGTAATTATTTTAGTATAAATCTTATTTAGTTGATTAATTTAGTTTAAAAATTCCTTGTGTGCTGTAAGCATTTTCCTTACTTGCTAAGTTTATGTGTGTATGCTTGGAAGAAGGTTTCTTAACCCTGAGTTGGAACCTCCAAATCCTGAGGTTGAAAGAGTCCTTAGACCAAGAAACACCACACAAGGCCCTACTGTTGAAACTGAGCCATCTGTCATGGCTGAGAGGCAAAGGATCCTGAAGGAGTATAATACACTTGGGGATTACACATCTCCCTTTTGCATATAATTCCCTTAAGTGGAAGGAAGCTATGAAATCAAGTCCTCTACCATCAACATGTTTCCATCCTTCCATGGGCTCAGTAAGGAAGATCCTTACAAGCACATCGATCAATTTTTGACACTTTGCACCACTTTCAATATTGCTGGCTTGGGACCTGAAGCCACCAAACTGAGGCTTTTTCTTTTTTCCCTAAAGGACAAAGCCAGCACCTGGCTCTCTAAGCTCCCAGCCAACAACATTCAAATATGGAGTGACCTCTAAAGCCAATTTCTAGCTAAATTCTTTCCCATGAATAAGACCAGCTAGGTGAGGACTAGCATTTTGCCATTTACTCAATCCTCAACTGAGGATTTTTATGAAGCATGGAAAAGATTTCAGGAGAAGTTAAAACAATGCCCCCACCACCAAATTCCACAGTGCCAACTAGTGCAAGTATTCTACCAAGGAATTAATCCCAAGAGTAGGGATATGGTAGATGCCTCATGTGGTGGTAGTTATCTCCATTAGATAGCTGATGAGGCTTGGGAGCTATTTGACATCATAGGAGAAAATTTCATGCAGCAGGAGTCACTGTCTCGCAATGACAGCCAGAACCTAGCTAAGTTGGTGAAAGAGTCTACCCCTAGAAGTGGAATATATGAAGTTAAGGTTCAAAGTGAGTTAGAGAGGAAGGTGGATAGTCTAAGCTTAAAGTTTGACAAATTGATGAATGTGATGCAGCCTAGAATGGTTGCACTAGTGGAGGAGGTATGTCTGATATGCCAATCTCTCACACATTCACTCCAAGATTGTCCATCAGCCAACCAATTCCCTGATTTTGTTATGGAGCAAGCCAATGCTACCCAAGCATTTGGGCAGCAACCTGCTGGGTACTCATGGAGAAACCATCTAAATTTGAGGTGGAGACAAGATAATTACCCTCAACCCCAGCAACAGCAGTTGGTAGTTCCATATAAACCTCATCACCAATTTAATCAAGGATACCCACCTAGATAGAATTTTTAGTTGCCTGCCCCACAGCCCAACAAGTTGGCCTTGCCCCCACAATAGCCTAGATCCTCTTCCTTTGAAGAGCAAATGCTAGCATCTATGCAAAATTTGGGGAACTTGGTTCAAGCTGTGCACTCTCATGGGCAAAGCATTAAGAAAATAGAGGACCAGTTGGGTCAAATCTGTAATACTTTGAATAAAAGAGAGGATGGTAGACTGCCTAGTCAACCCTTAGCCAAACCCAAGGGGCAGTACATGGTTGGAGAAGCATCCTCTACCTAAGAAGAGGCTAATGCAATCACTACCCTGAGGAGTGGCAGAGTGGTTGATAATTTAGTGGGCAGGACAACTGAGGAGGTCATAGAGAGTGAAAAGGAAAGAGATGAGAGTGGTGAAGAACCAAAGATGTCATCCCCTACTGTGGATCAGTAA
The DNA here is from genome assembly GCA_021018995.1 of Chloranthus sessilifolius. NCBI lineage: Eukaryota > Viridiplantae > Streptophyta > Magnoliopsida > Chloranthales > Chloranthaceae > Chloranthus > Chloranthus sessilifolius. The sequence continues at coordinate 33,998,010 of CM037593.1, forward strand.
GGGAAAAATAAATGGGCCGATATTGAGCCCCAATATTAACCAATAAGTGAAGAAAAAAAACAAAAATTTAACCATAATGTGGTTAGGCATTCAGATGTGGCACCAGCAGTCCTACAACAGCCATTTTCTCATGCATTAGCTGGCCCTTCTCTTTTTGATAAGGGGAATGCTCAGATGGAGGAGATGATGGAGATCTTCAAGCAGGTCAAGATCAATCTATCCTTTATTGATGCCATAAAATAGGTCCCTGCCTATGCCAAGTTCTTGAAGGACCTCTGCACACAGTAAAGGAAAGCAAGGGCGCAGTTATCCAAAAAGGCTTTTGCTATTGAGAATGTTGAGTCAATTCTGTCCATTGCCACACTTGAGAAATTATAAGATACAGGGGTACCTACTATCCCTTGCATAATTGGAAACCACACCATTGGTAAAACCCTCTTGGACTTAGGGGCCAGTGTGAACTTGCTCCCATACTCTGTGTATGAGGATCTAGGTTTGGGAGAGCTAAAATCCACATCAGTTGTGCTCCAACTGGCTGATAGGTCTGAGAGGAGACTTGTAGGTGTGGTGGAGGATGTTTTGGTGGGGGTGGACAAGTTCTACTATCCTGCTGATTTCCTTATTTTGGACATAGACCCTTGCAAAAGTAAAGCCCCAATTCCTGTCATCCTTGGGAGGCCATTCTTGGCCACTGTAAATGCTTGCATACAATGCAGGTCAGGAGTGATAGAGGTGACCTTTGGGAACATGAGGGCCCAATTAAATGTGTACCATGCTGCTAGGCATCCTCAGATGGACATTGAGGACTGTTAAGCAATAGATGTACTAGATGGCCTAGAGGAAGAAGAGTTATCCAATCTGCTAGATTGGGATAATGTTGTTGATGACCTGGAAAATATTTGGAGTATTGTTGGGAAGGAGGCCCAAGTTTTCATGACAGAAGACAGCACAAAAATAGAGTCTTCTGTGGGCCTAGTGCAACATTCCAGTTGGAAACCTACATTGCTACCCCTTCCTCAAACCACCAAAGAACCTTTGTTACATTCAATTGAAAGTCCCTCTGAGCTGGAGCTAAAACAACTCCCAGCCACATTAAAATATGCCTTCTTAGGGTAGAATAATAAGCTTCCAGTGATTATCTCCTCCTCTCTCAATAGTGAGCAGGAGGATGAATTATTGAGTGTTCTCAAGAAGTATAAGAAAGCAATAGAGTGGACAATAGCTAATCTTGGAGGCATTGATGCCTCAGTTTGCATGCACAGAATTCACCTGGATGAGAGTGCAAAACCCTCAAGGGAGACACAGAGGAAGCTTAATGCTCACATGCAGGAGGTGGTCCTCAAGGAGATAGTGAAACTATTGGATGCATGGGTAATTTACCCCATTTTAGATTCAGAATGAGTGTCACTTATCTAGGTGGTACCTAAAAAGTTAGACCTACCAGTTATCACTACTGATTCTGGAGAGTTGATGCCAATTAGGGAGACCACTGGCTGGAGAGTTTGCATTGATTATAGAATACTCAACTCCAAGACTAGAAAAGACCACTTCCCCCTCCCTTTTATTGACCAAATTCTAGATAAGCTGACTGGGAAGGCATTTTACTGCTTTCTTGATGGATACTTAGGGTATAACCAAATCCCTATGTATCCTCAAGATTAGGAAAAAATTAGTTTCACATGTCCCTTTGGCACCTTTGCTTATAGGAGGATGCCTTTCAGACTATGCAATGCCCCAGACACATTTTAGAGGTACATGTATGCAATCTTTTCTGATATGATTGATAAATTATTGTAAATCTTTATAGATGATTTCTCAGTTTATGGGGATAGCTTTAGCCAATGCTTGAGTCACCTTGAGCTAGTTTTACAAAGATGTGACGAGACCAATTTGGTCCTATGCTGAGAAAAGAGTCACTTTATGGTGACACAAGAAATTGTGTTAGGCCATGTGGTCTCTCACAAAGGAATAGAGGTTGACAAGGCTAAAGTGGACTTGATTTCACACCTACCCCCACCCAGGACTATCAAATAAATCAGATCATTTTTAGGACATGCTGGATTTTACAGGAGGTTCATTAAGGACTTCAGTAAAATTTCAAAGCCATTGTGCCACCTGCTTTGTTAGGATGTGCCATTTGACTTCTTTGATGAGTTCCTTACAGCTTTTGAGGTCTTAAACAAGTGCCTTACCACTGCTCTTGTAATCCAAGCCCCAGATTACTCACTCCCCTTTGAGTTGATGTGTGATGCATCAGACTTGGCCATAGGTGCTATTTTAGGACAGAGGAAAGATAAGTTGCCTGCAGTGATCTAATATGCCAACAAATCACTAGCTGAAGCTCAGGTCAACTACACCACTACTGAGAAGGAGCTGCTAGCTGTTGTGTTTGATGTGGACAAGTTTAGACCCTACTTGCTCGGGTTTAAAATTATTATTTTTACTGATCACTCAGCCCTGAAATACCTATTGGCTAAGAAGGATGCCAAGCCAAGGTTGATCAGATGGATCCTCCTATTACAAGAGTTTGATCTTGAGATCAAAGATCAAAAGGGAGTTGAGAATGTGGTGGTTGACCACCTCTCTAGAATTATTCTGGAAGAATGTGCAGCAGCACCTGTTAATGAGTTGTTCCCTGATGAGCAGCTTTGGTCCAAGATGGATAAAGACCTAATTTTCTCTCAGGTCAAACATTTTCTGTGGGAGGATCCATACCTATATAAACACTGTGCAGACCAAGTTGTTATGAGATGTGTACCTGAAAGTGAGTTCCACAGAATTCTTTCTATGTGCCATGAGCAAGCCTGTGGAGGTCACTTCAGTTGTAATAAGACTGTAACATAAGTGCTGCAATGTGGTTTTTATTGATCTTCTTTGTTCAGAGATGCATTTACATATTGCAAAGCCTGTGAGAGATGTCAAAGGTTGGGGGTATTTCCAAGAAAAATTCTATGCCATTGAGGCCCATCATTATGGTAGAACTTTTTGACATCTGGGGCATTGATTTTATGAGTCCCTTTCCTCCATTTATGGGTTTTAACTTCATACTTGTGGTAGTGGACTATGTGTCCAAAGGGGTGGAAGCCATTACCACAAGGGCTAATGACCACACAGTTATCCTTAAATTTTAAAAGGACAATATCTTCTCCTGATTTGGCCACCCCCAGAACTATCATTAGTGATGGAGGGAGTCATTTATGTAACAAACCTTTTGAGAATCTCCTCAAAAAGTATTCTGTTACACACAAAATTGTAACTCTCTACCACCCACAAACCAGTGGGCAAGTTGAAATTTTCAATAGGGAGATCAAGCATATCTTGGAGAAGACTGTGAGGACTGATAGGAAGGATTGGGCACATAAGCTGAATAATGCCTTGTGGGCTTAGAGGACATCCTATAAGACCCCTATTGGCATATCTCCATTTAGGCTGGTTTATGGCAAGGCTTGCCACCTACTAGTGGAGTTAGAGCACAAAGCCTATTGGGCTATCAAAGCACTGAATTTTATCTAACTTCTGCTGGTTCTTATAGGAAATTGCAACTGGCAAAGCTTGATGAGCTGAGGCTGAAAGCCTATTCAAATGCTAGACTTTACAAAGAGAAATCAAAGGCATTCTTTGACAAGAAGCTAATGAGAAGGGACTTCAATGCTGTCACTAAGGTTTAGCTTTTCAACTCCAAACTAAGATTTTTCCAGGGAAGTTAAAATCCAGATGGGATGGACCTTACATTATCATTCATGCCTCCCCATCTGGTGCTGTGGAGATCTTGGATCCTATGTCTGGGAAGATCATGAAAGTGAATGGGCAAAGGTTAAAAATTTGTATAGAAAATTAAGTGGAGCCTCCTCAGACCATTCACCTACATGACCCTCTCACTGCTCAGTGATCCACAGCTTTGTAACATATGTACCATATGAGTTGTGTTTTGTGTTGCTTAAAAACTTTTCAATTACTATTTTTATGATTATGATTTGCTTTCATGTTTGATTTTGTTTTGTTCAATCTTGTTTTGAGCACATGTGCATATCTGTCATATGAATTTGATATTCATGTCTGTTGGTGATGGTTGAGATGCACTCACAACACATGTCATGAATTTGATATGAAAGATTATCTTTGGAATTCTGAATTTGTGATGTTTTAATGTTGATTAAGGGTAACTAAATTGTCATAATGAAATAGAGTTCATGTCAAGGAGTTGGTGCTGAAGCACACTGAATTAGTGCATGACATAATTCATGCATAGGCCAGGGCACATACTAAAAGTAAAGGTTAAGTGTTGCTTTCTCGCGAGGCTAAATGGCCTAAATTTCACGCTCGCGAGCCACCTGAAGCTTTCTCGCGGAGTTTTGATGGATATTTTATAATGCGCGAGAGCCTCGCGAGCTATCATTCTAAAGGCTACACCATTAACTACCTCGTGAGGTCCCTGATACTCCAAATGGATGTTCCTCGCACAGATCACAAGCTAAGCAGCGCTAGAGATGAAAAATTGCTTCACGCGCTATGGTCCAAATTCAACTCTGCGAAGTTCCTCGCGAGGCACATAAATCTTCTAATTCTGTTCTCGCGAGGCTCTTTTCTGGCCCGCGACAGCACTTCTCACGAGGTTAGCTGTGAACTATGCGAGAATTATACCTCGCGAGAACCTGGCGACAGCTGCACAAAGCACGGATTCAGCCCTATAAACCCAACAAGTTTTACCATTTCATCCATTCTACTTCTTTGCCCTAGCTTTCACTGTGCACATTCGAGCTCCCTCTTTTCCCCCTTCTTCTTTACAACCCATTCCACTCCACTTCAGCCAGTTTCCTCATACCATTTTACTCCCTATCACCCCTGGTCACTTTGAACTAGGTTTGGGGGGATTTGAACATCTGTGCAACGTGTGAGGTGAAACCCTAGCTGTCATTTGGTAAGATTTCTCACTCTCTCTCGGTTGGTTTAATTAGACATTAATTTAGAGTTAGTAGAGAGCAATTTGACTTCTGTTTTATTTCTGAAGTGTGCATTACATCTGCTGAGAGTCTCATTGTCACTTTTACCTACCCCACCCCAATCTATCCCTCCTTAACCATAGCAGAAACACCTGTTGTTGCAGCCCCCTCTGAACCTTTTTCCATTACCCCCCCATTACCTTTAAAAATGCCTCCACCCAAACTGACCCTGAGGTGCTAGAACTAACAATACCCTCTACTCCCACCCCACCCATGCCACCACCCACCCCTCCATCACTGCTGGCTGGCCCTTCCTCCAGTGCTGAGCAGCCCATAGTACCAGCCTCTTTCAACCCTCGACCTCCATACTATACAGTCCTTGAGCAATGAAGAAAAATACTTACATCAAGAGGGATGTGGTAAGAGGAATGGCTGACCTCCGAGCATTAGTGAGACAGCCCCTCCTTGATAAACTCAGATCAGTGCTGCTAGCCCATAGGTTAGAGAAGAAGAGAATCAAGCATGGTTGGATAGAGATAATGATACAATACAATGAAGAAAAGACTAGGGCTGAGGGGATGGAGGATGTCATCAAGAAATTACAGACATACTTGAGAGTAGCTAAGGACAAGGCTTATGATTATGGTGTGACTATTGCAGCATTGCAATAGACCTTAACTGAAAATAGTGATCGGGAGTTAGCAGAAGCTATTTCCAAACAATTGAACCCTGATGTATCTCCAATGGAAATAACCCCTAAACCCAAGGAGCCTAGCAAAGTCAGGCTTGGAATCAAAATCCAAGAACCTACTTCAAAACCAAAGCCCACTCCCAAAAGGAAAAGCTCCTCCAAACTAAGAAGCACTACTTCCAAAAGGTCACAGTTTGTTGTTGCTGCTTTGAGGCAAGCAAAGGGCAAAGGAATTCAAGAACCACCTGCTGTAGAAGAGGATTCAGATGATTAGATTTTCAATTGTAGTTAGTTAGGATATCTTTGCATTATTTCTATATGATTCTTTTCCCTTACTGTGTACAAATGTTTGTGTATAAATGAAATTCCTTTTTGTTCTGTTTTGTTTGCTTTACTTTCTGTCTTCATTTATACTTAGTTTGTTTTAGTTGTTTGTGTGTGCTTTCTTTAATGCTTTCACTTTATTTTTTGTCTGCTTTTATGTATGATCCCTGCTGCACATGCGCTTTTATCTTTGAATCAGTGAGAACACTGCTCTTCATAGGTTTGAAGGTGTGGCAAAGATTGCCAATGATATAGCTAACATAAATGCAACAGTCTTAACTAAGTGAGGAATAAATAGAATGAATTTCACCTAAGCAATATTGAAAGTGAAGAAATTTAAACACTGTGCAGGCCTTTTTAATACTAAAATCATTTAAAAATCAATACTTCTATGAGGTGAACATCAAATTTTTTTTTATAAACAGTAGTTAGTGAACCAGTAAGGAAAGAAATAGGTGAAAGCATACCCCTTTGAGTTCAATGAATACCATACCCAATGAGCTTTGATCCTGTAAAAATTTTTTTAGGAGTGTCGTGGGTAATTTTTTCTGTTCTAAGGACTGACTGAGTCAAGCCCTTTTCACTAGAAGTTAGACACCCTAAGTTGAAGCTATTTGATAGTAATCATGACACTAAGGAAAGAATCAAGGCCTTCATTTGGACAGTTTGAGCCTAAAAGATCAAACCTGTGAAACTACCCATGTGCATACACTTTGAGCCTTAAAGCCCCATTTTTCTTCAACAAATACCAAAGTACTTGAACCTAAACCTCTTAACCTGATACAGCCCTACCCTCACTCTGAGAATTCAGAAGGTAAAGGAGAGGATGTTGAAGATAGTTGAGTAAAGTTTAACATTTTGTAAAAGGAGAAGAAGAGAGGAGGAGATCTGTAAATACCAATGTAGCAGTTGTAGATGTGTGGCAGCCATCATGAAATTTAAAAAAAAAAAAAAAAAAAAAAATACATATATATATATATAAATACAAGAAACAAAAAAAAAAAAGGAAGAGAAAAGAAAGAGAAGTCAATAGAAGAATTTCATTGGAAAGGTTGAAAAGAAGAGAAGAAGTTGGCCACTTTAGCTTTGAAATTTCAAAAGTAGATGGAGTTGAGCTGAAATGAAGAAGGTGAAGTCATGAATCATCTCCTACCTGTGTTGATTTTTCAATTGTGAATCCCTTTTTACCCCTTTTTATTCTTTACTACCCATACCAATAAGCTACATTATAACCCATGAAAAGCCCTTGTTGATCCAAAGTCAAATGAACTGTCATGTGAAGATGAGAAAATGTCTAATCTATGGTGAGAGTACTTTATGATATTAGAAATTAGAAGCAATGCCTATTCTCATGCTTGCAAACCCATTTGGGGTATGTAACTGCTCTTGAGCTTCTGTGAAATGGTACACCCTTAAATTTATGTGTGAGAAACAGCCCTGGTAAGCATTGGGTCTGAGATTGAAATCATTAGGGCATTGTTTGAGCCTGAATTTTGATGTACTGGTAAGCTTAGTACTGTTTTGCATATATTATTTTCTTAGTGTCAGCTGATTGGATGTGATGAGCATGCATTCATGACTGAGGTGTTCAATTATTTGCATAACTACTTTGGAACTCCTTTAATTTTGACAAAGCAAGGGTGGAAGGAACTATATTTATTTCAAATTGATCAACCACTGTGTTACACTTTTATTAACTGTTTCATTGAGAAGTTTGTGGGTACCTTCACTGAAAACCCTTAGGAGACTTCACTCCTCCACTAGGGATCACCTAAGGGTTTAAAAGGCTTGATACATAAGCTAAATACATCCGTGCTCCCTACGAAAGTGGCATTTACATTCTTAGAGTAGCTGTTTAAATTTTGCTTTGCTTAGAGACTAGCAAAGATTAGGTTTGGGGGTGTGTTATTCACTGAAAAGTATCACTTTTCACCTATTAACCTAGCTCTTGCTAGACCTTGAAGCTGACTAATAACTGTTGTTTAAGTGTGTTTTGTAGTTAGTAATAAATTGTACAGCTTAACATAAAGTCCATGTCTTTGGTGCCAAGAAGAGAGAGGATTCAAGCAAAAGATGATAGCTGAGCCAGAGATTGATGGAACACTATGGTGGTACACACCATGGCGACTATTTTGCATGTCATGATGGACCAAGAAATTCCAGCAGATGAACCAAGCATAGATGAGAGTGGAGGAAGCTGTAACAAAAGCATGTGCATAGCAGCAGAGGAACAAATGATCTATCTCGAACAATTGAGGTGTTACCTCACGCAGCTAAGACATGCAGCACACTAGAGCTCGCAAAGTAGTCGTGCAGCTCAGTGAGGGGATTATCACAAAACAACCTCTCGCACAGTAGTCATGCACTTCAGCTATAATCAATATTAAAGAGTTCGCGAAGTAGTCGTGCACTAAGCCTCCAGGAATACAGCTCGCGAAGCTCTCACGAGGATTAAGTTTCAAAGCAGTCGCGCGCATTACCTTGCGAGAGCAAATTTCATGAACAACAACCACAACCTTGTGAAGTTCTTATGTGGCTCTGAAAGAGAGAGACGCCCAGAAGTTCTCTCGTGCAGTTCTCGCGCGATTGGAAGCTTAACCCTATACCAAGCGAGATGTGAAAGCATCTGTGTGAGTACCTCGCGACAGAGGATTCTGAAGCCCTACTGGGCGAGCAAGCTAAGCACTGCATATTATGATCTGAATTTTATGTCTTTGATACACCTATAATATGTGTATGTGTTTAATATTGTATTCACAACATGCCTGGACTTTTCAAAACATTTTAACTAAAAATACATATTTTAGTTTTTCAAGCTCTTATATTTATTTTCGTCATTTATGGACACAAGTTATGTGGTAGCCTACTGGTTAAAGGCTTTAAGTTCTAGATAAGAGGTCTAGGGATCAAACCTTATTATGTGTGCTTTAAATTTCTATTTTGAACTTTAAGGTAGAAGCCTATACACCCTTCCTTGGTGTGTTAGCTTAACACCGGGTAATTCCCAAAATATTATAGTAAGTGTCTTACGGAGAACCCTAAATTATAATATTATTCAGAGTTCTTCTTAAGAGTAGAGCCGTCTTAGAGACTTTAGAGAAGAAATTCTAGATCAATGTTTCTAGAACCCTTCTTTTGGAAGAGCGGCGAGACGTTGGCGTATATTCTCAAGCGGCCTTCGCCTCCTTCTAGAATCATCATCATTGTTGGGATCTTAATCTAATCGTGGTGGTACGATCGATCTAGGTATGGAGAAATCATGCTTTTCATTGAACTTAAAATATTAGATTTTAAATGGGTTTTATGCAAATTAGTGTGTTTATTTCATGGGTAATGATTATATGATTGAATGAGATACATGCTAGGGTTAGTGATTATTAATGTAGATTATTTGGATTAAAAAGAAGGTGGATGAAATCCCACCATGTGATTTGAGACATCGTGAGGGATGCTCACGGATTGGAGTCAATCGATTGATTCAAAGGAGTTAATCAATTGAGCTTGAATAAGAAACTGATGAATGATATTATTTCGAGAAAATACACGGATTGGAGTTAATCGATTGATTCAGAGAAATCAATCGATTGAGCCTGACAGACACTGATAAAAGATATTATTTTGGAAAAATGCACGAATTTGATTCAATCGATTGAGCCTGAACAGATGCAGATAAACGATGTTTATTTGGAAAATGCATGGATGTGAGTCAATCGATTGATTATGAGAAATCAATCGATTGAGCCTGAATGTTTTGGAAAATGCATGGATGTCAGTCAATTGATTGATTCTGGAAAATCAATCGATTGAGCCTGAACTTGAAATCAATGGATTGCGTTTGGGTAGTTAAGTTATATAATCAGTTCTTCTCTTAATAGTGTGATTCAAATGTCAATGTTTACACACCATGATCATATTATATGCACTTTATTATTCATACACCATGATTATGTACACTTCAATATTTACATACCATTGTTTATGCACCATGTCTAAATGCACTTAAATGCTCATGAATGATAATCTTACTCATATGCACTTTATATGTTCCATAATGATCTATGAATGTGCAATCATGATAGTAAAATATGATGAAATGTCAAGCATTGGTTAATGAGCATTAGACCCAACATCTTGTACATGATGGAGTCTAAGAAGGTATTAGACCCAACATCTTATACTTGATGAAGTCTAACTAAACACAATTAAAGAGTATTAGACCCAACATCTTGTACATGATGGAGTCTAAGAAGGTATTAGACCCAACATCTTGTATAAGATGGAGTCTAACTAAACAAGTTATAAGCATGATTAAGACCCAACGTCTTGAGCGGGACAGAGTCTAACATGCATTAAATGACAAGAAAGATAGAATTAAAAGAAATGATGCATTCATATAATATTGGTATATATGTTTATGTTCAGTACATTTCAGCTTATTGAGATTATACATGCCACATGCACACACACATGAAATATACTGAAATTTTTATATGGGTATGACTGATATATTATGCTTTAATGGATTGCATGTCTGGTCCATACAAGTGTAAACTTACACCCCTTGTTGATGTGGGTGACCAGATGAGACAGGTATCGTCGATGACAATGTATGGGTCTATGGCGATGTGACGGCACGTGGTGCTCAAGAAATTGAACTGAATGGCGATGATGGCTTCGTGGCCTAATTAGCTATTTTCCTTTCTAGTTATTATTAGTGGTTTTAAATAAATTATACATTGATCAGTTAGTATTTTATCAAAACTTTTTAAGCTTTAATCATGTTGGACTTGTTATTAGAATAAGAACATTATCATGGGTTTTATTTTGATTAATTAATATTTAAAAAAAAATTTATCTTTCACTGTTTAAGGTGCTTTTATCGCCTTATTATATTTCTATGGTTCACGATACGAAGGTATGGTCTAAGATCTTATAATCAAGAGGTTGTGAGATCTCGCGTCGCTACATTGCAAGTCCTTCTGCGTAAGTGCATTCAAAGCCACATCAGCTGCACGATCATCTAAAGTCCTGCGCGAGACAGTAGCATTAAAAGCCAAATTCTACCTCGCGAGGACTCTGTAAGCAAGCTGCGTGAAGGAACAAAAAAAGCATAAAACAACTGCACGACAGAAGTGATATGTAGAAAGCAGCCTCGCGAAGCTCAGGTTCTCCACTTCCCAGTCTTAACTCTAGGACCTTTTTAGGGATTTCCCCAGGTCTAGGGCATGCATCTCGAGGCACTAATCTCGAGGCACACATCTCAAAAAATCCAAGGGTTATAATAGTGCTACATTTGCTAGAAAAATTAGGGTTTATTCTTCTCTTAGCCAAGGCAGTAGGACTGAGTATATAAGTTGTGCTTGTAACTTAGAATTTATCAATCACTCTCTCCTTCAACCTCTGTCAATTGAGAGCTCAAGCTGATTAGGGTTAGGGTTAGGGGTTGATCACTTCTTTTTCTATTTTTTCTTCTCTCTTAGCCCAACACTTGCTGACTAAATCTTTGGTAAGCAATTAGGTGTAGTTTCATTTAGTTTTGCAATAGGTCATTTAAACATTGAGATTTTGTGAAGACCTGTTGTGCACAAGGGGCTGCTGTCTTGAGAAATTTCATTATTGGTAATTTAGATCAATGGAATTTGTGCTTTAAATATTCGTTTAATCTGTTATTTTCCTATTTTCCCATAGTTTTGTTCAGGCTATAGCATGCATTTAGGATTTGAGCTTATTGAAAGGCCAATGGAAGCTTGAGCTTGTAGCCCTGGGACCACGGTGGCAGCAACAGTTTACATGTTCTATCTCATCATTTATGGGTAAGGGAGCCTCTGTGGATAGCCTGTGATCATTTGAGTGGACAGACTATAGCCCAAGGGCAAGTCTTGATCATAGATCTGAGATGGATTCTTTTTCTCTGTTCTTGAGATTGTAGCCTAGTGAGAGATTGTGCAGGAACAGACTCCCCTCTGTTTTGCTTAACCACTATCAAATGTTAGATCTGGGTTCTCTGTAGTGATTGTAGACTTCTGGGCTGAGTCATTACAGGCCTTTAGTAGCAATCATCAGCTGTATTTAAGTCTTTATTTAACCTGTTGCTTTTCCTATGTGTCCAAGCATTGTACTGATGGCCTTTGACACACATAGGATTTTATGGGTTGGAACCCCTATGCATACTTGCCAGATTTGTATCAGATTTGGGGTGCTTGTAGTGTGACAAACATAGTGTCTGCAATGGTATTCATGGCCTGATTTAATTCATTGGTTGGAGGAAATCTATTGGATAGTCTGTGACCATTTAAGTGGACAGATTATAGCCTTAAGATCAGTCCACTCCTTTAGATTAGGTTAGCTCTTCTGATTTAATCAATGAGATTTGACAGACTCTATTAGATATCTATGACCATTTAAGTAGATAGATTATAGCCTTAAGGGCAGTCTAAATGGCATGGGTTAAGTTGGATTCTTCTACCTTGCTGAGGTTTTTGATAGCACTTCAGTAAGGATTTGCTGCAGAGACAGCCCTAAATCTGAGTTACATAACTGAATGAACTTTAGCCTAAACTGCTTACTTTCCATCCTCTTATCTTTATTTTAACATACCATCACCACCTTCTTCATAACCATTTCTTAGGATAGGACTGCACTTTATTTCTTTTTTTTTAGTAGGTAGTTTAGTGTAGTTGTGACACCCAACTCCCTTTCTTTAAGATTGTCAGATCTGTAGCCAGATCTGGAGGCCTACTATTATAGCCCATTTTGAGTTCTAAATCAATTTATCTGTGGGACAAACTTTTACTTATCAAAACTTGCTACAATAGTCCTGTATCTTGCAGGCTGTGTGTACTTTAGGTTGCTGATTTCATAGTCATTTTACTCCACCTTTGTATTTTTATTTTACCATTTCATCACTTAAATAAACGTCAGCATTTAGACACCTAGAGCAAACCAGCAGATAATGAGTCAAATGATCTCCAAAATCTTTTTGAGAATAAAACTGAAAATGTTTGAATGATAAGCAATGCAACCACACATTAACTACAATCCATCCCAACCCTGCTAAAAGCTACGATACATGACGGTCATTCAACACTTACACAATCAAGCCCGACATGTGGCCAAAATAATCAAACCACTTCCCAACGCGAGAGCATCACAGATATACTCTAGGACATTTGTAAGGCCGATAAAAGTCCCACCATCACATGACACTGGGGCATTTTTTTTCAGAGCGCTAGCACATTGTTAGCGATACTCAGGGCACGAGACCGACACCCCAAACTGGGGCCTTTTTTTTATTTTCAATTTATTTCTTACTTTTTTGCCATGGGACCGAAAGCATCCAAGACAAAACAAACAAGATACATGCAACACGCCGAAGAATAAACACACTACCTCGACATTACCCATTCACCATCCGATGCAGCCCAAGAAACACACAACAACCAGACATGAACAAATATAAAAGAAATGAACACAATAAATAAAACACCTCTTTATTCATAACTTAAAATTTTACAAGTATCACCGGAGGCATATCTCATGAACATACAACCCAAAACAAAAACTGAGAGCCTAACATACAACCTAGAATGAAAACATAGAACCCAAAATGTAGACACCCAAATTTGGCCCAAGGCCCGATCAAAACGCATTTCGAGAGAGGCATGTCATCGGGCCTTTGATGGCATGTATGGAACCCTTAAGAATCCTTTTGAAATCTTAAGAACCTTTTCAAACCCTTAGGAATCACCCTAGATCCCTTAGGAACCTTCTCGAATCCTTAGAAACCAATCCCGACCCTTAGAACCCGTTCCGGACCTAAACCTAGTTTTCTCGAGTCATGGATGAAGAGTGGTACACCGATACTAGCTACGACCTTTTACTATGATTGAATCTCATACCATTGAAAAGTAGGAGTCGTCAGCTTTCCAACAGTCCAAGAATCATCCCAATCGGAGCTATGTATGCAATGATATGACAGTCCAAACCCAGAGGGCAAGGAGGTAATTTCAAGTGGACCCCCTTAGGGATTTGGCGCAACTACGCCAGCGTTAAGGTGAGTCCAACCTCGGGGAGCTGACTTCCAGGCACTGTATATACACTATTTTACTGTATTAGTTGCGCCAGGCATATGAACAGTAACCTCTGGTTTTTACCCCGAATTTTGTGATTGGGGTTTGACTTGTTGACCACCTTGACCTTTGGGGTGTGTTTTGCTAGTTTTGTTATACCCATTTACTATCTATGTGCAACCCCTTAAGTGGTTTAAAGCCTCACCCCATCATCCACCATTAGAGCATCTCTTCACATGTTTCAAGGCTCCAAAAACCCTAGGAATCCTTAGATGTTAGATTACTTAATTGCTAAACCCAATTAACATCTAAACACTCTCCTAGCCCACTCTTTGCCTATAAATAGAACCCCCCTCCCCTTAGATTAAAGGTTGAGAATTTTTGCCTAAGAGAGAAAGAGCTTAAGTGAGAAGATCTTTCTCCCTTTGGTGCACCATCCCCATACAAATTTCAGAATTCAAAAAACCCTTTAGACCTTAATATTTCATTAAAAACCTCTAGGTTAGGTGTGTGTGGTCCCCTAGTCTTTCTTCTCTACCTCTTAGCTTCAAGCCTTAGGAGTTAAAACCCCATTTCATACCATACAAGCCTTCAAAAGCTCATCAAAGTAAGCCAACGCAAGGCTCCTCAACGGTGCAACAAGGGCCCGAGAGCTCTAGCTCTCCCCTCTATTCCTCTACCTCGGTCATTCCTTCATCATCCCATTTGTGCTGTTACGCCGCCGAATTTTCGGTAGGAACGGAGGGGCACAAATAGGATTCTAAGCCCTTTTGGGCAAGAGAAAGCCATTTTCTTTTCTTTTATGTTATTTTTATTTTGGCCATTAGTAGAGACCACATTAAACGGGTTGATTAGGTGCCTAACACTTTCCCAATCGATAATCGAAGCCCCTACCCAAGAACCTTTGGTGTGGACCGGATTCAGAGTCATATTTGTGGCACTTCGGTGCTTATAAAAATGATATAGGTTTCTTGGGACACCAAAAGCTCCGGGTGGCGACTCTATATTTTTGTTAGCAAGCGCATCACCGCGACGGGATCGTAAAAAAATATCACGGTTGTACAGATGGCGACTCTGCTGGGGATAGCTTGTAGAGCTTCTCCTTAAAGTTTGACCATTTATTTTGATTTTACTAACCTTTTTACTATTTTTTTGTATTATTTTTTTATTTTTTTACTCACCCCTACTTTCCCGTCATTTACGTGCCTTAGCCGATCGACGGGCCTATATGCGCATTGTCTTTTAATTTTCTTTACTTTTTCATCATTTTAGTGCCTTAGTCGATTGGCGGGCCTACTTGTGCATTGTCTTTTAATTTCCTTTAAATTTCTGTCATTTAAGGTGCCTTAGCAGATTGACGGGCCTACTTGTGCAAGCATATTCCAACAGTGGACGCCGGCCCCTAGTGGCATCACGGGATCATCACCCCCAATCTTTGAACTAAACAAAACTTTCATAAAAAAAGGCTTTGAAAAAAAATTAAAATTGAATCAAGATAGGGAACTTAATCAATTTATTTTACGAGGTAGATTTTTAAAAGGGTTGGGTTTAGGCACACATACAACCACTCGGGTCTTAGTATGGCGGCAACCCCTAGTGGTGATGATCCAAAAAATTCCTAGCCCACCTACTATCTGAGAAGGCACTTGCGCCGGAGGTATATGGGGTGGGTTCCCATTCCTACAAGCTTAAAACCCATTGGGGAGCGCATTAGCGAGTTATCACTACAAAAAAAGTGGGTTTTAGCGACGCTGATTTAACGGCGTTTGAGTAAAAGCGCCACTAAAAATACCTTTCAACAACGCTTGTGATAAAAACGCCACTAATTCTTAATGATTTCATTTCGCGTCACATTGATTATGGCATCTACTGTGAAAACGACGCGCTAATATGATATTTGCGGCCCGTTATTTTGCAAGCGCCACTATACAGGAAATTAAGTGCGGCATTTTTTAATGAACATCGCGATTTAAAATAATTTGCGACACTTAATTTTGCAAACGCCACTGTTTAGGAAATTAAGCGTGACATTTTTTATTGAACGCCGCAATTTAAAATAATATACGCAGCATTTTTTATTGGACGCCACGATTTAAAATAATTTGCGGTGTTTTATTTTGCGAACGCCACTATTCAGGAAATTAAGCGCGGCATTTTTTATTGGACGTCGCGATTTAAAATATTATGCGCGGCATGTTTTATTGGACGCCAGGATTTAAAATAATTTGCGGCGCTTTATTTTTCAAACGCTACTGTTTAGGAAATTAAGCGCGGCATTTGTTATTGAATGCCGCAATTTAAAATAATATGCGTGGCATTTTTTTATATTAAATGCCGCCATAGACATAGTTATTTAAAGGGCGGGAACGAAATATTGGCGCTCAACTTAATTAGAATGGGGTATTGGGGTATTAGACCGGATTAATTGGAGAATGTAGATCTACGGGGATATTGGAGAACGCACATCAATTAGAAAAGGGGGTTTCCCTATTTATCAATTAGAAAAGGGGGTTTCCCTATTGTCCTCTTTGTCCATCGTCTCTTTGAAGAACGCATCTCCAAGGTGAAGAACGCATCTCCAAGGTGAGTTGGGTGCTAATCTGCCTAGATTGATTTTTTGAGATATTTTTTATGTTTTTTCTGTTAGATTTTTGAGGTTCTGTTTGATTTAGAAGATGGGGGGGTTTTTGCCTGAGTTTCAATCTCACTGTAGAGACTATAGAATCAAATGCAATTATATTCTACACGATATCAGACTTGTTTATATTCTGTTTGAGTGGGATTTGTTCAACGAATTTGATTTATTTATTTTTCTTTTTTTTATAGGTAAGTTAGTCTCAAACCTGCGACCCCAACAGAAAATGAGTTTGATTTATTTTTCTGTTTGAGTGGAATTGTTGTACTTGAATCAATGTGTCTTTTTGCAGCAATTGAACAAGCTAGAAACTTGATTTCAAAGCTCTTCTGGAACTCTTGCACATGGTATTTTACATATCGGTCCATAGTTGTCACTTGCATTAGCTTGCTAGTATCAACCTTTCCAAGTCTTTCAATGTAAACAGGTCTTCCTTGCTTATCCGCGCCATGATGACCATGAGGATAGTATTTCATAACTTCATTCAACTCTTTAAACTCAAATTCCTGATGAAAATATTGATAAGGACTTAAGTTAGACCCAAATACAGTATCCCTAAAGCTAAAAATTTGCAGGCAAATCATCAAATCGAATTACCTCCAAAATAGTGTCAGCCCCAAAATCCTCCTCCACTGAAGCATTTCAGACCACATGCGCTTTGCTTTCTCAATATCAAATTTCCTTGCTTTTAAAAATCTGCATTTGAGAAAATTGTTGAGCATGTAATAAATTTTTTTAACATACATTAAAAGTATATATACAATTTCTAAAGGCAGAGAACTTCTTATCTTGTTTACCACCATCTCATGAGAAATCTCTGATGATCATTTCTATTCTTTAATGGATGCCCACCGGGATTTTAAACATCAATATATAGATTACAGGCAATGAAGAGAAAGTAGATTTCATAAGAGTCAGCCTACCTCCTTTACAAAGGATTTTACTCTTCCGGTCTACTACATGTTAGTGTTTTAAGTGTTCCATCATGGTGATTGAGAAACTAGAGCAAATTGAGCAGACCTTCCTAGGAGGAGGTAGAGGAGACAATAACTGTCCCATCTTGTGAAGTGGGATTAGACCCACCTCTCTTCAAAGAAGGCATGAACAGTATCAGGCGTTTGAAAAATATTTCATTGCCAGGAAAATGACTGTATAGAATAGGCAAAAAAGGGTGATGCTCATTAGGTAAAGGCTATAGCAGAGTTTCTCTTAATGACTGGGAGATTTCACTTGGTTAAATGGCAGGAAGTTAGCTTGGCTGGCTGGTGTTTGTTTCATCAAAGCTTTATTTGATTAGCATGTCAGATTTGATTGAGGACTAGGTGAATGACATAGTATAGGGAATATGTTTGCGAGCAATATTATCACTAGATGGGATGCTGCACATAAGGGATTTGCAGTGGCAAACAGTAGTGAGTGTATGGATTTTTGAGACTATATGGTGGAACACTTTGGTTAGATGCTTTGTGGGTCACCCCTTGTCACCCTGTTGAATAGTTTATGTGGTTGATGTTAGCAAAAAATGAAAAGAGGAAGACAAAATTACGTGGTTATTATTTTAACCTGCGTCCATGGTGGTGAACAAAATAAATCCACTATGTATCAATTGGGTACACAGTAATAATGGGTAGTATAGAGTTAAAAAAGTAATCAAAAAAGGATTATTTAACAGATACAACTGCAAATTTCCTTGGGGTGTCAAAAATAAATGCTTAAAAATAGGGACTACTCTATTATATTATTATTATTATAGTAAACATATTGTAATAACCCAAAAAATTGCGTTAAATGGTGACCTCAGGATCCGTGCCCGACTGGTCATAGGTTTGACTAAATAGGAGTCCATTAATCGACCCGAGGAGTGATGAATGGATGTGATGAGAAATTTATGCAAGTATGTGGAGTGTAGGGAAGATCTAGAGTCACATACACCTACCTAGGTGTATGTGCTTAACACGTAGAAAATAAGTATAAAAGGGTTAAAGAACCCTAACTTACTCTTGTTTGGTTGTTAAAAGAGTTAAGAAGAGAGAGAGAGGGAGAGAAGTAAAGAGGGTTGCTAAGCAAGGAGTAAATGCAAGCCAAGGGAGATGGATTCGAGTATTAAAGTCGAATTCAACATGGAAGATCCTTTGGAGCTAAAGCTGGAACCTTAGCCATTCCAACTTTAAGATCCAATCAAATTGAGGCTTGATTGAGATAAATTTTATGAGAATTAAATGCATAGATTGTAGAAGTTTAAGTGTGGTTAAGAATGCTTAAAAGCATAGGATAAAGGCTTAGAAAAAGAAAGAAAAATAGGTTGACAAAGATTTGGAAGATCAGCCCGAGAGGGGGATGAATCTGACCAAATCGATTAATCGAAATTGGAGTTCGATTAATCGATTTGGTCTGAGAAGTTAAAAAGTCATGGAATCCCAATTTTGATTAATCGAAATGAATTTCGATTAATCGATTTGGAATTCGATTAGTCGATTTGGAAATCGACTAATCGACTGGGAAGCTCCAGCCACTGGAGAAATGAAACCTGGGGAAATCGACTAATCGAATTGGGATTTTAATTAATCGATTTCGGATTTCGATTAATCGATTTGGGATCGATTAATCGATTTGGGATCGATTAATCGATTTTGAGACCTCAACTACTCGATTTAAGAATCGACTGCCTTATGTTGTAAACTCGATTAATCGATTTGGGATCGATTAATTGAATTTAAATCTCGATTAATCAATTTTGAGAATCGATTAATCGATTTGGGTTTCGATTAATCGATTTTAGAAATCGATTAATCGAATTGCATTTCGATTAATCGATTTTGGGAATCGGTTAATCGACTTTGACAATTTTGCTTGACTTCTTAGTTTGACTTTGAGATTCAGGGAGGGTCTTGGACCTTCTTTATTACATCTTTAGTGATGAGTTACATGTGTTATGTTGTACCATAGGTGGTACGTGAGATCATTAGCATAAAGAGCCGCGTGTGACCTTGATGCTAGGAAATTCAGAGAATTGAGGTAGGGAACACCTTAAACATGTACTTTAATTTCAAGAGCATGTATGTAGTGATATAATTATCTAATTGAAGCTGTTTTAAATGTGAAAAGCTTTATGAAAATGGGTGCGTGTGTAACATCAAAAATGTGATAAGGGCATCTATGTGATGCAAGTAACTAAGAACAAGTAATCAAATGAAATTGAGACATCCCCAGGGGATGAGGAGGTAATAAAGGCATCAGGTGTGATGCGGGTGTGTATACATCCCAGGGATGTATACATAGGATTGAATAATTACTGTTGAGGCCTAACTGATATAAGATAGCACACTTACACGGTGAACAATTATATGTAATGCACATGATATTTTTGTTATTTGAGGTTTGGAGGATACCCCACCGACGTGGCGGGATACCCATGACTGACGCGACAGGATATCCGTGATCGGTATGGCGGCGAATCCATAGACCATCACGGAGGTTTATCAGTGACCGTAAGGACATCCCAGGGATGTTGTGTAATATTTAACCCCGCCACCTAGTGAGAAAGGGGCTTGGGTCGTATTCTCAGGGAATACATGTTTTTATAACTGTCTAATTAGATGACGATGAAGGGTATCTCATCGGGGCTCGATGCTATATTGCTCGGGGATTACTTAAGTTGAAGATTTAAGTTTTGCTTTAGGCCTGTTTAGTGTCGTTCATGATTAAATCAACAGTAAAGTGATACATGCAACTTACCAGTGAATTGAGTATAAGACATCTGTTTTTAATTAGTTTTCTAACAAATGCATAGATTCATCATGCTCTGAATATCATGGAATATATGTGAGTTTTAACTTATATGTTCATTGTGCTTGTTCCCTATTGAGCTAGGATGTAGCTCACCCTTTTAGACTATACGTCGCAGGTCCTTTGATAGCAGCAGCTGAGGCTTCGAGGGGCGCAGATTTGGGTGATTCGAATTTCGCGCCAGGAGACGAGTTGGAGCCTCCACCCGAGGACTTCTTCTAGGTGACTCTGCTGAGCACTTTGATAGAGAGAGTCAGTTTTGAGAGCAGTTTAGTGCGGCTTGGTATGTCAAGCCTTTATTTTGAAACAATGTAATTAAAAATAGATTATTCTTTTGGCGAACCATCTGGGGTGATTCGATTATCACCGATGGTTCGGGTCGGTTCTCTATTCATGCAGTGGCATGAAGGTAGAACTGTCTTTTGAATATGCTAGTTGGGCATATTAACTTCTTCCGCTTTAATGAGATTAATTACTTTATTTATTTAATTATGCTTGTTATACCAATGTTTCGTGCTAAGCTTTGGGGCACGGTCTGGAGGATCGTGCTGATGGCACGGGTTTCGGGGTGTCGAGATCCGGGCTGTCACACATATAGACACTGGGTATCACATCAACTGGTATGGATGAGATGTCAATATTAATTTTATCTAGACATTATTGCAACTTAACTGTTTATCACATGTGTCATGTGCTGAAACACCATTCTACTTTTTTTTATTATAAAAAAAGTTTCAATTAATCAAGTACATTGATGTTCTCTTTTCTCAATTAACAAACTAAGTGCTCTAATTGATATACTTGAAGGGAAAGTACCATTTTTTAATGTTATTTTTGTTCTGTTTTTTGGAAAATGTCCACATTTTGTAAGTATATCTATGTGCTGGATGGATAAATAATATATCTCTAAGGACTCAGTTTAGTAAGGAGTTTTTAAATTTTTTTTTTTGAAACCGTAAGAAATTTACATAGCCTGTTCCCAATCTTGAATCCTATAAAAATTGATTTACTTCTGCATCACTCACTCTCATACTCCTGCTCCAGGCTTCTGGGGTCTTGATAAATTCATCATTAGGATTGCAATCTTGTCTCAGAAAATTTATATTCATTCATTCCATTGATATATTGGTGTTCTCTTTAGCCTCATTCACCTAATCATGGATTGGTTTTAAGAGTCACATATAAGTTTGTAGTTGGTAGAATCGATGCTAATCCTCAATGAAATTGATGCAAATATTTAAGAAATTGGACAATTGATATTGTTGATGCATCTTAGTAATTTTAGAGGTCTTGTAATAGTTATTGTAATAAAAAATTACTCGTATAAATACATATTATTCTAGATTGTTGTTTCATAGAGAAGTAATCAAAATTGCATTAAGTTGAGAACATCAACTTGATAGGTTTTTGTTGTATTATGGTCCCTGTTTTCACTTTGGGCGGTATTGATTGAGGGAAATTTTGGGTCTCAGAATAATTCATTTTATACTTTGATGGGTGTTACCCAACCACGCTTGCTACTTCTTCCTGCCACTTTGGTAACCATAGTTACAGTTGTAAATTTTGAGCACATGGATTATATTCTCTAGATATTAAATCCGGGAGCAACTACTTGCACATAAAAACTCTTCGCACCCATTTTTTTATATTTAAATAATCTTTTTTTGATTACTTTTTTAATGCCCATCATATCCTTAGGAAATTTAGATAATAAAGGGTAGTATAGAGTTATCTATTTTTTTTTCACTAATGGCATTCTCCTTATATTGGTCGCTCATGTTATTGATATAATGAGGAGAGCCTAAGAGAACAAGTAACAACATACACCTATACACATATCTCAAGGCCTCTCGATCTCTCCCTCAACTTCTTATTTTTTCTCTTCGCATTCATTCTTTCTTCTTGATACCTCTTACTACTAATCTTACATTACCAATATATAACCCTATTCTTCACTTGGTATCAAAGCGAACTGCTTGCTCATCAGTGCTAGGGCTGACATTAAAAGGGCTGTATATAGGGTTGTAACCTCAGGAAACCTACACATTCTTAGGGAGGGCGAGTTTACATGTATTATCACCATTTTCGAGACTATAAGTCATTTTTTTAGGATTTCTGAAGTATACAAAAATCAAAAGAAAAGTGCCAATTTTCAGTTTACTGGAACCTGTGCATCAGCGAGCATCTTTAGTCGATCTTCTCGTAGGCTTCATATGTTACTGACTTCAATTGATTCTAAGATGTTTTGGGTGTTTTGTGCAATAAATGCTTGTTTTTTGTGAAAGTGTGTTGATACATAAGTTTATGTCGATTTTTGTTGCATCACGCACAATTGATTGATGGATTTGACAATTGTTTGTTGGTATTTGTTAGATCATTGTCAAGGGTGCAGATCAACATTGGTTTAGGTCTGCAAGTTGAAAGAGGCTACTTTTTATGTCTGCATGCTACGAGCTGACAATGTCTTTCTGTTGAAATTTTTTGGCATGTTAGTGCCCTTTTTTCGATATTGATTGTCCACTAACCAGTGCTGGTTGGTGTTCTTTGGAAAAGCCAAAGTGTTGGTTGTTGATGGTAAAAGTGATCAACTTTATACCCTAAGTAAGATAATATGGCCCCTCCAATTAGCACAATCCAATCCCGTCCACTAATAGGTCCCCTGTACCTGTTCAAGAACCCCATTCTGGGAGAGGCGAAGCAAGGTACCGATCTGTAAGGTAAGATAAGAAGAATGGTTTAAGTTAGGGAGAGGAAAAGGTTTAGGGACTCAACATATTCAGGATAGGCTGAGGTCTGGTAGTGCATCAGGAATATTGGTAAATCACAGGTCAGGTTAGCAGGGTATTTTTGGCCATGGTGATACTTGGGTTAGTCTCAGACAAAGGGTCTCTTGTCCAAGAAAGGATAATCTAAGACATACCTAGACTTCCTCTATTAAGTTTGACTTACAGTTATATTACGTTTAGCTAGAAATTCTTTTAGAAAAGTTTTAATTGAATAAGACCCCAGGAATTGGATATATATATATATATATATATATATATATATATATATATATATATACACACACACACGTGTGTGTGTGTGTGTGTAGAAAGAGACAGATGTAGGCACACACACATGTTGCTGCTGTTGTACAAGATTCAGACTTTATGGAATTTAGAGTGTTGTGTTGTTGAAGTCAAAGATACGTGACATCTTCAACTAGGGGCGGACGCACGTAGAGATTTGGGGGGTTCCCCAGACCCCCCAAACTTTTTTTTTTCCTCAACAAAATTAGAATTTATTTTACTTAAAGTTTGGGTGTTTATAAATACCCCCAATATTGTTGCAAGCTTTTAAGCTTTTACTTTGGGCTTTAAAGCTTTGAAGCTTCTGTAACCACACACTCTCTCTCTAAAAAACGCCTTAAAATCTATAATCCCTAAATTATAAGGGGGCACATCAAGTCCCTTCTCAATTAAGTTTCTTTAGGAAAAAAACCCGAGAGATATATTCTTCTAGACATTTATAAATTCATATATGTGTAAAATCATATATTCTTCTTAGAGTTGAGAATTAAGTATATTGTTGCTATCATCATATTTATTTTGTTTAAGCCATTTAACATAATCTTATTTATTTTGTGCAGTTATTTCTTTTCTATTTATTTCATTAATGTCTTTCTCTACTCTTCATTTTCATTATTATATTTTTTTTTTAGGATTTTCAATATACGAAGAAGGTAGTGGTTAGAATCATCCAATCTTTTACATTATGGATAAAAGTTGGATTCAAAAGCATAGGGCTTCTGAAGAGTACATTCAAGGGGTGAAAAGATTTATCAACTTTACAATATCCCATGGAGTACCCGTTCATGGAAGGTTCTTGTGTCCCTGCACGAAATGTTGTAATGCACACTATCAGGATGAGGGTGCATTATATGAGCATTTGATATGCAATGGGTTCATCCAAAATTATACTATATGGAGTTTTCATAGAGAGGACATTATTTCTATAAATTATAGGCAAGATGATGTGATAGACAATGGATCTGATGACGATGACGTCGATGGCGACATGAGGACTATGGTGCATGATGCATTTGGAATTCCAGTTCCAACAGAAGTTCATGATGGTTTAGTAGACGGAACAGATGATTTACTCAATGAAAGTGCCACAAAATTCTATAAATTAGCACATGATATCGAAAAAGATTTATATCCGGGGTGTAAATCACATACGACATTATCTTTCATTATTAGGTTATGGCATATCAAATGTTTAGGTGGATGGAGCAATAAGTCCTTTAGTATGTTGCTTGATTTGTTACGAGAAGCTTTTCCTGAGGGGTCTACGTTGCCAAAATCTTTTTCACAGAGCAAGAAAATTATTACAGACTTGGGCTTAAATTATAATAAAATTGATGCCTGTCCAAATGATTGTATATTGTATTGGAAGGAGTATGCCGATAAACAATCATGCAACGTCTATGGCATGTCACGATGGAAATCCCAAGAGGATCATGTAGGAGGCTATAAAAAAAAGAGTTCCGCAAAAATTCTATGTCATTTCCCTTTAAAATTTAGACTTCAAAGGTTATACATGTCATCAAAAACTATATGTGATATGAGATGGCATGAAGAGGGTCGCACTAAAGATGGTATATTAAGGCATCCTACAGATTCTCAAGCATGGAAAAACTTTGATCTCATCAATCCTACGTTTGCTGAAGACTCTCGCAATGTTAGACTTGGGTTGGCAAGTGATGGCTTCAACCCTTTTGGAACAATGAGTATTACGCATAGTACTTAGCCTGTGATACTTATTCCGTATAATTTGCCTCTGTGGTTGTGCATGAAACAACCCAATATGATCTTGTCATTGCTTATACCTAGTCCATCTGGCCCTGGAAATAATATTGATGTATACTTGAGGCCTTTGATTGATGAGCTACAAGAATTATGGGAATTTGGAGTCAATACTTATGACGCTTCAAAGAAAGAAGCATTTCAATTGCGTGCGTCCTTGCTTTGGACCATTAGTGATTTCCCAAGATATGCTATATTGTCAAGTTGGAGCACGAAAGGGAAATTGGCATGTCCTTCATGACATAAAGATACATGTAGTCGCTACTTGCCAAACGGTAGGAAGCATTATTATATGGGCCATCGACGATTCCTACCATCAAATTATAAGTTTCGAAAATAGAAACAATCCTTCGATGGCACCATAGAGGTCAGAGAAGCTCCAGTTCCTTTGTCAGGGACTGATGTATTAAATTAGTTAGAGAACCGTACAAATATTTTCGGAAAGGGGCAAGTGAGGAAAAGATCAAGAAACAAAGAGACTACAGAATTGCCTTATAACTGGAAGAGTATATTCTTTGAGTTGTCGTATTAGGAGCATAATTTACTACGACACAATTTAGATGTGATGCACATTGAGAAAAACGTATGTGACAATATTCTTAGAACTTTATTGAATATTGAAAAAAAGACGAAGGATAATTTAAAAGCACGTCAAGACTTAGAAGCAATGAGGCTAAGACAAGAGCTTCATCCGGAATGGAAGGAAAATAATCGAGCTTATCTACCACCTGCATGCTATTCTATGACAAAAAATGAGAAAGAGAAGTTTTGCAGTGTGTTAAAAAATTTGAAGGTTCCGGATGGTTACTCCTCTAATATAGCAAGGTGCGTCAATGTTAAAGACCGAAAAATCTTTGGCCTAAAAAGTCATGATGGGCTTGTCGTTATGCAACAATTTCTTCCACTGGCGATTCAAAAATTGCTGCCCAAGAATGTAATGTCTACATTGATAGCATTGAGCGCATTCTTTCAGGAATTATGCTCAAAAGTTTGTGTGGTCGATGATTTGAAGAGACTCGAGGAACACATTGTGCTGGTTCTTTGTTATTTAGAGAAAATTTTCCCTCCTGCATTCTTCGATATTATGGTTCACTTACCCATTCATTTGGCATCAGAGGCACTGTTAGGTGGTCCAGTCCAGTATCAGTGGATGTATTCAATTGAAAGGTATTTTCTTATAATATTTTAAATAAAATTTAATTGCTTGATGTTTCACTTGCTGATACTAATTTTTTTTACCTATAGATATCTCTCAACATTGAAATAATATGTGCGCAATCGAGCTCAACCTGAAGGATCCATTGCGGAAGGATATATCACAAATGAATGTCTCACATTTTGCTCAAGGTATTTATAGAATATTGAAACAAGGTTAAACCAACTCCCACGAAATCATGATGAAAGTGCTCTCAAGGGTGCCTCACCATTCATTCTGAAAGAGGTAGAATAGACGCAAGCACATAGATATATCCTCTTCAATCATGAGATGGTTGGAAGTTATCTAGAGTAAGAACTTGAGACTTTATGATGTTACTTTTCAATATTATTTAATGTCTAGTACTCCTTAAAAAATTATGATGATACATGCAATACAACAAGCTATTGCTTTTGACGAATTCGAATGCATCTCCCCATGATATCCAAAAAATGCACAACGAACAATTTGTTAGTTGGTTTAAAGAACATGTAAGGGCAATCCACTTATTAGAATAAATTTTTTAGAAGAATTTAAGATATTATTTAACCTTCGTCTCCGCTTTATATAGGTTCCGAAGTTGCAAAAAGCTAATAGACCATTGCCAGAAGGACTTCATCTACTTTCCCAATGTCCACAATTTTCAGCTATGAGGTTCACTAGCCACACAGTTAGTGGATATAAATTTCGAATAATCGGTAAAGAGAAGAGTGATAGGACCCAAAATAGTGGTGTTTCCGTCACAGCAGCGACTACGAGTTATGCAAGTAAAAAGGACAGAAGACCCATTGCAGGACAGATAACTTACTATGGTCAATTAACTGACATAATTGAGTTGACATATTCTGAGGAGCTGAAGTTTGTACTATTCAAATGTGACTGGCTCGATGTAATGTTACAAGGAAGGGGAATTAAGACCGATGAATTGGGATTTACACTTGTGAATTTAAAAAAAAAATTATTCTCTGGTCTACAAGCAACCGATGAACCATACATATTGACATCTCAAACTAAGCAGGTTTTTTATGTTGAGCCTAATTGGCATATGGTTGTCAAGATTAAGCCTAGAGACCTATTTGATATGAGTGGTGAAGATTTTGAGTTATTAGATAAAGGACCATATGGAAACCAACAACTAAATGAAACAATAGAACGCTATACCGATGCTGTCAGTTGGGTGAGGGAAGATGTTATTGGTTCAACTGTTGTTGTACCTATTCATAAGAATTCTACTGAACAAACTCCTTCAATTGATAGTATTAGCAAAGAAGATGAATCAAATTTCGATGTAGAAATTGATGAGATTGAAAATGAGTGATTTTGTATATTTTTTTGTGCACACAAATTTTATGATGACCCTTTCTTGTTAGTTGTATTTTTTTTGTATAGATGTATTTTTTTTCTTCATTATGTGTGGATTGGATGATTTTTATGCACATACTAGATAACTTTTTCATCTTATGAGGAGAAACACGATTTCTTAATGCAAAACAAGAATCTTTTTAGCTCAAAAATAAATATCATCTTTGAATACCATGTCAAGTTATACTTTTTTTATATATGCTAGCAAAGTTCAAAATCTCTTGTTTCCGGTATGTATCAGCCAACTCCAATGTCTTCCAATATTTGTAATCAAGTGTTTGAAGTTGTGCTGCCATCTAGGAGAGCACATATATGATCGACTTTTCATATTTATTTACAAGATATGAACAATGTTAGACTAATTTTTTAGTGTTCTATTGTGAATTTAAGCGATGGACCCTCCAGAGTCATCATCCTTAGATGGTACTTCTCAATCCTCAATAAAGAGACGAGGTAAAACAAAGTGTGCTTATGTTAATTCCTTACCAAAAGGTAAGAAGGTGAAAATTTTAGGCGATGGAGGGCGACCAGTAGGGGATGATGCTAAATATTTAGCTAGCTATTGTGGCAAGTTAGCAAGAGATCCTGCTATGTTGCCCCTTGATAAAAAGGATTGGCATAAGGTGGAAGGCGAATCGAAGGACCGTGTATGGAATCAAATTTTGATAAATATGTGTTTTTTCTTTTAAGTATGCATATTTTTTCTTAATTTTTGCCTAATTTAAGCTTCAAGCAGAGTAAACAATAATTATATCATCATTTTTACACTATCTTTGTAGACAAAGTTTGATATTGAAGAAGGGCTGCGGAAAAATATAATGAGATCCGTCGGCAAATAATGGAGGGATCACAAGAGCCGTTCGAAAATTAAATTCTTTGATGCTCTTAGCGAAGATGATGATTTCATTGCAAATTGCCCTGACAATATACTTCAAAAACAATGGGAAAATCTTGTCTACTTCTGGTCTACTGAGGAGGAGAAGGTATGTTTTAAATACACAAGGTTTCTAACAGATATTTTATATAATAAATGCCTCATTATCTAATAATTTGTGCACTATAGCGAAAAAGTGTAAAAAATAAACTAATCCGGACTCAACAAAAATTACCTCTTACATCTGGATCTAAAAGCTTTGCAAGGGTATTCCACGAACAAGTAAGCATTTTATTTCATAATATTTTTTTAATGAATTATACGTCGTCAACTATTTTTATAATTAATTCAAATGAGTGGTTGTCCTTTGACACAGAGTATAACGAGCGAGACACAAGAAGCGCTGAGTTGCGTAGATGTTTTTATCTTAACACATCATCGTCAAGATGGAATGTCGATCAATAGTTTTGCTAGAGAAAAGATCGTAAGATTATAATTCTAACTATTAATATTATATAATTTCACTTATACTCTTTTTTATCACTTGAAATTAGACAATTAATTGAAATTCAAATTATTCTAGAAAGAGATGCAAGATTACCGTTCAGCCCTACCGGAGGGATCACAAGATTCGATCTCTCGCACTACGTGTATGCTCGGGCCATGGGAAAAGAGAGACATGGTCGTGTCTGAGGCATTGGCTTAGGCCCAACCCCTACTAATATTTTTGGGTCAACCTCTAGCTATCGTGCATCCGCTAGTGAACTCTCTGCAATGAGAGCTGAGTTAGAAGAATTGAAGACCCAAAGGGTGGAGAACAATATCATAATAGAGACCCAAGTGTCAGAACGAGTTGCCACAATGGAGGCACAAATGGTAGAAAAAAGTGTCAGGATGGAAGCACAAATGGCAGAAAAAATTGAGAAGATGGAGGCACAAATGGCAGAAAAAACTGCAATAATGGAGAAGAAGATTGCAGAAATGGAGAACTTTATGAGAATGATGATTTCTAAAATAGGTATATATCACTGCTTTTCTTTTTTAACTATAATATTAGATTCGCTGGAAATTTAAAATGAAATGCTTAGTTTCATTTGAATTTATTTTATTTTGATGTTATTAACTAAATGAAATGCTTAGTTTCAATTCTGTAGGCTAAGAGCAGTGGTGTACCTTCCACCGGTATCTAATCAGGTGCCTATCTAAGTAAGTGCTGAAATTTTGAGTCTATTGAAGTTATTGAAATTTCAGTCTTTAAAATTACTTTTTTCGAATCCAATGATTATTTTAAATATCCATTTATGTTTCCCTATCTGATATTGATTCTTGATTGGTTTGTGCAGTTTTTGAGTTTACTATAATGCAACACAACATGCCAAAGGAACAACAATGGTGCCATTGAATCAACTCACCTCAAAAGGCCAACATTACATCACAGAGATAGAAATAATGGAGATTTTTGTTATTTAACTATATTTTTTGTTACTTAGCCTATGGGCTATGAATTTGGGGATTTTGTGATTTGACCTTAGAAAGAAACTCCTTACTTTTGTTGATTTGTGTTCTTTATGCTATTACTTTTGATGATTTAGCCTTTTTGGGGAGGCTTATTACATTGTGTTAAATTCTATTGGGCCATATATTTTTTCTTTCGTGAATGGTTAATGTGTGATTGTGGATGAATAATTATTTTGTTCGTCAGGATGAGGGTTTTTTTAAAACATATATGATATAGGTAACTTTTTAAAATATTTATAAAATAATTTTTTTTAGCGGCGTTTTCGGAAACACGCCGCTATAGGTCACTTATAACGGCACTTCATCCACAAGTGCCGCTATATCCTTTCAGGTACACTATTAGCGGCGTTTAGAGAAAATGTCGCAAATAGGTCTATTAGCCCTTTCAATGTGTTTGTATGCTTATAAGCGCTTAAATAATTTAGATGACATTTTATGAATGTTTACTACAACGCATGTTTGAGATCGAAGTGGCATTCTAAATGCCGCTAATAATAAAGATATAACGGCGCTTTATCTGAAATGCCGCCACGAACGTTGCAAATAGCTACTACGACACACGTATTGCCGACGTTTGAATAAAACGCCGCTAATTGTATTTGCGGCATTTATCTAACTTTTTGCGGCATTTATTGAATGCCACAAAAAACCAATTTTTTTGTAGTGTATACAGGAGTCAAACCCCTAGGTTCGGCAAGGAGAGAACGGTTCACTAAAAATCAGTCACTTCTCGGAAGCTCAGCTTCCACAAAAAACCAGTTTGGAGGACCAATTCCAAGCTAAAGTTGCTGCTGCCAAACAAACTGGAGAGCCAAATTGCTCTGGCGCAACTATTAGTTGCGCCAATGCAAAATGCCCCAACAGTACACTGGAGCAACTAATAGTTGCGCCAGCTTTAAATCTGGCATTTTTAACTTGGCACATGTATTAGTTGCGCCAGTATAGTTCTGAGTAGCTGCAGTTCGGATTTGTAGCCTTTTCCACATCCCAAGTCCCCCGATTAGTGTCTTAGTGCCTCTGATTGGGCCTCGCCATCTCCGACACCTAATACACCCCCGTCGGTCAAAAGAAGGTAACTTTTTTTTGACTCATTTCAGGGGATCGGGTTATTTGCCTCAGTTTTCGTGCCTTCAATAGATCAAGGGTCTTCCCTTGATTCTTTCGAAGTAATTCGAAATCATTACCACGGGTCCTAAATTAGGGTACATAAGTCACCCGAGAAGGGAATTCCAAGGCCTCGGAACCTTTGTTTTTATAAAAAAATTCTTCCCAAAAAAAATTAAAAATTAAAAACCTAAAAACTGAGTCTTTGTGGTGTCGGTATAACGGCATCATCTTACCCTCCATCATCTCGTAGGGGAAGGAGGAAATTCTTTGGGCCTTATCCAAGGCACTCATACCTGACCCGATATCGAGACATGTCATGGGTAGTGGACCCAACTTACATCGATCCCAATTCATTCCTACTACAATCTCCAACCCACTCCCATTCGGGAGAAGTTTTTTCCACCATCCCCCTCACCCAATCACCCTTTACAATTACCGGGTCCTTCGGTACCCCCATTTTCCCAACCACCACTTCCCAGAATATCTAAAATCAACCCCCCCACTCTCCATCTTTTGCCCAAACCATGCCCATTTTCCATCCCATATCCATGCCAAGCCCATCCCACATTCCATCCACATCCATGACAAATCCTACACATTCCCCATCCACATCCATGCCCCATTTCCCATCTTCCCCAGATAGGCCCGATCCACCCTCATTCACCTATGTCACCTCCACCTTATCCACCCCCCCACAAATCCCCTCATCTACCCAGGGCATGCCCGATTTTACCGGGGTTATGCCCAATTTACCCACCACATCCGCCACATCTACATCTCATCACCCCTTAAATCTACCATCTCTATCCAACCCTCCTTCCATGACCATGATGGAGGAGATGTTCGAAGCCTACTCCATATGGAAGGCTTCCCAAAATGCCTCCTCTCCTCCACACCCCATATCCATGAACCCATCCCACACCCTAGCCAATCTCCATGCCTCACTCTCCCATAATCCCCATAACCCCCATCAACCCCCCATCATCCACACCATCCAAGCCCCCACCTCCCACATGCCTTAAGGTCCATTGGCCCAAACCCCATTTGCCCACATATCCCAGGGCCCAATGGCCCAATACCACACCACCCAAACCTACCCAGGGCCCATGGCCCAAACCCACCAAGGCCCAATGGGCCAGACCCATCAAGGGCCCATGGCCCAAACTCATCAAGGGCCCATGGCACAAACCCACCAAGGCCCAATGGGCTAGACCCACCAAGGGCCCATGGCCTAAACCCTCCAAAGGCCCGTGATCCATACCCTTCAAAACCCCATGGGCCAAACCCACATACATCAAGGGCCCATGGCCCAAACCCTCCAAAGCCCAATGGGCCATGCCCATCAAAGCCTAATGGGACAAGATCCCCCAAATCCCTTGCCCTTTACCCAAACCCAACCTGACCAAGGCCTTATGGCCCAAACCTCCCAGGACTTCAAGGCCCAAGCTCCACACTCATACCTTCCACAACACCCCCAACCTTCACACCCAAGTCAAACCCATGCCATACTCGAAACCCAATTCTCTCATGGCCCCATACCCCAAGACCATCTCCAAACCTTCCCCCATGCCCAATGGCCTCATCAGGCCCCACCCCTAAACCAAACTACCACTCACCCCATCACCCCACAACATTTTCCTTACATTCAAGGGGCTCACCCAACCCATATCAAGTCTAATCCCATCCAGTCCATACACCAACATGAAAATCTCGTCCTCGTTGCCCCTATACAGACTAGCAGTATGAGGAGGACGAGATCAGAAATAGTGGGGCCTATGCCGGGACAGTGACTAATGTCAATCTTCCACCTGTAATTACCCCACCCCTGGCAGCCCAAAGTGAGTCCAGGCTAATAGTTGAAAAGATGACCCTCATGTCCAAGGAGTCGAAATAATGAAAGAACAGTTGGATAAAATCCAGAAGCAATTACAAAAGATGGGTGGTGCTGAAATCCACGCTACAGACTTCACGGATTTATGCCTATTTGCTGAGGTCCCCCTACCCCCAAAATTCAAAATGCCAGCATTCGACAAGTATAATGGCACAGGCAACCCAATCGCACACCTCAAGTCCTATTGTAGGGACATGTGCCAATACGGGAGGGACGAGAGACTGCTAATAAAAATCTTTCAGAAGAGCCTGACAGGTCTGGCCCTGAGGTGGTTCACGTCCTTGAAACCATCCATGATGAAGACATGGAAAGATCTGACTCACCTATTCCAAGAGCAATATGTTTACAACATAGACATTGAGCCCCGTAAGTCAGATCTAGCTTGGTTAAAGCAGAACTCCAATGAAACCTTCAGTGATTACTGAGGGTATTGGAGAGCATTGGTAGCTCAAGTCAAAAATAGGATACCTGACGACGAGCAGATAGAAATGATCTCAAAGAATACCCTGCCAATGATCTTGGATTTTCTTGTATACCAACAGTAGTTTAGTTTTGCTGACTTAGAAAGAAATGCTAACCGCTGTGAGGATGCCATCAGAGAAGGGCAGTTGAACAAGAATGTATTTGAAGGACTGAGCGGGGTTAGGAGGTTTACTGAACAGAAGAACGATAGGAGGACAGGGGTAGAGGTGTAGAATGTAACAAATACCCAGCCCAATAACAATGTAGTCCCTTTTCAATTTAAAGTAGTACAACCTGCTCCCGTAAGGACCGAGCCGATACAGAGAACAGGGAATGGGCAAGGGATGCAAATTACCCTGGAAAGGAGGGCCTGTTTGAGTGTACTTTTACCTTTATTAATTGAAAAGGGATTAGTAACTACGCTCCAACCACGACCTCCTCCCAATCCGATCCCATATAATTTTGACCCCAATACTCATTGCAATTTACACCAGGGATCGGGTCACCCAACTGATCGCTGCTTTCCATTGAAGCACGCGATCCATGATTTAATCGATGCCGAGAAGATCATTCCCCTTGCACCCACCCAAGCAAATTAGTATGCGAATATCCATCAGGTACCTTTGCCACCACACCCTACCGGAATAGCAGGTCTTAGACCCACCATAGGGATGGTAGAGGAATTTGAAAAAGAATTGGAGTTTGACCCGTCAGACTTCATTTGTAATCAAGAAATGTTTATGGCACCAAGACAGAGAAATCTAGGAGAAGGAACTATTGGGGTGATTGAACCCCTAAACCTAGCGGATTACTTCTCCACCCCTGCACCGCTGATTGAACCCCTAGATCTTAGGGCCTATTTTTTGCCATCCACCCCCATTAACTACGTACAGATAAATACATACCAACCATATTCCACCACCCCCATCAACTACCCAACAAACACGCAAGCCCCTAATCCTCCACCGCCAATAAACTACCAATGGCCTGCGCCCACCCCATTACCCCCAGTTCAACCACCTACAAACTCCACCACCCACATCAATTACCTAATGGCCCATCAAACCCCCGACCCCCCACCAGTACCCATCAGCAACCAATGGCCCACCCCTACCACTTTTCCCCCGGCACCACCACATACAAGCTTCACCACCCCCATCTGGCCCAATTTTACCACCCAACCAGCTGTCACTGAGGTAAATCAAGTGTTGCCCACACCTCCTAAGCCCACAGTAAAAGTGCCTCCGATACCGATAGCTATACCAGTTCAGATCTCGGGGCCGACCTAAGATCCTCATCAGGTCCCACTGAGTTATGAACAAACAGATGTCAACACTGGCAGCCACAGAGAAGGGGCAGTGGACTTTGTCACACAATCTGGAAATATATCTAGGCAACCAGACGCACCTGCAGTAGCACACGCCCAACCAGAGGGGAAGAAAGATAGCGCGGTGAGCCCATTTGAGAAAATGAGTCGAGAGCATATACTAGAGACTCAGCTGAGAAGAATGCCTACCCATATAACTGTATGGGATCTGTTAATGACGTTCCCGCTCCATTTCCAAGGTTTAATGAGGGCATTAAAAAATATGCATGTCTCACTTCAAGTTAGCCCAGATGAAGTCAGGCAGGTAATTGGTCAAGTGATGGCTCCAAATGCCATTTCATTTTCTGATGCTGACTTCCCAAAGGAAGGAGGTAGTCACTCAAAATCTTTGAATATAACTGTTGAGTCTGGAAATATGGTAATCCCCTTAGTTCTAATCGATAATGGGTCGACATTGAATATATGCCTGCTGAGAACTGCCATAAAAATCAGGATAGACCCATGCATGTTGAGACCCACGAGAACCAGTGCCCGAGGTTTTGACAATACCAGGAGAGGGATAATGGGAGAAGTTGACCTTGAGCTGTTGATTGGGCCAATGACCTCCATATTGTTTCAGGTAATGGACATTAAATCCTCATTTAATCTGTTATTGGGGCACCCGTGACTACATGAGGTTGGAGCCATACCCTCCACATTACATCAGAAACTCAAATTTGTATTTGGGTATAAGATCATCATAATCATCGGTGAAGGACACGGTGAAAAAGAGAAGGCCGCCAATAACATTGAAAAGCCCAATGTACTAGATGTGCCACATAGCGTCGAGGACATCGACCTCCACAGTTTCAAGTACGAGGTGTTGGCAATACTCTCGGAGCCCATTGAGGGCATCATCCTGAGAATCGGAGGGGGAATGGTAGCAGCAGTGGCCATTCTCTAAAAGTGAGGCTATAAAAAAGGAAGGAGCCTTGGGACCAGATTACAAGGCAGATGGGAGCCCATCACGGCCAAAGGGGGGCAGAAAGTCAGATTTGAGCTCGGTTATAAGCCCACGGAAGAAGAAGTGAGAGACGCTAAGGAGAAAACCCATGCCATGACAGCTGTAAAAGCCAGGGGGATCCACATAGAAGAGAAACCTCGGCCTAGGACTCATATAAGAAATTCATTCATAAGTGCTAGAGTCGTGAAGATTGACCGGATTAACCCCACACAAGCCCACATCACCAATCCACCCCACCAATCCCTACTCACCCTTCCCAGCTTGGGGATAGACTTTCCTGCGTTATCCCTCTTTAAGGAACGATGACTCGTACCTTAACGAACTCCCCCTATGGTGAATCACCACAAAACTGTGCTAAGATTTGAGGACGCCATCTCAGACAAAATGGGGATCAACATGATGGAAGCTGACTCTAATGAGCCATATCAGTCAGCCCCCTCCATCTAATTAGGTAAAGGAGCGGCCTCTCAGGTATGCAACTGAGCATCTTTGCCCCAAACCCTAGTAGCGGGGAGTGGCCTAACATTTGGCACCCGTTTCCCAAAAGCAAACAACCTATGAAAAGTGAGGTAAGCCCTTGGCAGGCAATACCTTGTATATACACAGACTCGTGCTGCCAAGGGTCTGTCTCCAAAGAAAATAAAAATCTTAAAATCATTGAAGAAATATAAAATCTCAAAAACATTGAAGATATACAAAACCTCAAAAACATTGAAAAAATATAATGTCCAAAAATATTATCATTTAAAATTCCAGATAAAATCCCACAAAAAGATGCCTTAATTGAAATACCCGTCTCACGTAAAATCGACTCCTTTCCTATAAAAATATAAGAAGTGGTAGGAGTTACGAGTCTGAATGAGGATATCCCCTTGGAGGAGCTCCCTAATGAGCTCCTCAACCGGTTTGCCGAATTTGAGCATGACCTTACCCCCATTGTCGAGGAAACGAAGGACGTTAACCTGGGAACTAAGGAGATTCTCCGAATTACCAAAATTGGAATGTCGCTGTCTCCCGAAGAAAGAAAAAGCATGATCGACTTCCTGTAGTCATACCAAGACATTTTTGCCTGGTCATACAAGGACATGCCTGGTCTGAACACCGATTTGGTCGAGCATGAGTTACCTCTCTACCCTGATATGAAGCCAATTAAGCAGAAGCTGAGACGTCTCTGACCCGAGTAGATGTTGAAACTTAAAGACGAGGTCATCAAGCAGTATGATGTGGGTTTTCTCATGGTATCTATGTACCTGCAGTGGCTAGCCAATAACTTGCTTGTGCCGAAGAAGGATGGAAAGGTCTGCATGTGTATCGACTTTCGTAATTTGAACAGGGCAAGCCTGAAGGATGATTTTTCATTACCGCATATTGACATCTTGGTCGATAATACCGCTAAGCACGGGATGCTTTCTTTTATGGACGGATTCTCAGGATACAATTAGATTAAGATGGGAGAGGCGGATCGAGAGAAGACTGCATTCATCACTCCTTGGGGAACCTTTAGCTATAGAGTTATGCCATTTAGGCTGAAGAATGTCGGTGCAGCATACCAGAGAGCTATGACTGCACTGTTTCATAACATGATATGATAGCCAAATCACCGAAGCGAGGCGATCACTTGGTAAACCTTCAGAAGCTGTTTGAGAGGTTGAGAAAGTACAGGTTATGTCTGAATCCACAGAAGTGCGCATTTGGTGCGATGTTGGGGAAATTGTTGGGATTCATCATCAGCAGGAGAGGGATCGAGGTCGACCAGTCAAAGTCAAAGCCATCACTGAAATGCCACCACCGTCTACTGAGAAGGAAGTTAGAGGGTTTTTGGGCAGAATACAATATATCAGTCAGCTCATTACATAGCTAACGCCTATCTGCACACCGATCTTCAAGCTACTAAGGAAGAACTCACCCGTTGAATGGAACGATGATTGTCAGCCAACGTTTGATAAAATCAAAAGCTACCTCCTTAACCCACCTTTGTTGGTACCACCCGAGCCAGGGAGACCACTCTTAATGTATCTCTCCATAATGAAAGTTTTGATGGAATGTGTCTTAGGGCAGCATGATGAGACAGGAAGAAGAGAACATGCCATCTACTATCTCAGTAAGAAGTTTACTGATTACGAGATGCTCTATTCTCATCTGGAGAAAGCATGCCTAGCTCTTATATGGGTCACTCAGAGACTCTGCCATTACTTGCTATCTCAAGCCATTTTACTTTTAGCCCGAATGGATTCATTGAAATACTTGTTCGAAAAGCCAACCCTCACTGGACGGACTACATGATGGCAGCTTATATTATCCGAGTTCGACATCACGTACGCCACTCAAAAGTCAATCAAGGGGCAGGCACTTGCTGATCATCTTGCCGACAATCCTTTGCCAGATTATGAGCCTTTGAGAACTGAGTTCCTCGATGAGGATATCCTGTTCATGATAAAAGACAATACTGAAGAAACAGAAGATTCTTGGGTAATGCACTTTGACGGGGCAGCTAATGCCGATGGTCAGGGAGTTGGCACCATTCTGATTTCACCGAAAGGATCTGAAAGGATCCTATGTACCCATCTCTATCAAGCTCAACATCCCTTGCACTAACAACATGGCTGAGTACGAGGCTTGTGCCGCTAGTTTGCAGGCGGCTCTCGATCTAAACGTAACTCACCTCCGAGTATTTGGCGATTCACAGTTGATCATATGCCAGACGAATGGAGATTGGAAGGTGAAAGATGAGAAACTGATCCCTTACCATGACAACCTTGAGGATCTGATAGCTTACTTCAAAGATGTGACATTCTCATATGTCCCCTAGATAAGGAATCACTTCGCCAACGCACTAGCGACGTTGGCACCAATGATAGAAATCCCGTTTGGTGCTGAGATGAAGCCAATCATGATCGAGCAAGGAAATGAGCCGGCTTTCTGCCTCAAGATTGAGGAACCTACAAAGCCTGATGATGAGCCACCTTGGTTCTCAGATATCAAAAATTTTCTCGAGACACTAACTTTCCCTGAGGGTACATCCAAGATGGACCGACGAACCATTCATCGTCTAGCAGTAGGCTACTATTGGTGCACACGTTTTTTGGGTTCCTCTCGGTTGCCGTTGGATCAGTGGCTTCTAATTCTATCCTAATGGACTCTAGCGATGCGGCGTTTAGAATGTTAAAAATAAAGGGGCTTTCTAGGAGGATTCCTAGTTTGTTGCAATCGCCAGGTGTAGATATTTATCTACGCTGGAACACGTCAATGATTACGCTTAAGAGCGGGTATGGATTACTTCTATACTGAATCGTCCACCTGCAAACGTCAGCAGCAGTCTTTTTCTTTAATTTAGATAGTTTAATTTCCTTTTATTTCCCGTTATGGTTATAATTCTGGTAAGTTTAGACTTCCCTGGTTCTATTGTGAGTTTAGTTGTGAATATGTTAGAGTGAGTGGATCTATTCTAATAATATAATTCTATCAGGAGTCTGATTAATTTAGCTTCCTAATCTTATTAGAATTCTAATTAATTTAGTGTCCTAATGCTACTAGGAGTCCAATCAATTTTAGTCTCCTAATTCCATCAGGAGTCTAATTAATTTAGCTTCCTAATCGTACTAGGAGTGCACATGTAATAGTTCTGGTGAAACTCTAATTAATTCAAGCATGCTAATTATACCAGAATTCTAATTAAATCAGGCATAATAATTCTATTAAAATTCTAATTAAAGCAATTATAACAGTCCTATTAGAATTCTTATTAAAGGAGAAAACTAATTTTACTGAAACTCTAATTTAAGCAAAGGAATTAATTTTATTAAAATCTAATTAAAACAAATAAACTGATTTTAGTTAAAGCAAGGAATTAACCAATTAAAATTTAGATTTAAAGAGATTAATCAATCGTACTAAAGTCTAATGAACTTGACTAATCAATTATGCTGAAATAAAATAAATCTGCTAATTAATTATACAAAAAAAAAATAAGAAAAAAAGAAAAGGATTAGTTAATTCTAAAATTCCTAAAAAAAGGGGTTTTGGGCCCTCTATGCTAAGGAGGCTTGGCCTTTTTCCCGAGTACCCTCCGTAAGCTCCATTGGGCAAATCGGGTGGCTAAGATTAAAGGTAAATTAGATTTTGAATCGTGAAATAATAATTTTAGGCTTTTCAGAGTTGATTTCAGAATAATAATTATGAATTAAATTGTAAACTAGGATTATAAAAACTAGAATTAGTATTTAGGAGGAGTTATTAAACGAATTCGGGTCCGAAATCAAAAAATCAAACCGTATGATCAAGGACTAGTTCTAAATCAAAGGATTAGAACCAGGAATTAATGATAGGACTGTAAATCGAGATTTTAGAACAGAATTAGAGCCTCGGGTCGGTGTATTGGACCATCAAATTAAGGACTGATTCTAGAAACAGAGAACTAGAACCAGATATAGAGAATTACGGTCCGAAAAGGGTGCTACGATCTAAGACTGAAGATAAATTCCTAAACGTAGAGATTATAAGCGATGGTAGGAAACTAAAAATTAAATTATTACCTAAGGGCCAAGCTGCAAAGAGAAATCTCGAAGATTAGAAGCTTGAATCTCAAAACCATGATTAGGATGCTCTATGGGTTTGTCCTCAAAGTTCTCTGGTTTCGGAATCCTAAAAAAATCCGTTCTCTCTCGAAAAATTGCCAGTCCCCTCATGTTGTGTTTTAAAAAAAGCTTTTATAGGTTTTTCTTCAATTACGCCCCCTGTTTCAGGTGTTTAATTGAATTACACACTGGTTTCTCGGCGCTTAATCGCTTTGAGTCGGTCACCGACTCAGTGAGTGACCGATTGACTTGTTCAGCAAGTTTCCTATTCTTAATAGCGTTAGGGCTAATTGCACGCTTGTTAGTACATGCGCAATCTGATTAAGCAATTCTTCAGAAGCGCTCAATCAAGGAAACTTAGGGGTCAAGGATTGTGAGGCTAGGTTGGGCGTAGGCTTAGCGCTCAATCTGATCGCTTGTCTGCTTTCAGGCGCGTGATCGAGTCTCGAATAGGTCTGGGAAAGGAAGTTTGGTTTGAGAGGGGGACTGATTGCGCGCTTGTGGTCTGGCGTGCAATCGAATTACTTTTGGGGTTTCAGGCGCTTAATTCGGAGTTGTCTGGGTCTAGTCTCTTGTCTAAAATGCAAGATTATTATTTCAGTCTGCATTTTGACTATATACTATTATTTTAGTATAGAGTCTCCCTACTTCGGGATCTAAGTCACAAAGCTATTATTTCAACCTGTGTTCAGCCATGTACTATTATTTCAGTGCATGATTCCCATATCAGGGTTAAAAAGATTAAAGGTTGACCGAATAAAAAGTATATTCTGAGAAGGCAAAATGGGGGTGTCTATAGATGCCCCTCTTCGGTGCGCTCTTGCGAAGTAAGAACGCGCCGAAGAAGTAGACACCCCTCATTCGAGGTGTCTTCTTATTTCTCTTAGGAATTCACAAATGTGAATTGGTAATGCTGACATGACATGCTTGACTTTCTTATCTATCAACGCAAGCTAAAATGGAGCATTTGAAGGGTAAATGGTAGCTGTCGAAGGGCACATTCTGGGTCTGTGGGTGCATGGCGCATCCCGTCGCATGGCGCGAGCTAATAGAGAGATTTTATGCAATCGAGGTATCGGGGCATCAATCAAATGTCCAAAACAAGGTCTAGGGACCGATAATAAAAAGATGAAGTATTATATAATATCAAAGGCTTTTGCAAGTCATGTCAGACTGGGCACGTCATTGCTCACACCAATGCACGTCAAGCGTTCCTTTTCCAATAAGTG
Organism: Chloranthus sessilifolius; assembly: GCA_021018995.1. NCBI lineage: Eukaryota > Viridiplantae > Streptophyta > Magnoliopsida > Chloranthales > Chloranthaceae > Chloranthus > Chloranthus sessilifolius. The sequence goes on from CM037593.1 coordinate 34,039,847, forward strand.
TTTGTAAGTTCTTAGATTAAATATACTCAATGTTTGGCTTCCCAGGGGAATGGCCTGTTTGGGTTAGTAATTGAAGTGGGGTCTTATGAGGTGTGCTTAATTGAATTATGCGCAGTGGGATATGTGCTCGATTCATCAGGAGTCGACCTCTAAGTTGGGAATTCTAATCCTAATGCATCTGAACAAACAATTCTGCGCAGTGGCGTATGCGTTCGATCCAATTCTGTGCAGTGGAATATGCGCTTGATTACAAGTTTAGGGGTTGGTCTGTAGGTTAGGAGTTTTGAGTTGGGTATTTTACATTAGGTATTCTAGTCCTAATGTGTTTGAACAAATGATCCTACGCAGTGGCGTATGCGCTCGATCCAATTCTGCGCAATGAGTTATGCGCTTGATTGCAAGTTCAGGCGATCTTAGGAGTTTAAGGTCAGGTTCAAGTGTAATTTATTATTCGCGGGTTATGGGGTGCTTAATCAATTTTTTTTTGTATTTAAAAGAAAGGTGAGTTGGGTCTATTTATCTTGTTGCTTTATTCTTCTTTTCCTTTTTTTCCTTTTTTTTTTTTTTTTCTTTTTTTCTTTATTTTTTGAAGTAATGTTTTTTTTGTTTTTGTGAAATAAAGGGGGGGTTTTGAAATTTTAAAATTTTAGGAGTTTTAACTTAAGATCAATTAGGTGGTAAAATGGTAAAAAATGTGGCTTCTGAGACATCACTGAGCAGATCCACCGGTACAGGATTTGTGGACCCGACCATTATTATGGTTGTCAAGACAACACTTGGCATGCCGGATACTCCATCTAACCTTCTCGACGAATACTGATGATTGTCTCTTATGGGAGGACTACAGTGATTCACGAGTCAAGAGAGACGAGTTTTGAAAACATTTGACTTAATCATAGCTAACTATATTTGTTTGCAATATTAAGTAAAACAAAAGTGGGTAGTACTTACCTGGGGGTGATACTTACTTGGATTGTGCGTAGCTTGTACGGTTCGGTGATGTTGTAGTGTCGCGATGGGACTTTGGAGTTTTCTTCTCTTCAAGTCTGCTGTGGCAAGGCTTGGCGGTTGTGACGCGATATCTTGAGAGAAATGATGTTGCGATGGGACCTGGGGGTTCTCCCTTTCTTTGGCCGCATGCTGGGTGAGTCGTGGTGGGACGTGAGAATCGGTTTGGGAGAAGGAGAGCTCTTTGCCCTAGTGATGGGACATGATCGAGCTTTCCCTCTTTTCGTCATACGGCGTGACATGTGCTGTTTGAGCTTTCTTTTCTAGGTAGCGAGGTTCATGATGGGATGTCGACTGAATGTAGTTAGTGATGGGACGTTGGTGTCTTTCTTTGGCCAATCTTGGGTTATAAAAGAAATGTCGTTGTGGTTGCATTGTGATGGATTCCGTCTTTGGGCGGTTTGTTTTCAGCTTTTCGCGATGGGAAATGAGGGTTTTAATTTATTCTTATGGGACTGGGTATTGAGGCGATGTCGCATGTGTGCATGTTATCGCGGTGGGGTTCTCCTTCTCTGGTGGGATCGCCAGGGGGATTACGGTAAGGGGTATATGTCTTGCCGCGATGGGAATGGGGGATGATCCACTCTATAGGACGGGTGAATAGGTCTTTCTTTTTTGTCGAGACAGCTCGTGAGGCTACATGATGGGACAGGACAGTCTTGACCGTAATGGGATAAAAAGTCTTGAGGGAGTAAATTTTGTCCAAAATCAGGCATTACGTGCCTATTTTCGGGTGCTCAATGTGATTGCACGCTTGCGTTTAGGCATGTGATCTCAGGCTTTATGGGTCGTTTACATTCGTGTATGTGTGCGTGCAATTTGATTATGCACCATAATCATAGCGCGTGATCGAGGCGTCACCTGGTCAGTATACGGTTAGTGTACAGGTGACCTTTTATATTGCGCATCTAAAGTCGGTCGTTTGATCAATTTGCATGGTTGATGAACTATGCGCGATCGAAGCATTATGCCATTGGCGCGGGCGATGGTTTCATTACGCACTCGGATCAGAGTGCGCGTTTTGAATTGTGCGCCACGTGCTTGGCACGTGATCTAATTAAGTGCACATGTTCGGGCGCATGATTAAGTCCGTACTCTATATAAGTGAGAGAGCTTTCATTTGTTTTTCATTCTCTGGTTTAGTCTCGAGTTTTGACCTTTTCTGTATATCTTGTATTCTGAAATTCGTGTTTTAGTGATATCGAGTGATCTAACCGTCCAATTGGGATGTCATTTCTTCCTATATTTGTTATTTCACGTGATCTCCGTCCTAAGGTGGTGTTCGTGGATGGTGCTATTCTGGGAATGGGCAGTATTGGGAATGGGTGCGTTTGTCTTCACATCAATCTTTTTTAGGGAGCAGTGAAGGCAGCGTTGAAGTGGCGGCGGTGGAGGAGGCGAAGATAGCGGAAGACCAGGAGTAAAAAGTGGAGGGATATATTTCCCAACTAATGCTCCCTGAAGTCTCTGATTGGACGTTCCAAGTGGAATCTGCTCCTCGCTTTGTCTTACTTTTGGACCCAGTCTTCGTTTTGGGTTGTAGGTTAAAGTTTTAGGTTTTTATTTTGGGTTATAAATTCAGGAGGTATGCCTCTAGGGATAGTTGTAAAATTTTAAATTATAAATGAAGGGGCATTTTTTTGTTTTGTTTTGTCGTGCTTGCTTATTTGTATAAGCTTATTAGCGAATAAGCTGAATTTATCTTATTTTAGGATTTAATTTTTTTTTTAAGGATTTATTCTGAGCTTATTCAAGGCTTATCCTGGGGTTAATTCATTTGATTGAGTTTGGTTTAGAAGTCTTACTTAGTTCTGTTTGGTTTGTTAGGGGCATTTTTTTTTGGTCCCATACCAGTCAGGGTCTCATTCTAGAGAATTGTTGTTTTTATTTAAAGTTTTGTCTGGTTTAAGGTTTGATTTTAATGTGAGTTTTAGTCTTTTGTTTGATTCAACATGAGACCTAAAAGGTGTGAGTTTTCAAAGGTTGTAGATGGGTGTTGGGTGTTTAAATCCTATTGGTTTATCCATTTTATTTTGGATCTGTGTCTCTTAGGGGGTTAAGTGTTCTGTAATTATTGGTTCATCTATGTTTGTCATGGACTGTGGTCTTTCAAAGGGGTATGTGTCTGGTTTAGATTTAGTTTAGATTGGAATGATTTAAAGGTGTGACACTTGTCATTCTATGGTTTAGGGAGTATGGTTTATAAATGTGTGAGTTAAAAGTTTTGGGGCATTTTTTGCTTTTGACTTAGGGTATTTTTTTATTATTAATGTCCTTTCTTCTTCTCCCTTTTGTATCCCGAGTGTCGGACCCGAAAAATTGGGTTTACGGTGTGGGTTCTTGAGAATGGACGGGATTGGGAATGCAAGGTAGCGGTCGAATTGCTGCCATACTAAGGGAAGAGATGGAGGAGAAAGAGGTGGTAGAAAGGAAACTCAAGGAAAAGGCAAGGTCAGAATTCTCGTGACCGATGCCTATTTTTCCTCGGTAGGCTCTGCGGATCCCGTATTAGTTGCTCTTCCTTTTTAGTGTTTTCAAGGCGAGCTTCTAATGGTGGATCCCGCAAGTCCTGGGTGGCTTTCCGTGAGCCACTCTTTCTTTTATGCCACCTCGGGGCAAGGGGAAGAGGTTATTACGGCTAGAATTCGTTTAGGGTGTCCCATTTCTCCGGGTTTCTCCGAGATTTCTAGTTTCCCGAATAAATCCGAATTCAGGGATTGCCTGAACGTGCAGATTTTAAGTTTCTTGTTTTAAGTTGTATATTCAGAGGGTATTAACTCGGTGTATTTTGTAATTATTTTATTTATGAAGAGATTATACTTTTTTATTTCATTCATAAATTCAAGTTTAGTTTGTTTTATAGCTCATTTGATTTATTTTAAGTGAGAGGTTTACTTATTTATTTATTTGTTTTGGATTGGGACATGTTAGGAGCGTTTCTTTTTTTTGTGTTTGTTTGTTTAGTTTCGCTTCAAATGAATGGATGATGGGGGGCATTCTTTTTAGTCTTGTTTTTTTTGTATTGGTATTAATTATAGTGCATAGGTGATGTTGGGGGGATTTTTGGTTTCAGTTTGGTGTATTTTCTTTTAGTTATCGGGGTGGATATTCCTTTGGACTTGGAATGTTTTGGATCGGGTTTATCGGGGTGTGGTTTAGGCTGATAATTAGTGTCGAAGATTACTAATTTAGGGTTGTGAACGTGCTGCCCTGGGCCATTTTTTTTTGTGTGTTTCTGGGGGATTGCACGCTTCACTCCGACTGCATAAATTAATTGTGTGCCGGAGGGATCGCGCGCATTCAGCACGTCAGAAGATAATTACGTGCCATTTCCAAGTCGTTAACCGAATTAAATGCAGGGTACTGAGCACGTGATTAAAGCGGTGGCTCGTCATTGTACGAGTGACCATTGGCATTTATGCACCACTGTATGGGCGCTTGAAATGATTACGCGCTCAATAGGATGCACACAACCAGATGGTCGGGTTAGTCTGGGCGAGCGATGATTAGATTACGCGCACAAGGTCGGTCGCGTAATCTGAATTACGCACAGATATAGTGACGTAGGATTTGTTTGAGCGCGGGAATTTAAGCGCGCGATTTTGGTGTCTTATAAATAGTTTAAAATTTTTTATTTTCGTCGTGTGATCCGTGTTAGTCTTCGATTCTCTAGTTTACTTGTTTCTTAGTGCTCTAGTTTTCGTGTTTTCGTGATATCTCGTGATCCGGTCGCCCGTTTCAGATGCTGTTTCTTTCGTTCTCTTTAGTTTTTCAAGCTTTTTGTTCTAGGATGGAGTTTGGGGGTGGTGATAGGCATGATATTACCCTTTTTGATTTAGAGAGGATGTTAGAGGCGGAGATAGGTGAGACTTTCGAGGTTCAGACAGAAGTTGTCGGGGAGGCGGATGTCGAGGAGATAGTTGGAGAGGAGGTATTGGAGGTTCACCAGTTGGGGGTCAGGGAGGAATCGCTCAAGATCGAGTAGGGGATCGCTGAGGATGAGGGTGAGAGGGTTGAGGGTGAGATTCCTGAGGGTGAGAGAGCTGAGGGTGCTGCTGAGGAGCATCGAGATCGTAGACACTTCTCGCTGGAGGATTTCTTCGCTCGAGGCCTGGTAAGCACTCATGAGCAAGAGTTCTTCCATTTTCTTAGCCACTTAGATTATGACATATGCTTATTAGGATTTGGAAGCCCTTCTAATTAATGTCGAACTTACATTAACGATTGATAGTGTGCTCACTCATGCATCATGATGGCATCTAGAGGTAGGTCATGTTTCTATTCAGTTATTCTCATCGCGTTTTATGTATTTATTGTAAATTGTTATTGTGTTTAGGGCACATTTGACTTGCTTTTCTGGTTTTAAATTTGTTTGTCTTTCGTCATAGGTATGTGTTAGTTTTACTATTATTATTTGTGTTTCGCTTGATAGGAGCCCCCACAGCTAGCTATTAGCTCGGCATGGGCCGAGTCTCATACTTGGTACCGTACCTTGCCAGAGTTTCAACAGGCATAGCTAGTGTCTTTTGGTTTTAGACCGATCCTAGAGTTGGAGCCCTTTCAAGTCGATCGTGGCTTGATCGTGGCGATCTTGGAGAGGTGGAGGGAGGAGCATAAGACATTTCTCTTTCCAGTTGGCATGATGTTACCTACTCCAGAGGACTAGGCCCGCATCACCGATTTTTGTTTTGAGGGTGAGCCGATCACAAGGCAGATGGCGGGACATTACTTAGAGGTGTGTGAGGATATCTTGGGTGTGCCGTATAGGTCGAGCGGCTCGGGGCCAGGTGTAGTTCAGGTCACTTGGTTTTTTGATACGTTTGTGAATGGCTTCGTCCCCTTGAGGCACCATTCGAAGGCGAAGGCGACCTATGAGGTGCATTGTGCAATAGTAGTGGGTCGGGAGCCCTGGTTAAGCCGGGGTTAGCTGCAGATAGGGTGCTCTGAGCATTTTTAATGCACTTTCTTGGTACAGTGCTCTTCTCTTCTTCGACTTGAGGATGCATCACTGAGTTATTTTTTATGGTTCTTGGGATTTGGATCGAGTCCCATCCTATGCGTGGGGTGCGGCCGCATTGGCACACCTCTATGAGTAGCTTTACCGTCGAGGCCAGGGCGTCGCGTCGATCGGAGGTTTCCTTCCATTCATCCAGGTGTGTCTTGATTAATTAATGTCATGATGCCCTTATTTTAATTAATTTTAGGTCATTTAATGGTAAACATTTCTCCTTGTGTGTCACTGCTGTTGTTGTCATTTTTCCTTTCAGTTTTGGGCATATGATCATTTCACTTTCCTTTGTCCGGGAGTTCCGTTGGAGGTGACATCTACCTTTTCGCGGATGCACATGTGGAGGGAGGCGTTGAGGGGTCGTCGTTGGTCTTCGGATCTTCAAACTGCGCGTGGTCACTTTGAGGATATGCACGTGGGGCAGGTATAGATTGCCATGGGTGTGTTCTTTTTTTCATTTCGGTCTTTTAGGATTTGGGTCTTCATTGAGGGGTCGGCTCGTTTGTTTGGTTGCAGGTGATTTAGAGGCCTTATGCGGATGAGGAGGATGCAAAGGTGCCGGTGATTCAGTCTTGTCGACCCTTCTTTGATGTGGACATATGGGTTCATTATTTTGAGAGGGTGGAGAGGATCCACACTTCTCGAGTAGTGCGACAGCTGGGGCTCGCTCAGAGAGTCCCTCCAGAGATTCGCCACAGAGTGGAGAAGAGGATGACGACCCTCCTAGCCAAAATTTGAAGGAGCGGATCGTGCTTCAGGTAGCGAATTTTAGAGCTGGGAAGACCAAGGTCAAGGGGGCACTTGACAAGGGGGACGCCTGGGAGTATGTGCGATGGTTTAATGCATTGGGCGGGGGCGCCTCTTCACTCGTCCCTTCCATGGGAGTGGCTCTTTCGCGATTGGTGGGTCAGAGTCGGCGTCAGCTTTGAGGGAGAGGTTGGCTGCATTGGACCAGGGCCATCTCATCGCGGGTGTGCGAGGGGCATTGGACGCTCTCTATAGGGCGATGGAGCGGATGGGGTGTGCTCCTCATCCGGATGAGGAGATGCTGCAGTCTTTAGCCTCCTCAGTTGCTCAGGCTAGGGGAGCGGAGGATGAGTTGGGGGCTCGACTAGGGGAGACTCGACGGCTCTTGGTGAGTTAATTTACATTTTTTTTTTCTTGGATTAGGTCTCCTGGTCATTATGATATGGTTGTGCATTTTATTTTGTTTTGGATAGTCTGCGAGGGAGGATGAGGTTGCTCGTCAGATGGCGATGATCGAGTTGTTATGCGGTCAGCAGTAGGCTGGTCGAGAGGTGGAGGCCAACTTACGATATGAGATTGATCGATTGATAAGTGTCTCTACAATTTAGCATTGTTAGCATCGTGAGCTTGTCAACTGATGTGCTTATTATTATTCATAGAGAGCCGAGCTCGCTGTCGAAGGTTCTTTTCTGACATTTGATCCATCTTCAGTTGCTTCCTTTAGTAGGAAGGATCCAGCGATGGCTCAACTGTGGACTGAGCTAGATCATTGGGTAAGTTCCATTCTATCTTGTTTGTGTCATTGCATTAGCTTGTTGGGTGTCATTGTTTCGCTTTCTTAGTAGTTTACTAATATCATGTGGTATTTCGGCATCAGGTTGTCGAGGATCTTCAGGCGAGGGAGGTGACTGCTGCCTCTCTACGCTCGGAGAGTCAGTTATAGTTTTTTTTTTTTGGTGTGGGATAATTCTATTTCAGTTATTTCATCTTTATTTTGTTTTGACATGTCCTGTGTTGGCTTGTTTGGTTCTTTGTGCAGACTATTCCGGACTCTGCTCCCGAGGCTCCCCCTCAGGAGTCTATTCCTATCCCTACTCCGGTATGACTTAGTCATTATATTTGTAGTCTACTTGTCATTATAGTATTTTCCTGATATATCTCTTTGTTTGTGTTGCAGCCGCCTACGTTTGCTGTTCCTTCTGTGCCTCCTGCTGATCTAGTGACTGTTGAGACGGTCAAGCGATTTTTAGAGGAGAGGTAAGCCCTGGTATAATTCTTTTCCTCTTTTTTTTTTAAGGTTTCTTATTTTATTCATGTATATATTAGTTTTCCTTTGACTTGGTACGGTTATGCAGGTTCGTCAGCTAGAGAAGGCGCGTCTAGAGGTGGTGCAAGCGCGAGCCACTCTCGAGGCGAGACGAGTCCTTGGGGAGACGCAGAGTAGGGAGGACCTGGTCATTGAGATGATGTTTGCACAAAGCATTCAAATCGAGGCATTAGAGGCGGCTCGTCAGACGATGCGGGCGGAGATGCAAGCATTCCTAGATCAGCTGCAGTATCGTCTGATGAGGAGTGAGCGAGGGATATAGAGGCTAGCTCATCAGCTTGGCAGATTGGATTCGAGGGCTGGGGGTTCCTCGGCCGGGCAGTCTTGTCACACGTCACATGATCGCGCCAGGGATGATGCTCATGAGGATCCTATTGTTCGTGAGGTTCTTGTGAGGTATCCTCCTCCTTCTTGATCAAGGCAGTCTGTTAGCCAGACGAGTGAGGGAGGATCTATGGCGGGGCCTCGTCATTTAGAGGTTTCACCGACTCCAGGTGTCGGGATTGTATTTTCAGAGGATTAGTCTACAGACCTCTGAGTTGATGATACTAGGGATAGCAGTGCTCGACCGTCCCAGCGACAGCGTAGGGAGTAGGTGTGTGTGTGTGTCTATGAATCTAGAGGGTGTGTGTGTTTTTGTATCCATAGCGTGTGTGTGTTGTATATATGGGGGGATGGCCCCGATGACAAGTGTAAAAAGAGCAATGAATTTTTTTTTGACATATATATAAAGAGATTTTTGGTTTAGATGTACCTGATTGGATCCTTTCTTTTAGTTACCTCTTACGTCTACTCTTGCTTTTGGTTTCTTTAGCGCTGTCAACCGTCATTAGGCCTTGGATGCTTCCTGAGCTAGCCTGGTGATGGTTGAAGGCTGCTTCATATCTGCACGTGTGAGAGTAATGCTGTCAGTAGTTTTGTTATCCCCCTTGCTAGTTGTCAAGGGGGGTAAGTGTCTCAGACCGAAGTCTGATAGTAAAAGATGGCTATATGCTCGTTTTTTTTTAAATGAAAACAATGCAACAGGGAAAGCAAATAGCTAAAATAAAAATAATAATAAAATAATAAAAAAAATAAAATGCCCCAGTGTAGGAGCGTGATAGGATTGGTAGTATGGGATCTCTTGGTAGCACTTTCCGGATGGTAACTTCGTCGTTTCTTGTCTTCTTTGTGGACAAGCCGACGCTTTTGATATGATTCTTCTTTTAATCAAAAAAAAAAAATGCCCCAGCGTCAAGATGCAATGGAGCTTCTCTGAGTTTCGAGACACGCACTTGGGATTTATAAGCAGTCATGGGTATTTGGTGAGTTAGTTTTGAAGAAACAGTTAATTGGTACCGTCACCGAACCGGGGAGGTCTCTTTACTTAGGTCAATTGTATACGGGGGTCTATTCTAGGGTGGTAGTCATCTTATCTCGTGGTTATTAGGGAGAAGTATGGCAGGTATAGTAGGCGATCGCATCAATCATTATTCATTAGTTTTCGGTTTTATTTCTAGGAGTATCCTGTAAGGCTTCTGATTTATCATCCAAAATAAAAAAAATAGCAGAGGGGGGTAAGGCTCAATGATATGGGAGAATAGTTTGTATTTAATGTTGATGGACCCGCCCCTAGGAAAATAAGAACAAAAAGAATTAGTCAAAAAGACCAAGTCAAACAGAAAAGAGAAGGATTTTATACTATCCCGGGTATATAAGGACCCACAGGTTCCGAAGTCAAAACTGGCGCAACTATTAGTTGTGCCAGTGCAATTTGTCTCAAATTTTTGCCTAGCGCAACTAGCACAAAACTCCCCCCCCCACCCCCCCCCATGCCTATCTTTTCTCGAATTTTTGAGATTTTTTTATTTGATTCACATGCTTTATAAAAACAATTGCACCTAAGAATTGACAGGGCCTCTAATATTAAAATAAGTCTGATTTTTGGGCAGGAAAAACCCTCACCAAAGCATGCGGCATCGAGGGCCACTTCTTGAGCGATCATCAAGGATCTTCCTGCGAGCAATGGGGCATATGCAAGAAAGAGATAACATTGCAAATCAAAGAAAGACACTGAGCATATCTAAGCAAAACATCACCAGAAAAGTGCCATAAATATCTGTTACAAATGAAAAATCCCAATAAAGTTGTTTCAAAAGTGCCAAAATGTTTGAATGAAGAAACTAGGGCCTAATCCTTGTCCACGCCCTTTGACTTCTTCCGCCTATGTGAGGAGCCCTGGTAGGTCCGCATATCTCCCACCCGTAACCAGGCCTGAGAAATCCTGCTAAGCAAAGATCGCGACTCCTTTGCACGTGCACGCTGCAAGTCATAACAAAATTCAGAGATCAGGACCAATTAGGGGATAAAAACAAAGAAAATAGGAAAAGAAGAGCAGCAGAATACTCACTGTCTCCACATCCTGAAGCTCCGCAATGTTACGATGATACATCGCATACTCCATAGCCGAATCGAAGTTCTACATTCAGAGGGATACCACGTCAGCTATTAGGGCAATCATAAAACATATGCAAAAAGAGGTCGAAACAAAAGAGAGACGGGTCGTCAGAGGGCTTACCCCTGGGATCACCTCAGGAGGAGGGACTCGGGCCACTTTAGCAGAGATACGTGCCTGCCTGTCCACATCGGCACACAGGTTCGAGAGAAAGCTATCATCAAGGTGTCAGAAAGTCCCATAGACCATGGTCGGATCACCACCAGGAGCACCTGCATGAGAAATACCCAACGGACCAGCTCCGGAGGGACCTGCTCTGGTTGAGCCCTCACTAGACAGACCAATACCTGAAGGGCCCTCACCTGAAGGACCTACCCCTGAGGAATCAGCGGTACCCGCTGTCGCCCACCTTCATTATCTAGGCCGTCCCCTTGAGCAAACTGTGAACAAAACAAAATTATGCTCAGAAAGAATAAAGGCCAAATTAAAACAAAAGGACACTAAACTGGAAAGAAAAGGAAAAGAGAGTTACCTGCCCGAGTCGGCCGCCAAATGCAAGAAAGTTAGCACTAGGGACAAGGCGTGGCAAGATGAACCGATATGGCAAACACTCGTACCATATGTGATAATCTTTGGGCATAAGAAGGGCATTGATGGGGAGCCCATTATTAAGGAAGGCCGCAGTGAGCTCCTCAACACTACCGGTAGGACCCATGACATCAGTAGGAGGGTCCATGATACTGGTGCACTACCTACTCTCCCAAATAGTAAACCCTCGCCCACGCCCTATAAAAGAAAATGACACGACGGTTGTTGAGAAGGCGCGATGGACCTACAGCTGCCCGGTCCCAGAAGACAAAGTTGAGGTACGAATCATGGAGGATCTATCCAAGTCAAGAGGTGGCCAATCAATCAGGCAGGCAGCATAACAAACCAAGGAAAATTTTCGAGTTGAAATGAACGAAGTTGAAAGGGGCTTTACCTGCTCAGGGACCATCAGGTCGAGCTGGGACTTCAAGCCCATCTCTAAGTGCTTCAGGCCCACATCACGACGCCGGGCATGGTTCCAATTGCTTAGAAGAGGGTAGGTGAATTCATATGAGTGGACGAGCGGGCGCCCAGGATGAAAATGATGGTACCCCCATACCTGAGGAAAGCAGTGCACAAGGGAGAAAGTCAGTAGCATACAAAGATCATCCAAATGAAACTGATAAAAGCAAAAGATTAGGGGTCCTCCAGTGCCGCCCAAAAGCCAACGACGGATTTAGCTTCCCCGACAGCGACCTGGGCTACGCCGTACATCAACCATGCGTATCCAGCCCCGCCCCAATCCTACCTATGGACGTCGCCCCAGTTGTCCATAACGCTCAGCAACGCTAGGCTGACTCGGCCACCGCTCACATTGGTAAAGAGGGTCTTACCCAACAGGATCATGAGAGTGATGCAGGCCAAGATGATCGCCCGCTCGGGCGTAATATAAAGCACCCTATTTGGCTGTCCTAGATCCACCAACTCATAATCCATATAGAGTGCAGATAACCAGGTCATCTTGACCTCGGTGCCATGTATCTGCCCACGAGGGGGATACGCCCCTGTCATCCTGATAATGTCCTCCTTGCTCGGCACTGTGAGACTAGCTATCGGTATGGCCCCCACCTGGATACAAGTAATCATGGCCCAATCAACGGGTGTCAAGGCCATCTTAGCATACAGCATATGGAAGGTCATCGTCTCGGGACGAAACCGCTCAATCAATGCTTTCAGATACGCGGCATCGGCCCTCATAGTAGGGCAAGACAGAAACTCCCCGATGCTCACCTGCGCCAATAGGAACTTCACCACAGAGGGAACATAGGTAGAAATCATGAAAATCTAGCCATCCCCCATGGAATACGATAGAGGGAAGATCCTGCATCTAGAGGAAAGTGCATCAAATCATGGAAACAAAGCAAAACTGTGCAAAGGAAAAATTGAACTCTCTCCTACCCTGCTTTCTATGCCAAAATTCAAAATGTGAATAAACTGTTGATGTAGGAAGCCGGCTCGGGCAGCCTTGCCCTGTATTTCGAGCCAAGGGCCCACTCTTCGCTCTACCTAAAGGAACAGCTCCCCCCGCAGACCATAGATTATCTCGGGCCCCTCCACGTGGCCCTCCTCGGGAACATACTCATCATCACCAAACATTCTGAGGCAACAGAAAGCAATTGCATCAAAGTATATCAGTGATAAAGAACCGTTCTATGCTACACTGTAAGGGAAGGTAAGTATATTCACCCGCATTCTGTTTATTTTCAGAAAATAAAGATACACAAAAAAAAAAATCCCCTTTAGATTAAAAATGCAAAAAAAATCCCTCCCCTTTTTTAAGAATAAGTAAAAGAGAAATAAAACTTTCTTTTTATGTTTAAAAATAAAGCTTGCTAAAACACAAAAATCATCATCAACATCATCGTCATTTCTCCAGGCTCCTAAAAAATCAAAACCCAAAACAAACCAAAAAGTCCTTTTATAGAAAAGCAAAAGTCAAAAGAAAAAAATCCCTCTTTTATATTTAGAAAAGCAAGAAAATCCTTTATAACAATCAAAAAATATATACATAGAGAGTTCTTCTTTTTATGTTTATAAAAACAAAAACAAATAAAAATCCCTTCTTTTGTCCATAAAATAAAAAAAAAATAAAAACAACAACAAATCATTTCCTTAGGTGCATAAAAAAAAAAAAAAACCAAAAACAAAAAAAATCCTCTTCTTTTCATAAAACCAACAAAAAATAAATCCATGCCTTAGATGGTTTTCAAAAATAAAAAAACCAAAAGCCAAAAATCATTTACCATATCCTTAATCAATCTTCAAAAAAGAGAAACAAAAAAACCCCTTTTCCTAATTAATGTTAAAAAAAAATTGATAATAAAAAAAAGACCAAAAATCCTTGCTTTATATTCCAAATAAAAACACAAAAAAATTGTATAAACCCCTTCCTTATATGTGCAAACAAAAACCACACAAAATGAGTGTCTAAAAAGGCATACATAAAATCCATAAAAATAGGGCATCATTCACAAAAATCATCCACATCCCATAAATAAACATGCTTGCGAAGAAAATAAACCATTAGTCATCAAAGAATACAAGATCATGATCATATTTGCAAGAAAAAAAGCAAGAAAAATCAAGAAAAATAAGGTTTAAATGGTTACCTTGTGAAGGAGATAGGGTCTTAGATCTATCGTGACGTGGACTATCAATCAGTGCGAGCGAATGCCAACAATGAGGCACACGTAGAGGCAATGTAAAGGAATCTTAAGGAGGCTCTGTTTTTCAGTTTAAAGAGGGGGAAGAGAGCAGTTTTAAAAACACACGGTGACTGCTCGAACTCGGGCTGTTTAAATTTGCTCCCCAGCCATGCCTGGCTCAACTATTAGTTACCCCAGGCCATTTTGGGCCTGTTTTTGGCTTGGCGCAACTAATAGTTGCGCCAGCTATTTTGGAGCGGGTCTTGGGCCTGGTGCGGGTTGGCTACATGGCCCAGCCCCCCCTCTCTTTGTTTGTTCCCCCGACAGATGCACGCACCTCCCAACGGTGTGTCGATCCTCATTCGACTTACCCAAGAAGCCGTGCTAAGAATAAAATGAACGAGAGCAATAGGCGTCCCAATCCTACATAGAGAAACGTGAAAAAGTCTAAAGAATGATAAAAAGAAAATTCCCCACAGAAAAGCCAAAAGTAATAGAACAACTCACATAAATGGTAGAATAAATCACATAAAATAATAGTTCTAAAATACCAAAAAAAATCACATACAATGATAACTAGAAAATACCAAAAAATCACATAAAATAACAGCTCCAAAATCATCACATAAAATGATAGAAAAAGAAAAATAATAAAACACATAAAATAACAACCTAGTTGTGTTTCCCCACAGAGCGACACACAGCTACGCACTTGTGTATTTCCAATGCAGTAAAATGTCAATATTTTATCAGCAATGCAGCCGTGCCATATTAAAGTCCCGAGTCTAGGGTTCACCTTGGATCTTTGGATCCTATGTCACAGTAGGAGCAATGGCGTCAATCCCGATCAAATGGTCAATATTTCGATCAGGTTGACTCCACTGCTAAATCTTCGCACCGAGTGCTCCACTTTGGATTCATGTGAACTCTAGTATCTTTAGCTTCAGATTCATTGAAAAGGGTCAATCGTTGCTTGAGACCAACCTATTAAGAATGAGTTTACGCAGCAATCAAACTATGTGCAACCATGCATCCAGAAGGGTTCATTTCCCCTTTATTTTCTGCAGACTTAAAACCTGTATTGGCAGCGGTATTCCTGTAAAGTATATGCCATGTGTCTGGATATCCGTATGATGGTCGTTTATTCCCGTAAATTGTACCCGAGCAGGTCCAGGTCGGGGCTTCCATCGCCTTTGTTGCTTATCGCCCCTAATGGGTGCATGATTATGCATAGTTAAATGATGTTTATGATTATTATTGACAGAGACCAGGATTGGATGTCCCTTTTGAGAGATACCCAATGAATGGTTGGACCTGATCAAGGTAGTTGAAGCTGGATGCTCTAGGTCGTGTTGATCCAGGGCATGTTTCCAAAAATGGCACATACTCCCCAAAAAACATTACGACCTCTATTCGGTCCGCTCGGATAGTCATGCTAAATAAATTTCGAGATCAATGGGTTCACCCAAAGATCCTGAACCCTGCTTCACGCAGGGACACCAGTGACCTGTCAGATGAGGCAATCAATGTCTCATATGATTGGACACAAACTATGGAGCCTTACGCATGTTTACTTTGTGCCTATCTTTGAATGTGAGTCGATCACCCCTCTTACTTGCAAAGCTGTTGTATTCGGATGAATCTTAAACATCAAAACCCTTCAAATCATCTCGAGAAGCAAATGTTTGGCCTAGCATATAGGGATTTCACAGCTCGTTCCACCTCGGTTATGCCCAGTAATGTCGCTAAGAGCTTGGGGAGCGATTACCTTGAGAAACGAATGTTTAGCCTGCCATGCAGGGCTTTCGCTTTCTCACCATGTTACTCGTATGATGTTTGAAGTTCGTTATGAATGCAACAGACCCATCAGTAATGCCTTAGGCCTCTTTAAATGTTTCTTTTCTTTGACATTTGATCATTAGTGATCGGATACCAAAGAGGGGCATCTGTAGACACTCAAATTTGGCCTAAGGCCCGATCGAAATGCATTTCGAGAGAGGCACATCACCGAGCCTTTGATGGCATGTATGGAACCCTTTCAAACCTTAAGGACCCTTTCAAACCCTTAAGAATCACCCTAGATCCCAGAGGAACCTTCCTGAATCCTTAGAAACCAATACCAACCCTTAGAACCCGTTCCGGACCTGAACCTAGTTTTCTCAAGCCATGGATGAAGAGTGGTGCACCGAGACTAGATACAACCTTTTACTATGATCAAATCTCATACCATTGAAAATTAAAAATCGTTAGCTTTCCAACGGTCCAAGAAGCACCCTAATTGGAGTTGTGTATGCAAAGATATGGCAGTCCGAACCAGGAGGGCAAGGAGGTAATTTCAAGTGGACTCCCTTAGGAATTTGACGCAACTTATAGTTGCGCTAGTTATAAGTAAGCTTGGTACAACTATTAGTGGCACCAAGCCATCTCTCCCCAGATTAAGCCTGGCGTAATTAATAGTTGCACCAGCATTAAGGTGGGCCCCACCTCGAGGAGCTGACTTCCAGGCACTGTATATGCACTATTTTACTGTACATATGCCTGGTGCAACTAGAGGTGGCTTTCAGGCACTTTATATGCACTATTTTACTGTACATATGCCTGGTGCAACTAATAGTTGCACCAGGCATATAAACAGTAACCTCTGGTTTTTATCCCAAATTTTGTGATTGGGGTTTGACTTGTTGACCATCTTGACCTTTGGGGTATATTTTGCTAGTTCTGTTACACCCATTTACTATCTATGTGCAACCCCTTAAGTGGTTTAAAGCCTCACCCTATCATCCACCATTGGAGCATCTCTTCACATGTTTCAAGGGTCCAAATAGGAATCGTTAGATGTTAGATTACCTAATTGTTAAACTCAATTAGCATCTAAACACTCTCGTAACCCACAATTTGCCTATAAATAAAACCCCCCTCCCCTTAGATTAAAGGTTGAGAATTTTTGCCTAAGAGAGAAAGAGCTTAAGTGAGAAGATCTTACTCCCTTTGGTGCACCATCCCCATACAAATTCTAAAATTTTAAAAAAACTTTAGACCTTAGTATTTCACTAAAAACCTCTAGGTTAGGTGTGTGTGATCCCCTAGTTTTCCTTCTCTACCTCTTAGCATCAAGTCTTAGGAGTTTGAACCCCATTCCATACCATACAAGCCTTCAAAAACTCATCAAAGCAAGCCAACACAAGACACCTCAATGGTGCAACAAGGGCCCGAGAGCTTCGGCTCTCCCCTCTATTCCTCTACCTTCTCAGTCATTCCTCCATCCTCTAATTTGTGCAGTTATGCTGCCGAATTTTCGGTAGGAACGGAGGGGCACAAATAGGATTCTAAGCCCTTTTGGGCAAGAGGAAGCTATTTTCTTTTCTTTTATATTATTTTTATTTTGACCAATAATAGAGACCGCATTAAGCAGGTTGATTGGGTGCCTAACACCTTCCCAATCGATAATCGAAGCCCCTACCCAAGAACCTTTGGTATGGACCAGATTCAGAGTCATATTTGTGGTACTTCAGTGCTTATAAAAATGATATAGGTTTCCCGGGACACAAAAAGCTCCGGGTGGCGACTCTATACTTTTATTAGCGAGTGCATCGCCACGACGGGATCGTCAAAAAATCCCATGGCTGCACACAAAATGAACATAAAGTGCAAGAAACAAAGCGTGGAAACCAATTCAGAACAAGAATAACACGCGTATTCTAAATTTAAATGCCCACCTCTATCCGCATAATTCCCAATATAGCACCTGATACGCCCACTTGGCTTTCATCTAAATTCACACAAGCGTCACCCCTACCAAACATACAGACTGTTTCCAACCATACACGAAATCATTCCCCATAGCTCCACCATGACCCTAGGGTTACAAAAGGAAGACTATTTCCATCATCCGTAGTCCCATCGTGACCACATCACCCCCTGATGGGCTACCACAAATAATGTCCTACTGTGATCGGAATCACTCCCTCGTCCTATCGCACACTCAATCATCACTCCCCTTACAGTCCCATCACGACACTACCCCACCGCAAAATCTCACATACACTCACCATACATCCATAAGCACAATCAGCAAGGCTTTACCGCATCGTAATGCTAAAGACAAGTCCCGTCACAATACAACTACAACAAGATCCCATCATATAACCCAAGATCTACCAAAGAAATAAATAAACCTAGTTGTCCCATCGCATAACCACCAAAGTCCCACCGCATGACCAAAGGAAGGCTCAACCCTTGTCCCATCGTGAAAATCAAAGAGCCGAAACCCTCCAAATTCCCCATCACCACAACAACCATGCCCCATTGCGACAGAAATATACACTCCCGACAATAAAGGAGGGGAAACCCTCCGATGTCCCATTGCGTGACCACCATGAAGATAACAAAAAGCAAGTCCCATCGCGAGCCATACAAGGGCCTTCTGCCCAAATTAGGTAAGTATCACCCCCCTCTACTTGATATTCTATATAAATATAGTTAGTTAATATTAAGCCAAATATTTTCAAAACCCATCTTTCCCAATCCGCGAATCACTGTAGTCCTCCCATAAGAGACAATCATCAGTATCTGTAAGAAGGTTAGACGGAGTATTTGGCATACCAAATGCCATCTTGACAACCACACAAATGCTCGGGTCTCCAAATCCTGTACCAATGGATCTGCTCAGCAATGTCTCGGAAGCCACGTTTTCTGCCGTTTTACTACCGAATTGATCTTAAGTTAAAATCAAACTTTCAAAAAACCCCTATCTATCAAATTCTCACCTCTCATCACTCCAATCAATTCTTTTCCCTAGGAAACTGAACCACGAATATACTCAACTTTGAGAAATCACAAATGTCCACTGGAAAGAGAGCCCTGATGCACCGTTGGTGTGAGCAATGATGCGCCCGATCTGACATAACTTGCGAAAGCCTTCGCCATCAAATTATATTATATTATCTGGTCACTTGACCTTGTCTCAGGGCATTCATATGATGTCCCCCGATACCTCGATTGTGTCAATTTCCCTCTGTTTAACTGCCTCTTACAGTAGGTCACGACATGTGGCGAGATGCCACTTGCACCCACGGATGAGGATACACCTTTCAACCGCTACCACTGGTCTCCCGAATGCTCCCTTTTGGTGCGCTGATAGATAAGAAAGCCAAACACTTAATGTCAGCTCTCCAGCTCACACTTGTGATTTCCCAAAAAAATGAGAAGGCACCCTAACAAGGGGTGTGTCTACTTCGTCGACGCATTCTTGCTCCACAAGAATGCGTCGAAGACGGGCATCTATAGACACCCCATTTTCGCCCTATCGGAGTATACAAACTTGTTCGGTCAATCCTTGGCCTTGCCCGTGACTTTTGGAAAGGGACCACCCCCTCTAAGAGTCTTAAAACCCTAAAAACCCCACAATCCGGGAATTATGCACCATAATAATAGTGTATAGTTGAGCCCCAGGCCCTGTTGATCGAAGGTCAAAGGTCGAGCTAGAACCCTGGCAATATATTCCCATTTGAAAGCCAAGATGTGAACTTTTTTTATCGGACTTTGGTATTTCAGCAATACTTTGATATGGTAGAATTTATAGGCTTTAAAGTTTCAAAAAAAGACTTGCCATTTGAAAGTTAGAAATTTGACCAACTTACAAAAAATCAAATTTTGTTCTTGAACTGGAAAGTTGACTTTTTATTCTTTGAGATTTTTGATCCGAGACTATTTTTATTAAATCTAAATGGGGGGTATTTCATTATTTACATGTAATATCTTATGTAAATGGAAAGGAATGAGTTATGACATTTAGTTAAATGATGTTACATGTAAATATATATGTATATCTGTCTTGACATGGCTACCTGCCTGGCTAAAATCTTAACCCACAGACTCAGACCTGACCTAGCCCAGGAGGTTCCCGTGCATGAACCCATGTGTGTAATTGATTAAGCGCGGGCTGTGCACAATTGGTCCCCAAGTCAAACCCAGACTTGAAATAGCCGAACCGCCCGTAGTCCTGAATTACTCATGGATAAGCTTGAGCACAATTCAATTACGCCCGTGACCCTTTGCGCAGAAGCAGTCCAACTTGAACTTGGCCTAAGCTTCCGTGTGCCACATGAAATTCTATGTTCCGTGCATATACCAACGTGCGGAATCGATTAAGCGCATCCCTTCATGCGCGGAATTGGTCCAGACATGAATTGGGACTCTAATTCCCATGACTGCTTGACCGCCCCGATCTCTCGCAGATACACTTGCATGGAATTGGATTCCACACATATCCATATGCGCAGAATTAGTTTCGAACATTATTGGAACTAGGATACCTGCCCAGCCGGTCACTCCTAAGTCAGTGACCGACTCAAGAGGAATTAAGCGCGAGTACCCATGCACAGAATTCAATTTCCCACCTAATGTCATACGCGAAATTCATCAATCCCACACATGGCCACATGCGCCGAATTAGCCCGTTCCCTATAAATGGACCCCCTACCCAATGACCAAAGGGACCAATTTCTCTATTTTTTCTCTCCTCTCTCAAGCTTCTCCCTTTGAGAAAATTCGAGGTTCTCTCTGGGGCTTCCAAAGAAAGGGGTCAAGCTGCCTTCTAGACTTCTTGAATCGAGGACTCTTCCCTAGGAGTCCCAGGTAGTCAAGCTAGCGGCACTAGCCCGCTAGGCTTGACTCTCGAAGTAGTATCAAAGGAGAAAGCGCTCAGCCTAGAATCTATTAGGTCCCTAACCTCTTCCAGTTTTTAAGCCTTAGCCACCCGATTTTCCCAAGGGAGCTTACGAAGGGTACCTGGGAACATGGCCGATCCTCCCAAGCATAGCGGGCCACCACCCCCTTTTCTTAGAGTAGATTTCCAATAAAATTATAAAACCAAGCAAGTTAGATCTTAGGCAACCCATAGCTGCTGGAGTCGGTCGGCTGACGGTTCAGTAAAGGAGAAAACCCACATCTCCGCTCGTGATCAATGACATGTTGTAGCGTCGATAAACATCTGCAGTTGGCGATCGCATCATCCAAGTACTCCCCATTTAATATTCGCCTTTTTATTTCAACATTTAATATTTAATAGTTTATTATCCATCAACTTAGCCAGAGTTCACTAGGACCGAATTGGTCCATTTCTTTTGGGCACCGAAAGGAACCCAGAAAAAGCGCGTACAAACAAAGGTTATGGTAAAATTTATTATTAAGTTTTAAATTAACACAAGTATATCCTCTATCAGTTTATAATAGTCCAAATTTAATAAAAAGTTAAATTTTGGTTAGTAGTCAAACTTTGGGTGATAAAATTTGATAATATACTACAAGGATCAAAATTTCGGCTGAAATGACCGAAATTTCGATCCAAAATTTCGGTTTCGGTGGCCGAAACCAAAATCCAAAATTTCAGATTTTTTGTATGGGTCCAAAATTTCTGATTTTGGTTTCGGTTTCGGTCATGCCCGAAACCGAAATTTAACTCGAAATTTTGATCCTTGATATACTTCCAAGGTACAAATGAATGCAGAAAAGTCACTATTCACTCTCGGATTTCAGTAACTAAAGTTTGACAAGAAGTTAAAACGTTAAATAAGCATAGAAATTTTATTAAAGTTTGATCCAAATTCAAAATTTGACCAAAGTCAAATATTAACTAAAATGTGCATGATGTAGGTGATGTAGTAGTAGTGGTTGCGATCATAATGGTAATAGTTGTATGGTGGGCATAGTGATAATGGTGGTATGATGATCATAGAAATGAAAGGTTCTTTTTAAAATGTCAAAAGCAAAAATATTTTTCTTTAGTTTAAGTTAATTTTTAATTTTTTATAAGTAATTTTTGAGTGATTAGACAAACTTATTTATCTACTATTTGCTTAAAAAGGTAAATAGTTGTTTATATATGTGTATCTAACACAACCTTTATTATTTTAAAAATAACTTTTTTATGAAAATTAGATTTGAAATGACAACAAACCTTTTCTAGGTGGGAAACTCAATTTTAGCCACTTCAAAGGTTGAAATGATTTCATCCTAAAATGGCTTGGTGTATGAAAACTGAATTTCTATGGGGCCCACCTATTTTTCTTTTCATCCCCGTACAATGCTATCAAAAATAGTAATTGGAAACTAAGTTAAATTTCCACCAATATTTTATAATTTCAAGTTCTCAACTTAGGTCAAATAATTGAAAACTGAGTTATTTTTTCACCATTATTTTGTATTTCCAAGTTATCAAATATTGCCTTAAGGGCAAGTGTCATGCCCTCAGCCCATGGCCTCACACGTCGGGCGGCTCTCGCGCTCCGCATGTTCTAATCCACGAGCCGGGTCGATGCGACATACCTCGAATTTCAGTGTTTAATATAAAAAAACTTCTCCCAAATTGGAGAAAAATATAAAGTTAATTTATTACAAAAAATCTCATTTTCTTAACCTGATCAGTTTTCAAATTCGATTATTCATTTATTAGGAAAACACAAGTTCCTTCAAATTTTCTACTTGTTGCAGAAAGATAAGTAAAACAAAGGTATGCACTGTTTCGATCAAAATAATTTCAAAGTCCGATATTTACAATGAGACCAATGATTTTATAAAATAATAAACCAAACTAGTCTTAAACAAAAGTAAAGCAACTGTACAGAGTCAAAATCCAGTGTAAGTGTCATGTGGTTCATCCATGTATGTGCTGGTAACTCCTTAGATAAATTGAGTTAAACGCTTTTAGCTCTAGGAGTCCTTCTAAATCTTTACCCGGCTGCTTTGTCTAGCTCTGACTGGGTGATGTCTATCATGTCTATAGAATTTTTTGTCATGAAACGACGTAAGCGTTGAAGCTTAATAAAGTATTAGCTAGATTTATCAGTACATTTCCAATAAATTTTCATAAATCAGCCAGTGTTTTCAGTCAAGTTACGTCGGTTGTCTATCTGATCAATATCACTATATTCATATATCTAAGTTCCAAACCTATCAATCTAACCAACAATGACTCATTAGACACTAATAAGACAATGACGACAATGTTCAAGGATCCATTCAATACAAAGTGATCATGCAAATTCCCATTTTTAAGACATGATCAATCCAATTATCAACATCAATAATGCAATGTCAAGTTATTTTCAATCATCTATTCTAATAGTACACATTCAACAGTAGCATATCAATTTCAGCTACCATCAAACAATGTCATCAAGAAGTATAAGGTCGCTTCATTATAATTTAATCATAGTTTATTCATTCAAATAATTATTCAGATATATCACCACAAATTTAACAATATTAGGTAATGAATTTAATACAATTGGTTTGATGATTTATTAATGTCTTTTATTTATTTCGGTGCGATACCAAACACCAAATATAGTCCAAGATTCAAGATTCAATTGCCAATGTCACGCAAACAGAGGCTAACACTCTTCGCCATTTAGTCAATCAAGAAAAGGATTAATGACCTTGTTAGTCTAACGAGACCCAATCCTCAGCTGACACTTCAAACTCGTCAGAATATGAGTTGCTCATAATGTTCGTTCGCAAGAAAAGTGGCCAGCTATGCAAGGTTTTCAAGTTCAAAATAGTATTATCTTTTCACTATCGAAGTTTCAGTATCCGTTATCAATTAATCAATATTCAAGATTCAATATTGAAATTCGAATAGTTCATTCATTCAATGTTCAATATTCGACCAGATGTTTAATATTCAGTAAACTCATATTCAAGGGTTCAATATTCAGAAAACTCATATTCAAAGGTTCATATTCAAAGTTCAAATTTGGTATTTCATGTTTCATATTCAAGATTCAATATTCAAATAACCCATATACAAAGGTTCATATTCAAATTTCAAATTACATTAAATATTTAATGATTCAATCAATTTTCGGATTCAATCTCAATCTATATCAAAAATCAATAATTCAATCGGTGTTCGGGTTCAAATACGAGGTTCATCAAATATCGGTTTCAAATCAAATACGAGTCTCAATCAATATCGGGTTCATATTCAAATACGAATTTCATCAAATATTGGTTTCAAATCAAATACGAGTCTCAATCAATATTGGGTTCGGATTCAAATATGAGTTTCATCAAATATCGGTTTCCAATCAAATACGAGTTTCAATCAATTTCGGGTTCGGATTCAAATACGAGTTCCATCGAACATTAGTTTCAAATCAAATACGAGTTTCAATCAATATCGGGTTTAGATTCAAATACGAGTTCCATCAAACATCGATTTTAAATCAAATACACTATAATTCAACAATTCAGTCAAGTTTCAGGTCCAATTTAATCAATCTGAATCCTAGGATCTGTGGCATTAATCATTGTAAATATTCTGATCCCTTATATATACATAATAGGATCACTAGACATACTGATTTCCTAAATCAATCTACACTAAACTTAGTGTTGCCATAATTTAGAGTCAATCGAGGACTTATATTTCATAAATATTTCTGCAGAGTTATAGAAGAGGTCTATCTCCTCAATTGTTTCAAACAAAATCATTACGGCAGAGTTACTGTCAATCACTGGTTGCACACAGATAGTGTGTAACCATTTTCCCACCAAAATGAATGAATTGATGGTCTATTTAGGGTCATCTATTTGAGAGTTAGTCAAACTTTGATCGAGACTTTCATATTACAAATTTCATTCTCTTGTCTTATATTTAGTAATTTCTCTTAATTTCTCAAATTAAGGTTCTAATTTAGGTGGGTGTCCATTTAATTTTGACTGGGTGTCATTAGTTGGGGCACACCAGTAAGTCCCAATAGTTCATTACTTATGTCGGGCCCCTTGTTGGGTCTATTGTTTGGGCCAATTTGGATCTCAAGTCTAATTTAAATACTAAAATTTTGATAAAGTATAATGTAAAACTTTCCTACATTATCTCAGGTGTCCTTAACAAATGAACCACTCGATTAATGAGGATATTGTATCCCTATTTGATTCATCATCGTCCATTTGGGCCTCATAAGTTGGGCCAAATAGGATCTGATTTACAATCAGTTTAGGTCCTTAAGATGTCTCCATATTTTCGATGTGGGTGCTTTTAATCTTCAGTGGGTGCCATTAGTAATGGGCCACAAGGCTTTCAAATAGGGACGTCAGGTCCCAATAATTTTATTAATTACTTTAGACTTTATATATCGGGTCACTCTGGGTCCTACATCGAATGTGTCTGGTTTCCTAGGAAAACTCATATTTTAATTATAGGTACTTCCAAATTTGTAGGGGTGCCAGCAGCAGTGGCCCACTCAACTTCTAAACAAGCACATCAGGTCTTATAAGTTATCTTGAACTATTTGCTTAGACCCATGGGTCGGGCCGTATCGGGTTTCTAGACCCTAATTGGTCTAATTTCAAGAAATCGGGTTCTTGGGTCTCTAAGGGTCCTATCTCTCGGTCAAACTTGTGGTTAACATCTTGACATTTTAACCAAGACTCATCAGTGGTTACTGAGACCATGACAGTGTTCATCAGTGATCTCTGTGCCATGGAATTTGAGGAAAAGTCATGATTTTGACTCTATCCTTCAGTACTAGTTATTTAACTAAGGGTTTCGGGCCCTTGGTCAGTAATTGGGTCACTATTTTCAACTTCGATTGAGTTTTCAGATGATTCAAAAACTCAATGAAAGATAATGGAGAGACTTATCTTTCACAAGTAATGGCACTCAAAAATACGATCAGACGTGATTATGGCCATCGATTTACCGAACGAGTTTTTGACCAATTCATATATCAGGCCAGATTTCTAAGTCTTTGGTAATTCGGTCGTAACATTCGTTTCCGATATGAAATGAGGTGAATTAGAGTTTGTTGGAAAGCTCTTTAAGTTATCTACGATATCTCTATGTATTTTTAATATTAGAAATGTCAGGATCATGATGGAATCAAGGTCATATGATCAGATGTCCAACAATGGTCATAATGTATGCCACTTGACATAATTGCGTGTCCTCGTTTTTCAGGTTTTCTATCCATCAAAACCGATCAAGTCAGAGGCTGATCTTCTAGATAAAGTTAATATATTTATAACTTTATTTTTCCAAAATTTTATAGAATTTGTGGGGTCACTTTGGCCCATGAGATCATAGCTCTAAACTGGGTCATTTTTTCGGTCATATTGGCCTTTGGACCTTCTAAGAATCAATCTTTGACTCGGTCAACTAAGGTCAACCATCTTGATTACAGGTCATCAACAATCATAAAAACTTATTTATGATCTTTAATAGTCACAATCATCACGGGATTTAAGGATAAAGTCAATAATTTGACTTAATCCGTTCACTTTATAAATTTCAGGTAAGAGTATCGGACTGCCGATAATCGGGATGCCATTTTCAATCTCAATTGAATTTTGGAGTGATTCCAAAACCCAGTGAAAGATGACGGATAGCCTCATATTTCACAATTGACATCACTCAAAATTTAGATGATGATTGATCAGGGACATTTATTTACAGAATGTATTTTTAACTCAATTGGTCATCAAGCCAGATTTTAAGGCCTCGGATAATTGGCCACAATTTTATTGCCGATATCAGAATCGGACCAATGAGAGCTTGTTGTAAAGCTCTCAAAGTTCTCTACGACGCTTCTATATATTAGTAACGCTAAAAATAAATCCATCTGATCAACTGTCTATAGTTACTATATGTGCCACATAGAACGGATTTATGCATCCTCGAATTCCAGATTTTCTACTAGTCAAACGAAATTGAATCAACATTTGAAATTTTATACAGTGTCGATACACTATAAATCTTCATCCAAATTTTTTTGCAAAAATTTTATGAAATTTTATGTCAAGGATTTCAAAGGCCTAATCTCAGTCAAATTTCTAGTACACTATACCAAGCAGATATGCATAGTTCCACCTCAGAATTTGTGTCAATCAAACCATAGTGAATCAAAGCCAAAAATTTTACATAGATGATCTTTACTTTTGTATGCACGTTTATGAATTTTTTTAGAATTTTTCTAAGCCTATACAGTGGTCAAATCATGACCATTAAATCAGTCAAAAACACAGATTTTATATTTTTAAATCAGTAATTATATTCATCATGTAACATCTATTACCATTCAAATCAATCATAAAACGAACATCAATAAACTATGATTTACAGATTTTAAATGACACCTAACTCATGCAAAAGCTATACTCATAATATTTCAAAAGAATATTGAAAAAGAAATCAAAGAATAAAACTATAGGCAAAAATTCACTAGGATTTACAAAAATAATTATAAACTAATATTTTACATTGATCTCCAAGTTATCCCTTGTTGGTTTGATCAAATTTCTGTGGTGGAAAGGGCTGGGAGGAGGTTCAATCTTATATATGTGGTTCTAGGAGTGATGGGGAGTGGATTGATGGTGTTGGATCATAGTTTTAATGGCCAGATTGGGTGGGCAAATACTAGAGAAGAAGTAGGAGTTCTAATGGAAAAAATGGAGGAAGAAGAAGATGGAATGAGGAAGGAATAGGGGAATTCAATTCTTGCCAAGGAGTGGGGAGACGAGGCTTTCTAGAATCTTGCAAAGTGTCCCCTTTTTTCATTCCAAGCATCTTTTTCTCCTCATCACATGTGCATGGAATGAATGGGACCCACTTGGGTTCCATTTTTCACCACCCAATTTGTCTCATCTTGTCAATTGATTTCTTCTATACCCTCACATTATGTGTGTGTATATCTTTCAACTCAATCTTGTGATGCATGTACTAACCCCAATCTAACACCTTAGATTTTTCCAAAGTTTTTCAATGGTCTAAGATGGGGTCAAAGCTGATCAAGTAGATGTGTAGCTAGGATCTGCTAGAACTTTGTAAAATTCTAATTTCTAATTAAAGAAATTAGGTAAATTAATTAGAATAGCCCTTGGGCTTTATAACTATGGACAAGAATTGCCACTATTCTATATGAGGCACACCCATGATGTTTAAAGTGTTAGTGCATCTAGTCTTCTTAAATTTAAGGGTCAATGTTTGACCTAAAATATCGATCATCAGCGGGATGATAATCCAAATCTAAACCATTGATGATGATCTCCACATCATCACCATGGCTCAATCCTAATTCGGGCCAATTCTCAGGTAAGGGTCAATCAGTAGTAATTTTGAGCTTCTCATGTGATGTGAGATGTGGTGTGTATTTAATTTAATTACTAACACACTCAATTGAATAAAAGAGGTGCCCTATGGGTGCCACTGGAAATGGTACTATCTCATCAATGTACAGGTGAGTGCTTAACATTTTTGGATGGACTTGGCCTCGGGCAGTCACCTGACATAGTCAGGTCTTATTAGGCCTTAGTCAAATGGTTGACTGGCACCGAATTTGAGGGGTAGGTGTTACAGTAGGCATAATGTAATCAATCATGAATATTTGTTTGATAATTAAAAAGTTTAACTAGTTATCCACCTTTTTTTATACAATAATAGTAGCGAGGTTTGGACTCCACAATCATTCAGTGGGGTTTCATTCCAGTTTAATTCAAATAAATTATAAAAACATTTAGAGAAAAGGGTATTTGTATATTCAACCTGCAAGAATTTCAACGCAACCCCTCATTTTTGTATAACTAATCGATACAATCTTAAATCCTTATAAGTGGACAAATGTTTAAAGCTAGGGCAAGTACAAGGGTGTCAAACTCAAGTATTGTGGAACTGATTACCTAATTCTACATTATACTTTTAATTAATTGAAAGGAATGAATTGAGTGCAAATAAGAGGAAACTAAGAGAAAATATCAAGGAGATAGGAGTCTAGGGTTTTAGAATTCACAACTAGCTCTGTAATTCAATTCTCTACTTTAATTCTAATTGTTGTATTTATGAACGGTCAAGATCAATTGTTGCCACAAGCCCGCGATCAATCAACAAGAAGATGCGTGGAATCTTGTCAAATCATTTTCAACAAAGATCGAACAGTTTAAACTAAATTAACTAGGGTTGGTTCGATCTATCTTATCATGGCATATCTACTCTTAAGATAGCATAACCATTAAGAACTATTGCATGAACAATGTTCCTAAACCACAAGTCTTAGGTTCGAAGAGGATATCAATCACAAAAGAAATTAAATTATATACATGACTAATTTAAAAACCCATTGATCAACTTTTAAAACCATACAATTTAGACCTAAATCTCGACATTGTTAGGCCCCGTATGATCACTAATGTCTACCTTTAGTGTACTTTCATGTACAAGAGGTCTTGAAGAGCCAAAGGTAAGAAAATAGCTAAAAGAAGAGAGAAGAAAAGAAGTAGAAACAACTACCCAAAGAGAGAAGAAAGAAAGAAAAAAAGGAAGAAAGAAACTGTCAATCTCGATTGGTTGAAATCCAATCTCGACTGGTCGAAATCAAATTTTGACTTGTCGAGATCAAAGAAGACCTAAGGAAATAGTAAAACTCGACCAGTCGAGATTACCAAATAGTGAGTGAAAAGGCCTTATACAAAGGCGACCGGTTGAAAACACAACTTGACCAGTCGAGATTTAAAGTAGCAGACAAACTCGACCGATCGAGATTGAGTCTCGACCGATCGAGATTGACTGGGTTTCAGCGAGATTTTACGCTGACAGTTATAAGATTGTAAAGTCCAAAAAAACCTTCTTTTCCAATTTGATTTAGAGTTGCTTTAGGAATTCTTTCCTAGTTTATCTACATGTACTAGGGCCTCATGCATCTATAAATAAGGACCCTAGATTTATGAATAGAGGGAGCTTTAGGTTTTAGTTTTAGAGAGCTTTTAGTTTTCAAGTTTTCAAGTTTTAGTTTTCTTAGTTTTCTAGTTTTCATATTTAAAGAGTTTGTGAGATTCATGGAATTATAAACTATTATTCTATGTAAATCAGCGATGGTGAAGATTAGAACCACGAAGCGTGGCTAGTTCCCGAAGTTTGTGAGCTCTTTGTGCAACCGCAGATTCTTGACGATCCAGTCGCGATGATGCGCTCGTAAGAAAAATAAAGAGTCGCCACCCGGAGCTTTTGGTGTCCTGGAAAACCTAAATCAATTTTATAAGTACCGAAGTGTCACAAATATGATTCTGATTCACCGGTCTACGCCAAAGGCTCTTGGGTAGGGGCTTTAGTTATCGATCGGGAAGGTGTTAGGCACCCGATCAACCTACTCAAAAGCAGTTTCTACTTATGGCCAAAACAAAAGAAAAATAAAAAATAAAAGAGCACTTCCTCTTGCCCGAACGCACTTGGATCTTATTTGTACCCCTCCACTTCTACCGAGATTTCAGCGATGTAATGGCACAAATTTGAAGAGAGAGCAAAAGCTAAGAAGGTAGAGGAGTAGAGGGGAGAGCCAGAGATCTCGGGCTCTCGTTGCACCCTTGTGGACCTCCGCGTAGGTGCGCTTGATGAGCTTTTGATAGCTTGGATGATGGAATAAGGGGTTCTAACCTCTAAAGCTCTCTAGCTAAGGGGTAGGAGAGGAGGGCTAGGGGGTAGCTCTCACCTAAACTAAGGGCCCTGTGGTGGAATATAAGGCTCAAATTAAGTTTTGGAATTCTGGAATTTGTATGAAGGAAAGGTGCACCAAAGGGGAGGAAAGCTCTCTCTTAATCTTTTCTCTCTTTTGGATTTTTTTCAAGCCATTTGCAAGGGGGGGTGCCCCTCTCTTTATAGGAAAAGAGAGGGTTAGGGGGTGCTTAGAGGCTAATTAGAGTTAGCAATTAGGTAATCCTAGCATTTAAGGTTTCCTAGGGTTTTAAGAGCTTGAAAATATAGGAAATGGGCTTCAATGGTAGATGATAGGGTGAGGTTTCAAATGACTAAAGGGTTGCAAATAGGGTAAGCATGGGTGCAACAGTCCTAATGAAACCCATCCTACACTTTGAGATGGTCAACAAGTCAAACCCTAGAAGTGAAATTCGAGCAAAAAACCATTAGTCACTGTAGCTAAGCCTGACGCAACTAATACCTGCGCCAGGCAAAATTACACTGCTTAGAAGTTCAGAGCCCGCAAGGGACCCACCTATATCTGGCATAACTCTTAGTTGTTCCAAGCCATTTTTGGGTGAAAATGGCTTGGCGCATGTAATACATGCACCAGATATGCCTGGGGTCTCGCTAAGTTCTCACGAGGCTCGGAATTAATAAGGTGTGGAGCCCGAAACTTCGGACAGCCATATCTTTTGATGTACAGCTCCGATTGGGGTGATTCTTGGCTTGTTGGAAAGCTAAGAACCTCTAATTTTAAATGGTATAAGATTTAGTCTTAGTAGAGGTCTCAATCAGTCCTAGTGTATCTCTCTCCAACCATTGCCCGACAGGGTTAACTAAGGGTTTAGAGAGGTTTATAAGGTTTGGGATTGGTTCCTAAAGGTTCGAGGAGGGTTCTAAAGGATCTGGGGTGATTCCTAAAGGTATGGGGAATGCTATCAGAAACTCAGGGGTATGCCTCTCTCGAAGTATGTCTCGATCGGGCCTTGGGCCAAATTTGGGTGTCTACAAATGTCCCTCTTTGGTATCCGATCACTAATGATCGAATTCCAAAGACAAGAGACATTCGAAGAGGCCCAAGGCATCACTGACAGGTCCACTGCATTCAGAACGATCCTCAAACATCAGGTGAGTAACATGGTGAGCAAACAAAAGCCCTATATATTGGGAAAGATATCCGTTTCTCAAGGTTATCGGTCCCTAAGCGCTTAGCGACATTACTGGGCATAACCAAGATGAAGCGAGTTGTGAAAGCCTAATATGCTGGGAAAAATATCCGCTTCTCAAGAGGATTGAAGATGTTCGACGTTCAAGTTTCATTCTGAATAAAACAACTCTGTAAGTGAGAGGGTGATAGACCCATACTTAAAGATAGGTGCGATGCAGATACGCGAAGGTCCACAGTTTTTGTCCAATCATGTGAGGCATTGATTGCCCCCATTTGACCGGCCACGGGTGCCCCTGTGTGAAGCAGGGTTTGAGGTTGCAACGCTTTTTGGCAGTACATGCTAAATTTTTTGTTTATTTTTATGTAGAATTTTTTATTATTTTATGTGGGATTTTATGTGGATGTTTTTGTGATTTTATGTGAAATTTTATATGGATTTTTTTGTGATTTTTTTTTTTATGTAGGCTCGGGATTTTTGAGCAAGCTCATTGATCCAGAATCGATTTATTCTAGTACAGCCTCCTGGGCAAGTCAAATAGAAGTTGACGTGTCATTTGGGGGGTGTGCACCTTCTCGGGTCCGGGGAAGATCAGTTCGGTGTGTGTTAAGCACTGATTTTTGCCACATTCTATACCTTTAAACCTGGCTTTTGATAGGACCTAGGGTGGTTAATAACAATTTTTAAGTATATTTTGCAGTTAGGGATGAAATATAGAATAATCCAGTTTTCCTATGTAAAAATGCCAAAAGGAGGACTTGCTGCACACTGGCCGCACACTACAGAAGCTGCATATTAGAGAAATTGCACACTTTCAGCAACGGCAAACTGTAGCAACAATATATGAGGAGTAGCTGTGCATTTCAGCTGTGTGCATTTAAATATGATAGAACAGCAGTAGTACACATGGAAAGCCAACCTATCGAAGTGCTGCAGTTATTGCACCAATCGAATGGAACTCCTCAGCAGCTAGGAACCTATCGAATGTTTAAAAGAGGCTTCAGATTTATATCCTATCGAGCAGTGGCTTTATCTTGTCGAATGGTGGAGACTACTGCTGAAGTAGAACCTGGCGATAGGTTCTGAAATAATAAGGGATCCTATCGAATAGTTGGCTAGAGAACCTGTCGACTACGATACATAGCAGAAGCCCTCAACCTATCAAGATGCCTTGAATACAATAGCTACTGAACCTGTCAAAGTGTTCAAATAGGAGCTTGAACCTATCGACTGGTTGGCAAACTTGATCAGCTGCAGCCAAGTGTAATGGAACCTATCGAATGCTTCAATAAACCTGTCGATTGGTTCATGAAGCTGGAGCTCAACCTATCAAATGGTTGCAATTGAACCTATCGAATGCTTAAAGAATGCTGCAGTTTTGTACCTATCAAGCAGTCCCTCAATGCATCAGCTTTGAACTTATCGAATGGTTCAATCCACCAACCTATCAAAAGCTTCAAACATGCAACTTGTACCTATCGAATTCTTGAGCTCCCTATCCTTTGAACCAGTCAACAGGTGCAACTTCTAATCTTGTCGATAGCTTGAAGCTGCAGCAGCAAAAATCAATGGACGGCAGGGGCAAATCTGGGAACTCTAATGCACAGGAAATTCTACACATGGGTGTGAACTAATTTTTGGCGGAGAACAAATTAGCTTCAGCTAGGCACAAACAAAACTAGATCCCTATCTCTTCTCTGATTGGCTGCAATCCAAAGCACACGGATCATTGCAAATGTATAAATAGAACTCCTTTCTGCTATTTTTCTTTCGTAAGGAAAGTAGGAACAAAGGAATAGACTGAGTTCTCCATAGCTCATTTAGGTTTAGTTTTAGGTTTTATTTTTCCTTTTTCTCTTCCCCCTTCTCTCCCTAATCCAACCTATTGGATTAGATTTGAATAGCAGTCTAGATCTAATTTCTAATTGCAAATAAGTCTGTAAATTCATTGTGAAGAGCTCCGGATTATGCATAGACTGTAGGCTTGAGGCAGATCATTGTAAGTTTTATTTGGTCAATGAAATGCTATTTTAAAGTCCCATTAGATCTATAATTTTTCAATTCAATTGCTTTAGATTTTTCCAGATCTGATGCACCTATGGTTGCCTAAGCTTGTAGCCTTGCAACCATAGTGCTTGAAGTAA
Organism: Chloranthus sessilifolius; assembly: GCA_021018995.1. Classification (NCBI taxonomy): domain Eukaryota; kingdom Viridiplantae; phylum Streptophyta; class Magnoliopsida; order Chloranthales; family Chloranthaceae; genus Chloranthus; species Chloranthus sessilifolius. Next base: position 34,073,379 of record CM037593.1, read on the forward strand.
TTTTCATGTTCTAATCTTCATCCTCACTACTGGAATAAATCTCTAGGATGATCTGTGACCATTCAAGTGGATATATCATACCCTTAGGACCAATCCAGAAGTAAAGATGAACTTGGATCCTTCTTCTTTGCACTTGTGCTTGTAGCCAAGTGAAAGATTGTAGCAGATCCGACTCTTGCTCTGATTTTCAGATCTGTTTTCAATGAAGATATCTGGAATTATACAGAGATTGCAGCCTTGTGAGTTAGGGCATTGCAGCTGTTTGAAGCAATGCTGTGACAGCCCGGATTTCGGCACCCCGAAACCCGTGCCATCACTACGATCCTCCAGACTGTGCCCCAAAACTTAGCATGGAACATTGGTATAACAAGCACAATTTAACAGAAAAGGCAATTAATTTCATTAAAGCGAAAAAACGTTAATATGCCCAACTGGCATATGCAAAAGACAGTTCTACTTTCATGCCACTATATAAACAGAGAACTGACCCGAACCATCGGTGATAATCAGATCACTCCAGATGGTTCACCAAAAGAATAATCTAGTTTAATTATATTGTTTCAAAAATAAAGGCTTGACATACCAAGCCGCACTAATCTGCTCACAAAACTGACTCTCTATCAAAGTGCACAACAGAGTCACTTAGAAGATGTCCTCGGGAGGAGGCTCCAACTCGTCTCCAGGTACGTAATCTGAATCACCCGGATCCATGTCCCCCGAAGCCTCTGCTGCTGCTATCAGTGGACCTGCGACGTATAGTCTAAAGGGGGTGAGCTACATCCTAGATCAATAGGGAACAACACAACTCACATATAAATCAAAACTCACATATATTTCATGATATTCAAAGCATGATGAATCTATGCATTTTCTAGAAAACCAATTAAAAGCAGATGATTTATACTCAATTTACTGGTAAGTTACATGTATTACATTACTATTGATTTAATCATGAATGACACTGAACAGGCCTAAAGCAAAACTTAAATCTTCAACTTAAGTAATCCCCGAGCAATATAGCATCGAGCCCCAATGAGATATCCTTCATCGTCATCTAATTAGACAGTTGTAAAAACATGTATTCCCTGGGAATACGACCCAAGCCCCTTTCTCACTAGGCGGCGAGGTTAAATATTACACAACATCCCTGGGACGTACTTACGGTCACTGATAAACCTCCGTCTTTGGTATGTACGGATCATTGTCATCGGTCCGATATCCCCGCGTCGATCGTGGGTATCCGTATCCTCCAAACCTCAAATAACAAAAATATCATGTGCATTATATATAGTTGTTCACCGTGTAAGTGTGCTATCTTATATCAGTTAGGCCTCAACAGTGATTATTCATTCCTATGTATACATCCCTGGGATGTATACATAACCGCATCACACCTGATGCCTTTATTACTTCCTCATCCTCTAGGGATGTCTCAATCTCATTAGATTTCTTGTTCTTACTTACTTGCATCACACAGATGCCTTTATCACATTTTTGGTGTCACACACGCACCCATTTTCACAAAGTTTTTCACAATATAAAACAACTTCAATTTGATAATTATATCACTATATACATGCTCTTGAAATTAAAGTACATATTCAAGGTGTTCCCTACCTCAAGTCTTTGAAACTTCTAGCATCAAGGTCCCACGCGGCTCCTTGTGCTCATGATCATATGTACCACCTATGGTACAACATAACACATGTAACTCATCACTAAAGATGTAACAAAGAAGGTCCAAGACCCTCCCTGAATCTCTAAAGTTCACTATAAGGTTTAAGCAAAACTGTCAAAGTCGATTAATCGATTAATCGAAACCAAAATCGATTAATCGATTCTCAAAATCGATTAATCGAGATTCAAATTCGATTAATCGATCCCAAATCGATTAATCGAGGTCTCCAACATAAAGCAGTCAATTCTTAAATCGAGATCTGAAAATCGATTAATCGATCCCAAATCGATTAATCGAAATCCGAAATCAATTGATTAGTCGATTTCCCTGATTTCATTTCTCCGGTGGTGGAGCTTCGATCGATTATCGACTAATCGAAATCGGGCCTTCATGACTTTTCAACTTCTGGGTTAAAATCGATTAATCGAACTTCAATTCGATTAATCGATTTGGCCAGATTCAGCCCCCCTTTCGGGCTGTTCTTCCAAATCCTTCTTAAACAATTTTCTTTCTTTTTCTAAGCCTTTATCCTATGATTTTAAATATTCTTGACTGCAATTAAACCTCTATAACCTATGCATTTAATTCACATAAAATTTACCTCGATCAAATCTCAATTTGATTGGATCTCAAGGTTGGAATGGCTAGGGTTCCAGCTTTTGCTCCAAAGGGTCCTTCGCGTTAAATTCGGCTTTTAAACACTCGAATCCTTCTCCCTTAGCTTGCATTTACTCCTTGCTTAACAACTCTCTTTATTCTCTCTCTCTCTCTCTCTCTCTCTTCTTAATTCTCTTCAACAACTCAAAACAATGAATTTAGGGTTCTTTAACCCTTATATCCCTACTCTCTTTGTGTTGAGCACATACACATAGATAGGTGTATGTGACTCCAGATTCACACTACACTCCACACACTTACATCATTTTCACATGACATATGTTCATCATCTCTCTAGTAGTGAACTCCTTCTTGGTCAAACTTATGACCAGTCGGGCACGGATCCCGAGGTCACCGTTTAACGTAAATTTTTTGAGATATTACAAATGCCCAGCTAAGTTTAAATCCCAAAATAATCTGTGATTTCTAGTGGTTCTCACATGATCTATAGAGATTATTTGATCCTATGGTTGAAAGTGCTTGTAGCCTTATAAGCATAATGGCTGCAATGGTTTTTACATTTCAATTTAAACCTTGGGATTGGATGAAGTCTATAGGATGATTTGTGACCATTTAAGTGGACAGCCCATACCCTTAAGATCAGTTTAAGCCTTTGGTTTGATTTGAATTCTCCTACCTTGCACTTGATCATGTAGCCAAGTGAAGGATAGCTGCAAATTCATATGTCTTGATCTAATTTGCGTTGAGAATCAGCCCTAGCTGCCTATTTCTCACCATTTTTACATTTTATTTCACCATCCATCTTCTTCAATCTTATAGTTTAGTTTTATATTTCAGTTTTATAAATTAGATCTAGTGACACATGAAGAACTCTCTTTTTTCTTAGATTTAGACTAGAATGGCCAGATCTGTAGCAGATCTGGAGGTCCACTATACACCTCTTAGGTTTTAGATCACTACTCCCTGTGGGACAAACTCTTACTTATTAAAACTTGCTACAAAGGACCCTATATCTTGCAGGTCTAGGATATTTTAAATGTGCTGCATTCATCTTCTGTTTTACTTTGATTTTATTTTCTTTCTTTTAATTCATAATAATCAGCACACTAGAAAATCCCCAACAAGTTTTTGGCGCCGCTGTCGGGGAGTTTTGATCTAGATAGTAAATCTGAGTTTTTCATCTTTTATAGATCTGATTTTTTTTTTTATTGTTGATTAGTTTTTAAAATTTTAGAGTGCATTCCACCTATTTGATTAAATGTCTGCTGTAGTTTTCGTACATAAAACCTATTTTACTGCAGCAAAATTTCTTATTTTTCTGAGTTTTTATTTTATGCCTTCTAGATGTTTGAATAAATGCTGCTGTAGCCTTTTGCATTTTTACATAATTGAGGTTGTAGTTTGAGTTTTTCTTTGTATTTTTATCAATATGATTGAATAAGGTACTGCTACAGTTGTTTAATTTTTGCATATCAGGAGCAGCTGCCAAACGAGGAGCAAATGGATTGCAGCAGGAGCAGATCTGCTTGAGTTTTCATCCCCTTCTCCTTTGCATTCATTTTCTATTTTAAAATTCTTTTGACCAACAGTTTTGCTGTGTTTGCTGTCATTCTAATTTTTATATCCCTCAACAAGTTTTCAGCAGTAGTAAATAAGGGCTCTTGTTCAGCCCGGGCTGATCCAAAACAAATAAAAATATAGAAAATTATAAAAACATAAAAATATCTTTAGATGGGCTATTTTTCTTTATTTTTATTCATTTTTCCCATCTGGACCTGCTGAGATTATGGTTTTTCATTTTGAGGAATCATGTAGGATAATGAGCAGTGGATCATATGCTGTTTCAAATATTCAATGGAGCCACTGATTTTATTTTCTTTCGAGATTTCTTCACCATTAAATGGATCTCAGCTGTATGAATCCTGTTTTTAATGTGTGCTCCCATGCTTCATTATTTAGAAATTCTTTTTGATTCATACACATCATCAACATAGGGGTCAGTCTTATGAATCTTGCTTTTCACTGTATGTTATCCCTACTGATCATTTTTATAATCACTTAGATTCATAAGTATCTAATTGGCTCAGGCTCTTAGGGTTTTCTTTGGGCTCAGGGGATTTATGATTTGGTATTAGGATTTTCTGTTTTAGGAATTTTAGTTTTAAATTCTATTTTTAGATCGCTGATTTTTCTTTCTTAGGTTAATGTGTCCTAGTTTTACTAATTTTTTGCTAGTTTCTAACTTTGTGTTCCTATTTTTCATCTACAACTCTATTTTTGCATCAATATTTTTGGTTTTGTAGCTTTGTATTTAGTTCCTTACTTTGTTTTTACTATTTTTTATTAGCATTAGTTCCCTTTCATTTGCATAACAATTTTAGCAGTAATTTCCTGCATTTATATAGCATTTTTTTCCATTTTCCTGCTCATCTTTTCAGTTTTATTTTTATTTTATTTTCTGCTGCACATAGCTGCAATCTTTCTGCTTAGTTTTTCCTTCTTCTTTTATCCTGCTGCCCCTAGCTTCTCATTGTGTAGAACATTGAGTACAATGTTCATCTTAGGTTTGGGGGTATGGCAGGTGTGCCAATGAAATGAGTTAATGGCAGCTATGTTAAAAAGTTTTTGAAAATAAAGTGATTTCCCACCTGATTTTTGGAAAAGAGGAAATTAAAAAACTTTTTAAAACTGAAATGAGCTGTAGTTTTAACATCTTTCATGAAGCAAATGTCAAGAATTTTCAAAAATTAATGTTTAGTAAACCTGAAATGAGAGAAAATTGTGAGGATACACCCCAGAAAATTTGATGGAAGGCCATACCCAGTGAGATTTGGGCCTGAAAAATTTTCTTTGAAGAGTGTCTTGGCAATTTTTCTGCTCTAAGGACTGCTTAGATCTAGTTTTGATCACTAGAAGTTAGGCAAATTCAAATTAAAATAGCTTGACAGCATTCATGACATTGAAGACATGAAGTAAGGCCATCCCTTGGACAGTTTGAGCTTAAAATGTCCCACCTTTGAACTGCCCTTGATACACACCATTTGAGCCTTGAAATTCCCTATTTTCTTTGATAAAAATTAAAAAATTTGAACCCAAAACCTCAGTGACCTGATACAGCCTAACCCTCACTCTGAGATTTCAGAAGGTAGAGCTGGTTTGATGATTGGTTGAGAAAGAAGAAAGCACATTTGGTGGTGTTGTAGCATTCCAACCCATAAAAAGAAAAATGGAGAAAAATACAAAAAGAAAAACATGCAAAAAGACAAGGAAAAACAGAAAATAAAAAGAAAAGGAATGAGAAAGAGAAGTCATTTCATTGAAATACTGAAAAGAGGATTAGAAACTGGCCACTTCAAATCTAAAAATTCAAGAAGTAGATGGAATTGTGTTGAAATAAAGAAGGTGTTGTCTAAACCACCTCCTCACTTTTACTGATTTCTCAATTTGAATCATTTTTACCCCTTTATTCTTTTACAAATTTCACCTATAAGCCACATTACAATCCAATAAAAAGTCCTTACTAATCTGAAATTTAATTGAGCTGTCATGTGGAGATAAGGATTTGTGTAATCTATGGTAAAAAGAATTATAAATTTTCATAAATTAGAGCACTGCCTATGCTCATGCTTGTAGTCCTATTTGAGGGCTGTAACTGCTCTCGAGCTGTGAGAAAAGATGCACCCTTCTATTTTATTGTGAGTGACAGCCCCTGTAAGATTTGGGTCTGAAATCAAATTTGGTTGGGGCATTATCAAAACAGAATCCTTAAATTAAAGGTGAGCTCTGCATTAATTTTCAGGCATAATGCCTTGACATAAACTGATTGATGATGAAGGACTTATAGCAGAATTTTAGGTCTTAAACTGATGTTTTTCTGCTGAGAATCCTCTAAAAATTAAATGGACAAGGTGTGGAATTTATTTTATCTTCTTAAATCTCTATTTTAGCATGTTACATTAGTACTAACTAATTTTATTGGAGAGGTTTGGGGGTACCTTCACTGAAAACTCTCAGGAGACTCCACTCCTCCACTAGGGATCACCTAGGGGTTTAAAAGGCTTGGTGCATGTGCTAAATGCACCCGTGTTCCTTATGAAAGTGGCATTTATTTTTGTAAGTTAGTGTTTTAAATTTCACTTAGCTCGAGGACTAGCAAAGGTTAGGTTTGGGGGTGTGTTAAGCACTGATTTTTGCCACTTTCTACACCTTTAAACCTGGTTTTTGATAGGACCTAGAGTGGTTAATAATAGTTTTTAAGTATATTTTACAGTTAGGGATTAAATATAGAATAATGCAGTTTTCCTATGTAAAAATGCCAAAAGGTGGACTTGCTACACACTGGCCGCACACTACAGAAGCTGCATATTAGAGAAATTGCACACTTTCAGCAGTGCCAAACTGCAGCAACAATATATGAGGAGTAGCTGTGCATTTCAGCTATGTGCATTTAAATATGATAGAACAGCAGTAGTACACATGGAAAGCCAACCTATCGAAGTGCTGCAGTTATTGCACCTACCGAATGGAACTCCTCAGCAGCTAGGAACCTATCAAATGTTTAAAAGAGGCTTCAGATTTATATCCTATCGAGCAGTGGTTTATCCTGTCGAATGGTGAAGACTACTGCTGAAGTAGAACCTGGCGATAGGTTCTGATAGAGAACCTCTTTTAAACATTTGATAGGTTCTGATAGGTTTATCCTATCGAGCAGTTGGCTGGAGAACCTATCGACTAGGATACACAACAGAAGCCCTCAACCTATCGAGATGCCTTGAATACAACAGCTACTGAACTTGTCGAAGTGTTCAAATAGGAGCTTGAACCTATCAACTGGTTGGTAAACTTGATTAGCTGTAGCCAAGTGCAATGGAACCTATCGAATGCTTCAATAAACCAATCAATTGGTTCATGAAGCTGGAGCTCAACCTATCGAATGTTTGCAATTCAACCTATCAAATGCTTAAAGAATGTTGCAGTTTTGTACCTATCGAGCAGTCCCTCAATGCATCAGCTTTGAACCTATCGAATGGTTCAATCCACCAACCTGTCAAAAGCTTCAAACATGCAACTTGTACCTATCGAATTCTTGAGCTCCCTATCCTTTGAACCTGTCGACAGGTGCAACTTCTAATCCTGTCGACAGCTTGAGGCTGCAACAGCAAAAATCAATGGACAGCAGGGGCAAATCTAGAAACTCCAATGCATAGGAAATTCTGCACATAAGTGTGAACTAATTTTTGGCGGGGAACAAATTAGCTTCAGTTGGGCACAAACAAAACCAGATCGTTCTCTTCTCTGATTGGCTGCAACCCAAAGCACATGGATCATTGCAAATGTATAAATAGAACTCCTTTCTGCTGTTTTTCTTTAGCAAGAAAAGTAGGAACAAAGGAATAGCCTGAGTTTTTCTTAGCTCATTTAGGTTTAGTTTTAGATTTTATTTTTCCTTTTTCTCTTCCCCCTTCTCTCCCTAATCCAACTTGTTGGATTAGATCTGAATAGCAGCCTAGATTTGGTTTCTAATTGCAAATAAGTCTGTAAATTCATTGTGAAGAGCTCCGGATCATGCACAGACTGTAGGCTTGAGGCAGATCATTGTATATTTTATTTGATCAATGAAATGTTATTTTAAAGTCCCATTAGATCTATAATTTTTCAATTCAATTGCTTTAGATTTTTCCAGATCTGATGCACCTATGGTTGCCTGAGCTTGTAGCCTTGCAACCATAGTGCTTGCAGTAATTTTCATATTCTAATCTTCATCTTCACTGCTAGAATAAATCTCTAAGATGATCTGTGACCATTCAAGTGGACAGATCATACCCTTAGGACCGATCCAGAAGTAAAGATGAACTTGGATCCTTCTTCTTTGCGCTTGCGCTTGTAGCCAAGTGAAAGATTGTAGCAGATCCGACTCTTGCTCTAATTTTCAGATATGTTTTCAGTGAAGATATCTGGAATTATGCAGAGATTGTAGCCTTGTGAGCTAGGGCATTACAGTTGTTTGAAGCAATGCCCACCTGAGTTTAAATCCCCAAATAATTTGTGATTTCTAGTGGTTCTCACATGGTCTACAGAGATTATTTGATCCTATGGTTGTAAGTGCTTGTAGCCTTACAAGCATAGTGGCTGCAATGGTCTTTACGTTTAAATTTGAACCTTGGGATTGGATGAAGTCTATAGGATGATTTGTGACCATTAAGTGGACAGCCCATACCCTTAAGATCAGTTCAAGCCTTTGGTTTGATTTGAATTCTCCTACCTTGCACTTGATCTTATAGCCAAGTGAAGGACAGCTGCAAATTCATATGTCTTGATCTAATTTGCAATGAGAACCAGTCCCTAGCTGCCTATTTCTCACTATTTTTATTTTTTATTTCACCATCCGTCTTCTTCAATCTTATAGTTTAGTTTTATATTTCAATTTTATAAATTAGATCTAGTGGCACCCGAAGAACTCTCTTTCTTCTTAGATTTAGGCTAGAATTGCCATATCTGTAACAGATCTAGAGGTCTACTATACACCTCTTAGGTTTTAGATCACTAGTCCATGTGGGACAAACTCTTACTTATAAAAACTTGCTTCAAAGGACCCTGTATCTTGCAGGCCTAAGATATTTTAGATGTGCTGAATCCATCCTCTGTTTTACTTTGATTTTATTTTCTTTCTTTTAATTCATAATAATCAGCACGCTAGAAAATCCCCAACAGTGTGCGTAATACACCAGTCAGGACAAAGCTGGCCAGAAATAGCCTGGCACATGTATTAGTTGTGCAAGGCCAAATGGGGGGAAAAATGGTTGGCGCGTGTATTAGTTGCGCAAAGCAAAACCTAGGGAGGGGTTTTAAACCCCCCCCCCCCCCCGCTCTACACCGGATCAAGGATCTAATTTATTTTGAAAGTAATTACTTTAAACCCTTTTTTACTTGATTTTTCTTGAAATCTTTTACAATATGGTTATGATTCTTACTTTTGTAGATGATAAGTGAATGATGTTTCTTGCAAGTGTGATTATCTATAATTGATTTGATCTTATTCTATGTGAATGATGCCCTATATATATATATATATATATATATATATATATATTTTTTTTTTTTTTTTTTTTTTTTCTTTTTATTGGTTTTTCTTGAGTTATCTCATGATTAGGGCATTTGTTTTTTCTTCTTTTTTTTTTTTCATGGATCTAGGTGCATTATGAGTGATCTTTTTGAGACCTTGCATTTTATTATATATGCTTCTTTTTTTTTGTTTGGGTGCATTATGATTATATATATATATATATATATATATATATATATATATTTTTTTTTTTTTTTTTTTTTTTTGAGTTTTCTTTTTGAATATGTGGATGGTGATGATGATTTCTTTTCTTCTTCTTCTTGTTGACAATGATGGTGGCTTTGTTTTTTTTTTTTGGATGCATTATGATTATATATTCTTTTTTTGCTTTTCTTTTTTTAAAATGTGGATGATGATGATGATTCCTTTTTCTTCTCTTTTTTGGAAATGATGGGTGGTTTATATCATTGTTATTTCTATTTTTTTTTATGATGATGATGACAAGGATAGATGGAAAAGAAAAGGGGCCTACTTACCTCCCTGTTGGCTTGTTTATAGCATGCGATTTCTTGCTACTAATATGACCTGACTCTATTGCTTGCATCCATCTCAGAATATCAAGTGAAGGGGAGCATGTGCAGGAGGAGGAGGAAGAGTAGGAGGGGCTGGAAGTGATATATGGCTCCCGAGGGGAGCAGATTTTTGTGGTTTAACGCCCTTCCGGTATCTAGTTTGAAATGCAAGGCGAGGCCGCTCGTACCAGCATCCTTCATCTTCAATATACTCATATCTCCAATTTCGGTATCGCTGGCAAGGTAAAAAGGATGAGCTTTGCTGTGGTTCTTTGTACGAGCTTGCAATATTTTCAGGATCTGATGCCTCTTTATTTGGATGCAGGACTTGCCTTCCCTCACCTTCCGAGGAGGCTGGTTGGACCTCCAATGCTTCTATCCCTACCTCCCTCTGATTCCTTCTTGCCCAGGCCAATTTTGGGGACTTCCTCTCGTGCCCTACCATGCGGGTTGACTCGGCCTATCTGAGGGCCTTGATCGAGTGCTTTCCTCCCGAGATGATGATGTTTCATATGGTCACGACGGAGATGACATTTACCTGCATCGATTGGTCGATGATTACGGGGATACAGATGGGGGGGATACCGGTGGCTAACCTTCGTGTGCCCAATCGTGAGGAGGTGATTTAGTTAATCGGGAATTACCCCACCTCTGCACATTTGCACGATTCTAAAGTTAAAATAAAATGGTTGTCCTATCAGTTTGGGGAGCACGAAATGGTGGATTTGGGTCAGCCTGGCGAGGATATCTTCATTGATCCTGAGCATGCGGTGATGTTGGCCCGTATCTGCTCCTTTACCTGCTGGGTAAGACTCTCTTTTCGAATGCCAGCGGTGGGCAGGTCTCATTGTCTTTGCTGAATCTCATGGAAAACTAGGATGAGGTGCACCGATATGACTGGGGTGGGGCCGGATATGTCGTGTTGATGTCTAGCCTAGCTCGGGCCTTAGTTGGGAGCGCGAAGTTGTTAAGTAATGAAAAATGCCAGTTTTCACCCCTTAACCTGACCTTTGCAGGACCTGTGAGCATATTAATAAACCTTTGTTGAGTCTATTTTGTAGATAACAATAAAAGACAGGAATAGTGTAGAAAACCACTTAAAAATGTTGCACAAAGAAGTCCATCTCTCAAAGACAAAGGTGCACTCCAAAGAATGGCATTACGAGGGTCACACCACTAGGCCTTGGGGCTGTGGCAACAAAGTAGGGGCAAGGCGAAGGAAGTAAAAATAGGCTGAAAACATCCTATCGAGAGGTTATCTGAAGACTTCGATAGGAGCTGAGAGCTAAAATGGAGGAATTCGTGCAGTTGGAAAGGGTTCGATAGGATCTGAAGGCAGAGAAAAGATGGATTCGTGTGGATTGAGGAGTTTGATAAGATCCAAGAACCTATCGAGCAGCTGAAAGAAAGGAAGAAACCATCCTATCGAAAGCCTGTCTGAGGTGTAAGGGGAACCTATCGAATGGTTTCTTAAGCCTATCGAGATAGAGACGCTGGAACAGAACCTACCGAAAGGTGCTTGATCCTTTCGATAGGAGTGAGAGCAATCCTATCAAAATGATGGCATGTAGAGTTGGACCTATCGAAATGGTCCTCCAACCTGTCGAATGCTCCAGGAAAAGGGCTGAGAACGCTGAAGCTTTAAGAGAAGGCTCATCCTATCAAAACCTATCGAAGATATCTGAGAACCTAGCGAAAGGACCAAAAAGCTCCATTTGAACCTGTCGGAAGCTACCCCAACCTGTCAAAATCATGTGAAGAACTTCTCAGAAAATAGGCTGTTAACACACTGTGACTTGGTGACCTGCTACATGCAAATCGAGGCACATTGGTGACCGACACGACGATCCAAAAGATGCCTTAGGAAACTCTAACCAACCCACGTGCTCTAACAGAACTCTAACAAACTCTGAGGACCTTCTAAAAGGGAATATTGGTGGAAAAAATAAGAGAGAAAGCTATATATTAAGATCCCCAATTGCAATTGGGGGAGATCGAGATTTTGATCAAATTTTGGAGATCAGAGCTTGCAGCGAAATTCTATTTTCCCTCTTTTAGCTCAACTATGGTTGGCTAATTCCCTAGGAGCAGCAAGGAGAGAGGTTAGATCTGTAATTGGGTAAGGTTGAGAGTATTGTTGTGGGTTAACTACTGCACAGACTGCAGATCTGAGAGCATTTCATTGTAGAGTGAGTTTTATTACAATGTAGATATTGTTTTTATTGTTTTAATTGGATCTATAGTTCCTTTGGTTTCATTGGGTACTCAATCAGATTTGTGTAGAGGAGTTTGCTGATCAGCGCACCCACTTAACTGGTAGACCTCTTGGATACCACCTGATCTCCCTAGATCTGATATCCCTGTAATTTCTTATGTCTGTGACCTGGAAATTGCAGCATCTGAAGTGGTTTTAATGCTCTAATTGAAACCTTTGGTTTGGAGGAATTCCCTAGGATGATCAGTGACCATTAAAGTGGACAGATCATAGCCTTAAGAGCAGTCTAATCTCTAGTTTCAATTGGATTCTTCTACCATAAACCTTTGGATTGGATGAAGTCTATAGGATAGTTTGTGACCATTAAAGTGGACAGACCATAGCCTTAAGATAAGTTAAATCCTTTGGTTTAGAGTGGAGCCTTCTACCCTGCAACTGTGCTTGTAGCCAGCTGAGGGATTTGTGAGCTTTGAACCCCTGTAACATGACCAGCTCAACCTGATTGCAGTGAGACCAATGTCAAGCTGCTCTTCTCCATTTTCTATTTTTAACTTCCATTTGCAAGATCTAGATCTCTGGACTCGATCTCAGTTAATTTGCATTTCTTGTGTAGTTTAGCTTAAGTGACAACCCTTTTTGACCTCTCCCCTGTCTTTTAGTTGACTTAGCATTAGTTAGGGTGCCAGATCTCTTACAGATCTGGAGATTTACCATATTTTGAACTCACCTCCCTGTGGACATTCCCTTACTTTTCTTTTAAAACTTGCTACAAAAAGACTCTATATCTTACAGGTCTAGGATATTTTTATTGTGCTGAATCCATCCCCTGTTTTACTCTGATTTTATTTTGTCTTTACCATTACACAATAAATCAGCACACTGAAATTCCCCAACAAGTTTTTGGCGCCGCTGTCGGGGTGGTGTTTTTGAAATTAGTAGATCGAAGTTTGATTTAGTTTAGATCATAGATCATAGATCTGTGATAGTTTGTTTAATTTTTCACTAACTGTATTTATAAGTCTTGTTGTTTTCTAGTATTCTGTTTGTATTTCATTAGATCTGAAGCTGCTGTGAAAGAGGATCATTGTGCTGGAGGCTGCTCTTGAGTTTGCATCCCTCTACTCCCCTTTATTTGTCAGATCTGTTAATTTTTAAATTCAGTAGTCATTTATTTTTGTTCTTGCTTATTGTGTTTGAAGATTTGCTCTGCATTAGATCTGGAGTGGTGTATGTTTGGGAGAAGAACTCTCCAACCTCAGATTGTCCCTTTAAATCCAGAGGTTGAAAGGCTTCTCAGATCTAGACAAACTCCACTCACATCTGTTGCAGCTGAATTTCTCGAAATGGGTGAGCAACAACAGCCTCGAACTCTCAAAGAACTTAATGCACCAGGGGTTTATAATTCCCCCTTCTGCATTCAGTTCCCAGCTGCTCAAGGAAATTATGAAATAAAGTCTTCCATAATCCATATGCTACCCTCATTTCATGGCCTGACAAAAGAGGATCCTTATAAGCACATTGATGAATTCTTAGGACTCTACACCACTTTCAACATCACAGGTTTGGGGGAGGAGGCTACTAGGATGAAACTCTTTCCTTTTTCATTGAAGGATAGAGCCAGGACCTGGCTGTCAATGCTTCCACCCAACAGTTTTCAGTCCTGGAGTGACCTTCAATGTCAGTTTTTGGTCAAATTCTTCCCCATGTCTAAAACAAGCCAGTTGAGGAAGGGCATCATCTCATTTGCCCAAGATCCAACTGAGGATTTTCACCAAGCTTGGGAGAGATTCAAGGAACTCCTAAAGAAATGCCCCCACCATCAAATCTCTGAATGGAAATTGGTTCAAAGTTTTTATCAAGGGATTGATTCGAAAAGTAGAGACATGGTAGATGCTTCTTGTGGTGGCACCTACCTCCATAAAACTGTTGAGGAGGCTTGGGAGTTGTTTGATATCATTAGTGAGAACTCCATGCAAAGGGAGACCTTGTCTAGGGACATAGATCCTCCTAGATTGGTGAAAGAAAATACCACTAGAGGGAAGATGTTTGAGGTGAATGTACAAAGTGATTTGGAAAGAAAAGTGGACAACCTGGCACTGAAATTTGAGAAGCTCATGGGAGCAATGCAGTCACCCATGGCTGCTAGGGTGGAGGAGGCATGCGCTATATGCCAGTCTCCTACCCACCCCATTGAAGAATGCCCATCAGTTGTCCAGTTTCTAGATTTTATTACGGAGCATGTGGCTGCCACTCAGTCCTATGGGCAACAACCTGCTACTGGGTACCAGTGGAGGAGCCACCCTAACTTGAGGTGGAGACAAGATGCATACCCAAACTAGCAACAGCAGCCACAGCAGCCCATGCCTTATAAAAATGCTCAACCCTACCACCAAAGTTATGTTCCCAAGTCTCATTACCAGCAACCCATGACCCAGGCCATGGCCCAGGCTGTGCAACAACCTGCACCCCCTCCTGCTGTGAGATCACTTTCTTTCGAGGAACAAGTTCTGGCCTCATTACAGAATTTGGGTCCCTTATCTCAAACTGTGTACTCTCACAACCAAAGCATCAAAAAGATAGAAGACCATCTTGGTCAACTGTCTAATGCGTTGACTAAGAGAGAGGAAGGGAGGCTGCCCAGCTAACCATTGGATAACCCAAGGAGACAGTATATAGTGGGTGAAGTTTTCTCCACCCATGAGGAAGCTAAATCTATTACTACATTGAGGAGTGGACGGCTGGTAGATAATCAAGTGGGCTGCGAGCCTGTCAGAGATTTAGAAAAAGAAAAAGAAGTGGTTTTCTAAAGGACACAACAAGAGCCACAAATGGCGGATAACCAGGAACAACCTAGTTTGAATAAGAAAGAGAATGAGGATTCTTAAGCAAATAAAAAATTTAAAAATAAAGATGACCAGTTGGCTAAGGCTGTAAATGAGGGAGTAGTCCCACATTTGCCATTTTCCAAGGCATTGCAAGCACCTTCCCCTTTCGACAAAGGGCAAGGTAAAATAGAGGAAATAATGGAAACTTTTAAGTGAAGATCAACTTGCCTTTAATTGATGCAATCAAGCAAATTCCAGCCTATGTCAAGTTCTTGAAAGACCTGTGCACCCATAAAAGACAGTCTAGGATATATTTATCCAAGAAGGTCTTTTCAGCAGATATTGACTATAATCACCCCAACCAAACTCCAAGACCCTGGAGTCTCCACTATCCCCTGCATCATTAGGGATCATACCATTAAAAAAGCTTTGTTAGATCTGGGACCTAGTGTGAACTTGCTTCCATATTTAGTATATGAGAAGCTGGGATTAGGAGAGTTGAAGCCCACACCTGTGGTCTTACAACTAGCTGATAGATCTGAAAGGAAACCTGTGGGGATCATTGAGGATGTTTTGGTTGGGGTTGACAAATTCTTTTATCTTGCTGATTTTCTGGTGCTGGACATGGAACCAAGAAAGTGTGTTACTTCCATACCTGTAATATTAGGAAGGCCCTTTTTGGCCATAGCTAATGCTTGTATACAATGCAGGTCAGGAGTCATGGAAGTATCCTTTGGTAACATGAAGGCCAAATTGAATGTGTACAACTCAGCCAATCAACCCCATCTCGATGAGGACTGTTTTTCCATCGATGTGATAGATGAGGTTGTGCAAGAAAATTTGGATATGCTGCTGCATGGTAATGAGTGGTCTAATGTTTTTGACAAAGTATGAAAGGAAATAGAGGAAGAGAAGGCCTCCACCTCTGAGATTGCACATGTGAAAATTGTATCCTCTGAAGCAGAGCCAGCACAACATCACCCATGGAGGCCTACTTTGTTACCTCTTCCACCACCCTCTAAGGAACCCCTATTGCCTTCTCTCATCAGTCCCCTAAATGTGGAGTTAAAATAGCTCCCAAAATCTTTGAAATATGCCTTTTAAGGAGACAATAACAAATTGTCAGTGATAATTTCTTCTTCCCTCACCCTTGAGCAGGAAAAAGAACTACTTTGTGTGCTAAAAAGGCACAAGAGGACAATAGGTTGGACCATTGCAGACTTAGGGGGATCAATCCTGCTGTGTACATGCATAAAATCCATCTTGAGGAAGGCTCTAAACCTTCTAGAGAGATGTAAAGGAAACTCAACCCACACATGCAGGAAGTGGTGATGAAGGAGGTAGTCAAACTCCTCGATGCTGGGATAATCTACCCTATCTCAGATTCTCAATGGGTGGCACCTACCCAGGTAGTACCCAAGAAATCCGGGATCACAGTAATGGAAGCAGACTCAGGTGAGCTGATTCCAACCAGACAGACCACTGGTTGGAGGGTATGCATAGATTATCGAAAGCTCAATGAGAAAACCAGCAAGGATCACTTCTCATTACCCTTCATAGATCAGATCTTGGACAAGTTGGCAGGCAAGGCCTATTACTATTTTCTTGATGGATATTCAGGGTACAATCAGATCTCTGTCTACCCCCAAGACTAAGAAAAAACCACATTCACTTGCCCATTTGGAACCTTTACATACAGAAGGATGCCATTTGGATTGTGTAATGCACATGCCACTTTCTAAAGATGTGTGTATGCCATCTTATCTGACATGATTGACAAGTTTTTGGAGATCTTCATGAATGATTTCTCCATTTATGAAGATGATTTTAGCCAATGCCTACACCATCTCAGCTCCATGCTGCAAAGGTGTTAGGAGACCAACCTAGTTCTAAGTTAGGAAAAGAGTCACTTCATGGTGACTCAAGGCACTGCCCTAAGACATGTTGTCCCCCATAAAGGAATAGAGGTTGATCAGGCTAAGATTGACTTAATTGCACATTTGCCCCCTCCCAAAACTGTCAAACAAGTCAGGTCATTCTTGGGTCATGTTGGGTTCTATAGGAGGTTCATCAAGGACTTCAGCAAAATTTTCAAGCCTCTTTGCCACCTGTTGTGCTAGGAGGTTCCCTTTGAGTTCAATGATGAATGCCTTGCTGCTTTGAACTGTTAAAGATTTGTTTGACTACAGCTCCTATCTTGCAAGCCCCTGATTTTTCTCTGTCATTTGAGCTTATGTGTGATGCATCAGACTTCGCCATTGGTGCAGTTTTGGGCCAAAGAAGAGACAAGGCACCATATGTGGTAGCGTATGCTAGTAAATTAATAGTTGATGCTCAATTGAACTACACCATGACTGAGAAGGAGCTATTAGCCATTGTATTTTCTTTAGAAAAATTTAGGTCTTATGTGTTGGGATAAAAAATCACTGTGTTTACTGACCACGCATCCTTGAAGTACCTCTTGTCCAAGAAGGAAGCAAAAGCAAGACTAATCAGATGGATTCTTCTTTTGCAGGAATTCAACTTAGAGATTAAAGACAAGAAGGGAGTCAAGAATGTAGTTGCTGACCATCTCTGTCAAGGATTCCAGAGGCTGAAATAGAGAGCTTGCCCATCAATGATTCTTTCTCAGATGAGCAGCTTTTTACTGTACAGAGAAGTATGCCCTGGTTTGCCAATATAGTAAAATACCTAGCTGTGGGATGGATCCCTCCACATTAGAATAAGGATGATAGAAGCCTGTTATTCTCACAGATTCGATATTACATGTGGGAGGATCCCCACCTCTTTAAGCATTGTGCAGATTAGGTGATATGACGTTGTGTACCTGAGGCCAAGTTCAAAAATATTCTAACCATGTGCCATGAACAGGCTTGTGGGGGCCACTTCACTGGTAACAAGACTACGGTGAAGGTGCTTCAAAGTGGTTTCTATTAGCCTATGTTGTTCAAAGATGCCCAGCAACATTACAAAGCCTGTCCTGGATGTCAGCAAATGGGAAGTATTACAAAGAGAAACTTCATGCCTTTGCAACCTATACTTGTTGTCAAATTGTTTGACATTTGGGGAATCGATTTTATGGGACCTTTCCCACCCTCTTATGGATATAATTCCATCCTTGTAGCTGTGGACTACGTGTCCAAATGGGTAGAGGCCATAGCTACAAGAACAAATGACCACAAGGTTGTCTATAAATTTTTAAAAGACAACATCTTCTCGAGGTTTGACATCCCCAAAGCTATTATTAGTGATGGGGGAAGCCACTTCTATAATAAACCTTTTGATAAACTGATGAAAAAATACTTTGTGACCCACAGAGTAGCCACTCCCTACCACCCACAAACCAGTAGGCAAGGAGAGATTTCTAACAGGGCAATCAAACACATTCTAGAGAAGACTATGAGAACTGACAGGAGGGACTGGTCCATAAAATTGACAGATGCCTTATGGGCTTATAGGACTGCCTATAAAACCCCCATAGGTATGTCCTCATTCAGACTAGTTTATGGCAAGGCATGTCACTTGCCTGTTGAGTTGGAGCACAAAGCATACTAGGCTATTAGAGCAATAAATTCCAACTTAAACTCTGCTGGCATGCATAGGAAACTCCAGTTATCTGAGCTAGATGAGTTACGCTTAGAAGCTTATGCAAATGCCCGGATTTACAAGGAGAAGACCAAAGCCTTCCATGACAAACACTTGCTATGGAAAGAATTCAAGACAAATGACAAGGTATGGATGTTCAACTCTAGATTGAAATTCTTTCAAGGAAAGTTGCAGTCCAGATGGGATGGGCCTTTCGTAGTTGTACATGTTTCTCCATCTGGGGTTGTAGAAATCATGGACCCTAGAGATGGTAGGACCATGAAAATCAATGGTCAAAGGCTAAAAATTTGTGTTGAAAATATTCTTGAGCCTGAGGAGGCCATTGATCTTCAGGGTTCTCCAGTTTAATACCTAATTTTATGGTGTATTATATGTATCATATTTGTTTTTTATCTTGATAGTTTGTTCATGTACAATAAAATTGCCATGCTAGGGGTAGGTTGTCATCTTGATAGTGATTGCAGTTCAGGGATCATGGGAGTATGTTTATAAGGTCAATAAATAAATTATAGCATAGCAGTAGGAGTCAGCTGGGTGCTGAAACTGAGCACTGCACTGAAATGTAAAGTTATTGGGCTTTTGGGACCTTTCGATAGGTTACTTTCACCTTTCATGAGGTCAGTCGATGATTTCGATAGGTTATTTGAGATTTTTGATAGGCACTGATACTGGTCGATAGCTAAAATCAACTCTTCGATAGGATCAAGAGGGACAGAAAGAAGGTTTCGATAGGTTCTGGAACCTATCAAAATGATGGATCACCCACCATATACCTATCGAAAGGATGATTCCACCTATCGTAATCCTATCGAATCATTCCATTTGAAAGTTTTATTCGCTATGATTTCGACAGGATGCCTTGACCTATCAAAATCACTCATCTCATTCTATCGAAATCGTTTTTCATTCTCTATAACCTTTCGTTAGGACAGTCTCTTCCATTCGACACCTACTGAAAACTCTAGCCACTCTTCCTCATTTGCCCTTCTTACTATCAGAACACGTGTTCATCCTTATCCACAAATTGGTGTCTCAACATTCATTGCGCATACTTCCTTGACTTAACTACCACTCCTAAAAATAGCCATCATGCAGTCCGCGCTCTATTTCCCACACAGCAACCACCACTCCATTTATTCCCACTTTCATTTTCAGCCTAGAAGAATGTGAAAATTTATTGTACCGATTCATATTCCAACACCCATGCACCTTAAATATCAACCTCATCCAGCCCTTCCACATTCATTTCCCCTTTATCTGTGCAATCTTTCCATCCCACACTCATGGCCGACGACAAGCCTCAAGACCTGCCAACCAAGTTCTACCCAGTCTGACCACCACCGCCACCACCAGTCGAGCTTGATCCTCTCCAATTTCTCTGGGATGAATATGAAGAGGTCCAGAGAATCCTGGCCAAGGAGGAAAGGAAAAAGAACAAGAGGGAGAAGAAGAGACAGAAGACCGAGCCTCCGGCATCCCCACCTCCATCCTCTCCCACTACCCCACCCCCTGCCCCCTGATCCATAATTGTTTTTTTTTTCTCTTTTTCCTTTTCTTCCTCCCATCCTGGCTTGCAGTTCCTCTTCCACCATAAGTAGGGTGAGGATATCCCTGCGCTAGGGGGACGACGAATTTTGAGTGACAATAGATTTTGTTATTCTGTAGAGATAAATCTCAGATTTATAGTGTGTTATTTTCAATAAAATGTCTTTTTAAGGTTATCTGTGCTTGTATACTTTCAATTTCTGTTTCTCTTTATTTGCTAATATTATGTGTTACCTGTTTCCTTACTACCACGCTCCCAACAGTGAGGACACTGTTTAGTTTAGGTTTGGGGGTATGGCAGGTATGCCAATGAAATGAGTCAATGATAGTGCAACTAGGCTAAAAAGGAGTGTTTGGAATTAGAGTAAATTCTCACTTGACTTTTTTTGGAAAAGAGGAAATTTAAAAAAAAAAAAAAAAACTATTTGAAACTGAAATAAGCTGTAATCTAGCAGGCTTCATGAAGCAAATGTCAACAATTTTCCAAAAAAATTTTGATGTATAGTAAACCTGAAATGAGAGAAGATTGTGAAGATACACGCCAGAAAATTTGATGGAAGGCCATATCCAATGAGATTTGGGCCTGAGAATTTTTCTTTGAAGAGTGTCTTGACAAATTCTTCTGCCCTAAGGACTGATTGGACTCAATTCTGCTCACTAGAAGTTAGGCAAATTAAAGTTGAAACAGCTTGACATCATTCATGACATGGAGGACATGAAGTAAGGCCATCCCTTGGACAGTTTGAGCTTAAAGATCCTACCCTTTTGAACTTCCCTTGATACACCTGCTTTAAGCCTTAAAAGTCCCAGTTTTCTTTGATAAAAAAAATCAAAAATTTTAAATCCAAAACCTCAGTGACCTGATACAGCCTGACCCTCACTCTGAGATTTCAGAAGGTAGAGATGGTTGGATGGTTGGTTGAAAAAGAAGAAAGCATATTTGGTGGTATTGTGGCATTCCAGTCCATAAAAAACAAAAATAATAAATAAAATAAAATAAAAATAAAAATAGAGTAAAAGGATGAGAAAGAGAAGCCACTTCATTTGAAATTCTATAAGAAGATAAGATGCTGATGAAGCTGATCACTTCAAGTCTGAAAATTCACAAAGAAAGTGAAGAGGTGCTTAAATGAAGAAGGTGTTGTCTAGACTACCTCCTTACCTTTACTAATTTCTCAATTTGAATCCCTTTTACCCTTTCATTCTTTTACAAACCTCATCCCTAAGCCACATTATAACCCAATAAAAGACCTTACTGATCTGAAATGGATTGAGCTGTCATATGGAGATAAGGATCTGCTTAATCTATGGTATAAAGAGTTAGGAAATTTCAGGAATTTGAGCAATGCCTATGCTCCTGCTTGCAGTCCTATTTGAGGGCTGCAACTGCTCTTGAGCTGTGTGAAATGATGCACCCTTCGGTCCTTGTTATGAGTAAATAACCCTGGTGAGACTTGGTTCTGAAATCCAATTTGATGGGGGTAATAGAATTCTCAAGTGAAAGGTGAGCCATGCATTAATTTTTAGGAGAAATGCCTTGACATGAACTGAGTGATGGTGAAGGATTACAGCAGACTTTCAAGTTTTGAACTGATGATTTTTCTATTGAAACTCCTCTAATGAATTGAATGGACATGGTGTGAATTTATTTTATTTACTTAAACTCTGTTTTAGCAGGATGCACTACTATTAACTAACTTTATTGAAGAAGTTTGTGGGTACCTTCACTGAAAACGCTCAGGAGACTTTACTTCTCCACTAGGGATCACCTAAGGGTTTAAAAGGCTTGATGCATATGCTAAATGCATCTGTGATCCCTACGAAAGTGGCATTTTTAATTTTCTTTGTTTCTCCTTTGCTCAGGGACTAGCAAAGCTTAGGTTTGGGGGTGTGTTAAGTAGTGAAAAATGCCAGTTTTCACCCCTTAACCTGACTTTGCAGGACCTGTGAGCACATTAATAAATCTCTATTGAGTCTATTTTGTAGATAACAATAAAAGACGAGAATAGTGCAGAAAACCACTCAAAAATGATGCACAAAGAAGTCCATCTCTCACCACAGTGCAGACCCAGCAATGGCACACAAAGGGCAGCACACCACTGTGCCCTTGGGGCATGTGGCAATAGCAGGGCAAGGTGAAGAGAGTGAAAATAGGCTAAAAACATCCTATCAAGAGGTTATATGAAGACTTTGATAGGAGCTGAGAGCTAAAATGGAGGAATTCATGCAGTTAGAAATGGTTCGATAAGATCTGAAGGTAGAGAAAGGATTGATTCATGTGGATTGAGGAGTTTGATAGGATCCAAGAACCTATCGAGCAGCTGAAAGAAAGGAAGAAACCATCCTATCGAAAGCTTGTCTGAGGTGTAAGGGGAACCTATCAAATGGTTTCCTGAACCTATCGAGATGGAGACGCTGGAACAGAACCTACCGAAAGGTGCTTCAGCCTTTCAATAAGAGTGAGAGCAATCCTATTAGAATGATGGCATGCAGAGTTGGACGTATCAAAATGGTCCTCCAACCTGTCGGAAAGCTTCTCCAACCTGTCGAATGCTTCAAGAAAAGGGCTGAGAACACTGAAGCTTTAAGAGAAGGCTCATCCTATCGGAACCTATCAAAGAGATCTGAGAACCTAGCGAAAGGACCAAAAAGCTCCATTTGAACTTGTCGGAAGTTGCCCTAACCTATCAAAATCGTGTGATGAACTTCTCAGAAAATAGGCTATTAACGCGCTGCGACTTGGTGACCTGCTACACGCAAATCGAGGCACATTGGTGACCAGCACGATGATCCAAAAGATGTCCTAGGAAACCCTAACCAACCCATGTGCTCTAACAGAACTCTAACAAACTCTAAGGACCTTCTAAAAGGGAATATTGGTGAGAAAAATAAGAGAGAAAGTTATATATTGAGATCCCCAATTGCAATTGGGGGAGATCGAGATTTGGATCAAAGCTTGCAACGAAATTCCATTTTCCCTCTTTTAGCTTAACTATGGTTGGCTAATTCCCTAAGAGCAGCAGGGAGAGAGGTTAGATCTGTAATTGGATAAGGTTGAGAGTGTTGTTGTGGGTTAATTATTGCACAGACTACAGATATGAGAGCATTTCATTGTAGAGCAAGTTTTATTATAATGTAAATATTATTTTTATTGTTTTAATGGGATCTATAGTTCCTTTGGTTTCATTTGGTGCTCGATCGGATTTGTGTAGAGGAGTCTGTTGATCAGCTCACCCACTTAACTGGTAGACCTCTTAGATACCACCTGATCTCCCTAGATCTGATATCCCTGCAATTTCTTGTGTCTTGACCTAGAAATTGCAGCATCTGTAGTGGTTTTAATGCTGTGGATGAAACCTTTGGTTTGGAGGAATTCCCTAGGATGATCTGTAATCATTAAAGTGGACAGATCATAGCCTTAAGAGTAGTCCAATCTCTAGTTTCAATTGGATTCTTCTACCATAAACCTTTGGATCAGATGAAGTCTATAGGATGGTTTGTGACTATTAAAGTGGATAGACCATAGCCTTAAGATCAGTTAAATCCTTTGGTTTAAAATGAAGCCTTCTACCCTGCAGCTGTGCTTGTAGCCAGCTGAGGGATTTGTGAGCTTTGAACCCCTGTAACATGACCAGCTCAACCTAATTGCAGTGAGACCAATCTCCAAGCTGCTCTTCTCCATTTTCTATTTTTAAACCCTTTCATTTGCAAGATCTAGTCCTCTAGACTCGATCTCAGTTAATTTCCATTTCTTGTGTAGTTTAGCTTAAGTGACAACCCTTTTTTACCTCTCCCCTGTCTTTTAGTTGACTTAACATTAGTTAGGGTGCCAGATCTCTTACAGATCTGGAGATTACCATATTTTGAACTCACCTCCCTATGGACATTCCCTTACTTTTCTTTTAAAACTTACTCAAAAGGACCCGGTATCTTACAGGTCTAGGATATTTTTGTTGTGCTGAATCCATCTCCTGTTTTACTCTGATTTTATTTTATCTTTATCATTACACAATAAATCAGCACACTAAAATTCTCCAACATAAGTCTGTTGTCGGCTTTTGGCTAGCCATAGAGGTAACCCCTGGTTCCTTTATTTTCCTTGGTTTATTGGCTAGGTATTTCTTGCATCTGACACATATCATATGTACACTGCTCTTTTTCAGGTTTTAGGATATCTTCATTTCCAGCTTGGCTGCCCCCTCCTTCACTCTGATGTATCCACCTACCCGCTCATGAGCAATTGGAATTCGAACCGCCGTCAGGATGTTGGTATGAAGCATTTAGAGATGGGCCTGAGGTGTCAGTTTGACTTGCTAATCTCAGAGCAGGTATGGCTATTCCTTTTGTTTTCTCGGCATTTGTTTCTATGATACCAACTTGGTTGATGGGACACTTTTCTATTTGGGCAGGTTATCTATGATCCCTACATTGGTTCTCCTTTTTGGGATCGAGCTGCCGTGGGACCGTCTCGCCTCTTCCTCGACCGCTGCATTATTTTCTTCTATGGGGCCTGGGCCAGGGCATATTACCTGGGGGAGCGAGTGGTCCGCTAGTATCGAGACCACTTCGCGGTGTTGCAAGATCCTCCCACAGATGTTATGGTTCCCGAGGGCACGATTGAGGAGCTTTCTGCTTGGTTTCTTCGGCATGGGGTCCCTGTTAATGATCTCCTCGTACCTAGGAGTTACCAACTGTGGTACGAGTCCCTACCCTACCGGTCCATTCTGCCGCGTTTCGTTCCTGGTGCCAATTTCTTAGCCTTTGGTGGGCCGCGATCTTAGGTAGTTCTTTCTTTAGGCTAATTTCTAATGATTCTGATTCGATTTTGTTTGCCTCTGCTGACTATAGACCTGATTCTTTTCATAGTTAGACCAGGGAGGTGACTCTGATGATGATGACGGGGCAGCGATGGGTACTTTTGAGGCTATAGGAGCTGGTCCTTCCGATCCTTCTGGTGCGGGTGCTTCTAGCAGTTCGACTGTCGAGGTCCAGGGACCTTTAGACGCTTAGATGATGCCTTCCTTTCGGGCCTATGTATGGCTGTGGAGGAGCGGGCATGCATATCTACTGAGGCGATCTGGATCGCTCCTCTTGAGTTGGTTCCTAGTGTAAGTCCTTTTTCCTTTTTTGCATGCTCTCTTTTCAAGAAAATGTATGTGTTTATGCCTGCGGCCCTTACAGCTGACGTCTCTCACCCTTTGTATAGGACTATGAATCGACCGTGAATCAGGCGGAGTATTAGCGCAACATTGTCGGCCTTCGGGAGGTAGAAGTGGTGAGTATCATCCTAACCTGTTTCAATCATTTCTTTGCTACCTTTATCTTTTGATAGATCGTGATTGCTGAATTTGGGTATGATTTACAGCGGGCTTGTGAAAAGGAGTCGCATTCCTTGCTCAGCTGGCTTTCTCAGGCGTGGGCCCGAGTGGGAGATGTCCGGACGTATCAGAGCTCTTCGCATAGACGCAAGAAGTCCAAGGGTACAAACAAGGACTAGGCTCTGTCTTTTTTGGATTTTCAAACTTTGAGACTCTTTGGGACACAATTTATTTTTGGATATTGGAGAATATGTAATGGATAATATGACACTGTTGTTATCTTTGGATGGTTTTTCGGCTTTTCTAGATTAGTGTTGGTGCCCTTTACATGCTTTATCCCCCTTTTGCCTGCTATAGTGTGTTGGATTGCTTGCAGGATGGTTTTGATTTTCAGAAAGAACGGCCTCTGGGGCCACTTACTTTATTAACACTTGGCCCTCATCTCCATGCCTGTGTGGGTCCTTCCTGCACAAAGATTTATATAAGTTAGAAAAAACTAAAACAAACTTCGCCTCTACATACGATTTAATGTATTCTTTTAAGCAAAAAGAGCTGTGAAAGCAGGCAAGCTGGCCAGGTAACCAGTACAAACAAAGCCCTTCACAATCCCCTATTATTTTTTCGGGTGGGGGCTAAATGGTCTGGCACATGTATTACATGCGCCAGGCCAAACTTGGGGACAGTGGGGCCTTTTAAGCCCGAGAGTGCACTGTTTCCTTTCTCTTTTGATTTTGACTTGGTTTTTTTTTAACTACCATTTTTTCTCCTTGCTTTCTCCAGGGTGGTCCATCGTCCTACATTGAATGTGTATCCTCCGGAACATCTTTGTACATCAATGGACCCACTTTCCCACCTCGCCTCTCATGGGGGGCCCGGGACCGCTATACTTCCCTCTTTGGGCCTGGGGCCCAGTTTTCTAAAGAAATGGTTGGAAAGCTTCAATGAGGGTGAGCTCGTGGATTTGGATCGGCTTGGGTTGACCCGCCTCTCGTCTTTTCTTGAAGTTCCTCCATTGTGGGACCTTCTTCATGCGGCGGCTTCTTTTTGGGAAGTGGGCACCCATGTCTTCCGATTCGGGAATCATGAGTTGACTCCTACGCTTGAGGAGCTCTCCAACCTATTGGGTTTGAAGCTTCACAGAGGTCTTGCCATAGTGGTGTCGACACCAGGCTATGCAAAGCCATCCATGTGACTTTGGGCTTGAAAAAGGCCGATTATGAGAAAAGTCTCATCGGTGGGCCCACCAAGCGTTCGATGAAATTCCTGAGATAACTTTTTGGTGATGAGAGCCTATGAAAATTGCTAGTGAGGAACGTTTATAACATGAAGGCCTTTGCTCTCTATCTTATCTCTGAGGTTCTCTTCTACACTGGGGGAGAAGGTTTTTCAATCGCACTCCATGATGTTTTGACCGAATTAGAGGGAGGTCGTTCCGTGATGCATCTAGTCTTGGTGGAGCTTTATCACTGCCTTGACGCTCTTGCCTTGGGCAAGGTGATGTGCCTTAGGGGGTGCCCACTACTATTTCAGATTTAGTTAGGGGAGCACCTTACCATTTTGCGACCCGTGCCTCGTTTCTACGTTGTCCATGGTGAGGTAGCCCGATGCTTTTTAAGCAGATGCCACATGCTTCCACAGGGAGACATGCAGGAGTTGAAGTTTTGGCTGGCGGAAGCTAAGTTAGTATGGAGGCTTCCTTGGTTAGATTAGACTTTCCCAATGATTCGCTCCAGGGATCATGAGGGCATTACTCTCCTTGGCTAGACCGGCAGCACTTACTACTTCCCATTTTGGGTGCTGCGCCAGTTTGGTTGTTCTCAGCACCTTCTGTGGTGAATCCCCCTCTATGTGACTTGATCTTTTCTCGGGGGTCCTCTAGGGATATAGATAGGATGGCTGCTCTCTGGGAGACGCGTCAGTCGACACTCATGTGCGATCTGGAGCAGGAAAATTCGGTTATGTCCTCCCCAAAGTATGAGGCTTGGCATTTATCTGAGAAGTCTCCTATTGGTTGCCTAGATCAGGTGGAGAGTGATGATTTGGTGGGGCCTTGGCCAAAGAAGGAGTCGGTGCTTCGATCCCGCATTGAGCTGCTGGTGGATGAGAAGCACGTCTTACACGATTATTCAGAGAAACGAAAGCTTAGAGTAGAGGTAGCAGAAGCCAGGGCTGATGCAACTGAGGGTGAGGTCCTTTGTCTGAAAAGGGCTTTGAGCGATGCTCTTGGTGCTACCAATGTCTCTCGGAAACGATACAGAAGTCTTCATGGATGCTGGATGACAAAGCGGGAAGCACAAGAAGATACTTTACGTGCAGAGATATGCGCCTTAAAGCGCGAGTTGGGTCGTTGACTCCATCTTGCACATACCTTTTTGCACAGATCAAAACCGTAGAAAGGGGCATAAGAAACCCCTAATTAGATACATCTTTTTGGTATACATATTTTCTTTATGTTTTTATTATTTTTGCATTTTTGTAAAAAGAAGGAAAGAAAGAAAGAATTTAGACATCCCACACATTATTTTTTGGGATGTAGTGTCAGCTGTATACAAGTTGGTAACATGAGAAAAGGGAAATCTATTATCTTGCAAACAAAGTATTATTTCCTCTCTTTTTTATTTGATTTGATGGACTTTTGTGCACTAAACTTGTTCTAGCCAGAAAGCGTATAAAAGGACACTTATCATCTTTACAAAAGTGACCTCTCCGATCATCGAACCAATCATCCTGCCTGGGGAGTGCACAGTGGTGACCTAAAAAATGGGATAGGGGAATCTATTATCTTTTACGAAAATGACATTTTTTGCCCAGTGGTCGTACACACAGTGTGGGTGCAAAAATGGGAAAGGAAAACTTATTATCTTTTTTGAAAGTGGCCTTTCTGATCATTGGACCAATCATCCCAAAGTGGGGTGTGCACAATGGTGACCTAGAAATGGGAAAGGGAAATCTATCATCTTTTTAAAGATTTTCTTTGGTGCCTTAAGTGCAAGGGGAAGCAACGGGTCCCAATTTGAACATAGTCGAACCCATTCGTGGTCGGGCCTAACGGGAAGTCCTGGGTTTTCAGGGCCGGGACGTCCATCCCTTTGGATTGAGTTGACCCTTTTTCCCAATCCTGGGTCATACATTTGACGGTGCAGTCATGAAGAAATTCTTGGGCAGAACTTGATTTGATCTAACATAAGTTGTCGAACGGGAATTGGGTAGTGCGAGAGAGGATCGTAACCTATCTAATCGGTGACCCCTTTTCTTTCTTTTCCATTTCTACTCATTCTCTCTTCCTTTTAACTTTCTTACTCAACGCCCAAGGTGGGTTTTCGTCATGTCTGTTGTTTCCCTGTTTTTACCTGCACGCCCTCTCGGGTTTTTACTACGTCCATGGGTTTGCATATTTACCCCAGGCGTCCATTCAGGTTTTCACCTGGTCCGCACAAGCTCGCTGTTTTTATCCATGGCGCCCTTTCGGATTTTCACCACGTCCATCTTGCTTTGAGCTTGTATTTCCTTTTTTATTTTATTTTAAAGGCCACGACATGGACGTTGATTCTGTCATAGCCTGCTGGATGGAGATTCTTTTATATCATAGCTTGACTCGTGTTGACTCAGTGGATATTGTGACTACTCGTAGACCTTAAAGAGGGCTTTTCTTGGGTTGTACGTGGCCATGGGTAAGGTTAGAAATTTTGAAGGTATTCTGAGTTAAAAAGGTTTCCTTGATTGGGTTCTAGCTGCTATAATACACTTCTTTCTTGGGGGATTTTGACTGTACATTGATTCGCTTGATTTATGTTTATATATTTTATATTAAATTCCAGTTTTAACCTATTGCAAGTGCATAATGGAAATTATAGTACTAAGCATTAGGATCGTTCCCACGAAGAAGTATTCATTTATTTTATCTTCTTATTTATATCTTCTATCTAAATTCTTATCTTAAAAACTTCTACTTATCTTTAAGATCTAATATACTGAAGAAATATGAATAAAAGAATGGTTTCTTAATCTTAAGTGAATAAAAATAAATCCTAATCCTCCTTCAAATTAAGGTCGTCAATCTCAATCTTCAGCTATTAGATATTTATGAAAATAAATAGTACCGTTACACCATACTTCTAGTCTCCTAGCATTGGTCATCAATCAAGTTTAAGATCCTATCAATACAGATTTTATCTAATCAACAACTTCCTAAAATCTGGGCATCAATCAAACCTTAGAAAATTAAAGATGGAAAATAAAAAACCGTTACACTAGTCTGCAAATTCCAACCTGAGTCATCAATTCAAATCAAAACTTGGATATTTTTACAAAGCAAATAAATTTAAACTAGAAAGCAAAGTAAAATATATCTTTTACCCCTCAGCCGCAACTGTCAATTGCTTCTAAGAAACTAGGATATCTACACTAATCTTTAGCACTCAATTGCAGTCGTCAGTTGCTCTTGAGAAATCTCTGATATCTAATCTACTCTAACTAGTATACACTAATGATCGGAAGAAAATTCAACCTCAGGCGTCAATTGATGTTCAAATTATTCGATGCTTATTCCTATGCCGAGCTCTCTTATTTATAGATCATAAGGAGTCAATTTACAAAGATCTAGTTCTAAAAGAAGAAAATAAAAGTATCCTAGTATAACTCTAATTCCTAATTTTATCATTTCTCGCTTTAGTTAGTTGATGCACTTCTGGATTGCTCTTTCTTTAGCAGCAGCAGAGTCCTTCGGGTTATCTTTATCAATCTTCTCAGATCCGTGGTTCACAAGACTTGTATTTATAGAGATCTTCTAATTCTGGATATGGCGGTGTTATCTTTCACTCACGTGATCAGCAGCAACAACAATAGTAGGAAAGCTTCTTAAGTTTTGCTAGTCCCTAGCAAACAAGGAAATATAAAATATCTAAAACTATAGATTTAAATGCCACTTTCATAGGGAGAATGATTGCATTTAGCATATGCAACAAGCCTTTAAACCCCTAGGTGATCCCTAGTGGAGGGTTGTAGTCTCCTGAAGGTTTTCAGTGAAGTTACCTACAAACTTTTAAAATATATTTTTAGATTTTTCAAAACTGAAAATGCTTAATCAATCATCATATATTCATTATTTCCAAAAATTTTAAATCTTTTGTCCTTAACTTTCCATCATCATAATCATCCTCTATCAGAACTCAACAATTTCAATTCAGTATAGTGTGGAGTGTGTGCATATCAGTGAAAATTTTATTCATCATAGATTTTTTTAAACTATAATTTTTAGAAAATATTTTCATTCAAACTCTTACTTATTGACATACTCTCAAGGATAATCAAGATTTTTGGGTTCCCTTAATATGGTTGTGCAACCATGTATTTTTATCAAACTCGTTGCGACGATGCGCTCTCTATAAATATTTAGGGTCGCCACCCAGAGCTTTTGGTGTCTCGAAAAACCTAGATTAATTTTATAAGCACTAAACTGCCAAAAATATGACTCTGAATCTGGTATACGCCAAAGGCTCTTGGGTAGGAGCTTTAGTTATCGATTGGGAAGGTGTTAGGCACCCAATCAACCCGCTTAATGCGGTCTCTACTTATGGCCAAAATAAAACTAATATAAAAGAAAAGAAAAAAGGCTTCCTCTTACCCAAAGGGTCTTAAAATCCTATTTGTGCCCCTCCATTCCTATCAAAAATTTGGTTGTGTAACGGCACAAATGGGAGGATAGAAGGAGAACCGAGAAGATAGAGGAATAGAGGGGAGAGCCGGAGCTCTCGGGCCCTTGTTGCACCATTGTAGAGCCTTACGTTGGTTGGCTTTGGTGAGCTTTTGAAGGCTTGTATGGTGAGAAATGAGGTTTTAACTCCTAGGGCTTGATAGCTAAGAGGTAGAGAGGGAAGGCTAGAGGGTAGCACACACCTAACCTAGAGTTTTTGGGTGAAATGCTAAGGTCTAAAGGATGTTTTAAAGTTCTGAAATTTATATAGGAATGGTGCACTAGGGGGAGAGAGAAGGGATTCCTTAATCTCTTAATTGCAAAGTTTTTCAAGCCTTTGTAAATGGAGGGGTGCCTCTCTATTTATAGAAAAAAGAGAGGTTAGGATGGGGTTTAAAAGCTAATTTGGATTAGCAATTAGGTAATGGGTATTCTAAGGTTTCCTAGGGTTTTTGGAGCCTTAAAAAATGTGAAGAATTGCTCCAATGGTGGATGATAGGGTGGGGCTTTAAACCACTTAAGAGGTTGTACATAGATAGTAAATGGGTGTAACAGAACTAGCAAAATACACCCTAAAGGTTAAGATGGTTAACAAGTCAAACCTCAATCTTGAAATTTGAGACAAAGGATCAGAGTTACTGTTCATATGCCTAGCATAACTATTAGTTGAGCCAAGCATATGTACAGTAAAACAGTGGAGCTATAGTGCCTAAAGTTGGCTCCTCGAGGGTGGGGTCCACTTTATAGCTGGCACAACTATTAGTTACGCCAAATCTCTAGGGGGTCTCCATCCTATTTACCATTCTGCCCTTTTACTTCGGAATGCGATAACTTCTCGCACACAGCTTCGATTGGGGTGATTCTTAGTTTGTCGAAGAGTTGAGGATTTCTACTTTCAATGGTATGAGATCTGATCATAGTAGAAGGTCACAATTAGTCTCAGTGCACCACTCTTCATCTATTTCTCGGGAAAGCTAGGTTTAGTTCCGGAATGGGTTGTAAGGGTTGGGATTGATTTCTAAGGGTTCGGGAAGGTTCCTAAGGGATCTAGGGTGATTCTTAAGGGTTTGGAATGGCTCCTAAGGTTTAAAAAAGGTTCCTAAGGACATACATGCCATCGAAAGCTCGGAGATGTGCATCTCTTGAAATGTGTCTCGATCGGGCCTTAGGCCAAATTTGGGTGTCTACAGATGCCCCTCTTTGGTATCCAATCACTAATGATTGAATGCCAAAGAAAAGAAACATCAGAAGAGGTCTAAGGTATTACTGACAGGTTCATTGCCTTCAGAATGAACTTTAAATATCAGATGAGTAATATGGTGAGAAAATAAAAGCCCTGTATGTTGGGAAAAATAGTTATTTCTCAAGGTAATCGGTCCCCAAGCGCTTAGCGACATTACTGGGCATAACTGAGGTAGAAAATGAGTTGTGAAAGCCCAATAGCTGGGAAAAATAGTCACTTCTTGAGATGATTTGAAAGAGTTTGATGTTCAAGGTTCATTCTAAATACAACAGCTTCGTAAGTAAGGAAGGTGATCGACCCATATTCAAAGATAGGCGCAACACAAGTACACAAGGCTCCACAGTTTGTGTCCAATCATATGAGACATTGGCTGCCTCGTCTGACTAGTCATGGGTGCCCCTACTTGAAACAAGGTTTGAGGTCTTTGGGCGAACCCATTGATCTTGAAGTTTATTTAGCACGACTACCCGAGCGGAGCGAATAGATGTCACAATGCTTTTTGGGAGTACATGTTGTTTTGATAGCGTACCCTGGATCAACATGACCTATAGCATCCAACCTCAAATAACACCGAACAGATTTGGCCAAAATCAGGTACCCACTGATGGGGATACCTAATCCTGGTCTCTGCTGATACTGATCTTACAAATCATTTAACTATGCATAAACATGCACCCATTAGGGGCGATAAGAAATAAAGGCGATGAAAGTCTCAACCCAGATCCCGTACAGGTACAATTTACGAGAATAAACGACCATCCTATGGATATCTAGATGCATGGCGTACACTTTACAGAGATTCTGTGCCAATACAGGTTTTAAGCCTACAAAAATAAGGGAAATGAACCCTTCTGCATGCATGTTTATACATAGTTGATTGATATGTAGTTTCATTTTCTACAAGTTGGACTCAACCAACGATTGATCTTTTTTATAATGGAGTTACCCGGACCTCAAACCGGCACACGACTGGACAGCACAGACCAAGAGTCCACACCTCTGAAATAGCTCATGAAGAATCTGAAGTTAGACACTCACGTTCATGTGAATCCTCAAATAGAACACTCATCGCAAAGATTTAGCAGTGGAGTCGACCAGATCGAAACATTGATCGTTTACCCAGGATTGACATCGTTGCTCCTACTTTAAAGTAGGATCCAAAGATCCAAGGCGAACCTTAGACTTAGGACGTTATTTTAGCATAGCTGCATAGCTGCATTGCCGATAAAATATTGACATTTCACCACATTGAAACACGCATGTGCGTAGTAAACACCCAGGTTTCTTCTTCTTCTTTCTTTTTTTTTCTTTTTCAAATGGTTGCTTTTTCCATTTTTTTCAAATCAAGAACTATTCGAACCTCAGACCCCAGGGGGCACACGCCCAGACAGCGCATACCAAGCGCCTGTGCCCCGAAATAGTTTGTGATGAAACTGAAGTCAACGTACTCAAGTCCATATGATATCGAAAAGATCGGGTCAGAATCGGGTGTCCACAGAAGGAGACACTCAGTCTTGGCCACCGCCATCAATGAAGTTACAAACGAACAACTATGCATAAACATGCACCCCATTAGGGGTAATAAATAATAAGGCGATGGAAGTCTTGACCCAGATCCCATCCAGGTACTATTTACAGGAACAAACGACCATCCAATGGATACCCAGACGCATGGCATACACTTTACAGGGATACCGTCCAGGTTTTAAGCATGTGCCCTAAAATGGGCCCTCTGCATGCATATTTATACATAGTTATCTTACATAGTTTCGTATCTGACAGGTTGGAATCAATCCAACAATGGATCTTTTCAAAGACAGAGTTATCCGGACCTCAAACCCCGTAGGGCGCTTGCCCAGACAGTGTAGACCAAAAGTCTACACCTCCGAAAATATCACGTGACGAACTTGAAGTTCAAGGCACTCAAGTTCACCTGAAACCAAAAATGGAGCAATCAGCACAATGATTTAGCGGTGGAATTAATCCGATCGAAACATTAACTGTTGGACAGAGATTTACACCGTTGCTCCTACTTTAAAGTAGGATCCACAGATCCAAGGTGAACCTTAGACTTGGAACATTAATTTAGCACAGCTGTGTTGCTGATAAAATATTGACATTTTACCGCATTGAAATCCAAATGTGCGTAGTAAAAAGTACCATAAAAACTCATCTATCTTTTTTGTTTTTAAAATGATTGCTTTTTTTAATTTTTTTTTTAATAGACCGATCATCTATGGAGAGATGCTTTATTTGATCTGTCCATTACCAAGAGGTTGCCTGCCTCAAGGTTTTGGGCCATTTGATGTTCCTGTACATTTCTCAAGAAAATGTCAGTCCCTTTTTTGTTTAGATGGGTAATAAATATGCATCCTAAGTAACAGAAGGAGCAACAAACTTTTCTCTCAACTTTTTTATTTTTTAAATTTTATATTTATTTTTTTTGAATTTTATTTTTAGAGATTTTTTGTTCTTTTTCTTTATTTTTGAAATGAAAGTACAATGCTGTAAATATGTACATGGAAAAGATTAGAAATATAGAAGTGTTTTATATTTAGATTTTTCTTGATTTTTTCTTTCTTTAGCTTTTCTTCTTTTTTTGTTTAATGCCTTATCAATGAGACGAAGTAACGGGTCCCTTTTTTAGCGTAGCCGAACTCGTTCATGCGGTCAGACCTGAGTGAGGTTCAGAATTTTTCAAGGTCGGAACGTCCATCCCTTTGGATCAAATTAACCTTTTCTCCTTATCTTGGGTCATACGTTTGACGATATAGCTTGAAGATATTCCTGGTCAAAACCTAATTTGAGATAACATGAGCGGCCCAGTTGGCGATCAGATAACACAGAGATGTAATCGAAGGAAGTAACTGAATGATTTTTTTTTTTGAACATTTTTACTCACAGCGCCCAAGATGGGTTTTCGTCGTGCCCGTTGTTACCCTCTTTTTTATTCGTAATGCCCTTTCGGGTTTTCATTACGTCTATGGGTATAACTCTCTTATCCCAAGCGCCCTTTCGAGTTTTCACCTAGTCCGCGCAAGCTCGCTATTTTTACCCGTAGCGCCCTTTCGGGTTTTCACTACGTCCATCTTGCTTTGAGCTTGTATTTTTTTATTTTTTTTTGCTTTCATCATCATTTTTTTTTTCAAAAGCCACGACATAGATGCCTATTCTGTCATAGCTGGCTAGATGGGGTTCTGGTGTCGTCTCTCAACTCGGCTCGTGTTGATTTAACAGATACTTTGACTGCTTGTGAACCTAAAAAGAGAGCTTTCTTCAGGGTGTAGCTTGGCCATGGGTTAGGTTAGGATTTGAAGGTGTGCTGGGCTAAGAAAGTTTCCTTTATACGGTTTCAGTTTTTCACAGCATACTTTCTTTCTTGGGGAATTTTACTGTACACGACCCATGATTCTTCTATTTTTTTCTTTTTCCTTTATCTTATTTCAGGCAATCTCTTTTTGAGGTTTTGCTTTTCCATTTTTTTTGGATTTTGATAGTAACTTTACTTCCCTTTTTTTGTATATATACACATTTGTTTTTGGGGGAAAGGAGTTTATTGAAAGAAAGGCTCAGGCTTAAATGGGGTAGCAAAGGATATTATCATTTTTAGGGATGCTTTTTGGCTACTATGCTTGGAATGATAGCCTCTTTTGGGTGGTTCTTAAGCAGTCACGTATCTGTTTAACCAATACTTACCTTATCGCGATAGACTAAGAGTAGAACCGTAGGACATAGCCAGCATTGATGGGCCCAGGAAGATGATCTCTGTCCATGGTGGCGAGGCGGATGGCGTATCCTGGCAACACTTCTCGAACGACATAAGGTTCTTCCCAGTTCGACTTGAACTTTCCTCTTGAATTGGCATGGAGGGATGGGAAGATCTTTAGTACAGTGTCTCCTACCTTTAGATCTAGACCGCGGATATGTTTATTGTAAGCGCACGCGATTCGCCCCTGGTAAACTTGAGTATGACATAAGGCTAGGAGTCTCTTCTTGTCCAATAAGTTTAATTGTTCAAAGCGGGATCTCTCACTCTGCTTCGGGTAAGCCTGATTCCATGAGGATTTTGAGTGAGGGTACTTCAACCTCTACCGGTAGTGATACGGATCGATATTTTGTAAGCTCATAAAGCAAATAGCAGCATTTTGCTCCAATCTTGGTAAGTGACAACCATCTTCTCTAGGATGCGGACAACTGTCTTGTTCGTAGCTTCTACGACTCTATTAGTTTGAGGTTGATAAGGTGACGAGTGATGGTGATTGATTTTGTCTTGCTCGTAAAAGGCTCGGATGCGCTTATTCACAAAGTTTGTGTTATTGCTCGTGATGATATCCTTGGGTACTCCAAATCGGCACATGATATTATTTTTGAGAAACTTCTTGACATGACTGGCCGTGATGTTGGCATATGATACTGCTTCTACCCACTTGGTGAAGTATTCAATGGTAACGAGGATGAATCGATGTCCGTTTGATGCTTTTGGACTAATCATTCTGACGACGTCAGGCCCCAGGTAGAAAATTGCCAAGGAGTGGTCATGCAGTGAAGATCGATGGCAGGAGCGTGTATCAGACTGGAGTGTTCATGACACTTGTAGCATTTCTGAACATGTTTGCAGCAATTTGATTCCGGAGTGGTCCAAAAGTATCCCTGCCAAAGAATTTTCTTAGCGAGCATGTGACCACTGATGTGGGCACCACATACTCTTTTGTGGATCTCCTTCATGATGTTGATCGCTTCACTCTCAGTAAGGCACTTGAGCAAAATATTATTGTACGATCGCTTGTAAAGGCATTCCCCGCAAATGACATAGCCCGCCACTAACCGTTGAATGGTTCGCCAATCCGTCTTAGACATGCCCTTAGGGAAAGTTAGTGTCTTGAGGAAATTCCTGATATCTAAGAACCAAGGTGGCTCATCATCAGGCTTTGTAGGTTCCTCAATCTTGAGGAAGAAGGCTGGCTCATTCCTTTCCTCGATCATGATCGGCTTCATCTCAGTACCATACGGGATTTCTATCATTGATGCCAAAGTGGCTAGTGCATCGGCAAAGTGATTTCTTATCCGGGGGACATATGAGAATGTCACGTCTTCGAAACAAACTATCAGATCCTCGAGGTGCTCTTGATAAGGGATCAGTTTCTCATCTTTTGTCTTCTAATCTCCATTCGTCAGGCATATGATCAATTGCGAATCGCCAAATACTCGGAGGTGAGTTACTTCAGATCGAGAGCCGCCTGCAAACCAGTAGCACAAGCTTCGTACTCAGCCATGTTGTTAGTGCAAGGGAAGTTGAGCTTGATAGAGACGGGTACATGGGATCCTTTCGGTGAAATCAGAATGGCGCCAACTCCCTGACCTTTGACGTTTGCTGCCTCGCCAAAGTGCATAACCCATGATTCTTCTGCTTCTTCTATATCGTCTTTTATCATGAACATGATGTCCTCATTGGGGAACATAGTTCTCAAAGGCCCATAATCTGGCAAAGGATTGTCGACAAGATGATCGACGAGTGCCTGCCCCTTAATCGACTTTTGAGTGATGTACGTGAAGTCAAACTCAGACAATAAAAGCTGCCATCGTGCGGTTCATCCAGTAAGAGCCGACCTCTCAAACAAGTATTTTCACGGATCCATTCGAGCCAAAAGTAGAATGGCTTGAGATAGCAAGTAATGGTGGAGCCTCTGAGTAGCCCAAACAAGAGCCAGGCATGCTTTCTCCAGATGAGAGTAGCACGTCTCGTAATTGATAAACTTCTTGCTCAAATAGTAGATGGCCTGCTCTCTTCTTCCTGGCTCGTCATGCTGTCCTAAGACACATCCCATTGAGACTTTCGTCGTGGAGAGATACATCAAGAGTGGTCTCCCCGGCTCGGGTGGTACCAACACAGATGCATTAAGGAGGTAGCCTTTGATTTTGTCGAACGCTGCTTGATAGTGGTCATTCCATTCAACGGGCAAGTTCTTTCAAAGCAGCTTAAAGATCGGCGTGTAGATTGGAGCTAGTTGTGCAGTGAACTGACTGATATATTATATTCTGCCCAAGAACTCTCTAACTTCTTTCTTGGTAGATGGTGGCAGAATTTCTGTGATAGCTTTCACTTTGACTGGGTCGACCTCGATCCCTCTCCTACTGATGATGAATCCCAATAATTTTTCGAACATAGCACCGAATGTGCACTTCTGTGGATTCAGACATAGCCTGTACTTTCTCAACCTCTCAAACAGCTTCTGAAGGTTTACCAGATGATCGCTTCACTCTGGCGACTTGGCTATCATATCATCGACATACACTTCAATTTATTGGTGCATCATGTCATGAAACAGTGTGGTCATAGCTCTTTGGTATGTTGCACCGACATTCTTCAGCCCGAATGGTATGACTCTGTAGCAAAAGGTTCCCCAAGGAGTGATAAATGCATACTTCTTTCGATCTACCTCTGCCATCTTAATCTGATTGTATCCCGAGAATCCATTCATGAAAGAAAGCATCCCGTGCTTAGCGATGTTATCGATCAAGATGTTGATGTGTCGTAATGGGAAATCGCCCTTTGAGCTCGCCCTATTCAAATTACAGAAATCGATACACATGTGGACCTTATCATCCTTCTTTGACACAGGCACAATGTTGGCTAACCACTGCGAGTATTTTGATACCATAAGAAACCCTGCATCATACTGCTTGATAACCTCATCTTTGACTTTCAACATCCACTCGGGTCAGAGACGTCTCAGGTTTTGCTTAACTGGCTTCATATATGGGTAGAGAGGCAACTCATGCTCGACCAAATCGATGTCTAGACCCAGCATATCCTCGTATGACTAGGCAAAAATGTCTTGATATGACCAAAGAAAGTTGATCATGCTTTTTCTTTTTTTGAGAGATAGCGACGTTCTAATTTTGGTAATTCAGGGAATCTCCTCAGTCCCTAGTTTAACATCCTCGGTTTCTTTGACAATGGGGGTAGGGCCATGCTCAAATTTGGAAAACTGGTCAAGGAGCTCATTGGGGAGCTCCTCTAAAGGGATATCCTCGTCCAGACTCGTAGCTCCCACCTCTTCTTGTATTTCTATAGGAAAGGGGTCGATTTTATGTGGGACGGGTATTTCAATTAAGGCATATTTTTGTGAGATTTTATCTGGAATTTTAAATGACGATATTTTTGGACTTTATATTTTTTCAATGTTTTTGAAAATTTTATTTTCTTCAGAGACGGGCCCTTAGCAGCACGAGTTTGTGTATATACAAGGTATTGCCTGCCAAGGGCTTATCTCACTTTTTATAGGTTATTTTTTTTTGGGAAACGGCTGCTAAATGTTAGGCCACTCTTTGCTTCTAGGGTTTGAGGAAAAGATGCCCAGTTGTGTCCCTAAGAGGTCGCTCCTTTACCTATTTAGATGGAGGGTGCCGACTGATACGCCTCTTCGGAGTCGGCCTCCATCATGTTGATCCCCATTTTGTCTGAGCTGAGGTCCTCAAACATTAACATAGTTTTATGGTGATTCATCACAGGGGGAGTTTGTTCAGGTATGGACCGTCGTTCCTCAAAGAGAGATAACACAGCCAAGTCTATCTCCAGGCTGAAAAGGGTAATGTGGGGATTGGTGGGGTGAACTGGTGTTGTAGGCTTGTGTGGGATTAATTGGGTTACCCCATTCTGGTCAATCTTCACAACCCTGGCACTCATAAATGAATTTCTAATATGTGGCCTGGGACAGGGTTTCTCCTCTATGTGGATCCCCCTAGCTTTTGCAACTGCTGTTGTGCAGGCTTTCTCCTTAGCCTCTCATACTTCTTCTTCCGTGGGCTTGTAATCTAGCCCAAATCTGACTTTTTAGCCCCCTTAGCTATGATGGGCTCCTTCCTACCTTGTAGTCTGGGCCCCAGTCCTCTACCTTTTTTATAGCCCCACTTTTGGAGCATGGCCACTGCTACTACCATTCCACCTCTAGTTCTTAGAATGATGCTCTCGATGGGCTCCGAGAGTATTATCAATACCTCGTATTCGAAACTGTGGAGGTCGACATCCTTAGCGGTGTGTGGCACATCCAGTACTTTGGGCTTTTTGATGCTGTTGGTGGCTTTTTCTTTCACACTGTGCCCCTCACCGACGACAGTGATGATCTTATGCCCAAATGTAAACTTGAGCTTTTGGTGCAATGTGGAGGGGATCGCTCTAACTTCATGCAGCCACGGGCACCCTAACAGCAGATTGAATGAGGATTTGATGTCCATCACTTCAAATAATATGGAGAAGGTCATTGGCCCAATTAACAGTGCAAGGTCAACTTCTCCCATCATCTCTCATCGTGTGTTATTGAAGCCTCTAACACTCGTTCTCATGGGCCTCAGCATGCACGGATCTACCCCGATCTTGGTGGCGGTTCTCAGTGGGCATATGTTTAATGCAGACCCGTTATCGATTAAAACCAAGGGAATTTTTATATTCTCAAACTCAATGATAATGTTAAGGGATTTGGAGTGACTACTCCCTTCATCTGGTAAATCGGCATCTGAAAATGAAGTGACATTTGGAGCCATCACTTGACCAATTATCTGCCCGACTTCATCCGAGCTAACCTGAAGTGATACATGCACATTCTTTAATGCCCCCATTAATGTTTGGAAATGGAGTGGGGACGTCATTAGCAGATCCCATACAATAGTATGAGCAGACATTCTTCTTAACTGAGTCTCCAATATATGCTCACGGCTCATTTTTTCAAAAGGGTTCACGACACTATCCTTCTTTCCCTCTGGTTGGGTCTATGTTGTTGCTGGTGCTTCTGATTACTTCAAAATCCTCTCGAATTGAGTAACAAAGTCTACTACCCCTTCTGTAATATCCTAAAAAATTGAGCATTAAATAGTGACCTCGGGATCCGTGCCCAATTGGTTGTAGGTTTGACCAAGTGATGGTCAAACAATGAACTCATGGAGTGATGAACTGACGTGGTGTGTATGTGACCTAAGTGTAGTAAATGGTATTAGCTTTGAGCCACATACACCTATCTCTGATGTATGCGCTTAACACCGAAACCGGAGAGAGGATATAAGGGTTTAATAACCCTAAAATCCTTTTGTTTGGGTTGTGGAAGAGAGAGTTAAGAAGAGAGAGAGAGGGAGTAAAGAGGAGTTATTGAGCCAAGAGTTAATGCAAATCAAGGGGGGGTCAGCATTGATTGTCGGATTCGACGTGTGAAAGATCGTTGAAGCGAAAAGTTGGAACCCTAGTCATCAAACCTAACAAATCAATCCTTTAAAGGGATTATTGAGGTGAGTTTCATTAGAATTAAATGCATAGATGTTTGATGGTTAAATTCAGTCAAGTATGGTTTAAATGGTAGATTAAAGATTTAGAAAAGAAAGAAAATAGAAAAGGAAAGGAGTTGGAAGAACAGCCTGAAAGGGGGCTGAATCTGGCCAAATTGATTAATTAAAATCGAGATTTGATTAATCGATTTTGGTCTAGAAGTTGAAAAGTCAGGGATACCCGATTTCGATTAATCGATTTGGAAATCAGTTAATCGATGTTGAAGGTCGATTAATCGATTTAGAAATCGACTAATCGACTGGGTACCTCCAGTGGCTGGAGAAACAAGACCTGGGGAAATCGACTAATCGATTTTGGACTTTCGACCACTCAATTTGAGAATCAATTTTACTATTTTAGGGATTTCGATTAATCGATTTGGGATTGATTAATCAATTTTGGATCTCGATTATTCGATTTTGGGAATCGATTAATCGATTTGGGTTTCGATTAATCGATTTTGGGAATCGATTAATCGATTTTGGCAGTTTCACTTGACTTTCTAGTTTGACCTTGAGATTCATGGAGGGTCTAGGACCTTCTTTATTATATCTTTAGTGATATATTGCATGTGTTGTGATGTATCATAGGTGGTATGTGTGAAAGCAAGCACAAGGAGCCGCATGGGACCTTGAGGCTTGGACCTTCGGAGACCTGAGGTAGGGAAACACCTTGAACATGTATTTTAATTGCAAGAGCATGTATGTAGTGAGATAGAACTCAAACTAAAAACGTTTCAACTATATAAATCTTTGTGAAAAGGATGCGTGTGTGACACCAAGAATATGATAAAGGCATCTGTGTGGTGCGAGTAACTGAGACCAAGAAATCAAATGAGAATGAGACATCCCCAGGGGATGAGAAAGTAATAAAGGCATCAGTATAATGCGAGTAAATCAGACATCCCAGGGATATAAATATGATTGAATAACTACTGTTGAGACCTAACTAATATAAGATAGCACTTTACACGGTGAACAACTATATGTAAAGCACATGTTATTTTTATTATTTGAGGTTTGATTAGAATACCCCACCAACGTGGCGGGATACCCACGACTGACTCGACAAGATATTCGTGACCGGTACGACGGCCAATCCGTACACCAGTGTGGAGGTCTATCCATACACAGTAAGCACATTCCAGGGATGTTGAGATGAGATTAACCCCGCCGCCTATTGAGAAAGGGGCTTGGATAGTATTCCCAGGGAATACATATAACAACTGTCTATATTGCTCGGGGATAACTTAAGTTGAA
Organism: Chloranthus sessilifolius; assembly: GCA_021018995.1. NCBI lineage: Eukaryota > Viridiplantae > Streptophyta > Magnoliopsida > Chloranthales > Chloranthaceae > Chloranthus > Chloranthus sessilifolius. Next base: position 34,116,326 of record CM037593.1, read on the forward strand.
GATTTAAATTTTGCTTTAACCCTGTTCAGTGTCATTCATGATAAATTAACAGTAAAATGAAACATGCAAACTACCAGTAAACTTGAATGCAAATTACCATCTTTTAAACTGTTTTCTAGCAAATGCATAGACATATCATGCTTTGAATATCATAGAATATATGTGAGACTTGACTTATATGTTCATTGTGTTGTTCCCTATTGAGCTAGGATGTAGCTCACCCCTTTAGACTATACGTCGCAGGTCCATTGTTAGCAGCGGCCGAGGCTTCGGGAGATGTAGATCCGGGAGATCCAGATTACGTGCTTGGGGACGAGTTGGAGCCTCCTCCCAAGGACTTCTTCTAGGAGACTCTGCTGTGTACTTTGATAGAGAGTCAGTTTTGAGAGTAGATTGTACAGCTTGGTATGTCAAGCCTTTATTTTTTGTCAAACAATATAATTAGATAGATATAATTCTTTTGGGTGAACCATATGAGGTGATTTGTTTATCACCGATGGTTCAGATCGGTTCTCTGTTCATGCAGTGGCATGAAAGTAGAACCGTCTTTTAAATATGCTAGATGGGCATATTGATTTTCCGCCTTGTGCAGTTAATTGCTTTATCTTGTTAATTGTTGCTTGTTATACCATTGTTTCGTATAAATTTTGGGGCACGGTCTGGAGGATCATGCTAATGGCACGGGTTTCGGGGTGTCGAAATTCGGGCTGTCACAGTTGGTCTCCCATTTCTTTCGAAAATGGATGAATTTTATTAATAAGGACTCACATCTTTTGGTTGATACTTATGACTAATTTTGCAGTTTCGAGCATTCACGTTTATATCCAATCCCCTCCTTGATACTCATGTAGAGGAGAAAGTAATTGGTGAGGGGCAAGTATATGAAGACTCAAATTCGATGAAAAATTATCCGCCATTCAGAGGTGACTATGAATTGAGTTTTGTATAATCATGTATAATATTATAGTCATATCTCTCATGTATGAGTGACACATTATATATCTATTTTAATTAAAGAAATGAGAGTGCTCCGCCATCGAAGACATGGGTTTCCGGTTTAGTTAGTACCCAAAATTACAGTATCAGGGAACTATCAGGAGATGACGAGATTACTGAACATGCAGGCTCAGATAGCAACTCAAGTTATTCAGTTGGAGTGGGATTCCAGGGATGAATTATTGGGAATAAATTAAAAGAAGCAGACTTCGAAATTGAAGATGATAACTTAGAAGGAGAGAGTTTCGCAAGGAAGCTGAGATTTGATAGGATTGGAAATACGTCTTTGACTATCGAAAAAAAAATTCTTCCCAAGAAGAATTTCTCACTGCCTTGAAGAATAATGCTATGTTGAGAAACTTTTAATTGAAACTAATAAAGACAACTAAGAGGATTGTTGCAACTAGATGTGCGGACAATATTTTTTCATAACGTATTCACCCGAGTAGGAGCAATGTCGGTGACGATTCTTTCATAATTAAAATAATAAATTCTGAGCACAAACACAATCCACTTAATATAGCTATACAAAAAAAGGGAGGTCATCGACAAGCCTCAAGTGATTGGGTAGCTTCCAAAATAACGAATATGTTGAAGGACGCTATTGATTATGCGCCTGCCAAAATTATCTCTGAAATCTAAATAAATTGGAGGGTAATAATAAGCTATCGTAAAGCATGGAAGGAGAAAGAGATAGCATTAGCTAACATTAGGGGCGATTGGGAGTCGTCTTATGCTAATCTCCCCTCATATATTGTAGAATTGCGTAGATTCGATCTCGCCACCTTTATGAAATTATAATGTTTGTATGATGACTCATTCCTTAGATTTTTTTAGGCATTCAGTCCCTTTATCTATGGATATAGAAGAATATTGAGGCCCATAATTTTGATTGATGGAACACACTCAGAAGGTAAATTTTTCTGTCCGATGCTAATTGTGACAGCTGTTGATGGCAACAACGGTTTGGTCCCCATTGCTTTTATTATAGTTGATGGTGAAACAAAAGATGCTTGGGAATGGTTTCTTTGATGTCTTCGAGAAGCAATCATGGATGATGATTGAGCAATTGTCAAAATTTCAGACCGTGTAGATACAATTAGATCGACAGTTCTAAAAGTATTTTCTAATGCTACTCATAGCTTTTGCTTCTTTCACGTTGCCAAGAACTTCGGGGAGTTTTAATTTAGGAATCCGGCTTTGTGGAACTTACTGTGACCTATTGCTTCGGCATATACCGTAAAAGAATATGATGAGCTAATGACGAAACTTGAGGGTGTGACCCTGCTGGTGCAAAATATTTTCGGCAGAGTGAACCATGGAGGTGGTCTAGAGCGCTCTTCCCTGGTCGTAAATACGATCTTCTTACTATAAATATGTCTGAGTGCTTGAACTAAATCCTAGTTCATGCTAGAGGTCTACCAATAATAGCCCTTATTGAAGCAATGAGGAAGAAAGTTGCCCAAAATTTTTATGACAGAGCTATAGAAGGTAAAAAAATGTCGAAGGGTTTAACCCCATACGCATCTGATATCTTTAAAGAGGCTGACGAAGCAGCTAGGTTTTGCCAAGTTCTACCATTATCACCCAACATTTATGAGGTATCAACGTCGACATTTAAGTACAATGTACATTTAGATAAGAGGTCATATTTTTGTCTTTGTTTTGACATTCTGGGCCTCCCTTGTATCCATGCCATGGCTTTGTTGGAATAATGCAGATCCGTCGATATATTGTGAGGAATGGTATACGTCGGCACGGTATTGTGAGACATATAGTAAGGTAATCGAACCGACTCTAGATGAACCTCAATGGCACGTCAAGCATGTTAGTCCTGTTATTCACCCGCCTCACTGCAGGAACCCCCCAGGTTGACCACAAAAAAGAAGGTTAAAATCCATACTTGAAAAGAAACAGAGAATGCATTGTACAACTTGTAAGCAGGAGGGACACAATCGATCAACTTGTCAATGACCACAGTGAAAAAAATGTAAAACAAAATAATTAATTTTTCTAAGTGAGATACTTCTTGTAATAAGTAGAGTGTTCAATCTTAACAATGGTGAGGAATGTATAATATGTAGCTATTGTACCTTGGTATTTATATGGATGATCCACTGCATTTCTTTATATCCGATGTCTAATATATGTGTCATTTGCTAGAATTTATTCAGCTTATATCAGTCTATAATGTTTGTAATAGGTTCTCTTATATCTCCTGCAAATTACTTATTATGTCTCGCATCGATCCTTTAATGTCATATTTAGTTCTTAAATTTTACTTATGCAGGGGACAATTGAAGTTTAAAGTTTTATTTTAACTCTTAATAAGTCCTTCATTGTCTAGCAGAAGTACTTTATTGTCTTATGAGAGCTCTTACAATATTTGATGTTCTTCCTGTTCTTACTCATATGGCTGATGGTGGATCTTGTTTCAGATATCCAGGTCTCTTTAAAAGTAAATGGGAAATTGACGACGGACACAATCGTTGAACTTGACAAGCACCACACTCAAAATAATGTAGACAAAAATTATGGAAATTTCTAAGTGACAAACTTGTTGTAATAAGTATGATACTTATTGTAATAAGTACGGTACTGAATAAGAAAAGTGGTGAGAAATATATAAAATATTATAATGAGTATATCGCTGGACAATGTATAACTTCTGTAAGTCTCGTGTTGCTCATTGTATGACCATCGTACTTTATTATGTTATTGGATAATCCACTGTTCTTTCTCTGATGTGTAATATATATGGATCTCTGTATGATCTCATATCAGTAATTTATTGTCTGATATCAGTCTTTTATTGTTTACACACTGTCACTTTATAGTTCTCCACCTTTACCCATGCAGATCACAATGTAGTTAATGTTAAATATTAGTTTAATAGCAGACATGTACTGTCTCATAACAGTACTTTATTGTCTGATATCAGTCCTTTAATATTCTCACATCAGTCTTTTATACATTCAGATTACTCATGCAGGACAGAACATAGTTCAATACTGAAATGAGTATGATATTAGTCCTGTCCTGTCTCACCACAGGATTTTATTATTTGATAATAGACCTCTAATGTTCTCACATCAGTCCTTTAATGGTTCAGATAACTTTACTCCTGTAGGTCAGAATATTATTTCAAGTGATGTACATGTCTGATATCAGTCTTGTACTGTCTCACATCATTATATTATTGTCTGATACCAGTCCTTTAATATTCTCACATCAATACTTTACAGATTCAGATTACTCATACAGGTCAAAATGTAGTTTACTGCTAAAAATGAGTCTGACATCAGTCCTATCTTGTTTCACATCATTACATTATTGTCTAATATCAGTCCTGTGAGAATATACTTTGAAGCTAAATATGAGTCTGATATCAGTCCTTTACTGTCTCACAACAGTTTTATATTGTCTAATATTAGTCCTCTAATGGTCTGATATCAGAAATATTAAATGACTGATATCAGTCCTCTAATGGTCTGATATTAGAAGCATTAAATGACTGATATCAGTCATCTAATGGTTTGATATCAGAAACATTAAATGGCTGATGTCAAACCATTAGAGGACTGATATCAGTCACTTAGTTAATCAGATAACTTTACTTATGCCTGTGACATTCTAGCTTAAAGGTAAATATGAGTCTAATATCAGTCTTGTATGGTCTCATATGTGTACTTTATAGAGTTCAAAATAAGTGCTTTAATGTTTCAGATAAAATTAGTCATGCCTGTGATAATATAGTTTGAAGCTAAATATGAGTCTGATATCAGTATTTTATTAAATGTCTGATATCAGTATTTTATTAAATGTCTGATATCAGTATTTTATTAAATGTCTGATATCAGTCCTCTAATGGTCTGATAAATGTCTGATATTAGACCATTAGATGACTGATATCAGTCATTTACTGTCTCACATAATTACTTTATTCTCTGATTTCAGTCCTCTAATGTTCTTACATCAGTCAATTAAGCTATTATAATGTCTTATATTGATCTTATATTAGTTCTATAACATCTTTCAATCATCCTATTTCAGATATTAAAAGTTGAAAAAAAAATGGCAAAATGGCTGAAGCAAGAAAAGTGGAAATTTGATGGGGATAACCGATAAGCGATCAAAGGAGCAATGAACTATCGCAAGTTAGGCCGATGGTACGGTCATTTAAGCAGTGACAAGAAAGAGCTCCTCCTCCAATAAAGTTATTTAAAATTTTTATGGTTGATTAGCGAATTCATCACCCAATCCAGATAGCTTGTACATGCCATTATTAGAGGCTTCGATTCGGAGCACTAGACATTCTCCATTGGAGAGTATGTTGTTCCGTTAGTCCGAATAGACATGAGGAAGATTTTGGGCTTGAAAGTTAGCTCCCCTTCAATATAGGCAGAACCTTCAGTGCCAATAGATCCTGAAGGTGCAGCCACTTTTAGGGAGCGATTATTTGGGCAAATGGCAGCCGGGCAGTCAGTCACCAGAGATCAGATCGAATCAGCCCTCGATGCACCTACCCTAGCCGATGTTGACTTCATCCGACTTGCGAACTTGTACATGTTATCCTTCCTGACATTCGCCATACGATCGATGAGGAATACATCGCTCTCGCGAATGATCTTCGCATGTTCAATGGCCACAATTGGGGGGATGTGGTTTATGCTTTACTTGATCGATTCCATATATGCAGCCATGTGTTCTCTAGGTGGTATTGTGTGCTAAGTTGCACTATTCTATTACATGTATGGGCATTCGAACACGTTCCTCAAATTTCACCGGGTAAAGTGAAGAATGCATGTAAAGAGTGGCCGCTGCTCTTGAAATATATGCCACTGAAGATTTCGTGCGCCGATGCGAACTTCTAGTTTCAAAAGTTTTAAAAGTTCAAGGTACTATTCTATCAGATATTTAATTTTGTGCTTATATCAGACCATTAGAGGACTGATATTAGACATTTAATAAAGTACTCATATCAGACTATTATAGACCTAATATCAAACCATTAGAGGACTGATATCAACCATTAGATGACTGATATTAGATATTTAATAAAGTACTGATATCAAACTATTAGAGGACTAATATCAGACATATAATAAAGTACTCATATCAGACCATTAGAGGACTGATATCAGACATTTAATAAAGTGCTCATATCAGACCATTACAGACCATTAGAGGACTGATATCAAATATTTAATAAAGTACTAATATCAGATCATTAGAGGACTGATATCAGACATATAATAAAGTGCTCATATCAGATCATTAGAGGACTAATATTAGACTATTAGAGGACTGATATCAGACATTTAATAAAATACTGATATCAGACCATTAGAGGACTGATATCAGATAATAAAGATCTGTTGTGAGACCTGATATTAGAGATTTAATGTAGTACTGATATCTGACCATTAGAGGACTGATATCAGTCCTCTAATGGTCTGATATCAGTCATTTACTGGACTAATATAAGATATTTAGTCTAATATACTGATAAAAGACCATTAAAGGACTGATATCAGACAATAAAGATCTGTTATGAGACCTGATATCAGAGATTTCATGTAGTACTGATATCTAATCATTAGAGGACTGATATCAGATATTTAGTAAAGTACTGATATATATTTATCTATTACTGTACGTTATCGTTGGAGATCTTGAGCCACCTAAGGGACCTGGACTTCATAAACTGAGCAACCCAAAAAAGGAACTAAGGAAAAGAGAAATAGAAGAAGAAGGAGATGATGAGTGTATAGATGGAGAAGGCAATGAGGAAGAGGAAGAAGATGATGACATCGATGTCAATGAGTATAGTGTACGGCCGAGATTGGCAGCTGTTGGCACTGGTTTTCGAGCTTCTGAGGGAGAAAAAAGACTTCTTGCTAGAATTGAAGTATTAGAAGTCGAGGCGAGGTCGATTCGTCCCCTTCTCGCGGTAGTTGAGAGGCAAGGTCACTCGATCAAAGTCCTTAGACAACAAAATTTGTTATTATTGGGACATGTTAAGACACTTGAGCCGGTATTAGAAATATATCAGAGCTCCGAGAATGGAGAGGACTGAGAGGGAGATGAGAGTGGAGGAAGTAGAGAGTTTGAGAGAGATGGAGAGGGCCAAGAAGAGAGAGTGGGGGAGGGTAGAGAGGGAGATGGGACTGGAGGAAGTAGAGATATTGAGAGAGATGAAGAGGGCCAAGAAGAGAGAGTGTGAGAGGGTAGAAAGGGAGATGGGACTGGAGGAAGTAGAGATAGTGAGAGAGATGAAGAGGGCCACAAAGAGAGAGTGGGAAAGGGCATAGAGGGAGATGACACTGGAGGACATGGAGAGTTTGAGAGAGATGGAGAGGGCAAAAAAGAGAGCGGGAGAGGGAGTTGAAACAAGGACAGCCGAAGTAAAAGAGAGGAGAAATGACTGCGACAATTGTTGAAGGAGAGCAGGTATTTAGTTCGAAATAAATGTAGTTACCTATGCAGTCCTCTATCTATTTTTACGCGATATTAGTCCTTTATAATTGGGGTTTGTATAAATATAGGTTGCAAGGAAAAGGGCACGACTACCTGAGGTCAGCCTTGCTTGGCAGCGTCCAGTACGGGAGAAAAAGCCTAAGAGACAGGTTGACATGACTACCTGGTCAACTGAAAAGCTAAGGACTAAGTTGAAAAAGCAAAGGGAAGTGATGGAGACAATAGGCAAAGAGTCTGTAATTACCGAGAAAGCGACGAAAAAAATATCGAAAGACTATGCCTCGTTAGATGAGGCCCATCTGGTTGCCCATATTTGGCGTAAAATCGATGATGCAAAGAAAATGGGGGTTATGACGGTGGAGGGTAGAAATCAGTTTGCCTCTTTTTTTTGGGCTTGTCGGACTCATGTGATATGTAATATAGCTTACTTAATCAAGTTGAAATTTCATTTAGCAATTGTATATTGTTGAACCACTCATAAACCCTATACTTGGTGTCATTTACAGATTGATGGTGTCAAAGGTTGAAGAACTCCAGATAACCGTTAAGCTCATTAAGAGTCTTAGGCCAAAAATCCAGGTGGAGGAAAACATGTTAAACGCAAAGATGATGGGCACATATCGCAAATACGGTTCGCATATCATGTACATTCTGCCAGTTGTGTTTGCGGTGAGCACTCCTCTCTCAGGCTCGTTTCCTTGGGTCCTACAAGTTATGACTGGTAATCGTTAATTGAGTGCATCTTCATGCAGGAATTACTGAAGGAGAAGATGTTAAAGTTTGAGGAGGTACAAAATAATGACTTGGTATACCGTGCGATCAAGGATGAGAAACAAAAAATAACTGTTTGGGAGGGCGATGAAGAGTTTGATCATTCTTGCCTTCCTTTCCTCAACAAACCCTACTTCAAATATGTGACTGCCCATTGTGCAACGGTAACTGTAATTCATTCTTTCGAAGAAACTGATTATTCACTGCTCATATAATTAGTATTCTATAATATAATTAACCCTTCGCTAATCACGGCTTAGATATTACATCTATAGGTTTTAATCCCCTCACACAGTATTTCTGAGGCCCACTATGCGCTAGCTGGCATCGACCTCAAGGAGAAGGCAATTTTTCTACTAGACCAATGGCCAAGCCAGAATTCGGCATGTAGAAACATCACACGCATACCTTGGTAAACAAATAAGTGGGTCATTTAATCTATTAATTTATTTCTCATCTATAGGTTATGTACTTAGTATTTATATACTCGATTTATTTTAGGCTACCCATCTCCTGCGCCTTTTATACCTGAATAGACTGGAAAAAATATTCGAGAAAGCTCTATTCTGGCCACTATTCTTCACTAAGGGCCTCCCAAAACAGCCTCGAGGGTCGGCGTACTGTGTAATATTTGTATTAAAATATGCCGAAAATATAATGGCCAAGAGAGAAGATAAGTTCCAAATTCGAGCGAAAGATGTAGTTGCTTTTTGAAAGCAATGTGTGTCAGATATTCTGATGTATCAGTCTCAATCATGTCAGTAATGTTATGCTATTTTCAACAAATTGATATGCCGAAGTTCTAAATTTGTGGTTGTCAGTGATTTGTAAAGTTGTGAATTTGTGAATGTGTGAAATTGTATGCTCTAGTTGTGAAGTTGTGAATTTGTGATATTGTCATGAGTAGTTTTGCCAGAAATAGATATGTTTATTTCATTAATGTAGGTATTTGTGAATAGATATTAAATGTCTTAGATATTTCACTGCCTACATATTGCAGGTACTTATGATATTGATGTTACAGATATTTAATCGAATTGATATATCAGTTCAGTTGGCTCATTGTTAATTATCGAATTTGATCGTGTAGGTAAGTCTCATGTTAGACACGTAGGCTCCAAATGTGATGGACAATTACATCAGTCAAGTTAAACACTGATAATAGTGACTTGGATAATAGTTTTTGCATGGTTGAGCCTCATATGAGCCATTTACTGTCTCCTGTGAGTCCAAGTATGACTCATGTGAGACCTTTATGCTTTAAATGTGATAGACAATCACATCATTCATATATAAACACTGATTGTAGGCTTCAAGTCATTCAAGTAAGTCTCATGTTAGACCTGTAGGCTTCAAATCTGATTGTCAATGACATCAGTCATGTTAAACACTGCGAGCTTTGAAGTACCGACTTATGATTTTCCCTAACTTGGTCACATATGAGTCATTTACTGACTCATATAAGTCTAAATAAGTCTCATGTTAGACATGCAGGCTTCAAATCTGATAGTCAATGTCATCAGTCAAATTATAGTATGATAACAGTGATAGACTAATAGAGATTTGACATGGCTAGGTCAGATATGAGTCACTTACTGACTCTTATAAGTCCAAGTAAGTCTCATGTTAGATATGTAGGCTCCAAATGTGATAGAGAATCACATCAATCAAGTCAAATGTGATATACAATCACATCATTCATGTATAAATACTGATTGTAGGCTTCAAATTATTCAAGTAAGTCTCATGTTAGACCTGTAGGCTTCAAATATGATTGTCAATGACATCAGTCATGTTAAACAATGAGAGTTTTGATGTACCGACTTATGATTTTGCCTGACTTGGTCACATATGAGTCATTTACTAACTCATATAAGTCCAAGTAAGTCTCATGTTAGACATGTAGGCTGTAAATCTGATAGTCAATATCATCAGTCAAGTTATAGTATGATAATGGTGACATACCAATGGGGATTTGGCATGGCTAGGTCAGATATGAGTCATTTACTGACTCTCATAAGTCTCACGTCAGACACGTAGGCTCCAAATGTGATGGACAATCACATCAGTCAAGTTAAACACTGATAATAGTGACTTGGATAATAGTTTTTGCATGATTGGGCCTCATACAAATCATTTACTATCTCTTGGGAGTCCAAGTATGACTCATGTGAGAACTGCATGCTCCAAATGTGATAGACAATCACATCATTCATGTATAAACACTGATAATAGTGACTTGGATAATAGTTTTTGCATGACTGGGCCTCATACGAGTCATTTACTGTCTCCTGTGAGTCCAAGTATGACTCATGTGAGACCTGTATGCTCCAAATGTAATAGACAATCACATCATTCATGTATAAACACTGATTGTAGGCTTCAAATCATTCAAGTAAGTCTCATGTTAGACCTGTAAGCTTCAAATTTGATTGTCAATAACATTAGTCATGTTAAACACTGCGAGCTTTGATGTACCGGCTTATGATTTTGCCTAACTTGATCACATATGAGTCATTTACTGACTCATATAAGTGCAAGTAAGTCTCATGTTAGACACGTAGGCTCCAAATCTGATAGTCAATGTTATCAGTCAAGTTATAGTATGATAACGGTGATGTACCAATGGAGATTTGACATGGCTAAGTCAGATATGAGTCATTTACTGACTCTTATAAGTTTAGGTTAGACTAACATGGGACATATAGGATCCAAATATGATAGTCAATGATAATAGTCATATTGAATACTGCGAGCATTGAAGTACAATAGAGATTTGACATGACTGGGTCGCATATAAGTCATTTACTGACTCTTATAAATCTAAGTTAGATGTGAGACCTGTAATCCAAATATGATAGACAATGAGATCACTCAAGTTAGTCGTCTATCAGTGATGTACAAATGGGGATTTGGCATTACTGGGTCACATATGAGTAATTTATTGACTTGTATTAGTCCAAGAGCGACTCATGTGAGACATGTAGGCTCCCAAAACAATGAGTCAATCACATCAGTAGTTATAGTTTGATAGCAGTAATGTACCAATAACCATTTTTCATGAGTGAGTCTGGTATGAGTCATTTATTGACTCTTATAAGACCAAGTTAGACTAATGTGAGACCTATAATCCAAATATGATAGACAATGAGATCAGTCATGATATAGTTCGATAATAGTGGCGTACCAATAGTCATTTTCCATGACTAGGTAAGCAAATGAGTTATTTACCGACTCATATAAGTAGTAGAGAGACTCGTGTGAGACTTGTAGGCTCCAAATTTGATAGTCAATGACATCAGTCATGATATATAGTCTGATAATAGCGACGTACCAATAGTCATATTATAGTATGATAATAGTGACGTACCAATGACGTACCAATAAGTAATTTACCTGTGCTGGGTCTCATATGAGTCTTTAACAAACTCTTTAAGTCCCACAAAGACTCATGTCAGTCCAGTAGGCCTTTGAGGATGGATTGAATATCACCAAATTGAAAGAAGACAACCTAGTTCATACACAGACATGTATATATGGATGATAATATTCCTCGGCTTCTATTAGAAGACCTGAAATCTGCTTCACTTTTTCCTTAAAACTATTGAGACTTACGAATAATTTTAGATGATTTTAGTAATCTCATTTGTCACATTAGTTGCATGTATATCCGAAGCAGTCAAACAGAATCTAAAAAAGTTGGGTACTAGACTATATTTACTTCTATAAATGACTTTCAAGAAATTAAAAATGCTTCGGTGCTTCGCTTGTAACATCTCAAAATTATTAAACAATCATAAATAAAACTAACCAAAATATGTAGATAACCCTAAATCAAGGAAGGCTTCCTTTTCCTTTACTGCTTATTGACGTGGTCACCTCAAATTTTTTGGCGAACTCTTCAATCTCTACCGTCACTTTTACTTTTAAATCGTCCCTTTTAGTGTTCTCCAACTTTGACGCCAGAGCCAGGATTCGGGATCTTTCGTCCAACCAGCTAAAGTACCCACATTGATAACATGTAAAGTACTTACGTCCGAGATTCTTTAGAGAGTTAAAATTGCTCCGTTGTTTGCTTCTGACAGTAGCAAAGAGAATGAGCATCGTCCAAGTGAACCGTTTTATCATTACCGACAGTCCGATTTACGATTCCCGAACATTCGTCCTCCCATATGAAGAACGCACAATGGTAACACTTATAATATTTATGGTCGAGATTCCTGTCAGAGTTTAAAACCCGAAGAAGTGCTGGTTTTTTATAGTAACATAGGGCTGCACCCTTTTCATCAACAATCTTCTTTTACGATCAATCTTTAATCCAATTTCCACGCATTCCACAACCAAAATACACGTCCATTTTAGCTTCTCTCTATAAAGATATGAGATACAATTGCAACTAAATTGACCATACAATAGAGAATAACTGCGAAAATGGTAAATGACAATATAAGTGTAATTTAATTGAAGAACACTTTACAGAAAAGAATAAACTTAGAATTGCTACATGACAGTGCAAGTCAAATAAAGTCTTAAGAACTCATAGTTCAATTCCAAAAAATATATTTCATTATTGATAAACTACTGCGTGTTTGTGGCAAGAGAAAAGTAGCATATGATACAAAAGACTGGATTATTTTATATCAAAATTTGTCAAGGTTTAGCTTCTCCTCTAAGTAACTCTAACATAATCCTATCTCTAAAGTAAGGCATATGACATTAATCAAAATCGAAACTAAGCCCACGAAATGCATAGTCGATGTACTTTATCATAAAGACTCCGCAGTCAAAATAATTTGATTGATGTGGGATAGCAATCTGTCTAGTAAACAGCCAATCTCTGACGTCGATATTGTCGTCGCCTTGTTGAGCTAGGATCTTAAAAAGAACGTTTTTTCTGTATTTAAGAACATGCAGATTTTATTAATTTGACATATAATAATAAAGATCTAGAGTTGAATGATATACATACCAATATGTTTACAATGTCCAGACAATGGACACTGTCACTCTGTCTACTAGACGAGTCTAAATACTCAACTTTCCTCTCCTTCATGTATAATATGAATAAGGACCAATGATAGTCTCTATTGACAGGAAGGTAAACCTATTAAGTGGAGCCATATGTTAGTTAAGATGAGTGATAGACTCTAGCAATAGTACAAGTACGAAGGAAGCCTCTAAAATTTATCCAATTACCTTCTCACATTCATTTATTTTATATCCTAGTGCCTTGGGTGAAGTCCAAGCAATAAGGTTTTTGTTCGTATCGACTTCATCTTTCGCCAACGATTCTTTCAGTTTCGTCTAAACCAAATATGAAATGGGCTTAGGAGATAATTACAAATTATAGAAAGTGAAAATGAAAAATTAGACTCTTACAATAAAATAAATTGAGAAGAAATTACTATTTATAAAAAAAAATTTATGATCATTCTCTCATTTCTTCATCAAGATAAAGTATGCATCAATTATCTACAAAATAAAATCACATATCACCCTGATCGATACCAATAAAGATATGTACTTTCTAAAAAAATAGGATCATCGGATTGACTGACATCAGATGACCTATGGATATTAGATGGATGACTCTATGAATATAAGCATGTGTGCCTTTTAAAATGTTGGCCTTACCTCACTGTCAAGTCAATTAGTACTGTAAACTAAGAATAAATTCTTCGTTGTGATGGACAGTCTATCATTCATGTGAATCTCATGTCTGCAAAACCACATAGGTTGTTAAGAGAAGAATTGAATTACATTAACTATAACTCAATAACTTTCAAAGGGATGAAACCATACTCCACGCGGCCATCATTAAGAGTTTTTTATATATCATATTTATCATTCTGTGTTAGTGGTTTCATAGGTCAGTGGAAACCGTCATAGTCCTTCTGTGGATAGAGCACACATACAAATTAACAAACGTTCAATTAAATTTAACATATATGTTTGAACATTTACATTAGCTAATTGACCATTCACCTTCAGCACACCCTTTGGAGGTGATCTCTTAGTTGTATTTCTCACACCATTCCTTCTTCTCTATGACCTTTCTTGCATGTATATCCTTCGATTAAATACGTTGGAAACTTATATTCTTAAAAATATAAAAGTTATTAATTTCACCATTTACGGAGATCACCTTTACTTCTTCTCCAGAGTTGTTTTTGAGGATTCGTTTATTACCCACTGTGGAGGTGCATGTGCTTGAGAGTGGACATTCAAAAGATTGACCTTGTAGAGTTGATTGGCATGTTGAAGTCTTCGGTGGTAATGGGCTTTGCGAAGAACCCTTGAAATTATTTAACAATGTCATTTGCGGAGTAGCTCGACCTCTTACACTAGCCCACACTCGCTTATAAGTATCTATTACGCCCACCGACCTTATTTCACTTTCGCCAAGTGATTCCTTTTTATTGTTATCAAGTGTTAATGTAACTCTGATTTTCTCTATAGATTCTTCTCTCATATCCCCGACAAATTCTCTATCATCATCGTCTTTCATGGACATTTGATCGGCTAGCATCTCTAAAATCGGCATCATTTCATCGGTGACAGCAATGAAAGGCATATGCTCTTTATTATCTATATTAGCGATTCCACCTCATCTTCTTTCGAGGGCGCATGTATCCGATGATTATCTTTATTGCTTTCGAATGATTCATGAGGCAATTCACTCTCATCTTCTGTAAATGTTTCTTCATAGTTCCTCTTTTCATCATCAATTCACTACGTCAAAATAAGGAAAAAACCACTTTAGCAACAAAAAATAAACCACTGCTTAAAATAACGGTATAATATTCCACAGCTTAAAATAGTGGTGTCACTTATAAAACAGTGGTTTGTATAAGTTAAAATGCTATCACGTGCCTCATCATGTGCAACTCCATCGGGAACCTAATTCCAAAAATCCTCTCTTGTCTCTCTTTATATCTATTCCTCCATTTTTAGTTTTCATCTTCAACCGTAGCCTCTCTCCCTCTCCCTCTTCCTCTCTCTCTCTCTCCCTCTCTAAAACATGAAACCCTAATCCATTTTCTCTATTGATCCAGCAAAGGAATGCTCCGACTATAGATTCATTCGTTTGTTGATGAATTTGAGGAGGAGCGGATGTCAGATCTAGTGGAATTGAAGGAGGTTTTTGTGGAAGGATTGGAGATTCAGACTATGAGGAGTTGTAGAGGCGAGATCCAGCTACTCGAAGAGCAGATTCGGAAACGAGTTGGCTCCGTCTTCGAAGCTTGCTAAATCTGGTGGAGGCAAACAAAAAAGGAAGGTTAGTGGATCTGAAAAAACAAATTATGGGTTGATTCTCCAACGACTTCTCTCTTGCTCAAACTCCCACATCTCGTCAAAGCAATTCTAAATCTTTTTGCTCTTATCTCAGATTTCTGCAAAAAGCCTTCTCAATAGGTTTTTCTGCCCTCTAACTTCGTTTTGATTTTCAGTTTTTTTAATTATTGAATTTTATTTTTTCAATCTTTCTAGTGGATAATTCATGATTTTCAGTTTTTTTTAATTTGTGAATAATTCATGATTAATTCGGAGAACCTCAAATTAGTGAATTTTAAAAAAAAAAGTGAATTTGGATGCAATATGCATAGCACTGCAGATGCTACCTGAGAGCCATTGGAATCACTAAGTGCAGCTGATTCCCCTTAAAGATCAATGCTTTGAATCTTGATCAGGAGTTCTTTTTTTTCCCTCCTTTACTAACCCAAAAAATATCTCTGTTTCATTTTCTAATCCCAAATTTAAGAATTTTAAGTTTAGTTGTTAGTATCGTTTACATTTCCTTTGTGAGAACTCTTTTCTGAACTCAGATCCCATTTAAACTATCACTTGCAATCTTTCCGCAGAGCTTATCCTCCTTGACAGGAAGAGACTCACAATTTTTGTCCACCATCCTCTCTTAGATATCCTTCTCTATTGGTTGATTTCATCCTTTTCCCCAAATTTCCCAACCCTTTGAGAGATCATCACATTGAGAAGCCTCCATACAAGGGTTCCTTCCACTGGCTGCATTGTTGTCATTCTCCAGTTTACCCTTCACGAACCTCCGCTCCGGTCGGTGGGCTCAACATCCTCTTTGATTCAATACATCTCGAAACTAGAAGTTTAGAGTGTTGTAGGAACCACAAAACCAGTCTCCAGTCCTCAGAATGATCGTGGCATTCCCATCATTTCATACATTGATATTAATCTCATCGTTCCACAAAATTTCTCTGTTTTAGCGAAAGTATGTTTCAAATGGATATTGGAGTAGGAATAGGAATAGACTCAAATAAGTGTCAGTTTTGTAAAGTTTAGAACTCAAAACGCTAAGGAAGACCAGTTGGCATGCATCTATGATTCGATATGTACATGCAATCCATCCCCATTCCACAAAAGAGGAGCTATTAGTGAAAATGCATTGTATACCAAGGACATAATTGGCTAGTCAAACTGCAATTTGCTTCTCCAAGTATGCCATTGTCATCTTTCACACTTTATCTTTTGTGCCTAGGTGCCTAAACTATTTCTGCCACTCAATTGAAACTGTCAAAAACTAGTAGTCAAGCTGAACTAAAGCTTATTTTTGCTATTTAGATGGGGAAGATAATCCACATTGATAGACATTTTGATTGATAAACATGTTTGTATTCGCAACATTTTGAAAAGGTTTATATGCTGTGATCGTTCTCCCAAAGTAGTCACCTTTCTTCTTCTTCTTCTTCTTCTTCTTGATAGTGCCTAGCGACAACTACTCACCGTATGCAATGATACATCTATTGAGCGTCGGTTTAACTGTAGTATGTTCTCAGTTCGTTTAGATCATCAGGATCTGATTTTGGGTTTATACAGTTACGATGAAGTATCTATTGACCAACCATTTTAAGGATTTACCGAATAAATTAGCATCACGATTACATTGCATGCTTTTCAATGCTTTAGTTTGAACGATAATTTTCTTTGATGTATTATATAATTTATAAACCTTAGGTGCTTGAAATGAAAATTTTATGTATGTGGTAGAAATCATTAGTGCGGCAATTCTTGCAACTGATTCTACAAACCTGAGACAGAACTTTTCCAGCGACACCACTTCTTAAAAATGCTGCTCTTAACAGTAGTGCTTTGCAAAAATCACTTTTTTAAAAAGTTGAGCCACGCCAAATAGGACCTTAGTTGCTTGGAGGGTTCATTTGGCTGAGCTATAGTGTCTTAATTGGTTCTATCTGTTGCGACTGAGTCTCAGTTCAACTTCTCTAACGGGGCTACATCTGTTTCACCATTAGTTGGCCTAGTCTCTACTGGCATTGATTCATCAATTACCTAGGGACAAAAATGAGATGACTTTTGTGAGTTGAGAGTAGAGGGTTCATATTTAGGAGAGCTAGGAGCCTGGGATTGACATCTCAACCTTGAAGTTGAGGTTGTGATTCAACCTTCTGGTGAGGTAATGGGCTTAATTCTGAGATCTTAAAGTCATCTAGTATCTAGACTTAGTGTGGATGCTTGCATTGAGCTGATAAATTGAAAATTATTTTTTACTATTTCAATTTTTCTAAATCTTATATGGATCAAATTTAAGATAGAACTTAGATACCGATTTCCTTAAATGTTGTTCAGAACTGGGCAAGCCACTTTCATCTGCTGTGGGCTTTTATATATCCGGCATTTGTTTCAAATTTGAATAATAGCTACTACAAATGTTGTGAAATGAGACGAGAGGAGATTGAATCACTGCTAACTTGTGATGTTTCACTGAATTTTGATGGTTGATTTTGAGGGCCATTCCTTGATTATCTTTTTTACAAGATTACTCTGATCATATCTTTTAATTTTCCAACCCTATTACCCTCCTCGATTGGAATTTGGGATCCCATGCCTTCCATTATGAAAACATGTGGTTTAAAATAAAAGATTTCCATAATAAGGTCGTAAAGTGATGCTCATTTTGGGTAGTAAATGTGAGTGCAAAATATAAATTTAAGATTAAACTCAAGAACCTCAAGGAAGAATTAAACAGTTCCACTAAAAGAGCAATTCAAGCAAATGAATAAATTTGTAGGCTGCAGGAACTTGGAGTATGTTGGTTAAAGGAAGGTGAAAAAAAATAATACAAAGGACACCAAGTTCAATGGTGCCATAGCAAGACATGAAGGGGGAAAAACTGCATAAGGAGTTTATCACTATGTGTTATCAGTTGGTTTGGATGTTGGAGTTGCTTTCATGGCTGTATTGGCATACTTTGAAAATTTTCGGAGAAATTTATCACTATGCCACCGTCCAAAACCGAAATCAAATTGGAGTCAGTACATTTTCGTTTCTGAATCGGTTTCCGATTCGAACCAGTTCATTTTTAAATCGGAGTCGATACACACATCTTTGATTTTTAGATTTTTTCATTTGAAGCTTTCCAACATTTGTTTTTTTTCATAGGTAAGCATTGTTGATAGGTAAGCATGTAGCCTCAATGCTACATGCGTGAGGGCATCGTCACTAGGGCAAAAGGCCAATCTCGCTTTCCCATACTTGTTTCCATCTATTACCGTTAAGTAGGGTCAAAGATAACCGTGTCATAACATTTGTGGTAAATCAAGGGTTTCACCGTTTGATGCAAGGAGTCTTTTAGTACTAATCTTGGGGCAATGGTCAATTCTAACCTGGTTGAACTGGATTTTACATCTGCAGCCCTAGGAAATAGGAGAAACTTGATTGTTCAAGGACATATGTTCGAATCCAACCGAGAACCTGACCCAACCTGGTTAAAACCCTCTATGTTTTTATTTTTATTTTTATCAGTAAGCTTGAAATTCCAAGGTCCTCACCCCTTTCTATTGCCAAGAAAGAGAAGGAATACACCAAAATTTCAATATGACGAGGATACACTGAGAGCTAATGGAGCTTAGGCATTTTCATAATTTTTGGTTTATGCCACTCCGAACCAAAACGGAATCAAACTAGAATTGATTTGGTACGAATTGATATTCATCCATTACAAATTTGCACAAGCTACCTAGAATTTCGTTCTCCAATGGTTTCAGGTGATTGGCCATTTGAGGAACTTTAGGTGGGGAAGTAGGAGAAGAGCTATTTGGAATTTAACTCCACTTGCTCTGTTTTCGATAATCTGAAAAGTGAGGAACAGTCCGGGTCATTGACAACAAAGAATCGGATTTGGAGGGTACTAGCTAATAGTTTTCGAGCCAGTTCGATCCGATTTGCTCAGTTTTTGGGTTGGGTTCTAGTTTTAGGTCAAAACTTGTGACCCTACGTGCATCTAAACAATAAAAAAGAATCAAATCGGAGGGAAGTCTAAACTATTCATGCAATATCCGGTAAAATCACGGAGAGATTTCAGCAATATAAATAAAAAGGGTTAATGACTTATCAGGCGTCTCTCGCATGCATGTATGTTATTGTGGACCCGACTCTCCTGATCATCATTGAAACACTGAAATGGTGTCTAAATGATCTTACACTATCAATGGTTTAAGATGTGGGTCATCCATATATACCATCAAAGGGTTAGATTATAGATTGAAGTGCCATAGGCCCAAAATGGTGTTTTGGAGAGATTTAAATCATCCGATTTGTGAGCTATAATGCCAACCATTGTTTTCAGTTTTAATGACTGATATTAAAGTTTATCGATCATATGGTTCACATCCACCTATAGGCATGTTTCTTTGGGCTGAGACATGCTCCAATGATAGATTGCCACTAGGACAATTTAGATGGATCACAAATGTGAGCCACATGCAATAGCTTAAAAATTGAGCCTGGTTCCCAAAGACTTCTCGCTATATCTACTTGAAATGAATACTTTTCGAACATTCCCAGATTAATATAATCTTCACCACAAGTATGTGAAAGCACGTTTTCGTTAATTTATCTGTTTCAGTTTTAATTTAACTTAAATATACTATTTAGATGTAGCTTGTTAAAGTTTAAAACCCGACACACAACTCCGAGTCAATGAAGGCTTGAGACCTGAGTATAACAACCCAAACTCAGTCGCTTAATAATGAACAATTCTTTTGGCTTAAAAAATTACGTTTGTAATCCAATTTTACCTTGCAAGTACTCACATTCTTTTGATAGTTATCTTTTTTTTATTTAGAGAAAGTTACCTATATTAATTCAATCGGTTTCAATTGAGTCTAGCTGACTTGCTCAGTTTAGCATAGTATCAAGTTCTTAAACAGTGTGTGTTTTCATAATAATGTTCCATTAAATTAGTTCTTCCTAATTAGATGATTCTTAGTATAACTGAAGCATTCAAAATGTGCAAAACTTGTGATAAACTGGCAAAAACTCTTAAAAAACATGACTGTGTTTAGTGGAATCAAACCGCAATTGTTCTGATTAATGTAGTTACTAAGGTAAAATATTATCATTATTTTTACGATTTCTTGTCCTTTCTTCTACAAATTCTTACCTCATCTCATTTCTCCGTGGTGTCTCTTTTTTCGGTCGAAAGTGAAGGCGAAAAAGGAATAAACTAAATGCTTATCCTGTTCTTACCAAATTTGTGACAACTTATTAGATTTGATGCATTTCTAAATTTCTAGGTGATGGAGTCGGATCAAGCAAGCAAACAGGACACATTCGGAACAGCCAAAGCGGTCATCTCGTGCTTCCAAAAGTTGGGTGTCTCATTTGAATTGGATCAGGTGTGTTGGATACACTGCAGATTAATTATATTTGTAGCTTCCGAGGAAGATACATTATCTCCAAATCAATGTCAAAACTTGTTGATTAATTTGAGAACTTGGCTGAGTATACTAGGTACAGCTAGGAGCCAACTATCTCAGAACTTGTTTCATATAAAATAAGCAAGTTTTTTATTAATTCTTCTATAACTTGGAAATCAGAAGTTTTGAGTTCTCATTGCTCTGAATCATGGCAACATCCCCCGGCCTTAAGAATAAGGGTTAATGGGAGCGCCCCATTCTTGTACAAATAGCACTTTTGATCACTTTTAGGTCATGACACGCTTTTTTGACCAGTGCAAGCTGACTAAACTTTGTATGAATTTTGTTCAACAAAAAATACACATGCATCAGAAGATTCAAACCATTTGATTTGGGAACTTTAATATAGACCATTATTCATATCCAATGTAGGGGTTTTGTGCTAAAATTGGTTGGCAGAGATCTTCGAAGGAACATTTTTTTTTCGGGCTGAGTTGAGTTCAAATGATGGGCTGCAATTTCGTTGAACTTTTTTTTTTTTTTTTTACCAGATCCCTAAGAATAGTTGTGACAAATAATTTTTGCTACAAATAAATATTTAAATGTGGGTTTTCTTTCAAGGTTAACAAGAATAACAATGATTTCAATCCATTATTCAATCCTCTTTTCTCTAATTTTCCTTTGACAATATCTCTTTCTTGTTAATAGATACAACAGATTAGGGACCCCCGAAAGCAGCTCGAGATGGTGGGTGTTCCCGAGGAGTATCTGTCTGGGCATGCGTTTCATATGTACCATCTCACGTCACCTGATTAGACATGGGTGCTAGCCTTGTGAAGCAAGTTGCTATTGCCCACCAATGATGTTGCAGGAGATGGTAAATTTTTAAAGTATCTTATAGAGTTTCTTCTAAGCTTATTCTCTCACTTTATTGCACTTGTGTTCGGCTGTGTGTGTGTTTTATATCAATGGGATTGATTTATTTGTTTTTTTTTCTTCTCCTTTACTTTTTAATATTATGTTTTCTTTTGTAGTGTCAAAGTTCTTGTATAATGAACCGCCCTTGGGGTTTATCTTTTGTACTTTCATCTGTTGGCAGGTACTACTTGTGCCACTGTCCTCACTCTGGCAATTTTTGCTGAGGGGTGCAAGTCTGTAGCAGCTGGAATGAATGCTATGGATTTAAGGAGTGGGATCTCAATGGCGGTTGATTCTGTGGTAACAAACTTGAAGAGCAGAGCACGGATGATTAGTACATCTGAAGAAATAGCTCAGGTTCGATCCAAATCGAGTGGAGCAAATTCGTTTGCTCATAGGGGAAGATCGTAGTTGGAGGGGGAAGAAGAAAGCGGAGGCCTTTCTTGCTGCCGCAAACAATAGCGATAGTAGTCACATTGTTCATGTTCCTCCTAGTACCGATGCACTTCCTGATGTGCTTATTAGTTAAATGGCTAAAATTTACTTAAAGGTTACTTTTGACATTTTTAGTATTTAGATTAATTGGTATGCATTTTAGATGACACGGTTCATCTTCCATTGCAGTACACCAATATTCACAGGTGAGGGGGAAGAAGAAAGCGGCTTTGTTGCTGCTACAACAGTTGGTGGTTCTGGTATAGATTTGGTGTGGACCCTAACTTAGATCCTGAGCTTGCTCTTTCTCTTAGAGTTTCAATGGAAGAGGAGAGAGCAAGGCAAGAAGCTGCTGCTAAAAGGGCCGCAGAAGATACTAATAGGCAAGAAAGGGCAGGGGACCCGACTTTTTAGGAACAGGTTCAGCTGTTGGTTTAGGTCCAACAGGTAATTCTATCTATTTTCATATACCAATTCTTCAGTAGCTATTGGTTTAGGTCCTAAACCAAGAGCCAGTGATGGATCTGAACATTTTTATGGTTGTTTGAGGAACATAATGTTATGGAATTCCTGGTTCTTGCTGGTGACCATTGCAAAATTCACCATTCAGTAGTTGGGATGGATCTAAGCATTGGCCACCTATCCCTTGGGTTCGAGAACCCTACTCAGTAAGCATTGGCCACCCATCCTACAGATTTTGTCCTAGTGCTCTGGATGTGTGAAGTTCTATTTAGTACTAGGGTTATATCTTATAGCTATCCCCCGTTACTTAGTTCCCCTAATATGAATATCTGTTTGTTGCTAAAATGTTAATAACTTTCGTTTCTGAACTTTAAACTTCATCTCTAATAGGTCTCGTCAGAAATCGCATCATGTTCTTGTTTTACAAAAGAATGTTTTAAAAAATTCGATCATACGCTTGTTTTATTTCTTATTTAAAACTTTTATAGTTAGTTT
Organism: Chloranthus sessilifolius; assembly: GCA_021018995.1. NCBI lineage: Eukaryota > Viridiplantae > Streptophyta > Magnoliopsida > Chloranthales > Chloranthaceae > Chloranthus > Chloranthus sessilifolius. Next base: position 34,139,569 of record CM037593.1, read on the forward strand.
GCTAGTAATGCCTTCCAAGCTCCATTTAATCCAAAGTTTTATAATATGATGATTCTAGATCTGCTCTAATATTTAGCTATTTTGATCCACTTTTGTAAGATTCCTGTGAAAATTGTTCTATTTAATCTTCTCTATAGAATAAGCCTTGCTTCTTCTTTAGTATCACAGATCTGTGATTCTTCTTCATAAGTTGATGTAGAGTATGATTCAAAAGCAATCTCTGTTAATTATAAAACATAGACAACTGTACTAGATCTTTTGGTGGCTGTAGAGTAAAAGGTTACCATGTTGGGTATACCTCAAAGTTTAAGGCTTTTGTTCTATTTTGATGTTTAGAGAGACATGTAAATTAGTGGCATAAGTATTAAGCGTTAAACTGATATCTCATACATTGATCTAACTTTAGGTGCTAAGTTAGATCCTTTATTTTAAGATGATAGATCACTATTGAAGCAGCTATAAAATTTTGTTAGCTGTTATGGCCATGACTATAACTTGACTAACAAAATTTTGTTATCTCACATCAGACTTTAGCCATGGCACCGGCCTTAAAATTTCCTCAGCACTACCCAACCACTTTCGAACCAATACCTTAGAAATGTGATTTGAACCCATGCTCTTTCGTGTTTTAGTATTTGTAATGTACATCTTTCATATCAAAATCTAGTAAGATTCAGGTTCATATCTGCGATTTCTAGGTTTTTTTTCTTCGTTTATTAAGTTTTTTTTTATTTTTTTGGCAGACGATCAATCAATGCATGTAATCATGTAGCATTATAACACTGCCCTCTTGACACCATTTATAGCAATTTCATCAATGCTGTAAATGGACGCAAAGTCCATGGACCGCTTTAACCATTGCCAAACGCTACGGTGGATACATTTAATAAGGGGTCTGTCATATGTCCATTGTCTGATATTCTGATTGTTGCTGTATGAGTGCATTCTTATGATGGTTTTTGCCTTAATATTTCTAGTCAAGTTTCATGTAGTTCTATAAGAATGGGACTTTCTATGGTCCAATCCCTTTTATTTAATTATTTATTGATTGGAAGGCGTGTATGATTTATTAAAAGTGGATCTATATCAGAATATAATGAAGCATAGATATTTGGTTACTCAGCATATGGTACATCTATTCTTATTGTGCTTTGAGGCTATTGAGAAGAAGCATACATGATATGGCTTTTCTACCTTTTTTTGGTTTTTTTGTTTTCCTTTTTTTCAATCTTGTTTTATTATTTTTTATGCTCTTCCATAATATTCTTGAAGTCCACGATCACATCTTGAAATTGTCTTCAAAAGAAAGAGAGAAAGGGCGGAGAGGACCAAAGCAGAGGACTTTGATGCCAAGGAAGGCGAGTTACTTAAAGAAGACAATGAGCAAGAAGAGGAAGTCTTTGATCAAGTTTGTCTTCAAAATTTTCAATTAGTTATTATGTTTTATTTTTTATAATTTTATTTAATGAAATTTTGTTACTTCTGTAGTCTTGAATCAAATTTTGCATACAAAAGTCATTCATGTGTTCTTAACCTCGAGATTCTTTTCTAAATACAGGTTGGTGACTACTTGGGTACTTTGATCAAAATACTCGAGGCTTCTTTCTTGCCTTTCTTTGATGAGCTTTCTTTATAAATAACACCTAAGTGGGTAAGTTTTCATACAATGTATGCCTATATATATATATATATATATTCTTTATAATGGTGTTTTAGGATGATTGAGCGTACTTTCCAACTTCTGCACTCATGATTGTTAAAATTATTTTCCGTGATGAATATTAGGTTTTTTGTTTATATGTTTGCGACTTTTGAGTTCGTACTCTCCTTCAATTGTGACTAGGTGAAATCCATATGTTCCGTGATGAATATTATTATACAAATATGCCATTTGGTCTTTATTTTTCAGAGGTACACATACTACTCTTCTTGCAATGGATTTGTATCGTTTTCTTTTGAAGCTTATGAATCTTGAACTTGATGAACAGGCTACGATTTGTGTTTTATGAGACGCTAGTTTACAGGGCCAATCTCAATGCAAATTGGAAACATTCCCACTCTCAAAGCCCTGTATGTGTTCAAACTTTTGTGAATTGAATTTGGAGCTTGATCCAGTGCTAATCTTGTTTAGGGTTCTAGAGTTCAACCAGTTTTCTGGTGATCTTCCTCCATGACTTGGGGCCCGGCGGCATGGAGCGAATGTAAGGCCTCTCTTTGATCCTTATATGTGATTTTGATTTACGGGGTTCACTATAATTGGTGTTTCTATGACAATCATGGTTGACTATGGCTCGTCTGCATGCTTTAATTTCATCGAACAAGTTTACGGGAGTTGTTGCGTAGCCGCTTGCAAATCTAACGAACTTGTAGGACTTGTATGTGTACATAATTTATTATTATTGTTTTTTTAAGCTAGCGATAGTTCGAGATTTGATTTTTTTTTCTTTTTGGGCACAATGCAGTCGAATAAGTGATAACCACTCTACTGGAAAGATGCCCGATTTTATTCAAAACTGGATCCATCTCAAAAAATTGTAAGCATTCTTATTCTTTAATTTTTTTTGCTCCTTATAGAGAATATATTCTGAATTTGATTAATTATTTCTTCCATTAACAGAGCAATTCAGAGCAGTGGTTTGGAAGGGCCTATTCCTTTGTCCATTTCGGCTTTGAGTAGTTTAACTGACATGTGAGTAGATCCTTCTTAATTTGTATTGCCCTTTTTTAAAGGTTGTATAGGATTTTAAACTAGATTCGGTGTGTTTTTTATACACAGGAGGATTAGTGACATGAATGGAATGGAATCAGCTTTCCCACGATTGCCAAATCAGGCGGCGATGAAGACACTGTGAGTTAAATGCTTCTTCTCTTTGACGTGCAGTGCTATTGAAGTAGGCAATTAATAATTTGATTATGTGGTGCAGGGTATTGAGGAATTGTAATATTTCGGGAGAGATTCCTCCATATGTTGGACAAATGACGAATCTGAAAAACTTGTAAATTTTTTTTTATTTTCCTCGTTTTTTTTTTTTTTTTTGACATCACAGATTCAATCCCAGCTTACTTATCAAAATAACAAACCTACCTTGTAAGTTGATCCTAATAGAGAAAACAAATATGTTCTTCAGTAGATGTCACTCTTATTTGCTTGCTTTACTACTTGTAAGGAAGATATTGTGGTGCAATGAAATGCAGAGTTCAAGTCAGTTTTTAGGGACTAAACTGCCTAACTCATGCCAAAAGAAAATAAAAAGTTGATGGCCTTTCTTGTTGGCAAACAAAATTATTAAAGAGGCATAAAAAGTTCATTGAGTTATAGATCTTAAGACTTATGATTGAGTTCGATTATGATCTATGTTCCTATTGTTGAGAAAGCATCAATTGGGAAATGGCGATCCTAGAAAATCGAGGCCATGAACCTTTATAGAAATTCTGTTAAGAACAGTGACCTATTGTTTTCATATGCCCAGAATTTGGATCTCTTATCACATTGAAATGAAGGTAGCATATGATCTTTGTTTAGTTGTATTCTAAGATTAACTTTTTTATTACATGCGGTTGCGAGGAATTAACATTTTGTATGGAAGTTATAGTAAACTATGTGAGCTTCTCTATGGATGCAAATTTGGATAAATATATAGGAAGCATCAACGATACTCTCTTGGTTGTTCTGATTGCCTGCTATCTATTGTTGGATATAAAATATCCATGAACAGATATGAACTGCCACAAGATGATCAAATTTATTCAGTCCACTCAGTTTATCAATAAGGATATTCATATGTATCATAGTGAAAACAACACCCCTACATTGGCACGGATGTCTAATTTGAATGAGGAGCTTGGGCATGTATTTTTAGTCGGCTTTCTTTTTTATTTATCGCTAAAGACTATATAGCCTGTTGCAAATTGTCATTTGTATCTTGTTTATATGTTCTTGTGGCCGGTAATTTAATTTTAAAATTCGTAAAGGGTTTGAGGTATCCTTTAGATCTGATTTCCTTCCCTGGGGTAAGTGGAGTACATATTCTCTGATAAGACCGGAACCTTAACATGAAATCTAATGGAGTTATTCAAGTGTTCAATTGGTGGAGAGGTGTACGGAACTGGTATCACTGAAATAGAAAGGGGTGGGGCTCAAAGAAATGGTTTGAGAGTTGATGAGGTATGTTTGCTTATGTTTTGGTAAAAAGTGCATATATTTTCTTATAATGTAAATTTAATTCACTTTGCTAATTTCTTTTAGGTAAAAAAATCAGCTACTATTGTACATGAAAAGGATTTCAATTTTGATGATGCTAGGCTAATGCGTGGTGCTTGTTCTTGCAAGGTAGATCAATCAGTTGAAGCAAAGAGAACAAATGACATGTAGCTATATATTTTCTTATTGAAAAAATATTGTTAAGTACATTCTTACATATGTGGAACTAGATGTTGTATTTTTTTAATGCAACCCATTTTAGAACAAAAATGTCATTGTAAATATTTAATTGCTTAATATCATAAATATTTAATTACGTTCTCCTTTTGATTTCAGGCGAAGCTTTTCGATTTGAAGCTCACCTTAAACGGATCACTAGGGGACGGGGATACTTGGCAAGAGAGGCGAAACATTTTTTTTTTTTTTTTAATTATGAAAATAGGTCATGGGGTCCTTAGATTATTAACTCTCTTTCTTTTCTTCTTTTTTTTTTTGTTTGAATAAAAAGATTGAGCATGTAAAGTTTAAAATATTTGGTTGATTTGAAAGGTTGGATCATAGGTTGAGATGCAATCTTTTGTTTGAATAAAAGAATTGAGCATCTATTTTATTTATTAATGGCATTGAATGATCTGCATTTGAGTTGAATAGATGCGTTTAAATATAAGATTAATAGCTTTTTTTTATATAATTTTTTTTAAAGCATTAAAAAATTGCATTAAAAAAAAAGTATTATAAAAAGCATAAAAAAAATTGCATTAAAAAAAACATAAAAAATATATTATTTAAAAAAAATTTGCATAAAAAATTGTCGATGTAATTTTTTTTTTTAAATATATATATTTTTTTAAAAAAATTTGCATAAAAAAATCACTGCCCTAAACAGTTGTAAAAAAAGAAGTGGTTTTTTTTTACCACTATACAAGACAGTGGTTTATGAAGTTCATAAACCACTGTCTTGTATAGTGGTAAAAAAAAACCACTCCTTTTTTTACAACTGTTTAGGGCAATGGTTGTTTGAAAAAAAACCACTATCAAAGACAGTGGTTTTTTGAAAAAATCACTGTTTGAGGCAGTGGTTTTTTTGGCTTTTTCACGTAGTGATTATCTTAGAAGTACGACTCGTTCCATTAGTACGAGGGTCAATAGTGATCGACTCTTGTTTCATGGGCATACATGCATTTTGACTAGCTTTATTTCATTTACAAGTATCTCGAGAGACTTGCATATTTTCCTTGCCCTTCACGTTACTATCCCAAGGGACTTGCACTTTTTTCTTGCCCTTCACGTCACTATCCTAAGGGACTTACACTTTTTCCTTGCTTTTCACTTCCCTATCCCTCGTTGGGTTAGTTGAAGGACTTATATTTTTGGAGTCATTCTTTTCAGTAAAATTACTTATTCTTTCCGCATCTTTATTACAATTGGGAGAGAATTTGAATTCGTACTATTTACGTTGGCCCTATTTTGCAATAGTAACCTATTAGTTAGATTTTCAAGACATTGTAACAAATAATAATAATTTCTATTAAGTAGCCTACCTTCAAAATTGTTATCTCTAATTCTAATAATTTTAGGCCCTTTCTTAGATTACTGTTTAACTTCTTATGTCATTGCATTTGATGAACAAGTTTGTTGTTGGACTTCTCCAACACTGTGATGCGACTACCTTGTTCTTTAAAAGACATTTCTAGGAGTTGAAGATGATTGAATTCGCAACTAATATAATCATTAATCCCATCCTGGATCACATCTTCTAATAATTTACAATTGGTGAATTCAAATTTTGAAATTATCTGTGGATAGTTATCAGGAGGGTGAGACCAAGTTATCAGAAGAAGCAATTTCTTCATTTACTCATAGCTATAAAATAGAATTGGTTGAGGTTAACACCAATAATACCTTAGGATTATTAGGCTCCGTAAGGTAATACTTCCGATGATTACTTTTTACAGAGGTATACTTCGTATATCTTGAAAAATCATCGATAATTGAAGTTGGTGTTATAGTCGGAAAGTGCTCGTATGCCTAAATCTAAAATAAATCACAAACTAAAGATTTGCTAGGGAATATGTGTCTTATGCGGTAAACGGTGTACAAATTGATAACGTTCGCAAAGAAAATAGCTAACCTCCAATGTAAAGGTACAACCAACAAGATTGGTATGCACACCGCATCTCTTAAAATTTAAAGCAGTAAATTGAATGGAGTTTAACAAACATATATGAGTAACCCGTCCCCATGCAATTTTGTTAAAGTACTCAATATTATAGACTAATTTCACATACGTCTCTTCAATTGTCTTGGAGCTATTCGGTATCATGAATGTCAAAAGAATATGTAATAAGGTGAGACGATTAAAATCGACTCTAATTCTCTATACTAGCAACAGTCACTGCCTTTTATATTTCACCGACACTAATACTCCCTATCCGACCAAAATATTTCGTAAGAAATAAATTAATGTCTTTATTTTCGACATTCAAACCTTCCCCAGAGTTCTAGAGATAATTCTAACATGCTTAAGACCAAGTAAAGCGAGCATTTCTAGCAAGGAAAAATCGCAGTACGCTTGTCAATGGAGAACCTCTCAGACTCATAATCAAAATTTTCTATTAATATGTATATCAACTTGTTCATTGTAGGAATATCTATTAGACGAAGAAGATGCTTCACTGCAGTTGAACTAAGAGCTTCAAGCTCTACAGGCAATAAAACACTTATAAGAGTAGAGACCTTAAGGGTAGAATATGCAATTTTATCCTCCTGTGTACAAGTTATAACATTACATTATAATTAATTTATGAATATGTGTCAGAAAGTTTTCAAATAAATAAATGCATTTATAATTTACCATGAGTGAATTCAGCCACAAGACCGTTCTTAGAGAAATATGACCTCTTTAAAGACTACGACAATCTCATAACAGACCTAACATAATTCGTACAAAAAATCAATAAATATACTTATAACAATAAACAAATTTCCCTAATATTAACTATCATATTTCCTAATAAACAAATTTCCCTAATATTAATAACATAAACAGTTTGTCGTGAGTGACAAAGTATATGACAGAAATGGTCTTATATGAGACGGAAATTATTTTTATATGTGTCCCCTATAAATAGGGTAAATAGGGGATAGTTGGGACCCCGATCTGTAATTATCTCTAAAAATAACCATTTATGAGTTTAGGGCAGCATTACTATGTTTCTATCTACCTCAAACTTGCATTTAATACAAATGATAAGTATTTAGGGCATCATTACTATATTTCTATCTGCCACAAACAACCCATTCATTAAAACAAAGATTCAACATTTAGGACAACATTACTACGTTTCTGTAAAACTCAAATAAGTCATTCGCTAAAATAAAGGTTGAACATTTAAGGCAACATTACTACAACAGTGTTTTATGATTTACTCTTATCAGTTTACCAGGCAGTTGGAGATGTGCACGCAAAGATGTACGTGATCAGAAGAAGATGAGGCGTTGGCAGAGTTGAAGGTTTACAGAGACAGCAACATCAGACTTCTCCTTGTTGCTTCACGAAAATCAGCGGCAAGAGAGGAGGGTTTGCAAATCTTTGTTCATTGCTTTAAAAAAAATTCATATCTTTATAAAGTTCAAATAATGGAACAACACTCGAGTTTTATGGTTCTGTAAAATGAAGAGAAGATGAAGAGAAGAGAACCCACTCGTCGGCAAGAAGATGAATAGAAGAGAAAACACCAACTTTCTTTGATAGTTATGGAAGGATAAATGTTTTAGTAAATTTCTGTTAGGGTATTTTGATCCTCTAATAGTTTAATTGAAAGAAAAGAAAAGACATGTGCAAATTTTTTAGACCCTTCCAAGTAAATAATAAAAGAAAGTTTAGGGTCAAGACCTTGCTGAGTCATTTCCATGAAGTTAGGACCGGTGGATAGATTACAAAGAGTTGGGACTGGGTAATACACCCTTAATAATATTCCATTCAAATGCAAAACATTCAATTAAAAAGTTCAAACCTTTTTTAATTGTGGAATGACCCAGATTCAATTATAAATGTTTCACGTGTCAAACATTTTGATTAATTTATTTATAAACATACATTCTTTGGCTCGATATGTGTTTTATAATTTATATTTCATAGGGAACCTTTTAGATAAAAAGTGTAAACTTCATTCCACAATTGGGTTTCGAGATCCATATGTATCAAAGAAAGAGCCGGGCTTCCAATAGTAGGTCCGATATAGAAATGGACTAGCTCCGATTAGTAAGCAGTGCCGGATATGTGCTAGTTCTAAAAGCCCGACTAAAAGTTAACTCGTTAAATCTCAACCTGAACTCGATCAGACTCCATCAGGTAAATTATTTTATATAGAAATTGTGAAATTGCCAAGTGGCCCGAGGTCTGATCCAACTTGTTATGGGTCGAGTGTTGGCTTAGGTAATTTAAGCTCAGTTTATAAATGAGCTGGCCCATTCATGTCAGGCCCAATTAATTATCGGGCCAGGTATAATCGGGCCAGGTATAAGCTAACTTCAAAAAGCTCCCTTATAATCAGCCAGTTTAAGGCTCAATCCGAACCCGTCCTTGCCCATTGAGACCCCTACATGACTATATCCGCTGTACAAGTGATATTTATATCCTAGAAGATTCTAGAAAGTACGGATTGAGAGACAAATGGATGCACAATCATATGTCAGAAAGATCTAAGAAATTGACACATCTCCAGAACTTTCTCTTGATCCCCAATATAGTCACTCTGTTTGCTTCAGCTGCCGTTCTCAAACAGAATCATGAGGGTCCCAGAAGAGAAACCCACCATGTTGAATTGCAAATACGAGAACCAAAGAAACGCGAACCAACAAATCAAGCAATCAACTCAGTCAATCCCTTACCCATTTTGAATATGGAAGATACCTGAAACACATTTTACAGAGCCCCTGAATGAATTGGAACCTGTTTTCCTTCAGCAAACTCAAAAACCTCGAAAACCCAGATCACATTACCAAAACAATCCCAATTTCGAAGATGAATTCTATCTGAAACCATCAAAATCTGCAAACCCAAATCAGATAACCAAAAACCCACTTCATAGAGATCCTCTTTTCTGACAGAAAACCAAAAATCCAGCAAATCAATCCCTATTTCGTCTCATCACTAACAAATAGTTCGAATTGTAAAGATGAATTTTATCTGAACACATCATAATCTTCAAACCCATTCATTTCAGTGTCAATTCAACACTCTTCAACTCCCCTGTACTCATAATTCTCTCTCTCTCTCTCTCTCTCTCTCTCTCTAGTAATGGAAGTTGTAATTACTGTGAAAGAAGAGGAGATTATTGGTGCTTCTTCAATGCTATCTCCACAGCCAATGGAAGGCTTACACGATGTGGGTCCTCCACCATTCTTGACCAAGACATTCGAGATGGTCGAGGACCCTGCAACTGATTCAGTGGTGTCGTGGAGCACAGCTCGTAATAGCTTCGTTGTCTGGGATTCCCACAAGTTTTCCACCAATTTGCTCCCTAGATACTTCAAGCACGGCAACTTCTCTAGCTTCATTCGCCAGCTCAACACATATGTAAGTTTCCAATTCTCAGTCGTCTTCACTTAATTGGTTCTAGATTGCATTAGATGTGCTTGTTTCTAATAATAATGTGGTTCATGGCTATTTTGGAGAATTGAAATTTCTTTTTTTTTTTTTAAAGAATTACTTGCCAAGTTGTTGGTTTTTTATTTTTGATTTATTTCATTTTTTTTCTAGTGATGAATTCAAAGTTATATTGATTTCCTAGAGAGGAAAAAATCCCAACTCTTGCAAGTATTTTTATTTAATAATGAATAGGGACTTACATAAAGCTATATTTTTCAATTGTTGACTGTAAGTTGAGAATTTATTTTATTTTTTTCAATTTTCCAGTTTGGAAATCTGATTTTGGATACTCTTGTAGTGTGGTGAAGGTTCTGGGTTCTTCTAATATTTGTGTTTTTCTGTAAGAATTGCCTCTTTTTGTGAAGGCGAGCTCAAGAATCTGCTAACTGCTAAGTTATCAGCTAAGTTATTGCAGTTTTCTGTAGTTTTTGGGCAATATTTCTACTAAATTGGGTATTCTGGAATCTGGATCTCAGTTGACATGCATTCCGCAACATGCTTTTTTTTTTTCCTTTTGTTTTGTTTTGTTTTTTTTTTTTCTGACAAGTTTCCGTTATATATATATATATATATATATATATATATATATATATATATATATATATCAGCTATTTAACCTACCCTGCACAGTGAAGGTTAAATAGTGCAAAATTGTCTTTCTAATATTGAATTCTGGAGATTTCTAGTAAAACTGAGATTCCATTTACTGTAAGTTCTTTAGGAGGGAAAAATTCTGACGTGTGTTTTAGTGGCTTATTTTATAACTTTTTAGCTTTTGGGTACCAAAAAAAGTTGCATCCTAATCCTATTCATGAAAAGAGATGCTATTTTTAGCTCAAGTGTATCTGATATGAATCCGATATGCATAGGATACATCCTATTCATAAAAAAATGCCTATCGTATCAGATACATCCGATATGTATCTGATATGAACCGGACAGAATACCAAATTCCCTTTGGGCACATTTTTTTAAATATTTACAAATTAATACCTGGTCGATATGCCGATATATATCTCTCCTTTTTTTTGTTTTGAAAGGTATATATATCGCTCTTTAAACCATGGTTTCAACTATTTTCGGCGATTCAAGATCATTTTCTTTGCTCAGTTTTTTTAAATTTCAAGCACTAGATTTTGCAAATTTTTTGCTTAATATAAATTCTTGGTAATTCTATCATCCTGTGCTAAATATAAATTAGCTTTGGTGATTAAATTCACTAATATTTATTGCAGGGTTTCCGAAAAGTTGATCCGGATCGATTGGAGTTCGCGACCGAAGGGTTTTTGGGAGGCCAAAAGCATCTCTTAAAGAACATCAAGAAGAGGAAACATGTCATTCGGAACATGCAACAACAGGGCATGGGAGCTTGTGTGGAATTAGGGCAATTCGGGCCTGAAACCGAAATTGATAGATTAAAAAGAGATCGAAATATGTTGATGATGGAAATCATGAAACTAAGGCAGCAACAGCAGAAGTCTCATGCTCAGCTAGTCAACGTAGAAAAATGGTTGAACAGTACGCAAAGACAACAACAACAGATGATGGCCTTCTTAGCAAGAGCCTTAAAAAACCTGACCTTTATTCAGCAAGTAATTCAGCCTAACGAGGTAAAGAGGAACGAATTGGGTGGGATCAAAAGGAAACGGAGGTTAACAGCGAATGAAAGGTCAGAGAATTTGCAAGCCGAAGTGATCTCGGCCATGGGAACTCGAACAATAAGCTCAATTCAACAGACCCATGAAGAAGTTTCAATTGAATCAGAGATGGAGCGATTATTTTCTACTGTCGATAACAGACCAGGCTGTCCCGGTAAAGAGCAGATGGCTGAAGGTTCAGATTCGGGTTCTCTTAATGACATAGTATGGGAAGAATTATTGAAGGACATATTTGCAGGTAGCAATGAAGAAGGGGATTGTTCCGAGATTGAGGTCGAAGTGGAAGAATTATCTGCGGAGCCATCCGAATGGGGCGGTGAAGATGCACAACTATTGGTGGATCAAATGGGATTTCTCAAGTCATCCCGGCCCTGAAGGGAAAAAAACAATTAGTTCTTATGTTCTATGTTATCCACATCTGCAACTCAACCATGTTGTTTTATAGTAATATGGTATTTATAGTGTGGTTTGTAGAAATGATCTACTCCAGGTGGTACCTCTACAACTCATCCATGATTTTTTGTTATGAATGTTTTAATGAAAAGTGTGGTTTTTTGTTTGCTGTAAATTAATCTACAGGTAGTAGGGTTGCAATGTTACCAAAGTATGAAGGATTAGTGACGAGGATGACCGAGATGCTTCTGTTTATCTATCCTTCGTGTCAGCCTTCATGAATTCTAGTAGTTTATTCATCTTTTGTTCGTAATGGTAGTCCGGGCAGGTCAACACCACTGATCTGTTTTGATGGAACTGAATCAAAGTAAAAAATAGTTAATCGGTTTACTCGTATTTACGCCCTGAAGCACATTTGTGAGGAACTGCTTGGACTTTCTAGCTGATGTGCATTATGTGGTTTGGTTTTTTTTGTAGGCTTGATGAATATGGCTTACTGATGATATATGGGACGGCTTGAGGAATATCAATGGGGTCTTCAATCTTGGAAGCCAAGTGCTCTGTTGTATCCTTTTTACATATTAATTAGATTGGATGCTTTTTACTGCCTGCTTATTTGCTCTTATGATACTTCTTTTCACTAGTACTAATCTTGGAATCTATGGTAGATTCAAATTGATGCTAGATCATACTCATCTTATACAAATTGTTATTGCTTTGTAGCTAATTGGTTAGATGATATATTTTGGTATGACCTTAGTATGGTGGTAGATTCAGATCCATGCTAGAGATAAGTACTTGTATCATATATATATATATACACTAGTGAACCCTGCATGTGCGATGCATGTGAGAGTCGTTTGTTAGGAGAATGAATCACTACAACGTAAATTTCAAAAATCTTTTTTGCGTTTCATTTTAAATTGGGCGAACTCCTATTTAAACTTTCATTTATTTAATTTATTAAAGTACCCTTTTATCATAGGTGCATTAATCACGCACCTAATACCAACTCAAAGAAAAGAGAGTTGCAATTGGGTTGTGAACGATTGTCCCACATCGCTTGGGTCAATGGCCTTGGGCTATATATAATCTTGGGCAAACCTCACCTTACAAGTCGGTTTTGTGAGGTTGAGTTAGGCCCATGAATTTCTACATGGTATCAAAGCAGGTGACCACAGGGATGTAGGTTTCACTGTAATCGAGGGCATGCTCTTGATCATATCCTTTGGCAACAAGACAGGCTTTCTGTCTAGAATTAGAGCCATCAGCATTAGTTTTCAATTCGAAAATCCATTTGCAGCCAATGACCTTTTTGTTTTAGGGAAGGAGATCTACTGTTCATGTATGCTGTTGTAGAAGTGCATTGAACTCACTAGACATGGTAGATCACCACTCGGGATACTTGGATGCTTGTAGAATAGTTAGCGGCTGAAAATTTGGTTTTGGTGAGATATTGGTGGCTGCCAAGGTGAAGATTTTTTTCTTCTTGGAAATTTCACTTTTCAACTGTGTTTGCATAGGGTGAGAAGGTGGGTTAGAGGGTACTGTTTGTTGTTGTGGTGGAGGTGAAAGCAAAGGTTGTTGTTGCTGGGGATGGGTAGGTGATGATGAGTTTGATGTTGGTTTAATAGTTGGGGAGGGTAATGGATGGGGAGAGGGTGGTGGGGTGGGTCAATGGCCTTGGGCTATATATAAACCAGGGCAAACCTCACCTTATAAGCCGGTGTTTTGAGGTTGAGTTAGGTCCATGAAATTCTACATGGTATCAGAGCAGGTAACCAAAGGGATGTAGAGAGACACATTACACGTGAGGGGGCGTGAACGATAGTCCTAATTTGCCTGGGTCCATGACCTTGGGCTATATTTAACCTGGGCAAACCTTTACAAGCCGGTTTTGTGAGGTTGATTTAGGTCCATGAAATTCTATAGGTTGCACCGATATTGTAGTTTCTTTTTTGACAGAAAACCAAAAATCCAGCAAATCAATCCCTATTTCGTCTCATCACTAACAAATAATTCGAATTGTAAGGATGAATTTTATCTTAGAACATCATAATCTTCAAACCCATTCCATTTCAGTGTGAATACAACACTCTTCAATTCCCCTATACTTATAATTCTCTCTTTCGTTGTCTCTAGTAATGGAAGCAATCATAAAGACTTCTTCATGCAAGTCACCATCCAGAAAAGCAGTTTTTTTATCCATTTGATGCAATTCTAAGTCAAAATGAGTTATTAATGCCATGACTATCCGAAAAGATTCCTTTCTAGAGACAGGAAAAAATGTCTTTTTATAATATATTCCCTCCTTTTGAGTGAACCCTTTAGCGACTAACCTGGCCTTGTATCTTTCTACATTACCTTGGGAGTCTTGCTTGGTTTTATATACCCATTTGCAGCATACTGGCTTAGCTCCTTTAGGTAACTCACAAAGATCCCAGACCGAGTTATGTTTCATTAATTCCAACTCATCCTTTATAGCTTCGAGCCATTGAGTGGATTTGTCGCTCTTCATAGCTTGGTTAAAGGAAACATGATCTGTTTCTTTTCCAAAATCATACTCTCATTAAGGTAGACGATATAGTCATAAAAAATGACTGACTTCTTTGCTCTCTCTGATCTACGCAATGGTTGATCATTGGCGGTCACCATAGGAGCAAGAGCCTCCTCAAAGTGGGGTGTTGTAATAGGTATAGCCTCAGGTGCATGAATACTATCTTGAATGACTGGTGTTGGTGCCACCTTTTCTTGGATAAAAGGGATAAGAATTATAACTCGATTCTACTCAAAAGTGATTTTCCTAGGCTCAGCACTCCCACTGTTCTTAGTCCTCAAATAATTTTGCATATCTAGTCTCAACAATCCGAGTACTATGAGTGGGGCAATAAAATCTGTAGCCTTTTGAACTATCAGGGTAACCAATGAAATGACAACTTATAGTTTTAGGATCCAATTTTCCTAATTGTTGATTATAAACCTTTGCTTTAGCTAAACAACCCCAAATGTGTAAATATCGTAAAGTCGATTTTCTTCCTACCCATAGCTCATAAGGAGTTTTGGGAACAACCTTACTAGGAACTCAATTCAGGATATGCATCGCTGTTTTTAAGGCTGCTCCCCATAAGAACATAGGCAACTTAGAGTTTCACAACATGCTTTTTACTATATCCATAAGAGTACGATTTCGTCGCTCAGCTATACTATTCTGTTCAAGTGTTCCTGGTATGGTGTATTGAGAAATAATGTCATGCTCTTACAGATACAGGGGGAATGGTCCTGGATTACGACCTGTTTCAGAGTATCTATCATAGTATTCTCCACCTCTATCAGATCTCACAATTTTAATCTTCGAATTGAGTTGTAACTCAACTTCGACTTTATAGATTTATCATGAATGAGAAATATATAACCGAAACGAGAATAATCATCAGTGAAGGTAATAAAATACTTTTGACCACCAATAGCAGGAGTTGGAAACGGTCGATAAATATCAGTGTGAACTATTTCTAGCAAACTTGTGCTCCTGATAGCTTCTTTCTTATTAGTCTTTGTGAGTTTTCTTTTAACGCAATCGACACAAGTATTGAAGTCAGAAAAATCAAGCACATCAATTATATCATCTTTAATTAACCTCTCCATTCTATCTTTAGATATATGGCCTAAACATTTATGCCATAAAATGGAGGAGTTGTCGATTGCCCATTTTCGTTTCTTACTAACTTTATCATCCACATGCATAGAAATTAAAGATTGGACGTAAGATGAATCAAAGTTCAATTTATAAAGATTGCCCACTAGTGAGCCACCACCCACAATATCGGAATCAAATGATAGAGTAAAAATATTATGTCCAAATTTTAATTCAAAACGTAATGAATTCAATTTAGAAATTGATGTAAGGTTTCTAGTGATATTGGAACGTAAATAGTATTAACTAAATCCAAAATGAAACCATTATCTTAAAATAAGACGGAGAGTCCCAATGACTTTCACGTTTGCTTCTACTCCATTTTTGAGTTTGATGGTCCGTTCGCCCTTATTTAGCTTTCTGCTGGATCAAAATCTCTGCATTGAATTACTTATGCGAATAGTTGCATTAGAATCTATCCACCAAGTATTACATAGAGCATCAACATAAAGTGATTCAAAACACACAAAAACTAGGTCATTACTTTTCTTAACTAGCCAATCTCTGTATTTCTGACAATTCTTCTTAACGTGTCCCTTCTTCTTACAGAAGTGACACTTGATGCCAGAAGTAGATCCGTTAGCTTCTTATTTGGTTTCCGGTGGAGAAACTTTCACGTTCTTTCCTTGATATGATCCCTTCTTTCTCTTGAAATTTCCTTTCGATAGTCCAAGAGTGGCGTGATGAGCACTTTCTAGTTTTTCAACCCTAAGTCTTTCTTCTTCTTGGACACAGTGAGCGATTAACTCGTTCATCTTCCATTTCCCTTTCTGCATGTTATAATTAATCTTGAACGTGTCATTGTGTAAGAAGAGAAGTCATGATAAAGTGAATAAGATAACCCTCAGAAAAGCGCATGTCCATTTTTTTCAATTGAGTCGCCATGTCACTCATTCTCATAATGTGCTCCCGTACGCCACTATGACCATTATATTTCATGATTCTCATTTTAACAATAAGACTACTGGCAAGTGCCTTAAAAGTCCCCTGAAATTATTCCTGAATGGCTTGAATGTATTCCTTTACATTGTGCGAGTCAGGAATACCTCCTCGAATCACATCAGTACTGGAACTCTTTATAATCATAAGGCTCATACGATTTGATCTATCCCATTTTTCCAAATCTGTATTGTTCACTTCCAGATCCTCAGCTAAGGCATCGACAGTGAATACCTTGGGTTTATCAAATTGTATAACATAGTCAAGATCCATGCAACCTAGAACAATTTAGACTTGTTCCTTCCATTTGCCATAGTTTGAGCCACTCGAAGATTTAATTCCACCAATCATATTAGTAATAGAAGACGGGTTCAATGCTGTACAATAATTAAGGGCTTTATTATGCCAACATACAACTATAACAACGATCCATTCTACAAGATTATATTTATAGTATTTTATGCAAGAGTTAAATTATGTCAAGGAATATAATAAGAATTAAAAACAATATGGTTTTATTGAGAAACAATTTGTATCATTATGACCTTTCGTTGGGTCTAGTCATAACACACTAGCCGCTTTCTCAATTGATATTATTGATTGTGATACTAATTGTATCATTATGACCCTCCGTTGAGTCAAGTTACAACATGCCAACAGTACTCACACACAAAATAAGGAATAGTAAAACGCAACCATCATACAACATTAAGTGATTCATCACCGTTGGGCAGAAGTAATCCCTCAAGTTGTGATGTTAATGTTTACTATACACTTTCACTGAATTTATAACACCATCTTTGACCAAAAATAAACCTCACTATGGAAACCACGACACTAGGAAAGATCATCACTGTTGGGCAGAAGAATCCTTTCAAGCCATGTTTTCTATTTGGGTTTGATAATATTTTAGATGGTCACAAAAGTGGTTGAATAATAAAATAAAATAAAATAAATAAGCCACTTAAGAGATGCAAGTAGCCAAATCTAACTCATGTCATGGGTAAGTGCCAAAATTCAATAATTAATCATGGGTAATATTATGTAAGTACCATCCTTGGTGGTTGTGCACAATTTCCAATATCCAACCCTAATTAAAGGCACTCAAACATACAACAATTATCCTATTAAAAATGATTAAAAGGATATCAGGTCATGTCAAACGTCACAACAGAGAGCTCATTTTCAAAAATAGGCCTCAAAATCAGATCCGGAATGCTCGAGAAAGTCAAAAATCATATATAATGTTTGAAAATTGGACTTATAGATAGCCCAAAAATAGCCCGAAAAGAATAAGGAAAAATATGGATTAAAATTAGGCCTTATGGGCAAACGGATCGTGCCTAACGGGCCGAATCGGGTCATGAATCATGGGCTAGACTGGATCATGACCCGAGTCCGGTTATTGACCGGGCCGGGTCACACCGGGTCAGGTCATGTGGAATATGGGTCTAAGGGCCGGGTTAGGCATGTGGACCTTATGGCACGAGGCCCATAATACTTGTTGTCCATTGAAAGGATTCTGTAGTGTCTTCTCCCAAAAAAAAAAAAAAAGGGAAAGAAACCAGAGACCAAAAGCTTCGAATTTATGCACGTGAATAGTTTAAAAGGCTTTAGGAATTTTAATGTGTTTAGAGTATTTGTGCAATTCTCTTGAGTGAGTGACACGCCACACCAAACTAATGGAGAACCAAAAGGTGGAGATTACGTGATTGCCACAAATCTGTTGATACGTGAAGGGTTTCTCTACACGTCAGTGGGGATTCACGAGGAAATATTAAATAAATAAAGGGTTCCCTGATTCCATGTTTGTAGAGAGAATATTTACACAACGACACAGCAGTAATGGCTATCCATCGTTGCGTTGTAGGGTACGTCTCTCTCTCTTGAGTTCAATATCACACAAGATAAAACTCATATATTAATGCTTTGACCGATCAAATATCAGGCATGGCTCTGATACTAATTGATGGATCTATCGATCAGACCATCCAAATATATGCCCTAGGATCTAGGCGCATGATTAATCAAAACAATAAATCAATAATCCATAAATCAAAATATATGTGCGCACCTTGAGTGTGAGCCATGAAAGGTGGGTTGCCGATCTTCAACGATCTCCTCGCTTTGAATTCCTCCGAGCACAATGGGGATGCTTTTGCTAATAAGGAGGGTTGAAGTGTGTCGAGCGATCGTTGGGACCAAGCACCCCTTATATTTATAGCCAAAGAGTCCTTTCCCATTAAGGATTTGAATTACTAATTATATTGTGATTGGAAATCACAAACATATCTTAACTAAAAGACTTAATTATTAGTTGCTTATTCTCTTCAAATTCACCAAATTAGAAACTATCACACAACAAGATTGATCTTACACCATTCACCGGTCAACGAATTGACCATAGTGACGGCCACCAAAATAGAAACTTCTAACAGAGAAATCCACCTTATTGAATTGCAAATCCGAGAACCAAAGAAACCCGAACCAACAAATCAAGCAACCAACTCAGTCAATACCTTACCCATTTTGAATATGGAAGATACCTGAAACACATTTTACAGAGACCTTGAATGAATTGGAACCTGTTTTCCTTCAGCAAACTCAAAAACCTCGAAAACCATGCTCACATTACCAAAAAAAATCCCAATTTCGAAGATGAATTCTATCTGAAACCATCAAAATCTGCAAGCCCAAATCAGATAACCAAAAACCCACTTCGTAGAGATCCTCTTTTTTGACAGAGAACCAAAAATCCAGCAAATAAATCCCTATTTCGTCTCATCACTAACAAATACTTCGAATTGTAAGGATGAATTTTAACTGAAAACATCATAATCTTCAAACCCATTCCATTTCAGTGTCAATGCAACACTCTTCAATTCCCTTGTACTCATAATTCTCTCTCTCTCTCTAGTAATGGAAGTTGTAATTACTGTGAAAGAAGAGGAGATTATTGGTGCTTCTTCAATGCTATCTCCACAGCCAATGGAAGGCTTACAAGATGTGGGTCCTCCACCATTCTTGACCAAGACATTCGAGATGGTCGAGGACCCTGCAACTGATTCAGTGGTGTCGTGGAGCACAACTCGTAATAGCTTTGTTGTTTGGGATTCACACAATTTGCTCCCTAGATACTTCAAGCACGGCAATTTCTCTAGCTTCATTGCCAGCTCAACACATATGTAAGTTTCCAATTCTTAGTCGTCTTCACTTAATTGGTTCTAGATTGCATTAGGTGTGCTTGTTTCTAGTAATAATGTGGTTCATGGCTATTTTGGAGAATTGAAATTTGTTTTTTTTTTTTTTCAAGAATTACTTACCAAGTTGTTGGTTTTTTATTTTTTATTTTTTTCATTTTTTTCTCTAGTGATGAATTCAAAGTTATAGTGATTTCCTAGGGAGGAAAAAATCCCAACTCCTGCAAGTATTTTTATTTAATAATGAATAGGAACTTACATACAGCTATATTTTTCAACTTTTGACTATAATTAGAGAGTTTTTTTTTTTTTTTTTTTTCAATTTTCCAGTTTGGAAATCTGATTTTGGATACTCTTGTAGTGTGGTGAAGGTTCTGGGTTCTTCTAATATTTGTGTTTTTCTGTAAGAATTGCCTCTTTTTGGGAAGGCGAGCTCAAGAATCTGCTAACTGCTAAGTTATCAGCTAAGTTATTGCAGTTTTCTGTAGTTTTTGGGCAATATTTCTACTAAATTGGGTATTCTGGAATCTGGAAATCAGTTGACATGCATTCCGGAACATGGTGCAAAATTGTCTTTCTAATATTGAATTCTGGAGATTTCTAGTAAAACTGAGATTCCATTTACTGTAAGTTCTTTAGGAGGGAAAAATTCTGACGTGTGTTTTAGTGGCTTATTTTATAACTTTTTAGCTTTTGGGTACCAAAAAAAGTTGCATCCTAATCCTATTCATGAAAAGAGATGCACTTTTTAGCTCAAGTGTATCTGATATGAATCCGATATGTATAGGATACATCCTATTCATAAAAAAATGCATATCTTATCAGATACATCCGATATGTATCTGATATGAACCAGACAGAATACCAAATTGCCCTTTGGGCACATTTATTTTAATATTTACAAATTAATACCTGGTCGATATGCCGATATATATTGCTCCTTTTTTTTGTTTTGAAAGGTATATGTATCGCTCTTTAAACCCTGGTTTCAACTATTTTCGGCGATTCAAGATCTTTTTGTTTGCTCAGTCGTTTCAAATTTCAAGCACTAGATTTTCCAAAGTTTTTGCTTAATATAAATTCTTGGTAATTCTATCATCCTGTGCTAATTATAAATTAGCTTTGGTGATTAAATTCACTAATATTTATTGCAGGGTTTCCGAAAAGTTGATCCGGATCGATTGGAGTTTGCGACCGAAGGGTTTTTGTGAAGCCAAAAGCATCTCTTAAAGAACATCAAGAGGAGGAAACATGCCATTCGGAACATGCAACAACAGGGCATGGGAGCTTGTGTGGAATTAGGACAATTCGGGCCTGAAACCGAATTGATAGATTGAAAAGAGATCGAAATATGTTGATGATGAAAATCATGAAACTATGGCAGCAACAGCAGAAGTCTCATTCTCAGCTGGTCAACGTAGAAAAACGGTTGAACAGTACCCAAAGACAACAACAACAGATGATGGCCTTCTTAGCAAGATCCTTAAAAAACCTGACCTTTATTCAGCAAGTAATTCAGCCTAACGAGGAAAAGAGGAACGAATTGGGTGGGATCAAAAGGAAACGGAGATTAACAGCAAATGAAAGCTCAGAGAATTTGCAAGCCAAAGTGATCTCGGCCATGGGAACTCGAACAATAAGCTCAATTCAACAGACCCATGAAGAAGTTTCAATTGAATCAGAGATGGAGCGATTATTTTCTGCTGTCGATAACGAACCAGGATGTCCCGGTAAAGAGCAGATGGCTGAAGGTTCAGATTCGGGTTCTCTTAATGACATAGTATGGGAAGAATTATTGAAGGACATATTTGCAGGTAGCAATGAAGAAGGGGATTGTTCCGAGATTGAGGTCGAAGTGGAAAAATTATCTGCGGAGCCATCCAAATGAGGCGGTGAAGATGTAAAACTATTGGTGGATCAAATGGGATTTCTCGAGTCAACCCTGCCCTGAAGGGAAAAAAACAATTAGTTCTTATGTTCTATGTTATCCACATCTGCAGCTCAACCATGTTGTTTAATAGTAATATGGTATTTATAGTGTGGTTTGTAGTTTGTTTGTAGAACTGATCTACTCTAGATGGTACCTCTACAACTCATCCATGATTTTTTGTTATGAATATTATAATGAAAAGTGTGGTTTTTTGTTTGCTGTAAATGTATCTACAGGTAGTAGGTTTGCAATGTTACCAAAGTGTGAAGGATTAGTGATGAGGATGACCGAGATGCTTCTGCTTATCTATCCTTCGTGTCAGCCTTCATGAATTTTAGTAGTTTCTTCATCTTTTGTTCGTAATGGTAGTCCGGTCTGCTGAACACAACTGATCTGTTTTGATGGTACTAAATCTGAGTAAAAAATAGTTAATCAGTTTACTCGTATTTATGCCCTGAAGCACATTTGTGAGGATCTGCTTGGACTTTCTAGCTGATGTGCGTTATGTGGTTTCGTTTTCTTTTGTAGGCTTGATGAATATGGCTTACTCATGATATATGGGAGGGCTTGAGGAATATCAATAGGGTCTTCAATCTTGGAAGCCAAGTGCTTTGTTGTATCCTTTTTACATATTAATTAGATTAGATGCTTTTTACCGCATGCTTATTTTCTCTTATGATAGTTCTTTTCACTAGTACTAATCTTGGAATTTATGGTAGATTCAAATTGATGCTAGATCATCCTCGTCTTATACAAATTGTTATTGCTTTGTAGCTAATTGGTTAGATGATATATTTTGGTATGACCTTAGTATGGTGGTAGATTCAGATCCATGCTAGATATAAGTACTTCTATCATATATAAATTTGGCGAACTCCTATTTAAACTTTCATGTATTTAATTTATTTAAGTACCCTTTTTATCATAGGTGCATCATTCACACACCTGATACCAACTCAAAGAAAAGAGAGTTGCAATTGGGTTGTGAGCGATTGTCCACATTGCCTGGGTCAATGGCCTTGGGCTATATATAAACTTGGGCAAACCTCAGCTTACAAGACGCTTTTGTGAGGTTGAGTTAGGCCCATGAAATTCTACATGATATCAAAGCAGGTAACCACAGGGATGTAGGTTTCATTGTAATCGAGACTATGCTCTTGATCATATCCTTTGGCCACAAGACAGGCATTGTGTCTAGAGATAGAGCCATCAGCATTAGTTTTCAATTTGAAAATCCATTTGCAGCCAATAACCTTTTTGTTTTGGGGAAAAGGAACTACTGTTCATGTATGCTATTGCAGAAGTGCATTGAACTCACTAGACATGGCAGATCACCACTCGGGAAACTTGGATGCTTGTAGATAAGTTCGCAACTCAAAATTTGGTTTTGGTGAGATATTGGTGGCAATCCAGGTGAAGATTTTCTTCTTGGAAATTTCACTTTTCAACCGTGTTTGCATAGGGTGAGAAGGTGGGTTAGAGGGTACTGTTTGTTGTTGTGGTGGAGGTGAAAGCAAAGGTGGTTGTTGGTGGGGGTGGGTAGGTGATGATGAGTTTGATGTTGGAGTGATAGTTGGGGAGGGTAATGGATGAGGAGAGGGTGGTTGGATGGGTCAATGGCCTTGGGCTATATATAAACTAGGGCAAACCTTACCTTGTAAGCCGGTATTGTGAGGTTTAGTTAGGCCCCTAAAATTCTACATGGTATCAGAGCAGGTAACCACAGGGTTGTAGAGAGACACGTTATACGTGAGGAGGCGTGAACGATAGCCACAATTTGTGAGAAGCACATGTTGTGGCAAACTTTACAAGGTGGTTTGTGAGGTTGAGTTATGTCCATAAAATTCTACTGGTTGCACCGATATTGTAGTTTTTTTTTTAGAATGCCATACCTCATAGATAGCCCAAATGAAGTGTCTGTGCAAACTTGCACGCATAGAGGATCTATTATTGGTCTAACACACTTGGAAGGGACTTGCACAAAGGGTAGGAGCAGGCGTGGGGATTAGAATACACGACCTGTGCTTCCACAAAGGAAGAAGACACCAATTGAGCTATTGGTCAACCGATGCTTGGATATAAATAAGTGTTGGCCGCTCACATATATCAATAAATTAATTAACCCTTATTATGTTAAAAAAACTTATGTTAGATATCAGGTTTCTCCATAGATCTATTATGCCCATTTTGACACAAATGGTCAAAATACATCTATTGTGTCTCTATATTTCATTTTGAGCAGACGAAAAAATTGTAACTCAAGCTCAAGCAAAATGCATACAATTGAAGCCTATAAGATGAAGACAATACGAATTAAAGCGGTAAATCGTAAGTAAGATGCATATGCTTGAAGTTGGTTCACCTAGTTTGCATACCCTTGAATTGGATGGAAGGTTGTGTGACATTACTGACATGAAAAACCTCTTTTTTTTAAATTTTGAACAATTAATTATTTTTATGGTGCAGTTATTTGCACCCGTTTTTCCTGTGAAGAGCACTCTTCCACAGGTAAAAAACGTTTACTACCTTGAATCAGACGATGGAGAACAATTTTCGTCCCTGTATTTCACAAAATAGATCTTGAGATGATGGCACACTTATCAAATGGTCACTCTTGGGGATGTGTGCCACGTGGAATAAATATCTAATCGTCTGATAGGTGCGGCATGATCTCAAGATCTATTATGCGGATTATTAGGATGAAAAACGATCTCCATCGTTTGATGCAAGACAGTCAACAATTTTTTAGTGTGAAAGAGCGTGCATTCTGGAAAGACAAGTGTGAATAACCTCCTTTATTTAATTTTTATTATTTTTATTTATTATTAATATGATTCCATTTTTATCATTAATTGATGGGTATCTCTGTTTGTGCCCACTCATTCTCTGAAAGCGCCCACGTCCCAAACCCTTTGAAAAGCATTGATTGCGTTGGATTAGATGATGGATGTTATGTTTGACCTCGATATTCCACAAAATATATCTTGAGATCATGACTCATCTATCAGACGGTCATTATTTGATTTCATGTGTCACAGATCAACAAATAATGACCCTAAATTCATGTTTGAGCGTAATGTGTGCCATATGATTCAAGGGCCATTTTTTTGGGATCCGTGACATATAAAGTAAAAAAATGACTGTCTGATAGGTGAGCCATGATCTCAAGATCTATTGTGTGGAATATCGAGTTGAAACATGATCTCCATCATCTGATCCAAAGCAATCAATGGTTTTGAACGGATGTGGGCACTTTCAGAGATTGTGTGGGCGCAAACAGAGGTCCCCTAACTAAAATGAAGTCTTTATCATTTGGGATTTTGGTAACCATTGTGCATTAATGATGTCTACATAGTATGGGATTTTGCTACTATAAGCATTAGTTTTGCTAACTTACACCTAATCTTTATTGTCTTATGTGATAGAATGAAAGACTATCTTTTCAATAAAAATGAATCAAATGAGTATCAAATTTTGTATTCCTTTCTTATATATATATATATATATATATATATATATATATATATATATATATATATATAGGAAAAGGCCTCCGTCCTCCATGGGAGGACGGTCACCGTCCTCCAAGCTTCCACGTGGAGCTCTACATGGCAGCCAACATATTGTTTCGATGCCACGTGGAGCTAGGGTGCAGTGCTTAGATCATCTTTGCAAAAAAAAAAATTTGAAAACTCATCTCCACCGTGTATTTTTTTAACCGTGAAATGTAGACCAATGAAACCCGTCAAATTTTGACTTGTGGGTTTAAAAAGTTTTTTTCATTTTTTATTTTTTTTAATATTGATCTATACCGTCCACTTGTGCTCCACGTGGCACCCAAACAGTGCTTTGGATGCCACGTGGAGCTCCATGCGTATCTTGGAGGACGGTGACCGTCCTCCATTGGAGGACCTAACCGACTCCCATATATATATATATATATATATATGAAATTTTTTTCAAAATCGACCACAATAGTTTCACTTTTCCTAGTAGTGGACTGCTAGTTTATCCTTTTCCATAACCGACCAGCTTGAAGCTGAGCTAGTACCCCTAATCGTAAAAGGTGAAAATACCCCTAAGGTTTGTAAAAGGTGATAAAAGGGAAATTTGCACTTTCGGCCCTATATATTTGCGTATTTGCAGAAACGGCCCTATAGTTTCAATCCTTGCATAAATGGCCAGCTCCAAGCCTAGCCGCCTGCACGTCAGATATATATATATATATATATATATATATATATATATATATATATATATATATATATATATATGCTTCTCTATGCAAGCATTGAATCTAGAATTTCTGTATCATTTTTTAACAATTTCTATCTCTTGGAAAGCGATTTCGAGATTCCACTACAGGTCGTATAACATAGAGAATACAACAGGCTAGGTAAGATATCGAGTACAATATCTTTTTAAGTTATTGTTTTACCAATTTTTCAAAACATTGTAGGTAGTCCAAGATATATAAGATATCGATCGATATCTTAAGTTATCGACCGATATCTTAAGTTATCGGTTGATAATTTAAAAGAGGGTTTTTTTTTTTAAGTTTTTGGATTATGGTTTATGTTAAAAGTCCATCGGCTAGATATCTTAGGATATCGGCCCGATATCTTAGGATATCGAGCGATATCCTATGATTGACAAAAACGCTAAAGTTTTTATTTCTTTCATTTTTTAATAATATTTTTAAATAATTGTAGCGCTAAGTCAAACATAACTCTTTATAAACAACCAATTTTAATTTTAATTTTATAAATATTGTAGGTTGAAATGGATGTTCCCCTTCTTTGCCATTTTCATTTTGTATGCGTGAGAGATAATACTTACAACGGAGGACATCGGAGGATTGTCACTGTCACGGAGAATATATCATTTGATGAGTTTATAGAGAAAATGTACAAAGTCAGTCGGACACGACCGGAAGAACATTCTATTACACTTACTGTTTCATTACGCATAGGGAATGAGCTTGTATTTGTCGAATTGTCTGACTCTGATGATCTTACAAACTTTTTTAGAGCATATCGTATCGGTGATGGTGTGATAAATATTTATATCGAAAAATCATTAGTCACTACTGTAGCAGAAATTTTGCCGTCTTTAGAAACATTTCAACCGTTCAAGGAAACAAACGAAGATGATCGTGGTGTGGGAACAGAACATTTGATTGAAAATCAAGGAATACGGTATGAAGAGGAGAACATTGTTGCACCGATAATAGCCGACGATGATAGAAATATGAATATAGGATTTTGCCCCTACAGTAAACTTCTAGAGCAACCCTCTTCAGACATTTCGATGAGTGAAGGCGATAAAGATCAAGGATATTGTCATCAAATGAATCCGATGCATGATACATCTCAGTTCAACTTCGATTCGGTAAATCAGTGGGAAACGTTTTTAGTCGGCCTTAGTCCATATCAATGGCCTTCCTAACAAATAGCTTCGGAGCCAACGATAATCGAGCCTTCAACAGAACTGCCTCTCATACATCAAACATTCTCGCATCGGCTAACATCAATCCAAACAACTGCACATCAACCAAGCGTACATCGACGGGCTCAATCCCAATCACGTAATAACCATCCAGTCGATGACGGTGATAGTGATCCTGAAAATAATGAAGCTCCGCCGTCTCCCACTTCGCGTGTTTATATTAATAGGGGAATTGATCAACCTCTGGTGGACGAAGACTATCAGCTTAATGACTCGGAAGGAGAGTATGTGGATTCAGACGATGAGGAACTGTATGAAGGGGGAACGATTACCATTGGTTAGACGTTTAGAAATAAGAAATCATTTCAAAAAGTTCTTAAAAAATTTGCAATGACAAATAATTTTCAGATTAAACCAATAAAAACCAGTCCTCTTCGAGTTACTGCGAGGTGTGTTGAAGTAGAATGTGCTTGGCGAATACATGCATCGAAATTAGTAGGCGTAGACACGTTTGCTGTGAAAACTTTCCACCCAGAACACACGTGTGGAATGCCAGCTTTTGGAAGCGGACATCGCCAATGTACGACATCGTGGATAGCTTCATTCGTTAGAGATAATCTATTAAAGGGTTTTGACGAGACTCCTGCTTCAATAATTTTTTATATTGAAAAAAAATACGGTATAACAGTAGGTTACTGGAAAGCATGGAGAGGAAAAGAAATGGCGTTGAACGACATCCGAGGTAGCTGGAAAGAGCAATTTAAGATGTTACCGTCATATGTTGTCGAATTACAGTGGGTCGATCTAGACATACAGACCGAATTGTGTCTCGAGCCTGATAATGCATTTCAGAGATTCTTCGTGGCATTCGGACCTTGCATTCGAAGCTTTCGTAATACTTTACGAAGAATAATTGCGGTAGATGGAACGCATTTGCATGGACGATACAAGGGAGTGTTGTTAATAGTTATGGGGATAGACGAGAATAGACATTTATTTCCTATAGCGTTCGACGTTGTACCAAAAGAAAATGAAGACCATTGGACATGGTTTCTTGATCTATTAGGGAGACGTGTAATACGTGAATTTGAAGAACAGTTTATTTTGATATCAGACAGACATAAAGGTTTGATGGAAGCAGTGGAAATTTTTTTTCCTAACGCCTTTCACAGCTACTGTATGCGACACCTGGCTCTAAATCTGTTTGATAAATATAAAGATACAATCTCTAGACCGCTTTTCTGGGTTGTTGCCCGTGCATTTTCAGAAGCAAAATTTAAAAGAATTATGCGAAAAATAGAAGACGACGCCCCGCCGGAATGTACAAAATTGATTAAAGAAATTGGTGATCATTTCTGGGCACGCGCTTATTTCCAAGGGAGGCGTTATGATATGTTGACAACTAATATAGCTGAAAGCATAAATAGTGTATTGAAAATAGTCAGGGAGGAACCGATTGTGAGCATGTTAGAAACTATTCGCACAAAAGTAGCTGAATTTTATCTTCGTTGTCAGGAGGAAGGAAATAAAATGACACATGTGTTAACACCGATGGCAGAAAAACACATAACAAGAAATTCAGGATGGACCCATCGAAAAAACGTCATACCATATGGTCGTGATATATTTCAAGTTAAACGTGGTGATTACACTCATAGTGTCGATCTAGAATCGCGAACATGTACATATAGACGTTGGGCTATTCTTGGATTACCATGTTCACATGCGATCGCCGCATTATCGCGCCGAAACAGAGAAAGAGAGATCCCCCAATTTTGTGAACACTGGGTTACCAGTGACTTATTTAGGGAAACTTATAAAGAACACTTTGTCCCGACCGTTGACAAACGCCAATGGACTTCGCAAATAAAAGACATTCAAGTTTTACCTCCCCACAAAATACGTCAAGCCGACCGTCCGAAGAAAAGGAGAATAAGATCTAAAGGCGAAGTTCGACCACTACAATGTAAAAATTGTAATAAGTACGGTCATAACCGTCGCTCGTGTAAATTTGTTAATATTTGAAATTAACTTATATTACTTCAAAGTTTGAGATTAGATTAGACCTAGTGGCGATCGAGCTTCCAAATGATCTCATTATAGAAGAGTATTTTGTTTTTCTCTTTTTCTTTCCTTCAACATTAACAGATTGTACCTCAATAAAAGAGTGATCAACATTCGTCAATTAATTAATATATTTTTTTGGACTAATAATTAAGTTTTGGAATTGTTATTGAAATATATTGCTGTGCTTAATAAATCATTCATTCAAACAGGATTTGAAGTTGCCAAATCCGCCCATAATCTACTAGTGATTGGCATAGAGCCCTACCAAAGATATCTAGCTTCACAATTCCAAAAGGTAGATATCTTAAATTATCGGCCGATATTTTAAGTCATCGGCCGATATCTTAAATCATCGGCCGATATTTTAAGTAATCGGACGATATGTTAAATCATCGGCCGATAATTTAAATCATCGACCGATATCTTAAATCATCGGCCGATTACTTAAAATATCGGCCGATTGTTTAAGGTATCGGCTGATGATTTAAGATATCGGACGATGATTTAAGATATCGACCGATGATTTAAGTCATCGGCCGATTGGAATTGCTTCAAGAGAGGAAGGCTCTGTTGATAAATCAGGCAAAGTGAAATCTAAACATTAGATAAGTAATTGTTAGACAAATAAGATAAATTGATAACAACGAAAATGAAAATTATACAAGTTAATAAAAATTAATAAAATTAATTATTTACAATTTCATCAAAAAACATCTCTACAAAAGTCTAAAAAATTTTACAGACATATTTAACTCTTCTTCCCAAACGTGCACATTAGATGTCCGATTTCGGCTCTAAATTGTTGCATATGTTTATCGTCAAAATCAATAGGCCGCTGTTGGGAGAAGTATTCTATATACTTCAAAACGTATGCACCGCAATCCCAACCGTTTTCTTGGATCGGGAGAACGACACTGTTGAACGCCGATACCTTTCACTGTTGATCGAAAGCTGACTTCAAACCGACAGCGTAAAGAAGGCGCGGAAGGTGATTCAATAGACATTCTTTATGCGCTTCAAACCTTCTTGAGCACTCTCGGTCTGCTGGATCTATTAACTTAATTTCTCGATCAACTAATGAAATTATAGCCAATGCCCAGTGGCTATGTTTTTGGCTATGCATCGAAAGATAAATCTACACATAAACGGAACTGAAATTTTAAATAATAAATTTTATTTAAAAGCCGTTAACGTTAAATAAAGCGAAGTTTAGTATTCAAAAACGTACCGTTCCACAGTCGATCGCGTGAATTCCACGGATATTATTTGTCAATAGTGGTTCCATCGGCTTTGAATTATTACGAACATTCCATTCGTCACAATAGGCCTGCCACCTATCGAGGTCGCTGAGCACAGCTATACCTTCATTATCGATATATTTTTCAAATTTTTTCTCGTCTGTCATAAACAAGGTCTGAAACAGGATAATGTAGTAAGTAAATAAATTAGAAGAAGTTAATCAAGAGTCGTGATTGAAAAGACAAATAAAAGAAACAAACGAGCTTCCAATAAATATTTGAAACCTTACTGGCGGTAGCAGGTTAACCAAACTTTTTTCTAAGATTGGCCGTAAACAATGAATCGTTTATAACTTCAAGGACTCTCGAGTACGCGTCGATGACTTCATTGTCGAGCCACGAGCGTCCTTTGAGAACCTTCAAAAGAGCAACTGTGATGTCAATACCCCTGATAGTATTGACGATCACATTGTCCTCGTTCTCCGGTCGATTCCAAAAACTAAGTATATACTTTTGCTCCATTGATTTTGCCCCATCCTCCTCCACAACCAATCTTGGTTTTTTTATTATTGCTTTAGTGGTCGGAGACTTTCTCTTCTTACGAGCATGCAAGTCATAACCTTCGGCTTTATTTTTTGCAGATGATAGTTTCACTATAATTGTTTTTAGTGATGCCGGCTGTGACTCACAAGAAGGCTGCGTAAGAGGAGCACCATCATCACCCACATCAACCAAGGGTTATTTAGTAGGCTGAGGAGCAGTAGGTTTAGTGGCAGTAGATTTATGGGTAAGTTGAGGAGCGGCGGGTTTTGGGGCAGTTGATTGTTGTCTTGGTTGAGGAGCAGTGGGTTTTGGGGCATTGGACTGATGGCTTGGTTGAGGAGCAGTTGGTTTTGTGGCACTGGACTGATGGCTTGGTTGAGGAGCAGTGGGTTTTGGGGCAGTAGACTGATGGCTTTGTTGATGAGTGGTGGGTTGAGGGACAGTTGATTGAGGATAAGTGGGGGAAGGAACGAAGGTGTCAAATAGCACAGAGGTTAAAATATTATCCTGCATAATTGTAAAAAAAAATACATTATAAAAAATAAAAAAATAAAAAATCGCATTATCGACCGATAATTTAACTAATCGATCGATAATTTACATTATCGACCGATAATGTAAATTATCGATTGATAATGTAAATTATCGATCGATTAATTAAATTATCGTCCGATAATGTAACTTATCGGTCGATAATTTAAATTATCGTCCGCTAATGTACATTATCGATCGACTATTTAAATTATCGTCCGATAAGTTACATCGTCGGACGACAAGCTAATTTTGCATTAATTTGTAAAGAATTGATTTTGTTCTAAATTTGAAAAGTCTTGGTTTGGTACCTTTCTTAAATGAGAGATGACCGCATCAAGATCCTTCCGTATTGCTTTATTTTCTTCTTCTAAGGCCTTCTTATCTCTCCCGAGTTGTTCAATGGTGAGTGCTTGCCCTTTGAACAGCGTAAATGCACGCCGGAATTTTTTTTTATGTCTTTTATAGTCATGCGGAGCGTCTTGCATTCTTTTCTAAGCTCCGTTACTTCTTTGGTTAGGTGCGGTTGCCTAACTATCTGCTCTCTTGTTGGCTAGGGCCTAATATCCGGTTTGCCCTTTGGTTGACGTACAACGACCTCAAAATCATCGTTTTCGTCGCTATAATCTTCGTCATCCTCATTGTCGTCATCTCGGCTAATCGGCTCTTCGGCTTTTTCTTTCGGACGTGTCGCATGACTTGGGATATCATCATATTCATCTATATTTTCTTCGGAGTAAGGCTCTTCTCTTTCCTCGGTCTCTTCCTTCTTATTTTCCATTTCTCTTAGAATAAAAAAATATCGAACCCATTTATACTATAATTTGTGCTTTTCAACTTCAAGCTCTAAAATCACTTTAGACTTAAGAAAATTTTCTCGATATAAATTAGGATTATGGCTGAATTTCGGGCCTTCCCATTTCATTAGCCTTGGAAATGGTTCTTTAAGCCCAATAGGAGCGGTGGCGACTGCAAGAAAGTGTTCAAATGCCCAAATCTGTAAGGCGATAGTGCATCCGTAGATGTTGTATTGCCCCTTTTTTGACCTTTTCGCCATTTCCCTTCTGCCACTCGCTTTTGATATACTATCTAATAAATTATTGTAAACTATCAGGCCCCACTTAACTCTTCAATGTTATCTACTAATTCTAAGTACCGTGTATCTACTTCCTGGTATGTGTCCGGAAGTAAAAAAGAACATACGAAAAATAATAATGATAGTTTCAAAAAATCATCGTTGGATAAATCAGCACTGTCAATAATTTCTTCAATACGAGATCTTTTCGCCAGCTTTCCCCGAAAGAATTTGTATCGAATAGTTGTTTCCTCTTTTACGGCCACCTTCTCAGACTCAGGTTCCGTCAACATGTTGAGGCCTAAAATCAAGGCTATATCAATCTCTTGCAGGAGTACATTGGTGTTCTTGACCTTGAAAACATTATCTTCAACCCAAAAACTTAAAATAGCGTCAACCAAGTCTCCAACGAATCCTAATCTCATTCATCCTAAATAGATGACCGAATATTGAATCATCTAATATTTTCTTTCTCTCTTCGTTACAGTGCATGTAAAATTTCTTAACACTAACTCCAGAACATTTTTCGATGGGCTTTAGAGTCATGATCATTTTTAATCACTTAGTAGGAACTGCAATATAAATAAAAAGCAATTAATAAACAAAAGAAGTGATTTTGAAAAAACTACTAATCCTCTAACTTACCGATAATTTAAGTTATCGATCGATAACTTAAATTATCGGTAAGTTATCAGATTAGGTGGGAAACATTGGGGACTAAATGTGCTGAAATGTAGAAAAAATAAATTACCTGGAAATGTAATGTGACTTTTGTGACCTTTTTCCGCTTTGTCGCCGCTAAGTCGCCGCTATCTTGTTTTTTTCAGAAAAGTTAAACTTAAAACGTAACAGTAACAAATGAAAAGTAAAAGTAGCTTTTATACTCTCTTTTAAAGGACGGTGGAAAATTTTTTATATTATTTAAAATAGGTCCTTGTTGACGTGGAGCAAAGTGGAGCGGCTAGGCTTGAGGCGGTCATTAATGCAACGGATGAAACTATAGGGCCGTTTCTGCAAATATGCAAACATATAGGGCCGAAAGTGCAAATTTCCCTAAAATCAAGCTTATTATCTTAGGCAGTTCTAAACCCCTTAACATTATCGTCTGCTTTGAAAATGAAGAAAAAATCACATCACTTGCATCAAAATAACCACGACTGTAGGCCATTGTAAAAAAATTAACTGATACAACAGCCCAAATATGAGGTTTATGAAATACAATGGCCCACTTAAATGTGCATTTTACATATACGTGAGTTCGAACCTATGACCTTAATTTCTAATTGATATAAGGCACCCAAATTCCTATTTCTAAATGAAACTGCGGTGGGAATCCTTCTCTTTCGTCTTCGTCGGCTAATGCGCATCTGACCTTCGTTGGCGGAATTCCTAACCCTCTCTTTCGTCTTCGTCTTCTTCTTCGTGTTGCAGTCCCTAATTTCTTCTTCTCCTTAAACTCTAATGCATCTTTTAATCTCTGCACTCTTCTTCAACCCCTAATTTCTTCTCCTGAAACCCTAATTCTCATAAACTTTTGCCGACCTTCGACATCCTAAGAAGCACGAAATTGACTTGGCTCTACGCACTGATCTCAACCAGCTCCGAAACGAAGTTCTCCCATCTCGTCAAGACTAATCAAATCGAGTTGGCTCTATCTTCGAAGCCTGCCAAATCTGGTGGAGGCAACAACAAAGGAAGGTGTCATCTCTATTTTCTGTAATTCTGCAAAAAAATTTCTCAACAAGTTTGTTTCTACCGTCTAATTTCGTTTAGATTTATAGTTTTTTTTTAATTGAATTTTGTTTTTTTGATCTTTCGATGGTGTGAAATTTCAAATCTCTATTTAGTTATTCACAGATTTGACACTCATCCCGTTCTTTGGATTGCTGAAAATTATATTCTGAGTTATGGCCTTAGCATCCGTCCATCACTCTTGAATAATGCATTCCTATTCACCAATGGGGAATTTGGTTGGTGAAAATAATTACATTTTGTTGCTAAAAAGAAATTGATTGCATTAGAGTGCTTTGTGGTTTGATGGGATCAGGGCTAATATAGTATTTGATAAATACATGAAGTCTTTGATAGATTTCCCAAGAGAAGGTTATTAAACTTTTTCAGTTTTTCATTGAATTTATATATCTAAGTTGGCCAAAATTTGTATAGTTCTTTAGATTCTTTATGATACATATTAGGGTTAAATTACTGTCGAACCAGTGACTGAATAAAGAGGGAAGAGACTTGTGTCTCATTGATCACTTAGTGACGCGAGACCATATATTGCAAAATGATAGATTTCCATATCTATTGTTAAGATCACAATTTTTTTTTTTCAAATTCAAAGGTAGTAAGGAATTAGTAAATAATAAGCTTCTTTTTATTATGTACTTAAAAGTCTAAATAGAAGGACTCTAGTGAATGGGTTTAGAGACTATAAAAGGGAGTTTTCACAGAAATTATGAAATAGAAGAGATTTTTTTCTTTATGGCATACTCTTGAGCCTACCATTCATCTCAGCCATTGAAAATTGCGAATTTCTGCATAATTCTAAACCCTCAGTCTTTGTGAAGCTGCTACTGCTAGCTGTTCATCACCCTATTACTGCATGGCTACAAAATCTTTTTCTGTAAATCACGGTAATATTGTTCTTCATCCCTTAAGTCCCTATTACGAGGTATTTCTGATTTTATGAATTATGGATTGAGCCCAAAAATACAATTACCCATATATGTATTTACATTAATCTTAAATGAATTGCGGGCAACTTTTACTGGGATTTCTAGGTACAATTAACATATATAATCGTTGCTCTCTATACTGTGTTTTGCACAAAAATTTAGGGTTTTAGAATACGAATTTTTATTTGTATTTGCCTATCCTATAAGATTAGACTATTTATTCAAATCCTTGTTATTACGTAGATTTCTGGGTGGATTTAAGTGGGTTTTGACCTTTATAACTTGGTCTTATGATATTGTGGGTTGCAGTCTATGCATAGTTCTATGCTCTTTTAACTACTAATTCTGTTTTTTCAGTGGAAATTTGTATAACAGATTAGAGCAAGCTTTGATTCCCCAATTCTCAACTGATTTGATATATATATATATAGCAACTTCAGTTCTACACTTTTTTAACTGCTGAAATGACACATAGCCTTTTATGTGTGTAATCTACTGACACTTTAACTGCCACTTCAGTATTTATCTTTTTCATTGGACCACAACTTTTTCTACTTTGTGCTTTCTTATCACTATGAACAAATCATAGCAATCACCTTTTTCTTGGACTACACATTGCTAGAAAGCAATCAGAAAGTAACAACATCCACCCACCCAGGGCCGACCCTGACATTTTGGGTGCCCAAGGCGAGTTCCTAAAATGGGGCCTCCGCTTTATGTTACTTTATAATATAAAAAAAATTTGCCATAATTTTTTTTTGACAAATAAAATAATACTCATATTCTATTTGACTATATATAATTTGAAAATGTAACTAAGAATTTAATATAAGTAAATATTAAAAGAAAATGCAATACAACATGAAAACGCAATACTCATATTTTGCAAGCAATTGAAAAAGAGACTAAAATTCCTCATCTCTTAAGCCTCCACATAAAGAAGGGAACCAAATACCTTTCCACCTAATTTATCAAAGCACTCTTTCACCAAAATCTCTGTTATCTATAGCTGTAATAAAAAGGGACAACTATATCAATTGTTCAATCCTAGACCAATATCCTGGTTAGTAGAGAATCTCGTATGCATATATGTGAGGCGTGCGCCTAGGCACGTTTTTACCAGGCTATCTAAACAATGGAAAATAAAGGAGCACCGCGGATTCCTGCAAGCACAAAATCCAAATCTGCCATTTTCTTAAGATTTTATCCAAACAGACAATTATGTATAGAAGTTATTGTTTTTGTTCAATTGGACGATGCTCTCTTGTTACATCTCGGTCTTACCCAAGCAGCTAATAGAATCATCTTAAAATTCTTCTACTTTACTCCGTTAGTTTTGGGAGGATTTAGATGGAAAGGAGATTGATTAATTTCGTAAGAAAGTGTCACTTTCATTCAATATATTTTTGCTTTAATGGTGGATAACACTTTTCAACAATCTTGGAATTATTTTTTTACCTTGGGAAAAACTTGTCTTGTTATATGTTTTTCTCATATTTTCTACTAACCAGGGACTCTTGGGGGAATCATTATCTCATGTTTGGTGCCATCTGCTCATAGAAAATTTCATACGATGCCAAAAATAAGTTTTTTTTATATGAACTATTCATTTAGAAGTCCACAATTAAAGACCAATATTTACGCACGAGTGATATCATTTTCCCCGATAGACAATTTAGATTATAAATTAAGTTGTAATATGTGATTCTACTTGTGGTAACACTTTATTTTCCTAAGAAACATCAAGGACTTTGTTCTTTTTCCATACCACATTGGATAGAGCGATATTTAGATAATGATGAAGGGATAAGGATCTTATGATGATGATGATGATGATGATGATGATGGTGATAATTAGACAGGGAGGTATATGAGAATCTTTTACAGAAATACTTTCATACTAGGTGAAAGTGTCACCTTCATCATCATCATCATAAGATCCTCATATCAGAAAAAAAACAACTGAAATTTTTTGAAAGAAAGCAAATTCAGTAATAAAGTTTAAAATCTTAGTATCAGAGCCCATGTCATTTAGCTATGGTACTGAAGGTGATATGTATCAATTTCATCCAGTACAAACTGGTAACACGATCAAGGAAGCTGCCTTATCTGCACATTGTGGCAAAAGACGCCTTCATATTGGTCTTCAGACTTCAAATATGCCTCAATAAGTTGAAGAAATAAATGAATTTATTTGACTTGAAAACTTAGTAAATTTGTGAACATCTTTCTATTTGTTTAAGTTATCAAAGCAGCAAACTAAATTCTAGCTATACAAGTAACTCCATCCACATAGATGCATATTGATAAGTCGAGAATCACTTGCCATTGTTGCAACAGTATCTTCTTGGGACATATGGTAGCCATAACTTTGTAAGGAGATAGTTGCTAGTTACCTAGATCTAAGAGACTCCTACTTCATCCATTTGATCTTTAATTATATCTTTGTTATTAATCACATCCTGTAATAATGAGCTTAATTTTTTGTAACAAGCGACCCATCCAAGGTATGCTAACCATGAATGAAAGCGCCTTGAGAAGGGGAAACCATTTTGGCAATCACTTTCCTTAATGTTTCAATTAACATTGTTGTAGATGTTTCAAATTAAATTGATCGGTGTATGGTCTTGGCCTACTTTTGCTTGCTTCTTCTCAGAAATTAAGGTTATAAAGGCGGATGGTACAAGTAAATGACACCAAAAATTTCTTTGTAAATAATCAAAAACATCAAAAGAGTTCATAATTAATTCAATCACTTCATAACCAAAGTTACTAATTCTGGAAAAAAATAACAATTACAACTAAAATAAAGTAATAAACAAAACAAAGCAAACAAATAATAGCAAAAGGGAAACTACTACGATTCAAAGTACACATGAGAATGAAACCCCAATTCTTAAAAAATTAAATAAAACTCACATTCAAATTAAAAGAAAAAAGTATATACCTTCCAAGCGAGAGAAGCCCCAAGACTATGTGCAACAGAATTGTTACTGAGTGCTGACCCAACAAAGAAAGCAAAGAAGAGTAGCCAAAGACCTAACTTTCTGATCCAGGTTAACAAAACACAGTGAATGTATGCAGGTGAAAAGGAACCCAAGATTCAGAAATCAGAACCAAGCTATAACTATTCTCAAAATGAAAAGAAATCGATTTGATGAGGGAGATGAAACAAAGTTGGAGTGATTGAGTGAAATATAGAGGGATTAGACGGGCTGAAGAGAAGAGAGGGTTTGGAGAGAGAGAGAGAGAGAGAGAGAGAGAGAGGTGCAGGGCGCTAGAGAGAGGGTTTGGAGAGAGAAGGGTTCGAGAAAGAGAGGGGGGGTTTGGAGAGAGATGTTGGAGCTTGGAGAGAGGCTTCGGAAGACTAGAGAGAGAAGATGGGGGCCCTTTGTAAATTATTTTTTTTAAGCCTAGTTTTTAAAAGGATTTTTTTTGGGAGCCCCTGAAAATCGGGGGCCCAAGGCAGCCACCTGGCTCACCTTGGTCCAGGGCCGGCCCTGCACCCACCTCATATATATATATATATATATATATATATATATATATATATATATATATATGAGTAAGTCTACAATGAGTGTCCACCCATCGTGGGTGGACAATGCAGTCCACACATTTGTGTGACTGCATGACATGCACGGACTTCCAATGCATGAAAGTCTGCATATCATGCAGTCACACAGATGTGTGGACTGCTTTGATGCACATGATGGGTGGACACCCATTGTAGTCTAACACACTCTCACACACACACACACACACACTCTCTCTCTCTCTCTCTCTCTCTCTCTCTCTCTCTATATATATATATATATATATATATATATATATATATATATATATATATATATATATGAAAATGGCTCCCTAAACTTGGTTGTAAGGTTTAAACCCTACAATGCGGTCCTCACCTATGTGCCCGGGTCATCTACATCTATATTCTCAGTATTGGAGCTTGCAAACCCTCATCAGTTTGCATCATAGGGGCCATTTTCAAATGCTGATACAACCTCATATTAGACGATGCCAATATCGAGGATCCATCAAATAATAGGATTAGCAGATACCACTGGCTGAGAGCTGCTGCTTACACACCATTGTTTACTAATTGCTTATTGTCTGTAAACAAAAATTCTATTAATTGGGTTGTTCATAGTATTAGATGGTTTGTCATAGGTTATTTCATTATTGGTATATATATGATTTTTTTTATTAGTTGATATGTACATAGAACTAAATATTTGAGTAGTAATTTTATTAATTAGTGTGCAATAAGTAATATTGGTGTGGCAGTAGCAGCTCTCTAATTCTAGACTTGTTGATCTCAAGGGTTTGTGCACCCATATCCTATTGTGAATATTGTTGCTTATTTATGATCTTATACTGCTGCTGGTACTCTATATTTTGTTGCTGCTGGCACTGGTATGTTGTATATTGTTTTAATTAGTTTTCTCCATTTTTATGATTTTCGCCTCTGTAAATCGTAGTGTTTTCTAATTTCCTAAGCCATTGAAATCTCTATTTTTCTAATGGGGTAATATTTGAAATATCTATTTTTAGAATAAATTTAGTGTGTTGTAAAGGGGACTAACATGTATAAACATAACTAGGGATTCAGATTCGGTTTAGGAGACCAAACCGAAATTGAAAGTTTTCATTTTTGGTTCGGTTCAACATGCATTGAAACTGAACCAAAATGAATCCATTTAGTTTCGGTTCAATTTTCCAAACCGAAAGTATGTCGCAAATTAAATAGCCCTGTTACTCCGATCCAATGGTAATGAGATATAATTAATAAGTGTCGATGAAGATGAGCGAGTATATTTATTTTTAATGTTGCTTAGGGATTGAGTGTCATTACTTGTGGAGAACTGTGAGATCCTAGAGAAGTATTACAAAGATATGATAAAAACAAAGAGACCAATAAGCAGGAGTCTTGTTGAGTTTGAAAGCAACTGAAAACAAAATAGACCAGTACACTACCGCAGCAAAAAGACAAAGTAGATAACATGAAAAATTGATGAAGGCTATAAAGATCAAAAGATAAAAGAGAGATCACACCTCCAATTGGTTAAGATTGTTTCTATCTTATCTGTGCAAAATTAATTAAATCTTTCACTTTAATATATAACTTTCTGCCCAATGCAGAGTAATTAGTGGCAAGGGCATGATCCAATTTGCATATTTCTTTTGAAATGTATGATCTTGCCTTAGCTGGTTTTGCAATTGCAAAGTATCTCGAGAATAATAAGGGCAATCAAATGGTCGATCTGAAGTGCTGTGTTTGCTACAGATTATTTCTAGAAATAATTATATATATATATATATATATATATATATATATATATATATATGTGTGTGTGTGTGTGTGTGTGTGCGCGCGCGTGCGCGTGTGCGTGCGTGCACGTGTATATGATGATGATAAGCAAAATGATGAATCCTCAAGCTTGCAGGTTTGAGCCCAGCTTACCTTTCAAAAAAGAAAATTTTAGGAAGAATCATGAAACAGAGATGGGATAATCTCTGACATCCTCAGTTTCTGTTAACTGCCTGACTCCCTAGTTATAATCCTAACATACAAAATAAAAAATCTACATATACATACCACTACATATACATACCAGTTACCCTGTTACTCTCGTAAAAGTTTCTTTGCAGTATTCGTTGAACTTACACTCAGTGCCTGACATTGCTTCAGGTGGAACTGCTTTTAATGTTTTGGTGGAAGAACTGAAAAAGTTAATAACTCGTGTTGCACATGTTCTCCCTATTTCTAATGATGGGGGAAGTACATTCGAGATTGTTCGTGTGCTTGGGAAGTGAATTAGTTTCTATGATTGCCTTAGTTTTAAATTTATTTATTTTTTGAACATTTATCTTTCTTCAGATAAATAACGATGATAGAATGATATATATGTTACAGGTGGTCCAGCTGTTGGGGACATACGATCAAGATGTTTGCGATTATCAGACGAAAGTACTTCTGAAGGTCTTGTGCGGAGGTTGCTTGGACATTGATTTTTTTTTTTATCGGTAAAAACAGAGCATTCCATTGCGATCAACACCAGCGAGGAGCTGAGAAAAAATACAAGAGTAGAGCAGAAAGAAACGAAAACAAGAACAAAACCGCTACAAAAAGAAAACAGCAGAGCTCCGGAAACAAAGCCAGACCCCTCAAGTTGGGGCCATCGGGGGGCTAACCGGGGGTGCCATCCAAATCCCAATTTCCACACTCCTCCAGAGTGATCCACAAAACCATAACATCTCTTACGCTCTTAAGAATCTACCCAAAAGGATGACGCTTTCAGTTGAATACCCGATTGTTCCTTTCAAGTCAGAAACCCCAAAGAACCGCTATGGCAACCACTCTCCAGAAAGCTCTCTGTGTGCCGGGAAAATTGTGACCATACCAAGAGGCCAATAAGAGAGATTGATTCTGGGATAACCCATCTCATCTCAAAAGACAGCAAAATGGAGTTCCTAATCTTAGAGGCCACCCCGCAGTGGATGAAAAGATGGGAGATCGATTCCTCATTACTCAGGCATATCAGGCACATATTAGGGATGTGTTTCCCTCTTTTCACCAGCTGATCAATTGTCATAATGCGGCCAAGGATCACCGTCCAATAGAAAAATTTCACCTTCAGTGGCCCCGGTACTTTCCAGATGAAGTACCAATCCACCAATACTATCGGACGACTATAAAGCAACTGGTAGAAAGATTTAACCGCGAAGATACCATTCTTAGACCCCGGCCAAATGTGAGCGTTACTTTGGTGCTGGTTTCTCTTAGTCCTGTGTAGGAGGAGCAAAAGGCGATGGTACTACATCAACTCAGCGTCAAAGAGAGGCCTCCTAGTAACTATGTTCCGAACGGGAACTCCAATAATTGTATACATCTACGCCAACGAGGCGCGAGGGAAGGCCCTGACATTGAAGATGCTTGGAAATAAGGACCTCAAAGGGTATAGATCGATCCATGGATCTTCCCAAAACTGAATACGAGATCCGTCCCCCTAGCTGAAAGAGATCCACCTAGAAAAGGCCGTCTAAACTCCACATATACCTTTCCACCATACTGAGACCCTTCTAGAAATAGACACGTTAATGCCCCAAAGACCTTACGCACACCCATATTTTTTAGCCAAAATGTTTAACCAGAGACTGCTCCTCTCAGACTCGCACCCTACTCGCCATAACCATTTACCAATGAGGGCCATGTTGACCAATCTCAGATTTCGAATATCTAGGGCGCCAAAGCATTTAGGGAGGGGGCAGGTCTCCCATCGAACCAGATGATATTTCTTGTCATTCCCAGAACCCTCCCACAAGAAGTCTCTTTCAATTTTTTCTAGCTTTCTGATCACTTCAATGGTACACCGAAACATGGACATGAAGAAGATGGGGAGGCTAGAGAGGATAGATTTGACCAGGCACATGTGCCCCCCCCTCCCCCCATGCTTAAAATTTCTCTCTTCCAAGAGGATAGTCTTCCTTCAAATCTTTGGACAACCGAGTCCCAACCATGAGCATTGGGCTTACCCACTCCGAGGGGCAACCCCAAATAAGAGACAAAGAGCACATCTATCTTGCAGTGCACCTCCTGCGCTAGTAGCTAAACCAAATGACCATCGATGTCGATACCAGTCACCTTAGACTTATGTAAATTAACACGTTGTCCCAAGACCGCTTCATAGATTGTGAGCACATCTGTACAAGATCGGGTATCGTCCATACTAACCCTACCGAATAGGATCGTATCGTCAACGTACTGTAAATGAGTAACCAATCACCTATCCAAGAGAGCCGATCGGGAGACCAGAAACGCTACCTATGGATCAAGCACGCTGGAGGAGCCCTCCTAGAGCTTCGCCGACGATGTTGAACAGGAGTGGGGACAGCGGATCTCCCTGATGAAGGCCTCTGGAACTCTTGAAGTAGCTAGACGGGGACCTAGTAATCAAAACCGAGAACCACGCCGAAGAGTACCAAGCTTTCATCCATCTTCTCCACCTCTCTCCGAAACTAAATCTCCTCAACATATAGTCGAGCCATTCCCAATTGACACGATCGTAGGCCTTCTCCATGTCAATCTTTCAGATAATAGCCGGAATTCGCTCAGAGTGGGCTGAGTGGATAACCTCTTGAGCCACCACCACTGTATCTATCAGTTGCTTTTTAGGAACAAATGCCCTTGATCTAGCGCAATGATCTTCTTAATGATTGGTTTCATACGGTTTGCCCAGACCTTGGATAAGATTTTAAACAAGTAGTTAATTAGGCTGATGGGCTGAAAGTCACAGAGGTCCTCGACTCCATCCTTCTTAGGAATGAGAGCGATGAAAGTCGAATTGAGGCTTCTGCCAACAAAAGCAAAAGAGTGGAACTCATGGAAAAAGCCAATATATCAGCTTTTAGAAGCGACCAGAAGCACCTGCAGAACTCCATAGTGAGCCCGTCTAGTCCGGGGGATTTATTGTTGCCCTCCTCGTCAAAGGGGGCCTCCAATAAGTCCCGATCCGCCACCGAGAGGGAGGGGAAAGGAATGCCATCTAGCTCTGGCCTGGAGCCACAATCTTCCCTATACTAAATCTTGTAAAAAATGGCCGTCTTGGATCTAATCAGCTCAGGATATGTAACCGTCACCCTGTCCACTTCAGTTCTGCACAAGTGTTTCTTCTTGTTTCTAGCATTGGCCACAGAGTGAAAGAACTTGGTGTTGTCGTCCCCTTCTTTCAACTAATGAACCTTGGATTTTTGCTTCCAACAAATCTCTTCCTGAAGGTACTTATCATTGAACTCCATTTTCAAGTGTAATCTTTCATTTTTCTCGGTGGCAGATAACCCCCTTGACTCCTCAAGTAGGTTGAGTTTAAAGATACGCACCATCAGAGTCTCTTTCCACACGTGGACCAAACCGCAAACTTCCCTGTTCCATATTTTGATACGACCTTTTAGAAAGGCCAGCTTGGAGACGAGCCTATAGGTGGCAGAGCCCCGGGGGTTTGATTGACACCACCACACAGGGACCCTTTCCCTGAAGTCGGCGTTGGAGAGCCAAAGATTCTCGAAACAGAAGGGGGAGGGACCCCTACCCAGAACATCACAATGGACCAACAAAGGGTGATGGTCGAAAACAGCCCATGAGAGGCCGTGAAGCATCGCATTGGGGAACATATCCAGCTAGTCCGGATGAACCAAGACTCTATCCAACCTGCTACACGAAGCTGAATAGTGAAGGTTGGACCAAGTAACGCTGACCCCCTTTAAGGGCAAGTTCATAAGAGCCCAGTCTTGAATAAACGTGTTCAACACGTCCATATTAGGCCATTCCGGCAGACCACTCGATTTTTCAGCTGGTCACCGGATAACGTTGAAATTCCCTCCTACGCACAACGGAACGTCCTAGCATCCTAGCATCCCGGCCAGCTCAAACCAACTTAGCTTTGGAGTGAACATCAATTGGGCCATAAATGCCCGTAAAGGCCCACATCTTACCATCGTCCCTATTTTCCAAGACAAGCCGAGAATAGCCCAACCTCCTCATCATTTTTGTAGAGGAGGTGAGAATTTTGGGCCAACAAAATGCCTCCAGATGCGCCAACTGAATCAACACCAATCCACTCCCATCTGTTTCCCCCTAGGATAGAAGCCACTTTTGTCTGGTTGTAGGCTCCCTACTTGGTCTCTTGAAGGATTACCACCGCCAGATTATGAGAAGCTATGATCTGT
Source organism: Chloranthus sessilifolius (assembly GCA_021018995.1). Taxonomy (NCBI): domain Eukaryota; kingdom Viridiplantae; phylum Streptophyta; class Magnoliopsida; order Chloranthales; family Chloranthaceae; genus Chloranthus; species Chloranthus sessilifolius. The sequence goes on from CM037593.1 coordinate 34,184,549, forward strand.
TTGATACCTGCACGCTTTTTGGGGTGGCATGCTCCCCTGACATTCCAAGAAAAGATCGTCGACGGACACCTAATTCAGCCCGCCAAGCAAACGGGACCTCTTATCGGGGTCCGTGCCCCTCCCGCCTAACATTCCCCACTTCGCCTAGCCAATTCTCTTGAAGGGATTTTTTTCCTCGAGGGAGGCGGTGAAAATTTGAAAGTAGAAGTAAATCAAAAATGTCCCTAAGATCGCCCCTCATTCCCTTTGAATGACAACTCGAGATCTGACCAACCGAATAATTTCACGAGAAATCTCGAGAAATCGTTGCATCATTGACGCTTACCGAGGTCGACACCTCGTGGTAAGGTGGAAAGCACTCTTCCCATCGACCAATAACACTACGCCTGAGTGTTCTAATCGGAAGAACACTACTATAAGAGGACGACGAAGAAGACGAATCATCCAAAGCAGCAAGGAGAGGCGAGAGCAATTCAGATTCGACCAACGAAATGTCACTCAAGGAGGAGGCGGAAGATTCCATCGCCATGGGTAATGGAGGGAGGCATTCCACTGACGGTTGGGTCGGGCCGAGTCCACAAGTAGAGAGAAGACCCGCTGATGGAAGAAACCCAAGATATCCATATGGAGGTCTTGCCGACACCGGGGATAGACCGAGACATCTAGCAAGATCCCTTAAGAGGTCCGGGCCCATTAGGGACAGAGGGTCCAGCTGAGTCATCGAAAGAGATGCAACCCCGAGGTCTGGAAAGCACCTACCTTGCCAGAGGGTCCAGATACGACAATTTGGAAGTTTGACCCCGACCCAGCTATACAGGACTCCACTAGCATGCCACATGTCCTATTCAGGACTGCTTTAAAAGGAGGTTCCACGTAGAGGCAATCCCCACCTAAAACAGCTGGTTGGTTGCAAGAAAAGACTCCCCTCCTCACTTGCCCACGTGACCCAATGCCACTTGTCGAAAGTTGCGCCTCTATACAAAAAGATGAAAACTTCCCAAGAAAATCATTGCTTGGACATCGATAACCTGTTGATTCAGTTAAAGCCAAATCAGAATGGTTTTTTTTTAGTTTTTTTTTTAAATAAGCCAAATTAGAATGATACTACAATATATCACAACTTTTGAAGTTTAAGTGGCTAATTGATTCGTTGAGTTCCCATATGATCTAAGGTACCATAATTTAATTGAGTTTTATAAGCATGCTCATACTCTTACACATTCAGTTGTTTACCTTTCCATTAGTAGATAAGTGTATTACTCATATGCATATCATATTCATTGAGAAGTGAGAAGATACCTTTATACCCTTTGAGGTCATGATACACCCCCCTCCCCCCCCTAAAAAAAAAAAAAATACTATTCGGGGTTGGCTTTGCGAGTCCTATTTGTCCCCTCGTTTCTGATCAGTTGAGCTCTCTGTATTGATACGCAGTCATCGTCGTCATAGCCTTATCCCTTTTATTTGGGGTCGGATTTGCGAGTTCTCTTTCTTTCACTCGTTTCTGATCAGCGCTATGCTCTCAGTAACTTCGAAATTCTTGCAATCTTTGATATCCCTTCTCATGGTTTCCCTCCAGGTCTTCACTAGTCTTCCTCTTCTCCTATTTCATGCCTCCGACAAACCTGTATAGTCCAACTCAAGCGGCATTCCATAGTTTTTTCTTTTATAGGCTTATGTACTCATTTCGATTTGACATATACTGATTGTTCTTTAGTATATGTTGATTGGTTAAAGTTAAGAGAGTTAGTCGCAAACTAGCAATAAGCAAAATAGTTTGAGGATCAGTGTTGCACGGACATGGACGCAACAATCAGATTTTGGAGAATAAGATTTAGATAAAAAATAAAAAATATCGAAAGGTTTAGTGTTTAATTTTGGTAGTATTATATATTTATTTAGATAGTTATCTAATTGTAATAGTGTATAATGATATGCATTCAATGTTGTTAATGATTATACACATACATATGGTGTCCAAACACTCCAAAGCATCTAAGATTTGACAAACTCACATTAGGTGTTGAACATTGATGGATCTTCTTTATTTTATTGGGACTTTGCAGTAAGGAGAACCTATAATTTTCTCTCTATGATTGGCCTAATTTGTAACTCATTTATGTAAGTGTACTATACATATTGGTTTAATTGGGACACTCATGGTATCTGTAATAAATGTAGGGGTATTACGACTATTTTTGCTTTATGCTAGGTGGTATCAGCAGGAGGAAACAACAATAGCAGCCACATAAACAGGAGTTGGAGTTGGAATCGTGGTGGTGTTAATTACTAGTAGTAGTAGTAGTAGTAGCGATAGTGCTTGTCATGTTGGGTTACGTAATTATATTAGCAGGTGTGGTAGGAGTTATATTGAGGGTGTGTAGTAAGTAGCACTTGTTTTCATATAAATACTGTTAATGCATTGGGATGTGTGAATAACACAATACTATTTTTTTGCAGGTCTTTTCTTCCTCTTTCTTCTCCTTCTCTTCTTCCTCACCTAACCATAACCCTAGTTTAGAACAATTAATTTAACTTGGTATCAAAGCAGGTTCGAGCTTGCTGTTGTTGATACATAGGTTAATGTTTGCATTAGCACAATAAAAGCCTTGTGGGTTTATTGTGAGAGAGGCCTCTTTTGAGTGCGCTCATCATGTTCTATCAACTTGGATGATCTGCTAAGTACTATTGCAATTTTTTTTTTGCAAACGAGTTTCTACTTGTGAAACAAGATATTCATTGTTTTCAAGGTTTGAAAGCATTGCAGGCTTATTTCTTCTAAGATTTGATTCCTAGTGGATCAATTTTGCTTCAGAAATTTTGTGGCTGCAGTTTCATTTGATTTTGTTGCAGTTTAATTGAGATATTGTGCAATCGTGGACTTTGCAGGTCCGTCGCGACGATGTGCTCAAAAAATGGAGTCGCCATCCAAAGCTTTTGGTGTCTCAAGATATCCAAAATTAATATTGTGTGCACGAAAGTGTTAGATTTGACTCCGAATTACCGGTCCACGCCTCTTGGGTAAAGACTTCGATTATCAATCAAGAAGGTGTTAGGCACCCGATCGATTCACTTGTAAACGGTCTCTATTATGGTCAATATATATATATATATATATATATATATATATATATATATATATATATATATATATAGAAAGAGAAGAAAAGTGAGCGGCACTTTCCCTTACCCGAAGGCACTCGGATCCTATTGAGCTCTCCGCAAATACTGAAATTTTTGTGGCATAACGGCTCAAATCCTAGGATAAAGAAAAAACAGAAAGACAGTAGAGTTATAGAGGGGAGAGCCGGAGCTCTTAGGCCCTTGCAGTACTGTTGTCGGATCTTTACATGAATGCGACACCAATGATCTTTCGATAGCACAAAGGGTTAGAGAAGGGTTCTAACTTGCTAAGGTTTTGGAGGCTTGGAGCTTGGGAGTGATGATGGAAGTGGTTGTATGAGATGGGATAAGGTTTTAGGCTTTGAAAAAAAATTTAACGCTAGGCAAATGGATGCACAAAATGCTAGAGTTTCTTCTCTTGAAAATTTTAAAAGATGTCTTAAACAAAGAGGGAATGTCTCTATTTATAGAGTTTGGGGTGATTAGTGAGTGATTAAGTCACTAATAGGTTTAGAAATGAGGTAATAGGCAATCTAAGTTTTCTAAGGCTTTGAGGAGTAGAAATTGAGTTTTAATGGTAGATGATAGGGTGAGGATTTGAATGGCAAAAGGTTTAGGAATTAATCCACCCCAAACTTTGGGGTGGTCCACAAGTCAAACAAAGATGGCAAAATTCGGCCATTTTTTGAAGAAAATCAATTTTTAAGGCAGGTGTGCATAATATGCACACTTGCTTTAAAAAATCAGGCCAAAAAAATATGGAGGTTGAAGACCCGCAGGGGGCCCGGTTGCTGGTTATAACTGATTTTTCATGAAATTTGCCTAGGCATGCATATTATGCATTTGCATGCCTAGCCATTTTTGGCAGAAAATTGGGATTTTTGATTTATGGGTTCGGCTGGTCTACTAAGGGCCTGGTGGGTTCAAATCGGGTTGTATGGGCCTGGTTGGGCTTCTTAAGGGTCCGGGATGGTTTCTATGAGTCTGAGATGGGCTCTATGGGTCTAGGATAGATGGGGCTGTAAGAGTCTAAGATGGTTTCTAGGAGTTCAGGTTGATTCTTAAGTGTTTGAAAAATAATTTCGGAAGCTCGGGAGTACGTCTTTCTCGAAGTACGTGTCAATTGTACCTTAGGTCAAATTTGGGTGTCTACAGATGCTCATCTTTGGTATCCGATCACTAATATTCATATGTCAAAGAAAGAGACACCCGAGGCAAACGCTCTTGGATCCGTTGTATTCAAAGCGAACCTCAAATATCAAATGGTAACAGGAAAAAACATGGAGAGTAGTGGAAGTTCATATCATTGGAAAAAAATCCGTTCCTCAAGATTATCGGTCCCCAAACGCTTAGCGACATTATTGGGTATAATCGTGATGGTGTGATTGATGATGCATAATGTTTGAATTCTATTTTGAACAAAATAGCCCCATGAGCGGGAGGGTGATCGACCCATTCTTAAAGATTGGCGTAAAGCAATGATGCTAAGATCCAACGGTTTGTGCTCAATCTCATGAAGTATTGATTGCCCCACTTTGATTAGCACGGGTGCCCTTACGCGAGCTAGGGTTTGAGGTCTTTGAGCGTATGCATCGAGCTCAAATTTTAATTTAGCACAACTACTCGAGCGGAGCGAATATTGATGTCGAATTGCTTTTTGAGAGTGTGTGACACTTTTGATGATGATCTTACAAACAGATCAATTATGTAAAAATATGGACCTATTATGGATAATAAATAATAAGGCGATGGAAGTCCTGACCCATGATTGGGTATAATTTACAGGAACAAACGACCATTCAACGGATATCCAGACACATGGCGTACACTTTACAGGGATACCGTATAGGTTTTAAGCCTGTGACCGAGAATAATCATGGGAAAAGATCCCTTCTGCATCAATGTTTGAACATAGTTGTTTGATATGTAATCTCAATTTTGATAGGTTGGTTTTGACCAACGTTCAAATTTTTTTTGGTAACGGAGCTATTCAGACCTCAAACCTCGGAGAGCGTACACCCAGGCAACGTAGATCAAAAGTCTACTGTAATAGCCCAAAAAATCACGCTAAACTATGACCTCGGGATCCGTGCCCGATCGGCCACAGGTTTGACAAATTAGGAGTTCGATAGTTAGTGTAGAGTGTGATGAGTGAATGTGATGTGATGGGTTGTGTAGCCATGTGGTGTGTGTTTAAAATCTAAAGTCAACACACAAGCTAGGGGGGGAGATAAAAGGGTTTAATAGCCCTAAAATCAAGAGTTTGGTGGTTGATAGAGAAGTAAAGAAGAGAGAGAGAAGAGTAAAGAGAGTGACTTATACAAGGAGTAAATGCTAGTTGAAGAAGGGGGATTCGAGCAAGAAACGTCGGATTCGACGCGAGGGATCCGCTAGAAGCAAAGCTGGAACCCTAGCCTTCCAACCGCTCGATTTGAAATCAAATTGAGATTTATTCAAGGTAAATTTTTGTGAATAGAATGCATAGATCGTAGAGGCTAAATTGTAGTTGAAAATGGTTTAAATCATAGGATGATGGTTTAGAAAAATAGAGGAAAAAAAGTGTGGAAAAGATTGGGAAGAACAGCTCGAAATGGGCTGAATCTGATAATTTCGATTAATCGAAATTGAGTTTCGATTAATCGAAATTGGCCAGGAAGTTGAAAAGTTAGAGGACCCCGACTTCGATTAATCGAATTGGAGTTCGATTAATCGACTTTGGATTTCGATTAATCGATTTGGGTATCGATTAATCGACTGGGAACCTCCAGTGGACCCAAGGGGGGCTGGAGGAAATGATTTGGGAAAATCGACTAATCGAAATGGGATTTCGATTAATCGATTTCAATTTTCGATTAATCGATTTGGGATCGATTAATCGATTTTAAGAACTCGATTACTCGAATTGAGAATCGACTTGGCTGAGCAGAGAATTTCGATTAATCGAATTAGGATTCGATTAATCGAATGAAAATCTCGATTAATCGATTAATCAATATTGACTTTCGATTAATCGATTTTGGAAATCGATTAATCGAATCAGGTTCGATTAATCGATTTTGGAGTTCGATTAATCGACTGAGATAAATTATGTTGGCGTTTGAGTTTGACTCTAAGCTTCATGGAGGGTCTTGGACCTCCTTTATTACATCTTTAGTGATGTGTTTCACCTGTTATGTGGTACCATAGGTGGTACGTGTGAACTAGTGCACAAGCAGCCACGTGGGACCTTGGTGGAATGATCAAATGAAGACTTGAGGTAGGGAACACCTTGAATATGTACTTTATTTTACAAGAGCATGTATGTAGTGATATAGAATTCAATTCAAATATTTTATTGCTTAAGAATTGTGAAAAGTGTGTGTGCGTGTGACATCCATAAGAGTAATTATAATGAGCCATCCCCAGGGGATGAAGAAGTAAAGAGATGAGAGCATCAGGTGTGATGTAGTGAATGGATACATCCTGTGGATGTATCCAAGATTGAATCATGATTGATAGGGCCTAAGCGATATATGATAGCACACTTACGGTGAATAACTATATGTAAGGCAATCCGATATTTTATTATTTGAGGTTTGATAGGGTACCCCACCGACGTGGCGGGATATCCACGACTGACACGGCAGGATATCCGTGACCGATACGGCGGGAAAATCGTAGGCCAGTGCGGAGGCTTATCCGTACACAGTAAGCACACCCTAGGGGTGTTGAATTGAGATAAGTGAAACCCCGCCACCAATCCCCAGGGGAAAGGGGCTTGGGTACTATATTTGTATTCCCAGGGAATACGTTAAAAGTGTCTATATAGATGACGATGAAGGGTATCTCATCGGGGCTCGATGTTATATTACTCGGGGATTACTTAAGTTGAAAGTTTAAGTTTTGCTTTAGGCCATTTCAGCATCATTCATGAGTAAATGAAAACATACGAAATCAACAGTAATGAAATGCTTTTTAACTGTTTTCATCAATGACTGCATAGACACATCATGCATGGCATATCATGGAATATATGTGAGTAATAATTTATATGTTCAACTGTGTTTGTTCCCTATTGAGCTAGGATGTAGCTCACCCTATAGACTACACGTCGCAGGTCCACTACTAGCAGCTGCCGAGGCTTCAGGAGACGCTGACCCCGGTGAGTCGGACCTTGCGGCCGGCGAAGAGTTGGAGCCACCTCCTGAGGACTTCTTCTAGAGGACTCCGTTGTGCCACTTTGAGGGCTTTTTAAGAGAGTTTTGTACGGCTTGGTGTGTCAAGCTTTGAATTTGTTTAAACCATGTATATAAGGAGTTGGGATTATTCTTTTGGGACGAACCATCCGTGATGATTGCTATCATCGATGGTTCGGATCGGTTCTCCATTCATGCAGAGGCATGAGGGTAGAACTGTCTTTTGGGGAGTTGCTTAGTATAGATTTAAATTTCGAAATTTCGTTTATTATTCTATTGCATGCTTGATATACCAGTGTTCCGTGCTTAGCTAAGGGGCACGGTCAAGACGATCGTGCTGATGGCACGGGTTTCGGGGTGTCGAAATCCGGGCTGTCACATCTACCCCTCCGAAATATCTCGTAATGAAACTAAAGTCTAAGACACTCGAGTTCATATGAATCCAAAAACGGAGCGATCAACGCAAAGAATTAATGGTGGAATCAATTCGATCGAAACATTGACCGTTTGACCGTGATTGATACAGTTGCTCCTACTTTAAAGTAGGATCTAAAGATCCAAGGTAAACCTTAAACTTAAGACATTAATTTAACATAGCTGCATTATCAGAAAAATATTGACATTTTTCCGCATTGGAGCACGCATGTGGGTAATGAGTGACAAAAGTACAATGACTTTTCTCCTCTCTCCCTGGGACATGAAAACACAAATATCTTTTTTTTTTTCAAATGATTTCCGTTCTTTCATTTTTTTAAATAGACCGAACGTCTTAGATGAGTGGTGAGATGCTTCATCTAATCCGTCTACTGCCATTGTTGGCATGAAATGTTTTGGCAACTCGAGAGGTTATTTAATTCGAGGATTTGGGCTATTTGATGTTTCTGCACATTCTCAAGAAACTATCAATCTCTTATTATTTATATAGATAACAAATATGCATTCTAGTTAACAGAAGAAGCAAATTTTTACCTACGGAGACGTTCGTTTCAGCGTAATAGGCGAAAATCCCTTGTAATCTCAGCGTAATATGGAGTAACAGTCACATTTTTTACGCGAGTGATCGTTCGTTTCGCCGTGATCCATCTCGCAATCTACTGTGCAAAATTGCAGGTAATTTTTTGGGCTTACGAGGGTAGGGCGTCGTAATTTCTAAATATTACCTGCAATATTTATATAGCCGTTGAGAATTACAGCAGCATTTAAGCCCTTTAATGGCTTTTTATCTTCTTCATTGCAGATTTGTTGGATTTCAGCCGTTGATGCAGAAACGATGGAGACCCTATTTCGAGAGCTCATCGATCAGAGCACCTTCATCTAGGTTCTAAACCCTAGTTGCAGAAAATTTTGCCCAAATCTAGGCGTGCTAAAGGAGGTAGGATGAATCGCCCCAAAAATTCAGCTCAAGTTCGTTCATTGTCCTTTCTGATTTTACTCGCTATGACTTGTGTGATCGGATGGTTGATGCAGAAATTTTGGATGCAGATCTGTTGAAATGACCCAACAGATCCAAGATGCATTTTCTCCTATAAATTTGGGCTTCATCTCCTCACCTTCTCACAAACCGATCCATCTCCAACAAAGGCAAGCGCAGGATACATCGGGTTGAAGGCCTGAGTTTTGATAAGGTACTTACAATATTGTTTTTGTTGTTTTATGGGGCTATTTCTTCATTTCAAAAGCTACAAATTTGGTCTGGTTTATGTATTTTTTTTTTTGTAATTTCTGAGCCTATTTTTTTTATTTTTTACCTTAAAAATTGCTCCGATTTATGGTGTTAATTTGTAATTTTTTGCCCTTAAAAATTTATAGTCTGGTTTATGGTTTATTGCTCCGATCTATGCTATTTTTTTTTGTAATTTTCTTACCTTAAAAATTGCTACAATTTGTTTAGGTACTTACCATATTTTGGAATTTTTTGCCATCTTTGCATTCCAACCCCCCCTCTCTCTCTCTCTCTTTCTCTCTCTTTAATTGTGATCAGAAACGAATGTAATTTTTACGTACTATTTTTATATTTTACCTTAAAAATTGCTCCGATTTATGGTGTTATTTTATAATTTTTTGCTCTTAAAAATTTGGTCTGGTTTAAGTTTTTATTGCTCTGATCTATGGTGTTTTTTTTTGTAATTTTCTGTTCCTATTGTGATCAGAAACGAATGTAATTTTTACCTATTATTTTTATTTTTTACCTTAAAAATTGCTACGATTTATGGTGTTATTTTGTAATTTTTTGCTCTTAAAAATCTGGTCTGGTTTATGTTTTTTTTACTCCGATCTATGCCGATTTTTTTTTGGGTTTTTCTTACCTTAAAAATTGCTACAAATTTGATCAGGTACTTACCATATTTTGTAATTTTTTGCCATCTTTGCATTTCAACCTCTCTCTCTCTCTCTCTCTCTTTAAAATCTTCTAAATAAATTCTATATATAGGCACTTTAAAATCTTCTAAATAAATTCTATATATAGGCATGCTCCCTACTTCTCCATACCCCGCAATAGACATTACATAAAGTTATTTGGGTTTGATTAAAAAAGGGGGTTGTGGCTATCAACTCCTCAGCACCCTCCTTACTTGTTATTCCTGCTCTTCATTCTCAACTGTTCAGCCTATAAGTAACCAAGTCACCGTTTTAGTAGCTATATATATATAACTACTTGGTTTTTGGTTGTGTATAAAGATCTCACAAGTTGCTTTTTAATGGCTGTCTTAGGTTGATAACATCTTTACATTTAGCAGCACCTTATGATGGCATAGTCTTAATATTTTCTACTATTTTTAAGAGCAAGTTATTTGGTAATTTAAAATCTGCTATGGATCAAGGATTATAACTTCATCTGATATGATATGTTTCGATTTTTGAACCTGGTGAAAGGAAGATAATAGAAAACCCATAGAAATGGCCATAGAAATCTGGAACCGGAATGTCTCAAAGAATCACAAAGATAATAGAAAACCCACCCGATTTTTTCCATCAAAAAATAAATATTGCAAATATTTCTATGATATAAATATTTGGTAAGCTGAATTATATGTGTACAATATCTGTTTTTCATTTGTTTTTGAAAAAATTTACATGTGTAATGTTCACATGATATCTTCCAATGTGGTTTTAATGTGTATCACATCAACAAATTCAGATCGGGATTGGAGGTAGGCAAGTAGGCCTATGCTATAGAGTCTAAATTTTTAATGACTTGAAATTTTTTTGGAAAATTTATTTAGATCTGTTGTTGGTTTGTGATGAACTTGTTTTATCTACCTAGTAACTTTTAATGACCTAATTTATTTTTTCCCGTCTCGTGTCTGTATTCTGTTGTATGATGAACTTGTGTTCTCTATTTAATTATTTCATTTGATAATATATCCTAGTGCCCTTTTTATTGTCTTTTAACTGCTCTAATAAGGTGATCTGTTTATATTCCTATAAATAGTATATATTTCCATAGATTGAATGAGAACGTTCCTTGCTTATAGGCTAGGATTATGAATTTAGTATTGATCTCAGTTCAAATGAAGTTGACTCACTGTCTTATGAACCTTGGCTAGAAGATTAAATTTGATATGACATTGACTCCTCTCTAGGGCTGTCAATGGGTTGGTTCTGACTTTTACCCAACCCACATTTGACAAATCCGTGGTATCCAAGTACAATCTGTCAAGTTTGGTGCACCGAACCGAACCTGATTTTTTTGGTATTCGGTTTGGTACATAGGATTGAACCGAACCGATAGAGATAAAATAAAATAGTTGCTTCTTATTTTGGTTTAGGAAGTAAATATCCTGGTTGGCCTATAAACTGATAGAATGCAAGTGTGAATAAAAAATTAATGTCAAAATAGTCATTTGCACGTTTTTATCGGAAAAGATGAAAAAATAAAATTTAGACCCTTATGTTATGTGTTCCAGATTTATTTCTTGCATGTTCTCAGTAGAAATGTCATCGTCCGCTCCGAGTGGTACCCCTCCGCTCCCGCGAAGGAGACCAAAAACAAATTACACTTGGACGTACGCCTTGGAGGAATTAATGATAAATGAAATGGTCGGACAATGTCAACTTAAGGCCGATTTCTAACAAGGATGGAACGCTTCCACTGTGCATGGGAGGAAATGGAGCTGAAATTGAACCTGCTACCCGAGTTTAGTGCTAACGGGGTACCAGTGAAGAAAATGAATCTCTATAACCGGCTTAGGGTTATTAAAAAACACTATTCAAAAGCTAAAACTCTACAAAGTGAAAGTGGGTTTGGTTGGGATAATGACCTACGAAGGGTCACTGCAGAAAATGGCGTATGGGATAACTATGAGCAGGTGCGATCACAAAATAGTAATAATTATAATTCATTAAGTTGACTATCATTCCGAATAAATAAAAATAACGACTTCATCTTTATGGCTCATTTTCACAGGCTCACCCATGGGCCAGGGCCTATCGGACAAAAACACTCCAGGATTGGGAGAGTCTTTGCATCATCTTCTCGGATAGTATCGCCGATGGTAGAGGTGTTTACCACCCCGATGACACTCCCACCGAAGAATCTTTTGGGACCCAGAGTTTGGGTGACCCACCCACTCAAACAGGTGAACGCAGTGCCTCCGGGCCTCATGGAGGAACGGATGATAATATGCATGAAACTAGGTCACAGAACACTGCAGACAGCTCTTCACGTAACCTGACAAGCGGACGAAATAGGCGTGAATCGCCGGCTCACGAAGGAAGAGGTGACCAAAGTGAATCGGTAGGAGCAATAGAGGGCTATGTGGAGGAACTTAAGCTTATTAGGATAAGACCAAGTCTAAGTGAGCGATTTGTTCCGATCCTAGATGAGATTTATACTGGAGGTTTGATGACCCAGTCCCAGTACCTAGCATGCCTCTATCGCTTGTCTGACAAGTCGCTTGCTGAGACATTCCTAGCGTTACCCCCGGTGATGAGGATAGATTTTCTTTCAGGACTATTTCCTCAATGAGATTGCCTTTTAACATGTTTTGTTATGTTTTTCCGGCGATCGTATCATCTGTGATACACAATTGGTGGAATTTTCTTTATGATTTATTTTGGCACAATATAGTAAATGCTTCTTAAACCGGTACATGACTTGCACGTTATTTTCTTTCTTATTTAGAACGTAGTATCATGATGGATGCCATTGATGATGACATAGAGGCCGCAATTATGATGGTTGGAGGCATGATAATGCTTGCAGCTTGCTACTATATTAGTCAGGTACGGTTCTAGACAACGCTGCATACCTCCATACTAATCGGACACCAATTTACGCAAGAAACTATTATCGGACATGGCCGCACGCCATTCGATCTGCTTCAATGCGAAAAGCGCTTTTTTGAGCTCTGCTCGGCTTTGCGAGATAGGGGGTTCCTCCATAACACAAGGCACTTGTTAGTGGAAGAACAAGTAGCGATTTTTATGTTTACGTTATCTCACAACATGAAGAATCGCGTTACACAAAATCGATTTCAGCACTCTCAACAATTAGCGAATATTTTAATGCCGTCTTAAATGCTATTTTACTGGCTTCATCACGATATTGTGGTCCCGCCAATGGAGCTCTTCCACCTCGGATAGAACATGATCCACGATTCTTTCCTTATTTCAAGGTAGAGTTCAATATTCATATTATTTTGTCATAAATTAAAATTAAGCAAGGTGTTTTCTAATACTAAGCTAGCGACAATTATAATGTGAAGGATTGCGTAGGAGCTATTGGCACACACATTCCAGCTTGGTGTGGCAAAAGCGTGACCACCAGCGATATCGGAATCGTAAGCAATTTACCTCACAAAACGCATTGCAGTAGCTTTCATTTGACATGAGGTTTCAATACGTTTGGGGTTGGGAGGGATCTGCCGACTCTCGAGTTTTAACGAATGCACTCTCACGCCCTCAAAATAGGTTGACTGTTCTGCTGGAAAATACTACCTTGTGGATGGTGGATATGCTAACATGATAAATTTTATTGCACCTTATCGTGAGTTCGATATCACCTAGGAGATTTCAATAGCTCCAATCCACCACGCGACCCTAAAGAATTGTTTAACCAATCTCACTCTCAATTGAGAAATGTAGAACGTGCATTGGTGCTTTGAAGCAAGCGGTTCCCGATCCTCACATGCAAGGCTCGTTATCCTTTACTCACTCAAACGAAGATTGTCATTGCATGTTGCGTTGCACAATTTCATCCACACCTATCGATGAAGATCCGATTCAAGAATGGCGGGTCGAGAGAGAGGTAGATCGCGATGACGACAACGTAGTTACTGATGCAGAAATTCGAGCATCACAAACGAGGGCCGAAAGAGAGGTTGCCCGAGAATACCGCGAGAACATCGTAAATGCACTATGGGAGGCGTGCTCGTGATATTTACTTGTTGTCGTGGCACTTATAAATTTAAATAATTGGTACATAAAAATGGGGATAAATTATACGTATTTTCTTTCTTAAAGATTTCATCATTAGCATTAATATTATATAAGGAGACATCTTATCATCCATATATATTTCGTGAACAGATGGTTCGCTACTATGTTGTTTTTGTTGGACGACGACCTGGGATATATCGAGGAAGCTAAAGTCCAAGTAGACGGATATTCGCGTGCTTGCTATGTTGCCGTGCGTAGCCTTGATGAGGCTATTGAGCGTTATAATAGATTCCATGGAATACGAAGCCCACGTGCAATGGATGTAGTTGGGAGGGAGGAAACTGAATGGTTTTGGAAACCGGCGGCGAAGATATTTTTCTTTACTATTGTCTTTCTTCTAGCTCTTTATGTGAGCGGGTTACTATAAAATGAAATTGTTGGCTTAATATATGTAATCTTTCTTTATTTCAATGAGAAGATGGTATTTTAATGAAAATATTATGTTATTTCCTTAGTAATTTTCTTTTCCTCACTTTTAATAAGATGTTATTTTAATAAGATGGTATTTGTTTCTTTAGTAATTATGGTTATGACATTTACGATAACGATGCAGAAATGGCCGATGATGCAGAATCGCATGCTTCAAACTCAATTACACCGCCTAGACGCGTGTCAATCCGGAGGTAATTGATGTTGAGTCGACATCATGTCCGCAAAGCGCCTACCAACAACAATGCAATGCCATCAAGAGATTTACGTTTCATTCAGATGAAGAACTCAGATGAAGAGGATGAAGAGAATGAAGTTGACGAAGAGAATGAAGACGTTGAAGAAGAAGAAGACATACTGTGAGGACGATGTCAAGATGAGGATTATGAAGAAGAAGATGATACCTCGGATGGCTTAATCGGATTCCAAGAGTGACGACTTTACTGCATCCGTTTTCAAAGACCCTTTAGATAGTAGTAGATGGGGATCGAGACTGCGAAGAAAGATAACCAAATAGTCTAAAATCGATCACACCTCTCTCTATTTGTTCTTTTTTATTCTTGTGTTTTTTTTTTGGGTTCCTTCAGACGACGTTATGTTTTGTGTTTCTTCAGACGACGCAGTTTTATGTCTACGCACTAGATCATCTTGTATAACTTGTTTCTTTAGACGACGTTATGTTTTGCTGTCAAAGCTCATTTTAATGCCGCATTAATATGCTTGATTAACACAAGTCCATTAAAGCAAGCGTAGGACTATTTAAGTCCACTTAAGTCCATATTTAGCGTCAATCATGAGAATGAAGGCCTATTTAGGGCCTTTTATTATTGCTCACCAATCTAGGACATCCACTTATGTTATTTCGTTTGGAATTCATGCAACAATGTAATTTGAAATGCCAACTTTGAAATGCCTAGTATCAGAAATGCCAACTTTTTCAACTTGGTTGATATTGCCTAATATCTGTAAATGCCAACTTATTTGATATAGTTTTATGGGCGCTTTGATTGGTAAAATTCAGATCATGGTCATAAATGGGTGTTCAAAGAACTCAATGATCATGAAATCGTTTCTTGTCTACATGGCATAAACCAGCAGATTAAGTAAGCAACTCTACTTCTGACATAGATTTTTTTTTGAAGAACTAAACCTGTAATTCAGTTTCAAGTTCTATTTGAACCGTCCATTTGTTAGGCAACTCTACTTAATGACTAGTAGTTGGCCTTATCCTTCTCTGGACTTATGGGCATTTAGAAATAGATTTTGAATGAAAATATGTTTATATATTTGTGTATCGCTTGTTTAAAATCACGTAAACTATGTCTGATGAGATAATTCAGCTTCCCATCGCTATCTGAAGAGGAATAAGTGCCAACAGATTTTCAGTGTCTCACCCTCTGCAATTTTCTATTTATAATCCGCAATTCCTTTTTTGCCGTAGCGTCAATTTTGTTGGTTGTCTATTGTGGCCTCGCTGCATAATGTGGAGTTGTGGTCAAAGCATGACACATCCCTTAACTGTGAATGCTATACGACTAAATTTGTTGTTTTATCTGTTAATTATTATTCGTTGTTGTTAAGCATATAAACCCAATTCTAATAGCTATTTTTATGATGCCTCCTAGTAATGTTCTGACCATACTTTCCTTCCATTGTTCTAGAAATGTTCGATCGGGGAATGTATGCTGTTCTGATTGGTTGGTTTGGAGGAAGAGAGTCTGAATTTGCTGTTGTATTGCCCCTTTTTTGACCTTTTCGCCATTTCCCTTCTGCCACTCGCTTTTGATATACTATCTAATAAATTATTGTAAACTATCAGGCCCCACGGTAACTTGTTGAACTCTTCAATGTTATCTACTAATTCTAAGTACCGTGTATCTACTTCCTGGTATGTGTCCGGAAGTAAAAAAGAACATACGAAAAATAATAATGATAGTTTCAAAAAATCATCGTTGGATAAATCAGCACTGTCAATAATTTCTTCAATACGAGATCTTTTCGCCAGCTTTCCCCGAAAGAATTTGTATCGAATAGTTGTTTCCTCTTTTACGGCCACCTTCTCAGACTCAGGTTCCGTCAACATGTTGAGGCCTAAAATCAAGGCTATATCAATCTCTTGCAGGAGTACATTGGTGTTCTTGACCTTGAAAACATTATCTTCAACCCAAAAACTTAAAATAGCGTCAACCAAGTCTCCAACGAATCCTAATCTCATTCATCCTAAATAGATGACCGAATATTGAATCATCTAATATTTTCTTTCTCTCTCACATAAAGCAGCATAAATTTCTTAACACTAACTCCAGAACATTTTTCGATGGGCTTTAGAGTCATGATCATTTTTAATCACTTAGTAGGAACTGCAATATAAATAAAAAGCAATTAATAAACAAAAGAAGTGATTTTGAAAAAACTACTAATCCTCTAACTTACCGATAATTTAAGTTATCGATCGATAACTTAAATTATCGGTAAGTTATCAGATTAGGTGGGAAACATTGGGGACTAAATGTGCTGAAATGTAGAAAAAATAAATTACCTGGAAATGTAATGTGACTTTTGTGACCTTTTTCCGCTTTGTCGCCGCTAAGTCGCCGCTATCTTGTTTTTTTCAGAAAAGTTAAACTTAAAACGTAACAGTAACAAATGAAAAGTAAAAGTAGCTTTTATACTCTCTTTTAAAGGACGGTGGAAAATTTTTTATATTATTTAAAATAGGTCCTTGTTGACGTGGAGCAGGCGGAGGCGGCTAGGCTTGGAGCTGGTCATTAATGCAACGGATGAAACTATAGGGCCGTTTCTGCAAATATGCAAACATATAGGGCCGAAAGTGCAAATTTCCCTAAAATCAAGCTTATTATCTTAGGCAGTTCTAAACCCCTTAACATTATCGTCTGCTTTGAAAATGAAGAAAAAATCACATCACTTGCATCAAAATAACCACGACTGTAGGCCATTGTAAAAAAATTAACTGATACAACAGCCCAAATATGAGGTTTATGAAATACAATGGCCCACTTAAATGTGCATTTTACATATACGTGAGTTCGAACCTATGACCTTAATTTCTAATTGATATAAGGCACCCAAATTCCTATTTCTAAATGAAACTGCGGTGGGAATCCTTCTCTTTCGTCTTCGTCGGCTAATGCGCATCTGACCTTCGTTGGCGGAATTCCTAACCCTCTCTTTCGTCTTCGTCTTCTTCTTCGTGTTGCAGTCCCTAATTTCTTCTTCTCCTTAAACTCTAATGCATCTTTTAATCTCTGCACTCTTCTTCAACCCCTAATTTCTTCTCCTGAAACCCTAATTCTCATAAACTTTTGCCGACCTTCGACATCCTAAGAAGCACGAAATTGACTTGGCTCTACGCACTGATCTCAACCAGCTCCGAAACGAAGTTCTCCCATCTCGTCAAGACTAATCAAATCGAGTTGGCTCTATCTTCGAAGCCTGCCAAATCTGGTGGAGGCAACAACAAAGGAAGGTGTCATCTCTATTTTCTGTAATTCTGCAAAAAAATTTCTCAACAAGTTTGTTTCTACCGTCTAATTTCGTTTAGATTTATAGTTTTTTTTTAATTGAATTTTGTTTTTTTGATCTTTCGATGGTGTGAAATTTCAAATCTCTATTTAGTTATTCACAGATTTGACACTCATCCCGTTCTTTGGATTGCTGAAAATTATATTCTGAGTTATGGCCTTAGCATCCGTCCATCACTCTTGAATAATGCATTCCTATTCACCAATGGGGAATTTGGTTGGTGAAAATAATTACATTTTGTTGCTAAAAAGAAATTGATTGCATTAGAGTGCTTTGTGGTTTGATGGGATCAGGGCTAATATAGTATTTGATAAATACATGAAGTCTTTGATAGATTTCCCAAGAGAAGGTTATTAAACTTTTAGGTTTTCATTGAATTATCTAAGTTGGCCAAAATTTGTATAGTTCTTTAGATTCTTTATGATACATATTAGGGTTAAATTACTGTCGAACCAGTGACTGAATAAAGAGGGAAGAGACTTGTGTCTCATTGATCACTTAGTGACGCGAGACCATATATTGCAAAATGATAGATTTCCATATCTATTGTTAAGATCACAATTTTTTTTTTTCAAATTCAAAGGTAGTAAGGAATTAGTAAATAATAAGCTTCTTTTTATTATGTACTTAAAAGTCTAAATAGAAGGACTCTAGTGAATGGGTTTAGAGACTATAAAAGGGAGTTTTCACAGAAATTATGAAATAGAAGAGATTTTTTTCTTTATGGCATACTCTTGAGCCTACCATTCATCTCAGCCATTGAAAATTGCGAATTTCTGCATAATTCTAAACCCTCAGTCTTTGTGAAGCTGCTACTGCTAGCTGTTCATCACCCTATTACTGCATGGCTACAAAATCTTTTTCTGTAAATCACGGTAATATTGTTCTTCATCCCTTAAGTCCCTATTACGAGGTATTTCTGATTTTATGAATTATGGATTGAGCCCAAAAATACAATTACCCATATATGTATTTACATTAATCTTAAATGAATTGCGGGCAACTTTTACTGGGATTTCTAGGTACAATTAACATATATAATCGTTGCTCTCTATACTGTGTTTTGCACAAAAATTTAGGGTTTTAGAATACGAATTTTTATTTGTATTTGCCTATCCTATAAGATTAGACTATTTATTCAAATCCTTGTTATTACGTAGATTTCTGGGTGGATTTAAGTGGGTTTTGACCTTTATAACTTGGTCTTATGATATTGTGGGTTGCAGTCTATGCATAGTTCTATGCTCTTTTAACTACTAATTCTGTTTTTTCAGTGGAAATTTGTATAACAGATTAGAGCAAGCTTTGATTCCCCAATTCTCAACTGATTTGATATATATATATATAGCAACTTCAGTTCTACACTTTTTTAACTGCTGAAATGACACATAGCCTTTTATGTGTGTAATCTACTGACACTTTAACTGCCACTTCAGTATTTATCTTTTTCATTGGACCACAACTTTTTCTACTTTGTGCTTTCTTATCACTATGAACAAATCATAGCAATCACCTTTTTCTTGGACTACACATTGCTAGAAAGCAATCAGAAAGTAACAACATCCACCCACCCAGGGCCGACCCTGACATTTTGGGTGCCCAAGGCGAGTTCCTAAAATGGGGCCTCCGCTTTATGTTACTTTATAATATAAAAAAAATTTGCCATAATTTTTTTTTGACAAATAAAATAATACTCATATTCTATTTGACTATATATAATTTGAAAATGTAACTAAGAATTTAATATAAGTAAATATTAAAAGAAAATGCAATACAACATGAAAACGCAATACTCATATTTTGCAAGCAATTGAAAAAGAGACTAAAATTCCTCATCTCTTAAGCCTCCACATAAAGAAGGGAACCAAATACCTTTCCACCTAATTTATCAAAGCACTCTTTCACCAAAATCTCTGTTATCTATAGCTGTAATAAAAAGGGACAACTATATCAATTGTTCAATCCTAGACCAATATCCTGGTTAGTAGAGAATCTCGTATGCATATATATGTGAGGCGTGCGCCTAGGCACGTTTTTACCAGGCTATCTAAACAATGGAAAATAAAGGAGCACCGCGGATTCCTGCAAGCACAAAATCCAAATCTGCCATTTTCTTAAGATTTTATCCAAACAGACAATTATGTATAGAAGTTATTGTTTTTGTTCAATTGGACGATGCTCTCTTGTTACATCTCGGTCTTACCCAAGCAGCTAATAGAATCATCTTAAAATTCTTCTACTTTACTCCGTTAGTTTTGGGAGGATTTAGATGGAAAGGAGATTGATTAATTTCGTAAGAAAGTGTCACTTTCATTCAATATATTTTTGCTTTAATGGTGGATAACACTTTTCAACAATCTTGGAATTATTTTTTTACCTTGGGAAAAACTTGTCTTGTTATATGTTTTTCTCATATTTTCTACTAACCAGGGACTCTTGGGGGAATCATTATCTCATGTTTGGTGCCATCTGCTCATAGAAAATTTCATACGATGCCAAAAATAAGTTTTTTTTATATGAACTATTCATTTAGAAGTCCACAATTAAAGACCAATATTTACGCACGAGTGATATCATTTTCCCCGATAGACAATTTAGATTATAAATTAAGTTGTAATATGTGATTCTACTTGTGGTAACACTTTATTTTCCTAAGAAACATCAAGGACTTTGTTCTTTTTCCATACCACATTGGATAGAGCGATATTTAGATAATGATGAAGGGATAAGGATCTTATGATGATGATGATGATGATGATGATGATGGTGATAATTAGACAGGGAGGTATATGAGAATCTTTTACAGAAATACTTTCATACTAGGTGAAAGTGTCACCTTCATCATCATCATCATAAGATCCTCATATCAGAAAAAAAACAACTGAAATTTTTTGAAAGAAAGCAAATTCAGTAATAAAGTTTAAAATCTTAGTATCAGAGCCCATGTCATTTAGCTATGGTACTGAAGGTGATATGTATCAATTTCATCCAGTACAAACTGGTAACACGATCAAGGAAGCTGCCTTATCTGCACATTGTGGCAAAAGACGCCTTCATATTGGTCTTCAGACTTCAAATATGCCTCAATAAGTTGAAGAAATAAATGAATTTATTTGACTTGAAAACTTAGTAAATTTGTGAACATCTTTCTATTTGTTTAAGTTATCAAAGCAGCAAACTAAATTCTAGCTATACAAGTAACTCCATCCACATAGATGCATATTGATAAGTCGAGAATCACTTGCCATTGTTGCAACAGTATCTTCTTGGGACATATGGTAGCCATAACTTTGTAAGGAGATAGTTGCTAGTTACCTAGATGCTGCAAGAGACTCCTACTTCATCCATTTGATCTTTAATTATATCTTTGTTATTAATCACATCTGTAAGTAATACGAGCTTAATTTTTTGTAACAAGCGACCCATCCAAGGTATGCTAACCATGAATGAAAGCGCCTTGAGAAGGGGAAACCATTTTGGCAATCACTTTCCTTAATGTTTCAATTAACATTGTTGTAGATGTTTCAAATTAAATTGATCGGTGTATGGTCTTGGCCTACTTTTGCTTGCTTCTTCTCAGAAATTAAGGTTATAAAGGCAGCATGGTACAAGTAAATGACACCAAAAATTTCTTTGTAAATAATCAAAAACATCAAAAGAGTTCATAATTAATTCAATCACTTCATAACCAAAGTTACTAATTCTGGAAAAAAATAACAATTACAACTAAAATAAAGTAATAAACAAAACAAAGCAAACAAATAATAGCAAAAGGGAAACTACTACGATTCAAAGTACACATGAGAATGAAACCCCAATTCTTAAAAAATTAAATAAAACTCACATTCAAATTAAAAGAAAAAAGTATATACCTTCCAAGCGAGAGAAGCCCCAAGACTATGTGCAACAGAATTGTTACTGAGTGCTGACCCAACAAAGAAAGCAAAGAAGAGTAGCCAAAGACCTAACTTTCTGATCCAGGTTAACAAAACACAGTGAATGTATGCAGGTGAAAAGGAACCCAAGATTCAGAAATCAGAACCAAGCTATAACTATTCTCAAAATGAAAAGAAATCGATTTGATGAGGGAGATGAAACAAAGTTGGAGTGATTGAGTGAAATATAGAGGGATTAGACGGGCTGAAGAGAAGAGAGGGTTTGGAGAGAGAGAGAGAGAGAGAGAGAGGTGCAGGGCGCTAGAGAGAGGGTTTGGAGAGAGAAGGGTTCGAGAAAGAGAGGGGGGGTTTGGAGAGAGATGTTGGAGCTTGGAGAGAGGCTTCGGAAGACTAGAGAGAGAAGATGGGGGCCCTTTGTAAATTATTTTTTTTAAGCCTAGTTTTTAAAAGGATTTTTTTTGGGAGCCCCTGAAAATCGGGGGCCCAAGGCAGCCACCTGGCTCACCTTGGTCCAGGGCCGGCCCTGCACCCACCTCATATATATATATATATATATATATATATATGAGTAAGTCTACAATGAGTGTCCACCCATCGTGGGTGGACAATGCAGTCCACACATTTGTGTGACTGCATGACATGCACGGACTTCCATTGCATGAAAGTCTGCATATCATGCAGTCACACAGATGTGTGGACTGCTTTGATGCACATGATGGGTGGACACCCATTGTAGTCTAACACACTCTCACACACACACACACACACACTCTCTCTCTCTCTCTCTCTCTCTCTCTATATATATATATATATATATATATATATATATATATATATATATATATATATATATGAAAATGGCTCCCTAAACTTGGTTGTAAGGTTTGAACCCTACAATGCGGTCCTCACCTATGTGCCCGGGTCATCTACATCTATATTCTCAGTATTGGAGCTTGCAAACCCTCATCAGTTTGCATCATAGGGGCCATTTTCAAATGCTGATACAACCTCATATTAGACGATGCCAATATCGAGGATCCATCAAATAATAGGATTAGCAGATACCACTGGCTGAGAGCTGCTGCTTACACACCATTGTTTACTAATTGCTTATTGTCTGTAAACAAAAATTCTATTAATTGGGTTGTTCATAGTATTAGATGGTTTGTCATAGGTTATTTCATTATTGGTATATATATGATTTTTTTTATTAGTTGATATGTACATAGAACTAAATATTTGAGTAGTAATTTTATTAATTAGTGTGCAATAAGTAATATTGGTGTGGCAGTAGCAGCTCTCTAATTCTAGACTTGTTGATCTCAAGGGTTTGTGCACCCATATCCTATTGTGAATATTGTTGCTTATTTATGATCTTATACTGCTGCTGGTACTCTATATTTTGTTGCTGCTGGCACTGGTATGTTGTATATTGTTTTAATTAGTTTTCTCCATTTTTATGATTTCGTCTCTGTAAATCGTAGTGTTTTCTAATTTCCTAAGCCATTGAAATCTCTATTTTTCTAATGGGGTAATATTTGAAATATCTATTTTTAGAATAAATTTAGTGTGTTGTAAAGGGGACTAACATGTATAAACATAACTAGGGATTCAGATTCGGTTTAGGAGACCAAACCGAAATTGAAAGTTTTCATTTTTGGTTCGGTTCAACATGCATTGAAACTGAACCAAAATGAATCCATTTAGTTTCGGTTCAATTTTCCAAACCGAAAGTATGTCGCAAATTAAATAGCCCTGTTACTCCGATCCAATGGTAATGAGATATAATTAATAAGTGTGTCAGATGAAGCAGAGTATATTTATTTTTAATGTTGCTTAGGGATTGAGTGTCATTACTTGTGGAGAACTGTGAGATCCTAGAGAAGTATTACAAAGATATGATAAAAACAAAGAGACCAATAAGCAGGAGTCTTGTTGAGTTTGAAAGCAACTGAAAACAAAATAGACCAGTACACTACCGCAGCAAAAAGACAAAGTAGATAACATGAAAAATTGATGAAGGCTATAAAGATCAAAAGATAAAAGAGAGATCACACCTCCAATTGGTTAAGATTGTTTCTATCTTATCTGTGCAAAATTAATTAAATCTTTCACTTTAATATATAACTTTCTGCCCAATGCAGAGTAATTAGTGGCAAGGGCATGATCCAATTTGCATATTTCTTTTGAAATGTATGATCTTGCCTTAGCTGGTTTTGCAATTGCAAAGTATCTCGAGAATAATAAGGGCAATCAAATGGTCGATCTGAAGTGCTGTGTTTGCTACAGATTATTTCTAGAAATAATTATATATATATATATATATATATATATATATATATGTGTGTGTGTGTGTGTGTGTGTGTGCGCGCGCGTGCGCGTGTGCGTGCGTGCACGTGTATATGATGATGATAAGCAAAATGATGAATCCTCAAGCTTGCAGGTTTGAGCCCAGCTTACCTTTCAAAAAAGAAAATTTTAGGAAGAATCATGAAACAGAGATGGGATAATCTCTGACATCCTCGATTTACATCGCCTCGACTCTAGTTATAATCCTAACATACAAAATAAAAAATCTACATATACATACCACTACATATACATACCAGTTACCCTGTTACTCTCGTAAAAGTTTCTTTGCAGTATTCGTTGAACTTACACTCGATTCGACATTGCTTGGTGGGCGCTTTTTAATGTTTTGGTGGAAGAACTGAAAAAGTTAATAACTCGTGTTGCACATGTTCTCCCTATTTCTAATGATGGGGGAAGTACATTCGAGATTGTTCGTGTGCTTGGGAAGTGAATTAGTTTCTATGATTGCCTTAGTTTTAAATTTATTTATTTTTTGAACATTTATCTTTCTTCAGATAAATAACGATGATAGAATGATATATATGTTACAGGTGGGTCCAGCTGTTGGGAACATACGATCAAGATGTTTGCGATTATCAGACGAAAGTACTTCTGAAGGTCTTGTGCGGAGGTTGCTTGGACATTGATTTTTTTTTTTATCGGTAAAAACAGAGCATTCCATTGCGATCAACACCAGCGAGGAGCTGAGAAAAAATACAAGAGTAGAGCAGAAAGAAACGAAAACAAGAACAAAACCGCTACAAAAAGAAAACAGCAGAGCTCCGGAAACAAAGCCAGACCCCTCAAGTTGGGGCCATCGGGGGGCTAACCGGGGGTGCCATCCAAATCCCAATTTCCACACTCCTCCAGAGTGATCCACAAAACCATAACATCTCTTACGCTCTTAAGAATCTACCCAAAAGGATGACGCTTTCAGTTGAATACCCGATTGTTCCTTTCAAGTCAGAAACCCCAAAGAACCGCTATGGCAACCACTCTCCAGAAAGCTCTCTGTGTGCCGGGAAAATTGTGACCATACCAAGAGGCCAATAAGAGAGATTGATTCTGGGATAACCCATCTCATCTCAAAAGACAGCAAAATGGAGTTCCTAATCTTAGAGGCCACCCCGCAGTGGATGAAAAGATGGGAGATCGATTCCTCATTACTCAGGCATATCAGGCACATATTAGGGATGTGTTTCCCTCTTTTCACCAGCTGATCAATTGTCATAATGCGTAAGGATCACCGTCAATAGAAAAATTTCACCTTGATGGCCCGTACTTTCGGAAGTACCAATCCACCAATACTATCGGACGACTATAAAGCAACTGGTAGAAAGATTTAACCGCGAAGATACCATTCTTAGACCCCGGCCAAATGTGAGCGTTACTTTGGTGCTGGTTTCTCTTAGTCCTGTGTAGGAGGAGCAAAAGGCGATGGTACTACATCAACTCAGCGTCAAAGAGAGGCCTCCTAGTAACTATGTTCCGAACGGGAACTCCAATAATTGTATACATCTACGCCAACGAGGCGCGAGGGAAGGCCCTGACATTGAAGATGCTTGGAAATAAGGACCTCAGAGGGTATAGATCGATCCATGGATCTTCCCAAAACTGAATACGAGATCCGTCCCCCTAGCTGAAAGAGATCCACCTAGAAAAGGCCGTCTAAACTCCACATATACCTTTCCACCATACTGAGACCCTTCTAGAAATAGACACGTTAATGCCCCAAAGACCTTACGCACACCCATATTTTTTAGCCAAAATGTTTAACCAGAGACTGCTCCTCTCAGACTCGCACCCTACTCGCCATAACCATTTACCAATGAGGGCCATGTTGACCAATCTCAGATTTCGAATATCTAGGGCGCCAAAGCATTTAGGGAGGGGGCAGGTCTCCCATCGAACCAGATGATATTTCTTGTCGTTCCCAGAACCCTCCCACAAGAAGTCTCTTTCAATTTTTTCTAGCTTTCTGATCACTTCAATGGTACACCGAAACATGGACATGAAGAAGATGGGGAGGCTAGAGAGGATAGATTTGACCAGGCACATGTGCCCCCCCCTCCCCCCATGCTTAAAATTTCTCTCTTCCAAGAGGATAGTCTTCCTTCAAATCTTTGGACAACCGAGTCCCAACCATGAGCATTGGGCTTACCCACTCCGAGGGGCAACCCCAAATAAGAGACAAAGAGCACATCTATCTTGCAGTGCACCTCCTGCGCTAGTAGCTAAACCAAATGACCATCGATGTCGATACCAGTCACCTTAGACTTATGTAAATTAACACGTTGTCCCAAGACCGCTTCATAGATTGTGAGCACATCTGTACAAGATCGGGTATCGTCCATACTAACCCTACCGAATAGGATCGTATCGTCAACGTACTGTAAATGAGTAACCAATCACCTATCCAAGAGAGCCGATCGGGAGACCAGAAACGCTACCTATGGATCAAGCACGCTGGAGGAGCCCTCCTAGAGCTTCGCCGACGATGTTGAACAGGAGTGGGGACAGCGGATCTCCCTGATGAAGGCCTCTGGAACTCTTGAAGTAGCTAGACGGGGACCTAGTAATCAAAACCGAGAACCACGCCGAAGAGTACCAAGCTTTCATCCATCTTCTCCACCTCTCTCCGAAACTAAATCTCCTCAACATATAGTCGAGCCATTCCCAATTGACACGATCGTAGGCCTTCTCCATGTCAATCTTTCAGATAATAGCCGGAATTCGCTCAGAGTGGGCTGAGTGGATAACCTCTTGAGCCACCACCACTGTATCTATCAGTTGCTTTTTAGGAACAAATGCCCTTGATCTAGCGCAATGATCTTCTTAATGATTGGTTTCATACGGTTTGCCCAGACCTTGGATAAGATTTTAAACAAGTAGTTAATTAGGCTGATGGGCTGAAAGTCACAGAGGTCCTCGACTCCATCCTTCTTAGGAATGAGAGCGATGAAAGTCGAATTGAGGCTTCTGCCAACAAAAGCAAAAGAGTGGAACTCATGGAAAAAGCCAATATATCAGCTTTTAGAAGCGACCAGAAGCACCTGCAGAACTCCATAGTGAGCCCGTCTAGTCCGGGGGATTTATTGTTGCCCTCCTCGTCAAAGGGGGCCTCCAATAAGTCCCGATCCGCCACCGAGAGGGAGGGGAAAGGAATGCCATCTAGCTCTGGCCTGGAGCCACAATCTTCCCTATACTAAATCTTGTAAAAAATGGCCGTCTTGGATCTAATCAGCTCAGGATATGTAACCGTCACCCTGTCCACTTCAGTTCTGCACAAGTGTTTCTTCTTGTTTCTAGCATTGGCCACAGAGTGAAAGAACTTGGTGTTGTCGTCCCCTTCTTTCAACTAATGAACCTTGGATTTTTGCTTCCAACAAATCTCTTCCTGAAGGTACTTATCATTGAACTCCATTTTCAAGTGTAATCTTTCATTTTTCTCGGTGGCAGATAACCCCCTTGACTCCTCAAGTAGGTTGAGTTTAAAGATACGCACCATCAGAGTCTCTTTCCACACGTGGACCAAACCGCAAACTTCCCTGTTCCATATTTTGATACGACCTTTTAGAAAGGCCAGCTTGGAGACGAGCCTATAGGTGGCAGAGCCCCGGGGGTTTGATTGACACCACCACACAGGGACCCTTTCCCTGAAGTCGGCGTTGGAGAGCCAAAGATTCTCGAAACAGAAGGGGGAGGGACCCCTACCCAGAACATCACAATGGACCAACAAAGGGTGATGGTCGAAAACAGCCCATGAGAGGCCGTGAAGCATCGCATTGGGGAACATATCCAGCTAGTCCGGATGAACCAAGACTCTATCCAACCTGCTACACGAAGCTGAATAGTGAAGGTTGGACCAAGTAACGCTGACCCCCTTTAAGGGCAAGTTCATAAGAGCCCAGTCTTGAATAAACGTGTTCAACACGTCCATATTAGGCCATTCCGGCAGACCACTCGATTTTTCAGCTGGTCACCGGATAACGTTGAAATTCCCTCCTACGCACAACGGAACGTCCTAGCATCCTAGCATCCCGGCCAGCTCAAACCAACTTAGCTTTGGAGTGAACATCAATTGGGCCATAAATGCCCGTAAAGGCCCACATCTTACCATCGTCCCTATTTTCCAAGACAACCGAAGCCGAGAATAGCCCAACCTCCTCATCAATTTTGTAGAAGAGG
This sequence comes from Chloranthus sessilifolius, assembly GCA_021018995.1. Lineage (NCBI taxonomy): Eukaryota > Viridiplantae > Streptophyta > Magnoliopsida > Chloranthales > Chloranthaceae > Chloranthus > Chloranthus sessilifolius. The sequence goes on from CM037593.1 coordinate 34,212,696, forward strand.
TGAGAATTTTGGGCCAACAAAATGCCTCCAGATGCGCCAACTGAATCAACACCAATCCACTCCCATCTGTTTCCCCCTAGGATAGAAGCCACTTTTGTCTGGTTGTAGGCTCCCTACTTGGTCTCTTGAAGGATTACCACCGCCAGATTATGAGAAGCTATGATCTGTTTGATACCTGCACGCTTTTTGGGGTGGCATGCTCCCCTGACATTCCAAGAAAAGATCGTCGTACGGACACCTAATTCAGCCCGCTCAAGCAAACGGGACCTCTTACTGGGGTCCGTGCCCCTCCCGTCTAACATTCCCCACTTCAGTCTAGCCAATTCTCTTGGAAGGGATTTTTTTTCCTCGAGGGAGGCGGTGAAAATTTGAAAGTAGAAGTAAATCTGAAAATGTCCCTAAGATCGTCCTCATTCCCTTTGAATGACAACTCGAGATCTGTACCGAACCGAATAATTTCGTCGAGAAATCCCTGAGAAATCGTTGCATCATTGACGCTTACCGAGGTCGACACCTCGTGGTAAGGTGGAAAGCACTCTTCCCATCGACCAATAACACTACGCCTGAGTGTTCTAATCGGAAGAACACTACTATAAGAGGACGACGAAGAAGACGAATCATCCAAAGCAGCAAGGAGAGGCGAGAGCAATTCAGATTCGACCAACGAAATGTCACTCAAGGAGGAGGCGGAAGATTCCATCGCCATGGGTAATGGAGGGAGGCATTCCACTGACGGTTGGGTCGGGCCGAGTCCACAAGTAGAGAGAAGACCCGCTGATGGAAGAAACCCAAGATATCCATATGGAGGTCTTGCCGACACCGGGGATAGACCGAGACATCTAGCAAGATCCCTTAAGAGGTCCGGGCCCATTAGGGACAGAGGGTCCAGCTGAGTCATCGAAAGAGATGCAACCCCGAGGTCTGGAAAGCACCTACCTTGCCAGAGGGTCCAGATACGACAATTTGGAAGTTTGACCCCGACCCAGCTATACAGGACTCCACTAGCATGCCACATGTCCTATTCAGGACTGCTTTAAAAGGAGGTTCCACGTAGAGGCAATCCCCACCTAAAACAGCTGGTTGGTTGCAAGAAAAGACTCCCCTCACTCGTGACCCAATGCCACTTGTCTAAAGTTGCGCCTATACAAAAGATGAAAACTTCCCAAGAAAATCATTGCTTGGACATCGATAACCTGTTGATTCAGTTAAAGCCAAATCAGAATGGTTTTTTTTTAGTTTTTTTTTTAAATAAGCCAAATTAGAATGATACTACAATATATCACAACTTTTGAAGTTTAAGTGGCTAATTGATTCGTTGAGTTCCCATATGATCTAAGGTACCATAATTTAATTGAGTTTTATAAGCATGCTCATACTCTTACACATTCAGTTGTTTACCTTTCCATTAGTAGATAAGTGTATTACTCATATGCATATCATATTCATTGAGAAGTGAGAAGATACCTTTATACCCTTTGAGGTCATGATACACCCCCCTCCCCCCCCTAAAAAAAAAAAAAATACTATTCGGGGTTGGCTTTGCGAGTCCTATTTGTCCCCTCGTTTCTGATCAGTTGAGCTCTCTGTATTGATACGCAGTCATCGTCGTCATAGCCTTATCCCTTTTATTTGGGGTCGGATTTGCGAGTTCTCTTTCTTTCACTCGTTTCTGATCAGCGCTATGCTCTCAGTAACTTCGAAATTCTTGCAATCTTTGATATCCCTTCTCATGGTTTCCCTCCAGGTCTTCACTAGTCTTCCTCTTCTCCTATTTCATGCCTCCGACAAACCTGTATAGTCCAACTCAAGCGGCATTCCATAGTTTTTTCTTTTATAGGCTTATGTACTCATTTCGATTTGACATATACTGATTGTTCTTTAGTATATGTTGATTGGTTAAAGTTAAGAGAGTTAGTCGCAAACTAGCAATAAGCAAAATAGTTTGAGGATCAGTGTTGCACGGACATGGACGCAACAATCAGATTTTGGAGAATAAGATTTAGATAAAAAATAAAAAATATCGAAAGGTTTAGTGTTTAATTTTGGTAGTATTATATATTTATTTAGATAGTTATCTAATTGTAATAGTGTATAATGATATGCATTCAATGTTGTTAATGATTATACACATACATATGGTGTCCAAACACTCCAAAGCATCTAAGATTTGACAAACTCACATTAGGTGTTGAACATTGATGGATCTTCTTTATTTTATTGGGACTTTGCAGTAAGGAGAACCTATAATTTTCTCTCTATGATTGGCCTAATTTGTAACTCATTTATGTAAGTGTACTATACATATTGGTTTAATTGGGACACTCATGGTATCTGTAATAAATGTAGGGGTATTACGACTATTTTTGCTTTATGCTAGGTGGTATCAGCAGGAGGAAACAACAATAGCAGCCACATAAACAGGAGTTGGAGTTGGAATCGTGGTGGTGTTAATTACTAGTAGTAGTAGTAGTAGTAGCGATAGTGCTTGTCATGTTGGGTTACGTAATTATATTAGCAGGTGTGGTAGGAGTTATATTGAGGGTGTGTAGTAAGTAGCACTTGTTTTCATATAAATACTGTTAATGCATTGGGATGTGTGAATAACACAATACTATTTTTTTGCAGGTCTTTTCTTCCTCTTTCTTCTCCTTCTCTTCTTCCTCACCTAACCATAACCCTAGTTTAGAACAATTAATTTAACTTGGTATCAAAGCAGGTTCGAGCTTGCTGTTGTTGATACATAGGTTAATGTTTACATTAGCAGCCCAATAAAAGCCTTGTGGGTTTATTGTGAGAGAGGCCTCTTTTGAGTGCGCTCATCATGTTCTATCAACTTGGATGATCTGCTAAGTACTATTGCAATTTTTTTTTTGCAAACGAGTTTCTACTTGTGAAACAAGATATTCATTGTTTTCAAGGTTTGAAAGCATTGCAGGCTTATTTCTTCTAAGATTTGATTCCTAGTGGATCAATTTTGCTTCAGAAATTTTGTGGCTGCAGTTTCATTTGATTTTGTTGCAGTTTAATTGAGATATTGTGCAATCGTGGACTTTGCAGGTCCGTCGCGACGATGTGCTCAAAAAATGGAGTCGCCATCCAAAGCTTTTGGTGTCTCAAGATATCCAAAATTAATATTGTGTGCACGAAAGTGTTAGATTTGACTCCGAATTACCGGTCCACGCCTCTTGGGTAAAGACTTCGATTATCAATCAAGAAGGTGTTAGGCACCCGATCGATTCACTTGTAAACGGTCTCTATTATGGTCAATATATATATATATATATATATATATATATATATATATATATATATATATATATATATAGAAAGAGAAGAAAAGTGAGCGGCACTTTCCCTTACCCGAAGGCACTCGGATCCTATTGAGCTCTCCGCAAATACTGAAATTTTTGTGGCATAACGGCTCAAATCCTAGGAAAAAAAGAAAAGAAAAGAGAGTTATAGAGGGCGGAGCTCTTAGGCCCTTCGATCTTGTTGTCGGGATCTTTACATGAATGCGACACCTATGATCTTTCGATAGCACAAAGGGTTAGAGAAGGGTTCTAACTTGCTAAGGTTTTGGAGGCTTGGAGCTTGGGAGTGATGATGGAAGTGGTTGTATGAGATGGGATAAGGTTTTAGGCTTTGAAAAAAAATTTAACGCTAGGCAAATGGATGCACAAAATGCTAGAGTTTTCCTCTTCTTGAAAATTTTAAAAGATGTCTTAAACAAAGAGGGAATGTCTCTATTTATAGAGTTTGGGGTGATTAGTGAGTGATTAAGTCACTAATAGGTTTAGAAATGAGGTAATAGGCAATCTAAGTTTTCTAAGGCTTTGAGGAGTAGAAATTGAGTTTTAATGGTAGATGATAGGGTGAGGATTTGAATGGCAAAAGGTTTAGGAATTAATCCACCCCAAACTTTGGGGTGGTCCACAAGTCAAACAAAGATGGCAAAATTCGGCCATTTTTTGAAGAAAATCAATTTTTAAGGCAGGTGTGCATAATATGCACACTTGCTTTAAAAAATCAGGCCAAAAAAATATGGAGGTTGAAGACCCGCAGGGGGCCCGGTTGCTGGTTATAACTGATTTTTCATGAAATTTGCCTAGGCATGCATATTATGCATTTGCATGCCTAGCCATTTTTGGCAGGAAATTGGGATTTTTGATTTATGGGTTAATTTGGTCTACTAAGGGCCTGGTGGGTTCAAATCGGGTTGTATGGGCCTGGTTGGGCTTCTTAAGGGTCCGGGATGGTTTCTATGAGTCTGAGATGGGCTCTATGGGTCTAGGATAGATGGGGCTGTAAGAGTCTAAGATGGTTTCTAGGAGTTCAGGTTGATTCTTAAGTGTTTGAAAAATAATTTCGGAAGCTCGGGAGTACGTCTTTCTCGAAGTACGTGTCAATTGTACCTTAGGTCAAATTTGGGTGTCTACAGATGCTCATCTTTGGTATCCGATCACTAATATTCATATGTCAAAGAAAGAGACACCCGAGGCAAACGCTCTTGGATCCGTTGTATTCAAAGCGAACCTCAAATATCAAATGGTAACAGGAAAAAACATGGAGAGTAGTGGAAGTTCATATCATTGGAAAAAAATCCGTTCCTCAAGATTATCGGTCCCCAAACGCTTAGCGACATTATTGGGTATAATCGTGATGGTGTGATTGATGATGCATAATGTTTGAATTCTATTTTGAACAAAATAGCCCCATGAGCGGGAGGGTGATCGACCCATTCTTAAAGATTGGCGTAAAGCAATGATGCTAAGATCCAACGGTTTGTGCTCAATCTCATGAAGTATTGATTGCCCCACTTTGATTAGCACGGGTGCCCTTACGCGAGCTAGGGTTTGAGGTCTTTGAGCGTATGCATCGAGCTCAAATTTTAATTTAGCACAACTACTCGAGCGGAGCGAATATTGATGTCGAATTGCTTTTTGAGAGTGTGTGACACTTTTGATGATGATCTTACAAACAGATCAATTATGTAAAAATATGGACCTATTATGGATAATAAATAATAAGGCGATGGAAGTCCTGACCCATGATTGGGTATAATTTACAGGAACAAACGACCATTCAACGGATATCCAGACACATGGCGTACACTTTACAGGGATACCGTATAGGTTTTAAGCCTGTGACCGAGAATAATCATGGGAAAAGATCCCTTCTGCATCAATGTTTGAACATAGTTGTTTGATATGTAATCTCAATTTTGATAGGTTGGTTTTGACCAACGTTCAAATTTTTTTTGGTAACGGAGCTATTCAGACCTCAAACCTCGGAGAGCGTACACCCAGGCAACGTAGATCAAAAGTCTACTGTAATAGCCCAAAAAATCACGCTAAACTATGACCTCGGGATCCGTGCCCGATCGGCCACAGGTTTGACAAATTAGGAGTTCGATAGTTAGTGTAGAGTGTGATGAGTGAATGTGATGTGATGGGTTGTGTAGCCATGTGGTGTGTGTTTAAAATCTAAAGTCAACACACAAGCTAGGGGGGGAGATAAAAGGGTTTAATAGCCCTAAAATCAAGAGTTTGGTGGTTGATAGAGAAGTAAAGAAGAGAGAGAGAAGAGTAAAGAGTGACTTATACAAGGAGTAAATGCTAGTTGAAGAAGGGGATTGAGCAAGAACGTCGGATTATTGAGGGATCCGCTAGAAGCAAAAGGAACCCTAGCCTTCCAACCGCTCGATTTGAAATCAAATTGAGATTTATTCAAGGTAAATTTTTGTGAATAGAATGCATAGATCGTAGAGGCTAAATTGTAGTTGAAAATGGTTTAAATCATAGGATGATGGTTTAGAAAAATAGAGGAAAAAAAGTGTGGAAAAGATTGGGAAGAACAGCTCGAAATGGGCTGAATCTGATAATTTCGATTAATCGAAATTGAGTTTCGATTAATCGAAATTGGCCAGGAAGTTGAAAAGTTAGAGGACCCCGACTTCGATTAATCGAATTGGAGTTCGATTAATCGACTTTGGATTTCGATTAATCGATTTGGGTATCGATTAATCGACTGGGAACCTCCAGTGGACCCAAGGGGGGCTGGAGGAAATGATTTGGGAAAATCGACTAATCGAAATGGGATTTCGATTAATCGATTTCAATTTTCGATTAATCGATTTGGGATCGATTAATCGATTTTAAGAACTCGATTACTCGAATTGAGAATCGACTTGGCTGAGCAGAGAATTTCGATTAATCGAATTAGGATTCGATTAATCGAATGAAAATCTCGATTAATCGATTTGAGAATCGATTAATCAATATTGACTTTCGATTAATCGATTTTGGAAATCGATTAATCGAATCAGGTTCGATTAATCGATTTTGGAGTTCGATTAATCGACTGAGATAAATTATGTTGGCGTTTGAGTTTGACTCTAAGCTTCATGGAGGGTCTTGGACCTCCTTTATTACATCTTTAGTGATGTGTTTCACCTGTTATGTGGTACCATAGGTGGTACGTGTGAACTAGTGCACAAGCAGCCACGTGGGACCTTGGTGGAATGATCAAATGAAGACTTGAGGTAGGGAACACCTTGAATATGTACTTTATTTTACAAGAGCATGTATGTAGTGATATAGAATTCAATTCAAATATTTTATTGCTTAAGAATTGTGAAAAGTGTGTGTGCGTGTGACATCCATAAGAGTAATTATAATGAGCCATCCCCAGGGGATGAAGAAGTAAAGAGATGAGAGCATCAGGTGTGATGCAAGTGAATGGATACATCCCAGGGATGTATCCAAGATTGAATCATGATTGATAGGGCCTAACTGATATATGATAGCACACTTACACGGTGAATAACTATATGTAAGGCACCGATATTTTTATTATTTGAGGTTTGATAGGGTACCCCACCGACGTGGCGGGATATCCACGACTGACACGGCAGGATATCCGTGACCGATACGGCGGAAAAATCGTAGGCCAGTGCGGAGGCTTATCCGTACACAGTAAGCACACCCCAGGGGTGTTGAATTGAGATAAGTGAAACCCCGCCACCAATCCCCAGGGGAAAGGGGCTTGGGTACTATATTTGTATTCCCAGGGAATACGTTAAAAGTGTCTATATAGATGACGATGAAGGGTATCTCATCGGGGCTCGATGTTATATTACTCGGGGATTACTTAAGTTGAAAGTTTAAGTTTTGCTTTAGGCCATTTCAGCATCATTCATGAGTAAATGAAAACATACGAAATCAACAGTAATGAAATGCTTTTTAACTGTTTTCATCAATGACTGCATAGACACATCATGCATGGCATATCATGGAATATATGTGAGTAATAATTTATATGTTCAACTGTGTTTGTTCCCTATTGAGCTAGGATGTAGCTCACCCTATAGACTACACGTCGCAGGTCCACTACTAGCAGCTGCCGAGGCTTCAGGAGACGCTGACCCCGGTGAGTCGGACCTTGCGGCCGGCGAAGAGTTGGAGCCACCTCCTGAGGACTTCTTCTAGAGGACTCCGTTGTGCCACTTTGAGGGCTTTTTAAGAGAGTTTTGTACGGCTTGGTGTGTCAAGCTTTGAATTTGTTTAAACCATGTATATAAGGAGTTGGGATTATTCTTTTGGGACGAACCATCCGTGATGATTGCTATCATCGATGGTTCGGATCGGTTCTCCATTCATGCAGAGGCATGAGGGTAGAACTGTCTTTTGGGGAGTTGCTTAGTATAGATTTAAATATAGAAATTTTGTTATTATTCTATTGCATGCTTGTTAGTGCTTAGCTAAGGGCACGGTCAAGACGATCGTCGATGGCACGGGTTTCGGGGTGTCGAAATCCGGGCTGTCACATCTACCCCTCCGAAATATCTCGTAATGAAACTAAAGTCTAAGACACTCGAGTTCATATGAATCCAAAAACGGAGCGATCAACGCAAAGAATTAATGGTGGAATCAATTCGATCGAAACATTGACCGTTTGACCGTGATTGATACAGTTGCTCCTACTTTAAAGTAGGATCTAAAGATCCAAGGTAAACCTTAAACTTAAGACATTAATTTAACATAGCTGCATTATCAGAAAAATATTGACATTTTTCCGCATTGGAGCACGCATGTGGGTAATGAGTGACAAAAGTACAATGACTTTTCTCCTCTCTCCCTGGGACATGAAAACACAAATATCTTTTTTTTTTTCAAATGATTTCCGTTCTTTCATTTTTTTAAATAGACCGAACGTCTTAGATGAGTGGTGAGATGCTTCATCTAATCCGTCTACTGCCATTGTTGGCATGAAATGTTTTGGCAACTCGAGAGGTTATTTAATTCGAGGATTTGGGCTATTTGATGTTTCTGCACATTCTCAAGAAACTATCAATCTCTTATTATTTATATAGATAACAAATATGCATTCTAGTTAACAGAAGAAGCAAATTTTTACCTACATTTCTTAATTTTTTTTCAAAATATATATTTTTTGTTTTTTTGTTCTCTATTTTTTCAGAGATGAAAGTACGGTGATGTAAATATGTACATGAACATAAAAAAGATTATATACTTTTAATATTTGTCTTGATTTTTTTTGTTCTTTTTTTTTTGTTTGATGCCTTGACAGTGAGATGAGGTAACGGGTCCTATTTTGAGAATGGTCAAATCCATTCATGCGATTGGGCTTGAGTGAGGTCTAGAATTTTACTAAGGTTGGATCGTTCATTCCTTTGGGCTGAATTAACCTTTTATCTTTACCCTAGGTCATGCATTTGACGGTGCTGTTTTAAAGATATTTCTGATTAGGACCCGATTTGAGCTAATATAAATGGTTCAAAGATAATCAGATAACTCGAAAGTATAACCAAAGGAGTAACTGATGATTTCCTTTTCTTTCTTTTAAAAATTCCTTTACTCACAACACCCAGGATGAGTTTTCGCCATGCCCGTTATCGCTTTTTTTTTTACCCATAGCGTCCTTTTAGGTTTTCACTACATCCATGGGATACATTTTTACTCTAGGCGCCTTTTTAGGTTTTCACCTAGTCTGCCCAAGCTCACTCTTTTTATTCGTGGTGCCCTTACGGGTTTTCACCACGTCATTTTTGCTTTGAGCTCGTAATTTGTTTTTTCATAGACTAAAAGATATGATTGATGATCCTGTCATAGCTGGTTGAACAAAGTTTTTTTTTGTTTTTTCTCTTAGATTGACTTGTGTTGACTTAACGGATACTATGATTGCTTGTAAGCCTTAAAGAGGGTTTTCTACTAAGATGAATCGTGGTCATGGGTTGAAAGGGATGGGTTAGAAATTTTAAAGGTATTCTCAGGTTTTTAAAGGTCTCTTAACTTGGGTTCTAGTTTTCGTAATACACTTCTTCCTTCGGGGATTTTACTGTACATGTAATACCCTGAATTTTCGTTAACATTGAATCATTGACTTTCGAAGATGATGTGATTTGCTTTGACCGGTTTAACCTTGGTCAAACTTCTTATGTATGTAACGTGACCTTTGACCCACTTATCTCAATTGGGTAAGTGCACCCAACTGCAAATCTGAGACCAATCCCTGACGCAAACTGATCTTTGAAACTCGAACCCTTATATGGTGTGTGTGTGTTACACATGACCCGAACCTCAGGATCGGACCAGATTCAAATCCACCCTTTTAAGCACCATATCTTATCATGGGCTTAATTAATTTTAATGAATAAAGTAGAACGAGAAAAGTAGTATATACGTGATCATGGACGATCATGTGCACCCTAGGCATGGACCTAACCCAAGTCCAAAGGCCTAAACTATTGTAGGCTTGTGTATGGATGTACCCTGCACCTATTTTATGCAGTGCCCAACACACTGACCAAGCCCCTCTCCACACACCCAACTTCGTGTACGCTCCAAATAGGGTACATGATACACGTCTTGAGATTAGGATGTTTATTCTGGGTATTTACATAAGTAGTTGTGCGAATATCGTATTTTGGGCCCTTGGATGGAAGGCCCATATGCCGATTCACGGTGTTTCGTTTAATGCCGAATTGGACTTTCATCAGTATAAAGTGTATACCCAACATTTCCGAACCCTTGTGCACCGATTCGGTATTCGGTATTGGGTGAGACGTGCGTCGTGCACTATGAATGGCCTGATTAATTAAATTTAAGAGAATCAAATGTAGATGTACGATTGTGTGACAAATCACATCATCTTTAGTTGATGGCCTCAAAATGGCCCAAGTCAAGACCCATTCGTTTGAAGGCCTTGGGAAGGCCTAAATCAAGACCCATTAACTGATAGCCTTGAGATGGCTCGTGCACAACCTTGAACGTGCTGGCCATACATTGAAAATAACCTAAGCATTGAGGCCCAACAAGTTTTGGGTCTGGGTCATATGAGATCTTCCAAGGACCCATTATTAGACTTAAAGAACCAACACCTAATTGTGTATGTCAGCCCAACACAAAATCAACACCTTTTAGCCATACACAACTCTTGTGTGTATGGGCTACACACTGGAATAATCACACCTTGTACAAAACTAACTTATCACACATAAACCCACGCATGAACTCGCTTAAGAAAAGGAGAGAGCTTGTTTCCCCGTTCTTAGCTCAGTCTTGAAACCCAACCGCTAGAATCTGTTCCAGCGATTGTACTATAGGAAGATTAGGTTAGATCGATGGTTGTCACTCCGTTGAGTTTGGTGATCGAAGCGCCGGATGTACTCAAAGCGTCACGCCACACCTCTTCTACCACGACCGTACAAACCGGCAAAAGAAAAGTTGCATATCGCAAACCATTTGTGAAAACATTGAATTATAGGAATTAGAATCTTGGATCTTAAAGATCTGGATTGCATGCAAAAGAACTCAATGATCGGACACGTGGGAACATAAAAATCGACAAAATTTCGATAACCGACCGCTGAGAACATTGCATGTGTGAAAATCGATGGCGAGATCACCTCTTTGATGGAATAAAATAGGCATAGCTTTGATTTTATATGATTTGAAGTTGCATGCAATAGATTTGGGGATTTCGAATCGGGGAAGGAAACTCTAAAAGGGTCGCTTATGGGTCACACACAGTCGTCGCGGTGACCTAGAACCTCGCCGTGGCGAGACCCTACCTAAAGCACTCGCCGCGGCGAGTGCTACATGGATAAACAAGCCAAAAATGGCACTGTTCATCCTCGCCGCGGCGAGCTACTGTTTCAGTGCTAGGATACCTGTTCGGTATTTCAGTCATAACTTTTGACTCCGAACTTCAATTGGCGCGATTCTTGATGCGTTGGATAGAGGACAAAAATTCCTATTACGTTCATGAATTAACAAATTTATGAATCTACTGGTTAAAAGGTCAAAATTTAGTGGCAATTAGGAAAAAATTTCATATAATCCAAAGTCAACGTGAACTCGTCCTTTTTGCCCTAGTTTGGAGAAAACTTTGAGAGTTTTGACATGTGTGATATTTAATCACTAAAATATGAGTATACGAATGGTTCATAATATAGTCTAAGGTTGGGAAACGTCCGTGAGGATTTTTGCACCGTTTTGCAAGACTTTGTGTGATTTCGCAACCGAGGTAGGGGAATTCAATGCTTAATTGCATTTTATTTTTTACTCATAGATTTTTGTGATAGACTAAATAAAGTTATGATGATTAGATTTTGATTTGAAACTTGTATTTAACTGCCCTGAAAAGTTTTGTAATTTTGAATTGATTTGACTAACGATGCATTTTTGAAACTTTGAGCAAATTGAACCTTGGAATGTCGGTTTTGATTATGAGTTGTTTGTTTTTTGTTGTCATCGAATGTCTAAAACTTGAAAAAGTTAAGATTATCGAATCTTGAAACTGTGGGCCTCCAATTTATGAAATTGTTAAGCTAGAATCATGGGAATATTTGCACTGAATATATGGAAATTATTGAGTAATTGAATTGCATTGAACACCTTGATGAAATTTTGAATATTGCATTATCTTAAAATTATCGGAATGTATTGAACTTTGAAATTGAACTTAGCATTTGGAAACCTTGATTTTGAAGCCATCGGACATTGACCAGGAACGTTGACCTTCGAATATGAACTCGAATACGAATTTCGAATATGAACTTGGAATAGAAACTTGACCATGAACTTGAATCTTTTGAACTTGAACTAAGAACTTGAAAGTAAGATTTAAATGTGAACGATTTTGTATATGACATGTGAGTAAGAACCTTAAAATTTTAACCGGTATAGAGGGTCATCCATATATTTGAACAGAAACGGTGGTAAATCCATGTATTTGAACCGACACGGCGGTGAATCCGTGTATTTGTACCAACACTTTAAAACATGAACGTGTGATACCGACATAGTGGTGAATCAGTGTATTTGGGCCGACACGGTGGCGAAACCGTGTATTTGAACAATGAACTTCGAAAGATGATCTTTGAACTTTGAATCGTGAAACTCTGAATCTTGAAACTCTGAATCCTGAAACGATGAATTATGAATATTGAGTTGTGAATCATGAAACTTTGAATCACGAACTTGGAGTAATAAAGATATGAACTATGAATGTGATCTCTGATTTTTGAACAATAGGTCCGAACTCTGAAATTTGAACATGAATAGCAAATTTGAATCTTGAATCCAATCAATTCGAATTTAGAATCCAAAGCATGAATTAGAACTTAAATTTTTTTGTTCGAAACTCTGATGAACTCTGGATTTGAATATTTATTTACAAAGCCTGTCAATTTTGAACTGATATGAAAATGCTTTGACTTTAGTTATTGTATTTATACTCCTGTCATTGGATTTATGCATCTGTTTGGATAAAATGTAGTTAGTATTGATCCTCTTCTACTGAGTTCAGATGGTTAGCTCACTCCTCAACTATACGCCACAGGTACAGGTGCAGGTCTTGAGTGAGATCCGGAGCTTGAGGCGACTCCGTTGCTATAGACTAGTGGATTTGTTTTTATTTTAGTTGTGGATTTTGAGATTTGGACTTGGTACGTCCACTCATCTTGTAGGTTGATAGAATTAGATTTTTGATGTACATCTCTTGTATAGATATTTTGTACACCACTGTTTAGGTGATGGTCGGTCATCACTAGTGATTTTTATTTGTTAGACAAAGTTTTGTATATGATAGAAGTTTCTATTTTCCTGTCATATGTCTTACTGCTTTGATTTTTGCATTTATACGGATGTACCAAGTATATACTCTGTATTTGGATCGTGATCTGCTAACTGACGGTTCGAGTTTTCCCAATTGTTAAAGAAAAAAAAAAAAGTGCTGGGGAAAATCCGGGCTATCACTGTATATACCCCATGATTTTTCTACCTTGTGTTCTGTTTACTTTCTTTTCATACACCTTCTTTTTGGGATTTTGCTTTTCCAATTTTTTTTTTGGGTTTTGATAACTCTTTTCTCTTTTTTTGTGCTTGGTATATATATATATATATATTTTTTCTTTCCTTTTCCTGGGGAGGGATTTATGGAAGAAAGACTATTGGCTCAAATTGGGTAGCAAAGGGTATGAGCATTCAGGGATATTTTTTAGCTACATGGCTTTGAAATGATGGCCTTTGTTAAGCAGTCACGTATCCATTTTTATCAATACTTACCTTGCTATGGGAGATTAGGAGTAGAATCGTCGTATGTATCCAGCGTTGATTGGCTTAGGAAAGTGATTCCATCCTTTGTAGCGAGACAGAGCGCGTAAAAAGAGCACTTCTCAGATGACATAGGGGTCCTTCCCAGTTGGGTTTGAATTTTCCTCATGGATCTGAGTGTAGAGAAGGAAAATTTTTCTTGAGTATCTTGTCACCTACTTTTAAGGCTCGAACAAGAACACGCTTGTTGTAAGCACGTACGATTCTCCTCTGATTAGCCTGGGTGTGACCTAAGGCTTGGAGCGTCTTTTCGTCAATTAGGTTCAGCTGCTCAAAGTGGAATCTCTCTCTTTCGGCTTTTGGTAGATCGGACTCGATGAGGATACGGAGCGAGGGTACTTCGACCTCAACTAGTAGCACAACCTCAGTTCCATACACAAGGGAAAATTGTGTTGCCCCTGTAGCGGTACAGATCGACAATCGGTAGACCCATAGTGCAAATGATAACATTTCACTCTTCTCAAGGATTCGGACGATTGTATTGTTAGCAGCTTTGACGGCTCCGTTAGTTTGCAGCCGATGTGGTGACGAGCAATGATGCTTAATCTTGTACTGCTCGCATAAGGATCTAATGCGCTTTTTCGCAAAGTTGGTACCGTTGTCCGTGATGATGTCCTTGGGTATGCCGAATAGACAGAAGATATTTTTAATAAACTTCTTGACATGACTGGCCGTGATGCTTGTGTAGGATGCTGCATCTACCCATTTTGCGAAGTACTCGATAGCATCCATGATGAACTGATGTCCGTTAGAAGTCTTTGGATTGACCTTTTCGACGACGTTGAGGCCCCAAGTGGCAAACGACCATGGTGTGGTCATGATGTGTAGATCTATGGCAAGAGCGTGTATAGGACTAGAGTGTTCTTGGAATTTGTAGGACTTTTGAACGTGCTTGCAACAATCAGTCTCTATGGTAGTCCAGAAATACCCTTGTCGTAGGATCGTTTTTGCAAGGATATGTCCGTTGACGTCGGCCCTACATACTCTTTTATGGATCTCTTTCATTATATTTGCCGCCTCACTCTCAGTTAGGCATCAGAGCAAGATTTGATTATGTGATCGCTTGTAAAGGCAATCGCCACAAATGACATAGTTTGATGTTATGCGTTTGATTGTCCGCCTATCTCTCTTGGATGTGTCTTTAGGGAATGCTTGAGTTTCTAGGAAGTTCTTGATATCTGAGAACCATGGAGGCTCATCATCTGTCTTTGTGGATCCTTCGATCTGGAGGCAAAAGGCTGACTCATTCCTTTGTTTGATCATGATTGACTTTATTTTAACATCGTATGGTATTTCGACCATTAATGCCAAAGTTTTTAGTGCATCAGCAAAGCGATTTCTCGCTCGCGAAACATAAGAGAAAGTAACATCGTTGAAGCACGTGATTTATAGGAAAAACAAATAAAGAAGGTAGAGGAATAGAGGAATAGAGGGGATAGCTGGAGCTCTCAGACCCTTGTAGCACCGTGGTCGGATCTTCGCGTGGATGTGGCACCGATGAGCTTCCGATAGCAAATGGGTTAGAGATGGATTTTTTAACTAGCTAGGATTTGAAATGATGGCATGAGGGAGCTAAGCTAAGGTTTGAAAGCTTAGGAAAGATGGGGATGGAAGTATAATGAAAAGGGAAGAACTAAAGTTCTAAGGCTTGGATGAGTCTTTTCTTAGAAATAGGAGATTTATGTAGAGTTTCTTCTCTTGGATTTTAGAAGTGCTTAAACAAGGAGGGGGTCTCTATTTATAGAGAAAGGGTGGATTAGTGAGTAATTAGGTAACTAATGAGCTTAGGAATTAGGTAATGGGGAATTTAAGGTTTTTTAGGGTTTTTAAGAGCTTGGAGAAGAGAGAAATGAGTTTAATGGTGGATGATGGGGTGATGACTTGAATGGCATAAGGGTGATACCTAAGGTTGGGATTTGTATATGGGTCCTAAAGAAATAAACTTCAAGCTTTGGGATGGTTCACAAGTCAAACCCCAAAATTAAAAATCAACCATTTAAAAAAAAAAAAATATTTTTTTTTTTTTAAAATTTTGAGAAGTTAGGGCCTGTGTTGAGAAGAACCACCTTGTGTATAAAAATAATTTTTTTTATAATTTTTACTCATGCCCAATGGATGCATTGGATCGAGCTATCCCAAACTAATATATTATAATAGTCAATTGGAGTTTTCTATTAAAAGTTATGGCCATCGAAAGTTCGAGGGCCGCACAACATCATGAATCCATGAAATGTAATATTTTGGGTCCTCGAGCCTCCGTGGGCTCACTTGTGGACCTAGGTTAGGACCAGTATGGGCCCAACGGGTTCATTTTGGGTTCTATGGGTCAGGTTGTAGTTTTTAAGAGTTCGGGAAGGGTTTTAAGGGCCCAGAAAAGGTTCAGGTTAATTTCTAAGGGTTTGGGAAGTGCTTTCGGAAGCTCGGAAGTATGTCATTCTCGATGTATGGGTTAGTCGAGCCTTGAGTCAATTTTAGGTGTCTACAGATGCCCCTCTTTGGTATCCGATCATTAATTATCAAATTCCAGAGAAAAAGACATTTGAATAGGCCCAAGATAAATACTATCGAGTCCACTATATTCAAAGCGGACCTCAAACATCAACAAAGAAAATAAAATTGAGAGTAGTGGAAGCCCATTATGTTGGAGAAATATTCGTTCCTCAAGGCAATCGGTCTCCAAGCGCTTTGCGACATTACTGGGCATAATCGTGATGGTATGATTGATGATGTACGATGTTCGAGTTTCATTTTTAATAAAATAGCCTTGCGAGAGGGAGGATGATCGACCTATACTTAAAGATTGGGGTAAAGCAATGGAACGAAGATTCAACGTTTGTGTCCAGCCTCATGAGGTTTTAAGCGTGCTAAAGAGAATGAGCCCTTCTGTATGCATGTTTGCACATAGTTGATCGATATGTAATTTTATTTTTGACATGTTAGTTTCAACCAACGATTGACCTTTTTCAGGTGAATTTGAGGTTTTAAGACATTTATATTCACTTGAATCCAAAAACGGAGCACTCATCGTAAAGATTTAGCAGTGGAATCAATCAGATCAAAACATTGACCGTTTGATTGGGATTGACACAATTGCTCCTACTTTAAAGTAGGATTCAAAGATCCAAGGCGAACCTTAGACTTAGGACATCGATTTAGCATAGCTACATTTCCGAAAAAATATTGATATTTTACTATATTTGAAGCACGCGTGTGCGTAGCTGTGCGTGATATATATATATATATATATATATATATATATTTCAAAATGATTTCCTTTCTCTTTTTTTTTTTTTGAATAGACCGATGTGAGTGGTGAGATGCTTCCTCTGATCTGTCCATCACTAAGAGGTTGTCTGCCTCAAGGCTTTGGACCGTTTGATGTTCCTGCACATTCTCAAGAAAATGTCAGTCCCTTTTTTTTATATAGATAACAAATGGGCATCCTAATTAACAGAAGAAGCAAACTTTTAGCTATATATATATATATATTTTTTTTTTTCAAGACATATATATATATATATATATATATATATATATATATATATATACTTTTTTGGATTTTTTAATTCTTTTATTTCTCATTTTGAGATGAAAGTACGATGCTGTAAATATGTACATAGACATAAAAGGAGTGGAAATATATATATATATATATATATATATATATATATATTTGCATTTTTAAATTTTTTCTTGATTTTTTTGTTCTTTTATTTTTCTTTTTTTTCTGTTTGATGCCTTAACAATGAGGTGAAGTAATGGGTTCCATTTTGAGCATAGTCGAACCCGCTCATGCAGTCAGATCTGAGTGAGGTTCAGAATTTTTACTAAGGTCTGAACGTCCATCCCTTTGGATTGAATCAATCTTTTATCCTCACCTCGGGTCATGCATTTGATAGTGTGGTCTACCTGATTAGGACCTAATTTGAACTAACATAAGCGACCCAAATGATGCCCAAAGCTCGAAAATATAACCAACGGAGTGACCAAAAATTTTTTTTCAACCTTTTTACTCACAACGCCCAAGATGGATTTTTGCCATACTAGTTATCGCCCTCTTTTTTATCCGTAGCGTCCTTTCGGATTTTCACTATGTCCATGGGTATGCTTTTTTATCCCAGGTGCCTTTTCAGGCTTTCACCTGGTCCGCACAAGCTCGCTGTTTTTACCTGTGACGCCCTTTCGAGTTTTCACCGCGTTTATTTTACTTTGAGCTTGTATATTTTGATTTTATTTTATTTTTCTTTTCAAAATCATTCAAAGGCCACGACATAGACGTCGATTCTGTCATAGCCGACAGGATAGAGTTTTTTATTGTCTCTCAGCTTGGCTCGTGCTGACTCAACGAATACATGACTGCTTGTAGACCTTAATGAGGACTTTCTTTCGGGATGAATCGCGGCCACAGGATGAAAGGGATATGTTAGGAATTTTGAAGGTACTCTCAGGTTAAAAGGTTTCCTTGATTGGGTTCTAGCTGTCGTGAGATACTTCTACCTTGGGGATTTTGACTGTACATGCCCCACTTTTTTCTTTATATTTATTTTGTTCTATTTTTTTGTTCTTTTTTGCTTTTTTTTTTTTTTTTTTTCTCTTTTCGGGATTTTGCTTTTCCGATATTTTGGATTTTTATGATAACTCTTTTCTCTTTTTTTGTTTGGTATATGCACCTATTATTTTTTGGAGGGGTTTATGAAAGAAAGGTTATTGGCTCAAGATGGGTAGCAATGAGTATGATCATTCAGGGGCACTTTTTGGCTACTTAGCTTCGAAATGATGGTCTCTCGTAAGGGGTCCTTAAGTAGTCACATATCTATTTTAATCAATACTTACCTTTCCGTGAAGACTAGGAGTAGAGTCGTCGTACGTATCCAGTGTTGATAGGCTTAGGAAAATGATCCCCATCCATTGTGGCGAGACGAAGTGCGTATCCAGGCAGTAACTCTTAGATGACATAAGGCCCTTCCCAGTTAGGATTGAATTTCCCTCTCGGATCAGCGTGGAGAGAAGGGAATATCTTCTTGAGTATACTATCACCAACCTTTAAATCTCAAATGCTAACACGCTTATTATAAGCATGTGCGACCCTCCCCTGAAAGGCCTGGGTGTGACATAAGGCTAGGAGCTTTTTCTCATCGATCAGGTTTAGCTATTCAAAACGGGACCTCTCTCTTTCAGCTTTCGATAAATTGGACTCGATGAGGATACAGAGTGAAGGTACCTCAACCTCAATTGGTAGCACAACCTCAGTTTCATACACAAGGGAGAATAGTGTTGCCCTTATAGCGGTGCAAATTGGTGTTCGATAGGCCTATAGTGCAAAAGGTAACATCTTACTCCAATATCAGTAGGTGATGACCATCTTCTTGATAATTCATATGATTGTCTTGTTAGCAGCTTCTACGGCTCTGTTAGTTTGCAGCCTGTATGGTGACGAGCGATGATGTTTGATCTTGTGTTACTCGTATAAGGCTCTAATGGGCTTATTCATAAAGTCGGTGGCATTATTTGTGTTGATGTCCTTGGGCATGCCGAAATGACAAATGATATTGTTCTTGATAAACTTCTCAACATGACTGGCCGTGATGTTCATGTAGGATGCCGCCTCTACCCATTTCATGAAGTACTCGATGGCGACGAGGATAAATTGATGCTCGTTCAAAGCTTTCAAATTGACCTTTCTGATGATGTCGAGGCCCCATGTGGCGAATGACCATGCTGGGGTCATGTTGTGTAGATCTATGGCTAGAGCATGTATCAGACGAGAGTGCTCTTAGCATTTGTAGCACTTTTGAACATGCTTGCAACAAACAGTTTTGATGGTGGTCCAAAAATACTCTTACCGTAAGATCTTTTTAGTGAGCATGTGCCCATTGATGTCGGCTCCGCATATCCCTTCGTGGATCTCCTTCACAATGTTGGCTGCCTTGCTTTTAGTTAGGCATCTGAGCAGGATGTTGTTATATGATCGCTTATAGAGGCACTCGCCATAGATGACGTAATTTGCTACCAAACGTTGGATGGTCCCCCTGTCGATCATGAATGTCCCTTCAGGGAAAGCTGGTGTTTTGAGAAAATTCTTGATATCTGAGAACCATGGGGGCTCGTCATTTGGCTTTATGGATCCTTCAATCTGGAGGCAGAAGGCAGACTCATTTCTTTGTCCGATCATGATCGATTTCATTTTGACTCCATATGAAATTACGACCATTGATGCCAACTTTACTAGTGCATTAGCAAAGCGATTTGTTACTCGTGGGACATAGGAGAAAGTAACATCGTCGAAGCACGCGATTAGATCCTCAAGGTGCTCGTGGTATGGGATTAATTTTTCATCATTTGTTTTCTAGTCTCCATTGGCTTGGCATATGATCAGTTGTGAATAGCCAAATACCTTGAGATGAATTACATTCAGGTCGAGAGCTGCTTGCAGGCTCGCTACGTAGGCTTCATATTCGGCCATATTGTTGGTGCAGGGGAAATTGAGCTTGATGGAGATTGGTATATGAGATCCTTTTGGCAAAATTAGAACAACGCCAACTCCTTGACTTTCGATATTCGATGCCCCAACAAAGTGCATTACCCAAGACTCCTCTGTTTCCTTTGTGTCATCCTCTGTCATGAATACGATGTCTTCATAAGGAAATTCAGTTCCCAGAGGTTCATAATCAGGTAAGGGATTCTCGGTAAGATGATTGGCGAGTGCTTGCCCCTTGATTGACTTTTGGGTGACATACGTGATGTCAAATTTTGATAAAAGGAGCTGCCAATGTGCAGTCCTCCCAGTGAGAGCTGACTTTTCAAATAAGCACTTTAAGGGATCCATTCGGGCTAGGAGGAGAACGACTTGAGATATCAAATAATGGCGAAGCCTCTGTGTAGCCCATACGAGAGCCAGGCATGCTTTCTCCAAATGAGAATAGCGCATCTCGTAATCGATAAATTTATTGCTCATATAGTAAATGGTTTGCTCTCTTCTTCCGATTTCATCATGCTGCCCTAGGTCACATCCCATCGAGAATTTTGTCATAGAGAGGTACATTAGGAGTAGTCTCCTTGATACTGGTGGTACCAAGATGGGTGGATTGAGAAGATAACCTTTGATTTTATCGAACACGGCTTGGCAGTCATCATTCTATTCAATGGGTGAATCTTTCCTTAGTAGTTTGAAAATCGACGAGCAGATAGGAGTGAGCTGTGTAATGAACCGACTAATGTACTGGATTCTGCCCAACAAGCCCCTGACTTCTCTTTCGATAGATGGTGGAGGAATTTCTACGATGACTTTTACTTTGAATGGGTCAACCTCGATACCCCTCCGACTGATAATGAAGCCTAATAATTTTTCAGACATGATGTTGAATGCGCATTTTTGAGGGTTCATGCGCAACCTGTATTTTCTCAATCTTTCGAACAACCTTTAGAGATTGACCAAATGATCACTCCTTTCTGGTGTCTTGGTGATCATATCGTCGACGTACACCTCAATTTCTCGGTGCATCATGTCGTGAAACAGTGCCGTCATTGCCCTCTGATCTGTTGCCACGACATTCTTTAACCCGAATGGCATGACTCGGTAGCAGAAAGTTTCCCATGGGGTGATGAACGTTGTTTTCTCTCGGTCCACCTCTGTCATTTTGATTTGATTGTAACCAGAGAATCTATCCATGAATGAGAGCATCCCATGCATAGCAGTATTATCGACTAAGATGTTAATGTGTGGCAAAAGGAAGTCGTCTTTTAGGCTCGCTTTGTTAAGATTTTTGAAATTGATGCACATGCGAACCTTTCCATCCTTTTTTGGTACTGGCACGATGTTGGCAAACCGCTGGGGGTATTTAGAGACCATGAAGAAACTGATGTTATACTGCTTTATGACCTCATCTTTCACTTTCAGCATCCATTCTGGCCGGAGATGCCTCAACTTTTTCTTGATCGAGTTCACATCAGGATATAGCGGCAACTCATGATCAACCAAATCGGTGTCTAAATCAAGCATATCCTCATATGACCATGCGAAGATGTCTTGGTATGACCAAAAGAAATCAATCATGCTTTTTCTTTCATCGGGAGACAGTGACGTTCCAATCTTAGTGATTTTAGGGACCTCCTCGGTGCCAAGATTGACATCTTCAGTCTCTTTAATGATTGGGGTAGGGCCATGCTCAAAATCGACATATTGTTCAAGGAGCTCATTGGAAAGCTACTCGATTAAGTTCTCACCATCCAGATCCATGACTCCTACCTCTCCTTATATTTCTACAGGAAAGAGGTCGACTTCCCATTGGACAGGCTCTTCTTTCAAGGCATCATTTTTCTTGCCTTTTTAAGGAATTTTAAAGGATAATATTTTTGAACTTTTTTACATTTCTTCTATTTTTTTAGGAATTTTATTCTCTTCGTAGATGGGTGCTTGGCAAGGCGGGTCTCTGTACACACATGGAATTTCTTGCCAAGGGCTTAACTCACTTTTTATAGATTATTTTTCTTTAGAAAGTTGGAGTCGTATTTATGACCATTTGATGCTTCCAGATTTAGGGGCATTGACACCCAATTTCTTATCTGGGGCGTTGCGCTCTTACCTGATATGTAGGTGGAGTGAGATGGTTCTCCTGGGTCAGCCTCCATCATGCTTCTCACAGGTTCATCTTGAACTTGATCCTCAAATGTTAACACAGGCTTCAGATAAGTTAAGACAGGTGGCTGTACAGGCAGGGGTACCTCCTCCTCAAAGAGTGACAGGGAGGCCAGGTCTATTTTAATTTTAGGGGGAATGATTTGGGGATTGGACTCATTGATGGCTACCTATTTATGTGGGTTCAACTATGTTGCCCCATTTTGGTTAATCTTGATGACCCCTACGCTCACGAAAGTGCTTCGAATGTGAAGCCACAATCGAGGTTTATATTCCAGGTCTATCCCCCTGGATTTGGCGATGGTGGCAACACGGGTCTTCTTTTGGGCCTCTTGAACCTCCTCTTCAGTAGGCTTATAGCCTAAGCCGAATTTGATCTCTAGTCCGCCCTTGGCTCTTACCGAGTCCCTCCTGCCTTGCAAGCGAGGGCCCAACCCTTTTCCTTTTTGGTAGCCCCACTTCTGGAGCATGGCTAATGATTCAATTATTCCTCCTCCGATTTTTGCAGTGACCTTCCTGAGGGGTTCCTGTGCGTATTGAAAAATGTGGAGCTCAGTGTCCTCAGCCGTATATGCCACATCCAGCATTTTAAGGTTTTCTATGTTGTGTGCCGCTTTCTCTCTTTCTTCTCGTCCCTCACCTAGGATTTCCAAAATTTTCTCCTCTAAGATAAACTTTAGTTTCTGGTGGAGGGTACTGCCCCGATTTCATGTAGCCACAGGCGCCCCAACAGTAGATTAAATGTTGACTTACTGTCCATGACTTGAAAAGTAATGGAGGAGGTCATTGGCCCGATGGTGAGCTCAAGATCGGCTTCTCCCATCACTTCTCTCGGGGTATTATCAAACCTGTGAGCTCCTGTTCTGGCTAGTTGGAACATGGACGAATCGACCCCGATCTTGGTCGCAGTTCTCAATGGGCACACATTCAATGCTGATCCGTTGTCTATCAATACCAATGGTATCACCAAATTTTCCATTTTTACTATGATATTCATGGATCTGGAGTGGTTCCCCCCTTCTACTAGAAGATCGATATCCGAAAATGAGATAACATTAGGAGCCAATACCTGGCCAATCATTTGCCCCACTTCATCCGGGGAGACCTTGTCCGATACATGGGCGTCTTTTAGGGTCACCATTAAAGCTTTGAAGTGTGGTGGAGACATCATTAATAAGTCATAGATGGTGATATATGCTGGAGTTCGTCTTAGTTGTGTTTCTAATACATACTCTCTACTCATCCTCTCCATAGGATGCACTGCTATAGGTTCCCTCCTCTCTTCCGGTTGGGCTAGTGCCGGCACCTCTGGCTATTTAGATTTTCTACTCGACCAGGTGATAAACTCAACTCTCCTTCACTGCTTCTGCTAGCATTAATATTTGTTTGATTGTAGTTGAGCAGGACCTGGTGAGGATCATAGGTTGGTCCATGGATTTGGAAAGGAGTGGATGAGGGTATCGGAGGTGCTTGGATTGATGGCGTGGCAAAATTGGACCAAATATGGTTGATCGATGTCGAAGATGGAAAGGTTGGAAGGGGTGAGGTAAAATTAGGAACCATGTGGTTGATTGATGTTGGGTAAGGATGGGCTGATGGAGGTGTGGCAACACTAGGCCAAGTGTGGTTGATGGGGGCTGATGCGAGATATAGGTGTTATGGCTGGGGTGAGCCAAAATTGGGTTGAACATAATTAACAGGGGCTGGAGTGGGGAAGTACAACCTCAAATTCAGGGGTACTGCTTGTGGTGTAGGGTTGGGGAAATAATCGGCTAAGATGAGGGGTTCAACCACCCCTATGATCTCATTCTTTGGATTCCATTATCTCAGTAACTCAAAGCTTCCTCCCTGATGATGTGTTCTGACTAGTCTGATTCTTCAATTTCCCCCTGTAGCATGTTAATGGTGGCCCTCGGGCCCATTCCTCCTTGCGAGTGCGGTGGCAATGGTACTTGGTGGATATTGATGTGAGGATTTTCTTGGGGAGGTGTTTGGGGAATGATTTTCACAATCTCAATCAGTTCCTGTATTACGTGCTTGAAAGGAAAGCAGCGATCGGTTGGGTGCCCTGGTTCTTGATGGAAGCTACAATGCGTGCTTGGATCATAATTCCTCGGGAGCAGAATCGGTGGAGGTCACTGTTGGAGTATGGCGACCAAATCCTTTTCGACCAGTAGGGGCAGAAGGACATTCAGGGACTGCCCCAAGAGAGTGAACACCTGGTTAAGGTGGGCCCTTCTCTGTTCGGGGGTCAGCTGTGCCCATGGGACATTGCCTTGTCTTTGCCCCGGATTTGTATGTGTTAGGGCTGGTTGAGTTGCCCCAAATTGAAATAGTGCCATGCTGGTGATGGGCTATGTGGTCATTATGGCTTGGACCTCTGCCCCTGTTCTTCTCTCATTTCTCTGCTCTGTGAATTTACGAGCCCCACTGGCCACATTTTTGTTCAATCGTCCCTCTCTTACCATGTCTTTGCAGCGATTGACATTTCTTACCAAGTTAGCGAAACTGTATTGCTGTTGGTATACCAGAAAGTCGGAGATGACAGGTTGTGAGGTTTTTGATATCATCTCGATTTGTTCATCATCCGATATATGGTTCCTCACCTGAGCTGCTAGGGCCCTCCATCTCCCGAGATACTCGTTAAAAGTTTCATCGGGTTTTTGTTTAAAGTTGGCTAGATCAGATTTGCGGGGCTTGATGTCTATGTTGTAGACATATTGTTCTTCGAACATGTGGGTAAGGTCCCTCCATGTCTTCAACATGGATGGTTCTGTTGAGGTAAACCATCTTAGGGCCGGACTAGTAAGGCTCTTCAGTAACACTTTGATGAGGAGTCGTTCATCTCTGCCATACTGGTATATGTCCCCATAATAGGACTTGAGGTGGGAGATGAGATTGTCAGTTCTGTTGTATTTATCGAATAACGACACTTTAAATTTAGGTGGGAAAGGCACCTCGGCAAATTGACACAGATCTGAAAAATCTGTGGCATGGATCTCGGTCCCCCCAACTTCATTAACTACTTCTAAATTTTATCCATTTGCTCTTTCAACAGCTCTGACTCCCAGGGTGGTGATGCTGGGCTGGTCTCCCACTGGGCTGCCTCCATTCATTCTGAACAACCTATTGGTTGGTGAGCGTGGGGGGGGGGGGGGTAGGGATTGAACTCGGTAAAAGCCCCTACATAGGCCTGGCTATTTCAGGCTTTATCCTACTCATACTGATGACCCGCATCAATATAGGGTGGTGGAGGAGTGAGATTGATTGGATTTTGGAGGGATTGAGTAGGTACCTGATGGGGCCATTGTAGGTAGGGGAATCTTTGATGAGTGGCTTGTTGGGTAAGGGGATGGGTGAATTAGGGATGGTTGATATTTTGGGATGGGTTTCCTTGTTGGGTTGGGCATGAGGGATATGGATGGGTAGGATTCATGTCGGGTTGATGAAGTGTGTTTGCTATTTTAGGGGAAATGGGTTGCACCTATTGGGTGTGGGTGTATGTGGAAAATTGGGGGTATGATGGAGGGTTCAAAAATGTGACCGTTGGGCTTGGGTTTGGAGATAGGGCCTTTGAGGCCCGCTCGAATGGCTCTACGATTGATGATGGGAGCCTTGGATGGTGTGGATTATGTTTGGTTGATTGGTATTTTGGGTGAATGGGGTGTGGAGATTTTGGAGGGTTTGTTGGAGATTTGAGGATGTTTGGGGTAAATGAGGAAGACTTTGAGAAGCCTTCCAAGCTGTATATGCCCTTACCATGTCTTCCATCATGGCCATGGGATTGGGAGTGGATGTGGATACGTATGCTGATGGTTCATTTGATGGAGGAGGTGTATGGGGAAAATTGGACATGACCTAGGTTGATGTAGGACGATTGGGGATGCTTTGGTTTGAAGTGGAAAGATTGGGAATGCTTTGGGTTGATGTGAGAAAATTGGATGTATTTTGTGTGGATGTGGAAAAAAAATGGTGCGTATATTGGGTTGATGTGGGGGAAAAATAGGGTGTATGTGGTGCTTGGTTTGAGGTGAATGGAAAATTGGGCACCTCTTGGTTTAATGTGGGGGAAAATTTGGGCATGGCCTGGGTTGATGTGGGAGGAAAATTGGGCATGACTTGGGTTGATGTTGAAGGACAATTGGGCATGACTTGAGGTGGATGGAAAATTGGGCACCTCTTGGTTTAATGTGGGGGGAAAATTGGGAATGGCCTGGGCTGATGTGGGACGAAAATTGGGCATGAATTGGGTTGATGTGGAAGGACAATTGGGCATCACTTGGGTTGATGTGGTAAAAATGGGTGTATTTGGAGTAGATGTGGTGGGAAAAATGGGTGCTCCAAATGGACCCATGACAATAAATCGGGATTGGAGATGGGGATCTCCTCCATGTGGGAATGATGGGAATGTGGTGGGGAAGAATTCGGATCAAAGACGGTCAGATTGGACGCCCAAGACATGGTTTGGTGGTGGGTAGGGTATGAATTTCTTGGGTATGGCATGAAAACTATCTTCTTCTACAGGATGATGGCGGGTTTGGCGATGCCATGTTTACGACACCACAAGCTCTCTTTTTTTATTTTTTCCTTTTTGAGGATTTTTTTTTTATTTTTTTGGTGATGTATATTATATATATATATATTTTTTTGATGATGGTTTTTTATTTTGATTTTTGGAATGATTTTTTTGCTTGAATTCTTTAAACAAATTTTCGAATTTCTTTCTCTTTCCCTTTCCTTGGTTCTTTTTTTTTGAAACTCCCTTCTTAGATGGCTTTAACACCCCCAAAGTTTTCTACGGCGGGACCCGGATGCCTTCATTAAGAATCAAAGAGAAATCTCTTAATCTTTAAAGGCATGGATTTTTATGTGGTGACTTGATCTCTCGTGAGAGCCAATAAGAGGGCGACCTCTCTTGACCGACGAGAGCGTTTGGGCACCTTTTAAAATGTAGGAAATGTTAGGAATCTCAAATCCAACGTATGGGGGTTTCGGGGCAAATGCCCCTTGGGACTTTTCTTATAACCTTTATCGGGTTCCTCCTTTCCGTGCCTAAGGGATACAAGGCTGTTTCGATTCCGCTAACACGCTCCCTAAGGTTTTAGGCTTCGTAACAAGTTCGGTTACCCACCCATATACCTGCGGCACGAGTGCCTTCTCAAATACTAGATGTGGTGGTACTTTTCGAGATCATCACCACAAGGGCTGTCGCTCTACTTAGAATCGGAATGGGTGCATCGTAGCCTATTTTTCTCACCCATTTTGCAAAAGCTACCCCCGAAAATGAATTTATTAAGTCCCTTGGTTCATTTTTTAAATTTCAATTTTTAGGAAAGTTTTCTTTAAGTTCAAAAATGAGGCTTTCGCCATCGTTCTCAATTCGGGCTATGAGAGTCCCGTGCCTCCACTATGGGTCGGTATTCACTTGTAGAATATGACAAGGAATAAGGAAAATGACAGGGCTAGTCAAGCGACTAGGCGGGAATTGTAGACAGCCAAAATGTAAGTTTCATGAATTTAAAACTAATTATCAAGTAACCCACCAAACGGCTAAGGTGGTAAATGACAAAAATTGAAGTTCAGTTACCAAGTAACCCGCTAAACGGCGAAGCTGGTAAATGACGGAAATTGAAGCTAAGTTATTAAGTAACCCGCCAAATGGCGAAGGTGGTAAATGACGGAAATTGAAGCTAAGTTAACAAGTAACCCGCCAAACGGCTAAGGTGGTAAATGATGAAAATTAAAGCTAAGTTATTAAGTAACCCGCCAAACGACTAAGGTGGTAAATGATGGAATCGTAAGGGTAAGTAAAAAGTGCATCAAGTAGGCCCGTCAAATGGTTTACGTGGTAAATGACTGAAACGTAGGGGTAACTAGAAAAATGACGGAATCGTAGGGGTAAATATAAAAAATGCAGAATCGTAGGGGTAAGTTCAACGAAAAACCAAATAAGGTGCCAGTTAACCAACTAGGCCAAAAATAATGAAAATGAGCAGAAAAACTAAAAACACATGCGTTGGGGCCAACTTCAAGTAGAAGCTCTAAACTATCCCCAGTGGAGTCGCCATCTGTGCAACCGCAAATTTCATCGATCCGTCATGACGATGCTCTAAAAAATGGAGTCGCCACTCGGAGCTTTTGGTGTCTCGGGATACCCAAAATCAAGATCGTGTGTACCGAAGTGCTAGATTTGACTCCAAATTACCGGTCAACACCAAAGCCTCTAGGCAAGGACTGCAGTTATCAATTGGGAAGGATTAGACACCCGATTGCCCGCTCGTAAGCGGTCTCTACTATGAACAAAAATAAATATAAATATGAGCGGCACTTCCTCTTACCCAAAGGCACACCGAACCTATTGAGCTCTCCGAAAACACCGAAATTTCGGCAACGTAACGGCCTACATCTTAGGATAGAGGAAAAGCAAATGAAGAAGTAGAGGAATAGAGGAGAGAGCCGAAGCTCTCAGGGGCTTGTAGCACCGTGGCCGGATCTTCACATGAATGCGACACCGGGGAGCTTCAGATAGCAAATGGGTTAGAGATGAGTTTTTCAACTAGCTATGGCTTGGGAGTAAGAGGGTTTGAAATGATGGTATGAGGGAGCTAAGCTAAGGTTTGAAGGCTTTGGATAGATTGGGATGGAAGTATAATAGCAAGGGAAGAACTAAAGTTCTAAGGCTTGAATGAGTCTTTGCTTGGGAATGGGAGGAGATTTATGTAGAGTTTTTTCTCTTGGGTTTCAAAAGTGCTTAAACAAGGGGGGAGGGGGGTCTCTATTTATAGAGAAAAGGTGGATTAGTGAGCGGTTAGGTCACTAATGGGTTTATGAATTAGGTAATGGAGAATCTAAGGTTTTTTGGGGTTTTTAAGTGCTTGGAGAAGAGAGAAATGGGTTTGATGGTGGATGATGGGGTGATGACTTGAATGGCATACGGGTGATACCTAAGGTTGGGAAGGGAATATGGGTCCTAAAGAAACAAACCCCAAGCTTTGGAATGGTCCACAAGTCAAACCCCCAAATTAAAAATGAATCATTTAAAAAAAAAATAGTTTTTTTCAACTTTGAGAAGTTAGGGCCTATGTTGGAGAAGAACCACCTTGTGTAAAAATAATTTTTTTTTAAATTTTTTCTTTTACTAATGCCCAATGGACGTATTCACTCGAGCTACCCTAAAACGATATATTATAGTAGTTAATTGAAGTTTTCTATCAAAAGTTATGGCCATTGGAAGTTCGAGGGCCGCACAATATCATGAATCTATGAAATATAATCTTTTGGGGTCACGGGCCTTCGTGGGCTGACTTGTGGGCCCAGGTTAGGCGCAGTATGAACCCAATGGATTCAATTTTGGTTTTATGGGTCTGGTTGGGATTTCTAAGAGTCCGGGAAGGGTTCTAAGGGTCGGGACATGGTTTTAAAGGTTCGAGTTAATTTCTAAGGGTTCGGGAAGTTCTTTCGGAAGCTTGGAAGTATGCCATTCTTAAAGTATGGGTTAGTCGAGCCTTGGGCCAATTTTGGGTGTCTACACTAAAAAACCTCTGACTTCTTTCTTAGTAGATGGTGAAGGAATTTCTATGATAGCTTTTAATTTTACCGGATCGACCTCGATGCCCCTTCGGCTGACGATGAAGCCTAGTAGTTTTTCTTACATGGCACCGAATGCACCTTTTTTAGGGTTAATTGAGTCTGTGCTTTCTCAGTCTTTCAAATAAATTTTAGAGGTTCACCAGAAGATCCCCTCTCCGGTGACTTGGCAATCATATCATCGACATACACCTCGATTTCTCTATGCATCATGTCAGGGAACAGTGCCGTCATTGCCCCCTGGTATGTTGCCCCGACATTCTTTAATCCGAACGACATGACTCGGTAGCAGAAAGTTCCCCATGGGGTGATGAACGCCATCTATTCTTGGTGTGCCTCTACCATTTTGATCTTATTGTAACTGAAGAATATCCATGAATGAGAGCATCCCATGCCTAACAGTATTATCAACTAAGATGTCGATGTGTGGCCAAGGGAAGTCATCTTTTAGGCTCGTATTGTTGAGATTTTTGAATTCGATGCACATGCGAACCTTTCCATCTTTCTTCGGTACTGGGACGATATTGGCTAGCCACTATGGGTACTTAGAAACCATCATAAAACCAACATTATACTGCTTGATGAACTTGTCCTTTAATTTCAACATCCACTTTGGCCTGAGGCGCCTCAACTTTTGCTTGACTGACTTTACATCAGGATACTGCAGCAACTCATGCTCAACCAAATCAGTGTCCAAATCAGGCATGTCTTCTTATGACCATGCGAAGATGTCTTGCTATGATCGTAAAAAATCAATCATGCCTTTTCTTTCCTTAGGAAAAGTGACATTCCAATCTTTATGATTCTAGGAACCTCCTCAGTCGCTAGATTGACATACTCAGTCTCTTCAACGATTGGGATAGGGTCATTCTCAAAATCTGTGTATTGCTCAAGGAACTCGCTGGGAAGCTCCTCAATTGGAACCTCCTCATCCAGATTTGTGACTCCTACCTCACCTTGTATTTCTAAAGGAAAGAGGTCGATTTCACGTTTGACGTGTTCTTTATTTAAGACATCAATTTTCTTTTTCTCGAGAATTTTAAAAGACACTTTTTTTTAGATTTTGTATTTTTTCTATTTTTGTAGAATTTTCTTTTTCTTCGCAGATGGGCCCTTGGCAAGGTGAGTCTTTGTACATGCATGATATCGCTTGCCAAGGGCTAATCTCACTTTTTATAAATTATTTTTTTTAAAAGCTGGTGTCGAATTTCTAGCCACCAGAAGCTTTCAGAGTTAGGGGTATTGACACCCAATTCCTTACCTGGGGCGTTGCGCCCTTACTGGGTCTTGTGGGGGGATGGAGTGAGATGACTCTCCATGGTCAGCCTCCATCATGCTTGCCATTGGTTCACCTTGAACTTGATTATCAATTGTTAGCACGGGCTTGGGATGGGCTAGAACAGGCGGCTATATTGGTAGGGGTACTTCTTCCTAAAAAAGTGACAACGAGGTAAGGTCTATTTCAACTTCTGGGGGGATAATTTTGGGGATTGGTTTCGTGGATGACGACTTGTCTATGCGAGGTTAGCTGCGTTGCCCCATTCTAATAAATTTTTATGACCCCGACACTTACGAAGGTGCTCTTAATGTGTGGCTGCTGTTGGGGTTCATCTTCCAGGTCTATCCCCCTGGATTTAGCGATAGCAATAACGCGAGCCTTTTCCTTGGCCTCCTGGATCTCCTCTTCGGTAGGCTTGTAGCCTAAACTGAATTTGATCTGTTGTCCGCCTCTTGCTTTGACCGAGTCTCTCCGCCTTACAGGCGAGGACCCAATCCTTTACCTCTCTGGTAGTCCCATTTCTAGAGCATAGCTACCGTTGTAGTTATTCATCCTCTTGTCTTCATGGTGACCTTTTCAAGGGGTTTGGGTGCCACTGCCGACACGTCGTACTAAAAATTGTGGAGGTCAGTGTCTTCGGCCGTGTTCGACACATTCAACATCTTAAGGTTTTCTATGTTGTACGCTACCCTTTCTCCTTCTCGTCCCTCATTCATGATTACTATGACTTTCTGCTCCGATATAAATTTGAGCTGTTGATGTAGGGTAGAGGGCACCACCCCATTTTCGTGCACCCAAGGGAGTCCCTGCAGTAAATTAAAAGTGGATTTAATATCTATGACTTGGAACGAGATATAGAAGGTCATTGGTCCTATGGTGAGCTTAAGATTGACTTCTCCTATCACTTCCCTACGTGTATTATCAAAACCACGAGATCTTGTCTTGGCGGGTTAGAACATGGACGGATCGATCCCTATCCGGGTCGTAGTTCTCAGTGGGCACACATTCAATGCCAAGCCATTATCTATTAGTACCAGCGGTATCACCAAGTATCCAATTTCGACTGTAATATTGAAGGATATGGAATGGTTACCCCCTTTTGCTAGGAGACCGAAGTCTGAAAACGAGATAGCATTGGGAGCCAACACTTGCCCAATCATTTGTCCCATCTCGTCTGGGGACACCTTATCGGAGACATGAGCATCTTTCAAGGTCACCATTAAAGCTTTGAGGTGTGGTGGAGACGTCATTAACAAGTCCCAGATGGTGATGTGAGCCGACGTTCTTCTGAATTGAGTTTCCAGTGCATACTCTCAGCTCATCTTTTCTAATGGGTGTATTGCTGTAGGTTCCTTTCTTTCTTCGGCTGGGACAGATATTGGTACCTTCGACTATTTAGAAATTCTCCCTTATCGGGTAATGAACTCTACTGCCCCTGTGTTGTTGCTGCCAACATTGGCATTCGTCTAGTCGCAGTTAAGTAGGACCTGATGGGGATCATAGGTTGATCCGGGGATTTGGAATGGGGTGGATGAAGGTATTGGAGATGACTGGGTTGGCAGAGTGGCAAAATCAAGTCATACGTAATTGACTGGTACTAGAGGTGGATGGACTAATGATAGTGTAGCGTGGTTGGGCCAAATGTGGTTGATGGGGGCTGATTTTGAAGGTGGATGGAACCATGGGGGTGAGGTAAAATTGGGCACCATGTGATTGACGGGGGTTGGGGTCGAGAATGATTGGTATAGCGGGGGTGAGGAAAAACTGGGTTGGACATGATTAACGGGAGTTGATGATGGAAAGTTAAGCCTTAGATCTAGAGGTGCCGCTTGGGGTGGTGTGAGATTGGACAAATGGTCAGCGAAATTTAAAGGCTCGACTACTCCTATGATTTCATTCCCCTGGCTCCCCTGCCTTGGTAGCTTGAAACTTCCTCCTATGTTGATGTATTCTGAGGGATCGAACTCTTCCACATCTTCCTCTAACAAGTTAATGGTGGCCCTCGGGCCCATTCCTCCTTATGGGTGTGGTAGCAATGGTGCTTGGTGTATATTAGTGTGCAGATTTGCTTGGGGAGCTGTCAGGGGAATGATTTTCCCTACCTCAATCAGGTCCTGTATTGTATGCTTTAACTGATAACATCGATTGGTTTGGTGCCCCGATTCTTAGTGGTAATTACAACGCATACTGGGATCATAATTTCTCAGGAGCGAATTCGGTGGAGGTCACGACTGTTGCGGGGTGACTAAACTCTTCTCTATTAATAATGGTAAAAGGACATTTAGGGACTGCCCTAGGGATGTGAATACTTGGTTAAATCGAGCCCTTCTCTTCTCAGGGGTCATTTGTGCCTATGTGCTGGCTCTGCCTACTGGGGATGCCTGTGCTGTCCCAAATTAAAATGGTGTTATGCTCGTGGTAGGCTACGAGGTCATTATGACTTGGACCTCTGCTCATGTTCTTCTTTTATTCCTTTGGTCTGTGAACTTGCGGGCCAATTGTTGGTACACAAGAAAATTCGATACAACTGGTAATGCAGTCTTTGCAATCATCTCTATCGGCTCCTCATCCGGGATGAGGTTCCTCACTTGGGCTGTTAGGGCCCTCCATCTCCCGAGGTATTCATTAAATGTTTCATCGAACTTTTGTTTCAATCGAGCCAAATTGGTCTTGTGAGGCTTGATATCGATATTGTAAACGTACTGCTCTTGAAACAGGTAGGTGAGGTCCCTCCATGTTTTTAACATAGATGGTTCAATTGAGGTGAACCATCTTAAAGCTGGGCCCGTGAGTCTTTTCTGAAACACCTTGATGAGGAGGCGCTCATCTCCGCCATATTGACACATGTCCCCACAGTATGATTTCAAGTGAGAAATTAGGTTATTGGTGTCATTGTATTTGTTAAATGATGACACTTTGAATTTAGGTGGCAAAGGCACCTTTGCAAACAGACAAAAATTCGAGAAATTAGTAGCATGGATCTCGACTCCTCCCATCTTCATAAACTATTTTTGTACTTTGTCGATCTTCTCTCTTAGTAGCTCGGATTCCTTGGATGGCAGTGCTGGGGCTGGTCCCCCACTAGGCTGCCTCCATTCATTCTGGATTGCCTATTGGTTGGTAAGTGTGGGTGGTGGGGGATTAAAGATCGCAAATACTCCTGCATAGGCCTCACTGTTCTAGGCCTCATTTCCTCATACTGATGACCTGCATCAACAAAGGGAGGGGTGAGGTTATCTAATGGATTCTGAATGGCTTGAGTGAATGCTTGGTGAGGTCACTGTAAGTGGGGGAAGCTTTACTGATTGGTTTGTAGGGGGGAGGGGGGTAAGGGGAAGGATGAATTACAGATTTTGGGCGGGTTTCTGGTGAGGCCATTGTGCTTGATGGGTATTTTGAGGATTTGGTTGGGGGTGAGAGGATGCGTGAATTGGGGATGGTTGATGGTTTGAGATGGGTTCCTATGTTGGATTGGGTATGAAGGATATGGATGGGTAAGATTCATGCCGGATTGGTGGGTTGGATAAGACGGGTTTGCTATTTGGGAGGGGATGAGATATGTTTGTTGGGTATGATTGTATGTGCAAACTTGGGGGAATTGTGAGGGGTTTGAAAATGTAGCCCTTAGGTTTGGGCCTAAATGAGTTTGGGTTTGAACATGTGGCTTTTGTAGGCCACTTGGATGACTCCATGGTTGATGATGGGAGTCTTGGGTGGTGTGGATTATTGGGGGTTGGTTAGGATTGATATTTTGGGTGAATGGGGTGTGAAGATTTTGTTGGGGATTTGAGGATGTTTGGGATGGATTGGGAATGTTTTGGGAGGCCTTCTATGTTGTATATGCCCTCACCATTTCCACTATCATGACCATAGGATCGGTCATGGGAATGGATGTGGAGGGCTCACTTGATGGGAGAGACGTATGGGGTGGTGGTCATGCTTGGGTAAATGTAGGGGAAGAATTGGACATGACGTGGGTTGATGCGGGGGGGAGATGTGTATGTTGGGCTGATGTGGAGGGAAAATTGGGCATGATTTGGGTTGATGTCGGGGGAAGATGTGTATGTTGGGCTGATGTGGAGGGAAAGTTAGGTGTATCTTGAGTGGAGGTGGGGGGAAGATTTGTATGTTGGGTTGATGTGGAGGGAAAATTAGGCATGATTTGGGTTAATGTGGGGGGAAGATCTGTATGTTGGGTTGATGTGGAGGGAAAGTTGGGTATATCTTGAGTTGAGGAGGATGTGGAGGGAAAGTTAGGTTCACTGAATGGGCCGGTGATGGAAAATGGGGGTTGGGTGAGTGGGATGGAGACAAGAATCTCCTCTGATTGGGAGTATGGTGGGGAGGTTTCGGTATCGACGACGGATGTTACCACCGACCACACCATTGTTTGTAAGCCGGTGGGGTATGGATTCCTTGGGTAAGGACCAAAGATTTTCATTCTTCGTCCTCTTCCGCCACGAGATAGATGGTGGGTTTGTCGATGCCATGTTTACGGCACCACAAGCTCTCTTTTTGGTTCTTTTTGAGTTTTTATCTATATATATATTATTTTTGATTTTTAGAATGATAAAAATGACTTTTTTGTGAATCTTTTTGAACAAGTTTTTAGAATATCTTTTTCTTTCTTTCTCTCTTAATGCTTTTCTGGAGCCTTGGAACTCCCTTCGGTTGGTGTTAACACCCGCAATGCTTCCTACGGCGAGACCCGGATGTCCTTTTTAAGAATCAAAGAGAAATCTCTTGGTCTTCAAAGGCACGGATTGCCACGCGGAGCCCTGATCTCTTGAAAGAGCTAATAAGAGGGTGACCTCTCTTGATAGGCGAGTGCGTTTGGGCACTTTAGACTGTAGGAAATATTGGGAATCTCAAATCCAACGCACGGGGGAGGGGGGAGTGTCAGGGGCAATACCCCTATGAACTTTTCTTTTTAGCCTTTATCGGGTTCCTCCTTTCCGTGCCTAAGGGATACAAGGTCGTTTCAATATAAGCTAGCGCGTTCTCCAAGGTTTTAAGGCTTCGTAACAAGCTCGATTACCCACCCGATATACCTTCGATGCGAGCACCTTCTCAAATACTAGATGAGGTGGTCCTTTTTTAGATCATCACTAAAATGGTTACCGCTCTACTTGCGACTGGGTTGGGTGTATCGTTGCCTATGTTTCCCTCTTTTTTGTAAAGCTACCTGTAAGAAACAAATTTATTAAGTCCTTTTCAATTCACTTTCACATTCACTTAAGGAGTGTTTGCTTAAGTTCAAAAATGGGGCCTTTGCCACCGTTCTCAATTCGGGTTTGAGAGTCTCGAGGAGCCACAACGGGTTGGCGTTCAAAGGTGAAATATGATAAATAGTAAGAAAAATGATAGGGCCAGTCAAACGACTAGGTGGAAAATGACGGGAATTTAAATCTAAATTTTCAAGTAGGCCCACCAAATGGCCTAAGCGGTAAATGACGGAAATTTAAATCTAAGTTATCAAGTAGGCCCGCCAAACAGCTTAGGCGGTAAATGACGAAAATTTAAATCTAAGTTATCAAGTAGGCCTGCCAAACGACTTAGGCTGTAAATGACGGAATCGTAGGGGTAAGTAAAAAATGAGAAATCGTAGGGGTAAGTCACAAGAAGACAAATATAGTTTCAGCTAACTAACTACGCCAAAAAGATAAAAGTAAATAAAAAGAGAGGAAAACACATGCAATGGGGCCAGAAATTCAAGTAGAAGCTCTAAAACAATATCCTCAGTGGAGTCACTATCTGTACAACTGTGGACTTTGGGAGTCCGTCGCAACGATGCGCTTAAAAAATGGAGTCACCACTCAGAGCTTTTGGTGTCTCGGGATACCCAAAATCAATATCGTGTGCACCGAAGTGCTAGATTTGACTTCGAATTATCGGTCTATGCCAAAGCCTCTTGGGCAAGGACTTTAGTTATCAATCGAGAAGGTGTTAGGCACCCGATCGACCCGCTTGTAAGTGGTTTCTACTATGGCCAATATATATATATATATATATATATATATATATATATATATATATATATATATATATATATATATATATATATATAAAGAGAACAAAAGTGAGAACAAAAGTGAGCCTGCTACTTAATTGATTGATACAAAGCTTCCCTCTCACTTGCTGATGATAATGAATATGGGATGGGGGGATTCACTGGATGTCCCCACTCCTTGGAGATTAGGGATGGACTTTAGTTGATGCACTTCATCCATCAATCCTCTGACTAATGATGGAATAGGCAAGAGATGTGGAGCATTTGTATTCTGCCAAGCAATGTTTGCAGAAATTTTCTTTCCCAGTCAGGGTGCAATTCTGATAGTGTGGGGATTGGAAGAGCAGTGGGGTAGGGACAAGAGATGGTCCTTCATTCAAAAGTATTGTAAAGCCCCCTCTTGGCGTTTCAGAGCTAGGTCCTTCCCTTAGGTTGCTAAGGATGGGGGTCTTCTCCACAAATGATGTGGTCATGGGTGGTGGGGCAGACTCAGTATATACAGAAATAGGTGTTGAAACAACCACCTTAGAGGCTTGACAAATGAAAGGCAGAGGGGGAATTTCCTCTGGCACTGATACAGAAGTACTCACGGGGA
Organism: Chloranthus sessilifolius; assembly: GCA_021018995.1. NCBI lineage: Eukaryota > Viridiplantae > Streptophyta > Magnoliopsida > Chloranthales > Chloranthaceae > Chloranthus > Chloranthus sessilifolius. The sequence continues at coordinate 34,250,439 of CM037593.1, forward strand.
CTGCTTCATTGGGCGTAGGCAATGTGTCATCCAATGGTGAGCAAGGTAAAGCAGGCCCTGTGGGAGAGTCCAAAGTTGAGTCATATAGATTGAATGGGTCAGGGGTGGGCAATGACTCAACCATTGGTTCATGCTCTGTGGGACTTAAGGGGGAGCAGGGCTCTATCCCTTCATGCGGAGGAGTAGCCCTCAATTTCCACTGGCTCAAGAGGAGCAGTGGTTTCTTCAGCAGTGTCAGACAGGGATTCCTCTTTTGTCCGTACAAGGAAATCTTCAGTAGGTTCAAGCTTGTACATTTTGTTCAGGAGAATATGTGTGATCAAACCCCCTAAGGGGAGGTCTAATCTCCACTTCTCATATTTCTTTTTAGTCAATTTCTCCCTTACTACATCCATTACCTCCAAGAGGTAAGCAGGTACATCAAACCAGTATCGGTTGGCCATTAAATACATGGCTTTCACATAGTGAAGCTTTCTTTTAGTTTCATGGAAAGTAGGATGGATGGTCTTGTAGATCAAGACAAAAAAAGTGGAGAGATAGGTTGCTCTCTTCCAGTTCTTTCCTCATGAATTTCAACCTATCGACCTAAGGTCAGTCCAAAAATTCTGTGGCCATTTGGACAAAATTCGGGAGGGATGGAGATGCTGGTCTTAGAATTGTGTGCTCCGGATGTTCCTTAGAGACCTCAAGTTTCTCCTGTGGCATTGCTATGACACCAAAAATCAATTCCCTGGTTATTTGGATGGAGTGGCAATCAACAACGTAGACAATATAGGGGACTGCTTGGTGCCACTGTTGGTCATTCTTTTGTAAAATAACTTCACCAGTCTAGGATAGACCGGGTCTTCCGAGCTTTGCATCTTTGATGTATCAGATGGAAGCTCTACTAATCTCTAGTTGTTCCTAAAAACTTACATCCACTTCAATTTCAGCCCCCACAATATGTTGATTCATCGTGGCTAGGGGTTGACCAAGCGTTCTTTTAGTTCGAGCATGGGATATCAACTTTTTCTCTGTTTCTGCCTATTTTCCCTTTTTGGCGGCAGGCACATACTTGGCACCTTTGGGGGTACCAATTTCCATTCTCCCCTCAGGCAAGTTCTTGATAACTGTCTTAGTGAATTTCAACTTCTTTTTCAGTGGGGCTGTTGTTTGTTATTTGATAGAGGAAATAGCAGCCCGTGTATTATGTGCATGAAGTGGAGAATGGTCAGAGACATTTCCTTCGGAGTCCTCCCCTCTTCATTTTGCTGACTTTGATCTCGGCATGCTTGTGGTAAAGTTCTGAAGAAAACAAAAGAAATTAGTTAGCTCATGGATTCTCAAAAAACCATTGTATTCAAGCATTTGACGATTCATGCTCCGATGCCTACATGCCCTATCAGTTGCATTTCAATGGGTTTGGAAAGATGAACGTGATTTTGAAAAACCAAAGAAAGCAGGTATATATATATATATATATATATTTCTTTAAAAGAAAAATGAAATTGATACCTTACTTGCGCGTGACAACTCAAACCCTAATTCCGTGGTTGAAGACGTCCCCAAACTAGGGTTTGGAGGTTAAGAATAAAGATCAAAGGGGGTTTTAAGCAATTTTCACATAGTTGGGTAGCGTGCAACCATGGATTTTGTGGGTCCATCGCGACGATGCGAACTCTCTAAAAAAGATGGAGTCGCCACCGGAAGCTTTTGGTGACTCGGGATACCTCAAAATTAATATGCAAGCACCGAAGTGTGAAACTATGACTCCGATTAACCGGTTTTTGTCAAAGGCTCTTGGGTAGGGGCTTCGGTTATCAATTAGGAAGGTGTTAGGCACCTGATCAACCTGCCTCATAAGCGGTCTCTACTATGGCTGCTTGGATGTGTATATTATATATATATATATATATATATATATATAAAGAAAAGGAAAATGGGTAGTACTTCCTCTTGCCCGAAGGCACTATGATCCTATTTGAGCCCCTCATAATCATCAGAATTTTGGCAGCGTAACGGCTCAAATTCAAGGATAGAAGAAAAGCAAAGAAGGTAGAGAAGTAGAGGGGAGAGCCGGAGCTCTCGGGCCCTTGTAGCACAGTTGTGGACCTTCGCGTGAGGGTACTTCTGGTGAGGTTTCGATAGCAAACTAGTTGTGGAATGGGTTCTAACCTCTAAGGCTTGGTGGCTAAGAGATAGGAGAGGAAGGCCCTGATCTTGCTAAAGCTAAGAGTTTGATGATAAAAAATAGGGTGTAAAGGACAAAACTCAGTTATGGAATTTATGGGTTAATGCATGGACAGGGAGGAGGAAAGCTCTAAAGATTTTCTCTCTCTTGAAAAATTTTCAAGCCCTTAATCAAGAGAGGGTGGCTCTCTATTTATAGAGTTGGGGTAGGTTAGGAGGGTACTTAAGAGCTAATGAGATTAGCAATTAGGTAATCCTAGATCTAAGGTTTTTGGGTTTTTTAAGGGCTTGGATTGGTGGAAACATGGGTTTAATGGTAGATGATAGGGTGGGTTTCAAATGGAAAAATGGGTGCAAATAGAGCAAATGGGGGTGCAACAGTCTTAACAAAACTTGCCCCAGACTTTGGGGTGGTCAACAAGTCAAACCCCAAAAATCAAAATCTGCTCATTTTCCTAAAAATACTATTCCTAAGCCTAGCATATATATTATACATGCTAGGTATGGGAACAGTGTTCCCTGAGAAAATAGGAAAGTTAGGGGCCGTGCTAGAGAAGGAAGAAACAATTTTGCCTAGCGTGTATAATATACATGCTAGCGTAGTTTCCTCCATTCCTGCATAATTTTCAAATCGCCATATCTTCTGATATACAACTCGGATTGAGGCAATTCTTGGCTCTTTGGAAAGCTGAGAACATCCTCTTTTCAATAGTATAGGTCTCAATTTAAATAGAGGTCAATATAAACTTTTATACCTCTCCTTTCATCCATAGCTTGGGTTGGTTCGGAACCGGTCCGGGAAATGTTCTAAGGGTTAGGGTTGGCTCCTAAGGGTTTGGGAACCTAAGTGTTTGGGTTGGGTTCTAAGGGTTCGGGAAGTGCTTTCAGAATCTTAGGAGTACGCCTTTCTTGAAGTATGGGTCACTCAAGCCTTGGGCCAATTTTGGGTGTCTACAGGTAGAGCAAGAGAGCTTTCAAAATTAGAGGGAAAGAAGGAAGTGGGTAGCTGAAGAGTTAAAATGAGGGGTAACATATTCACTCATGAATAAATAGGCTCCTACTTCACGGCAACTTGCTAAAATAGTCACCACGTTCATCTGCAACCTAAGATCGTAGGTTACGATCCTAGCTTCTCAGCTCTCGAAAGGGACGATTTTCTCTATGACTCTTTAAATGGCGAATCGTAATCGCTATGATTCACACGAACAAAGTAAAATATAAAGAAGAAGGATCTACGAGCGCACATAATTCCTTATGTTCACTAGTATTCTAACAAAGTACAATAGAGAAGACCTTATGAGTGCACGTAATCCACTACGTGCGATCGTAATGCAACTTCTCACGAGGTTTCCCTAAATAAAGAAAAATAAAAAGACTCACATATTATACAAAATTTGCTATGGGTGAGTCGGTAGGGCGACAGTGCCCTTGAGGAACTCAGATTTGGTCGGCGGAGGTTGATGTTTCCCCATGAAAACTTGTCCTCTAGGGTTACTTATTGGCTGCGACGGTAATTGGTTATTCTCTCTTTTCATCATCTACATAGCTAGCTATCTAATTTGGGCCTCCAACTTCGTGATGGATTGGGTATGGGAATGCAGTGTTTGAGAGAATTGAGCAAGCTGGGTTAGGTCTTTGGAATGGTGATGTGACTGTTGCTGCAAATCCCTAAGGATCTGAACAATGGTGGCATCAGATCCATTGCTCTGTTGCGGCCTATACTGTTGCCGCTTAGTAGGTTGTTGTGGTCTCATGGGTGCAGGGTATGGCTGTTGAAAATTTTGGTTCAAAGGATATCGTGGTTGCAAAACAGATGGTCCTTGTTGTGCTTCACTCATGGAGCCATACTTAAAACTAGGATGGTTTCTTCACTGCGGGTTGTATGTGTTCCTAAGGGTTAGGGTTGGCTCCTAAGGGTGCAACAGTCTTAACAAAACTCACCCCAGACTTTGGGGTGGTCAACAAGTCAAACTCCAAAAATTAAAATCTGCTCATTTTCCTAAAAACACTGTTCCTAAGCCTAGCATTTATATTATACATGCTAGGTATGAGAACAGTGTTCTCTAGGAAAATAAGGAAGTCAGGGCCCGTGCTGGAGAAGGAAGAAACAATTTTGCCTAGCGTGTATAATTTACATGCTGGTGTAATTTTCTCCATTCCTGCATAACTTTCAAATCGCCATATCTTTTGATATACGACTCGGATTGAGGCAATTCTTTGCTCGTTGGAAAGATGAGAACATCCAATTTCCAATGGTATAGATCTCAGTTCCAGAAGAAGTTTGTGTAAAATTTGGTACCTCTCCTTTTATCCATAGGTCGGGTTGGTTCGAAACCAGTCCGAGAAAGGTTCTAAGGGTTAGGGTTGGCTCCTAAGGGTCTGGGAAGGGTTCCTAAGGGTTTGGGTTAAGTTCTAAGGGTTTAGGAAGTACTTTCGAAAGCTCGGGAGTACACCTTTCTCGAAGTATAGGTCAATCGAGCCTTGGGCCAATTTTGGGTGTATACAGATGTCCCTCTTTTGTATTCGATCACTAATGATCGCATGCCAAAGAAAGAGACGTCTGAAGAGGCCCAAGGCATGTTAACGGGTCCGCCATATTCAAAGAGAATCTTAAACATCGGATGGTAGCATGGTGAGTTTACGGAAGCCCTATATGTAAAAAAAAAACGTCCGTTCCTCAAGGCTATCGGTACCCAAGTGCTTAGTGACATTACTGAGCATGACCATGATGGTTAGAGTAGTGAAAGCCCTTCGTGTTGAGAAAAACGTTTGCTCCTCGATATGATTGATGAGGTGTGGTGTTTGGGTTTCATTTTGAACGAGACAACCCTGCAAGGGAGGGATCAACCTATACTGAAAGATCGGTGTAAAGCAATGACGTGAAGATCGATAGTTTGTACCTAGTCTCATGAGGCATTGATTACCCTATTTGATCGGTCACCGATGCCCCTACACAAGGTAGGATTCGAGATGGTGAACCCATTGATCCCGAAGTTAATTTAGTACAATTACCTAAGCAGAGCGAATATTGATGTCACAACGCTTTTTGGGAGTATGTGCCACTTTTCGAGCCACATATTTTTATTATTTTATGTTTTTATTTATTATTGTATGTATATATATATATATATATATATTTTTATTATTCGTTCAAGGTTTTTGAGCGTGCTAATTAACCTTAAACACTTTTACTCTAACACAATTTCCCAAGTGGATCGAATGGACATCGACATGCTTTTGTGGGATGTGTGCCACCCTTTGGTTGGACCATCTGAACCTGTCCTTCGGGTCAAATTCGGATAAGACAAAGCCTAATAAACCTAGCATGTATATTATACAAGCTAGGCCAAATCTGACAAAATTAAGCCTAGCGTGTATATTATACACGCTAGGACATTTAATGATTTAAAATGGCCGGCCATGACATTCTCCGCCGGATTTAGGGTTTATTCTTCCACTAAGGTAATCACTTTAAACCCTTTTTCCTTTGAATTTCTTTTGATTTTACACCAATGTGGGTAGGGTTCTTGCATCTAGATGATAAGAAAACTATTTTTCCTTGTAAATGTATCCATTAGTGATCCCTATTTGTGATTTTTGTGTATGTTTGCATGGTTTTTGGTGAAAGATTGGGAGATTTGGGCCTGTTTTTCAGATTTTCATGATTTTTATTCATCAAAGCATTAGGGTTTCTATATCTAGGGAAAAAAGGGATCTTTTTATTGTGAATGTGATCGCCCTTGACCGATTTCATGATGTATGTGCATGTTTGGAATGGATTTTGGCAAGAGATGGTCGGTTTGTGCCCGTTCCTTTTGAAAATTTTTTGATTTCTTCATTAAAATGGGTTGGGCTTGCATAAAAAAATGTGTCTTATTCCACGAATGAGACCCAATTCGACCCTTTTTCGATCTACATGCATGCTTTTAAGGGAATTTTGGTCGAAAAATTGGGGAGGTTATTTTTTTTTCTTTTACTGGCAAGTGGTGGCCTTTTTGAAAATATGCGGGGTTTTAAAATTGTTGATTTTTCTTGACAAAATTTTTTTTGAAGGGTAAATAACCCAATTTTTTTGGTTTGCTTTTGTATATATATATTTTTTGGTTTGTTTATGATATTTTTTTAAGGTTTAAATGACGGGACATATCCTTTTTGGGAAATTGGCATGAGTGAGGCATACTTACCTTCATATGTTCTTATGCTTCTAGCCAAGTGTTTGATTTCCTCTTGCTTATCGTCTCCTAATACCTGTTGTTGGTGAATCACTTTTCAGGATGGCACATAGTTAATCGAGTGATGAGGACCAGGGTTATGAGGGTAGCCCATAGGTGATCTTTGGCGTTAGGGGTGAGCACCTTGTTCAGGTGTCGCACTCTTCTCGCAACTGGTACGAGATGCAAGGTGAGGCAGCCCGCAATGGGTTGCTCCATCAGTAGTACACCCACATTTCCAACTTCGGGATTGCTCGCCAAGTAAAAGTGTACTTTTCATTATTCCTTTTTCTTCTTTGTTTTTGGTTGGTACCCTTTGCCTTGACATTTTACTTTCTTCTGATGCAGCCCTTGGCTCCGATCATGTTCCGGGGAGGCTAGTTCGACCTCCAGCGTTTCTACGTCCGCCTTCCTCATCTCATGAGGTCCCTTCTGGCTCAGGCCAACTTTAGGGACTTCTTATCTTGCTCTGCTATGAGGGTTGATTTGGCCTAAGTGAAGGCCTTGGTAGAGAGGTTTCGTCTGAAGACAATGACCTTCCACACATCAGTGGCCGAGATGACCATCACTCCTGTAGACTGGTTCATGATCATTGGGATTGCGATAGGAGGGGCACCAGTGGTCTGTCCTCGCGTTCTTGGTTGTGAGGAGGTGATTCGATTAATTGGGAGCTACCCCCCTTCCAACCATATGACTGGCTCTGAGGTCAAGTTATCTTAGTTGGCAAATCAGTTCGAGGATGATGAGTTGGTTGATTTAGACTAGCCTGACATGGATATTGTTGTTGAGCCTGAGCATGCCCGTATCGCACTGCTTTTTGTTTTGGGCAAGATGATCCTCGCTAATGCTAGTGGTGACCATGTAACGATGTCTCTCCTCTGCCTAATGGAGAACTGGGAGGATGTGCATCATTTTGATTGGGGCAACACCAGGTATGCGGTATTGATAGATCATATAGCTAGGGCTTCAGTCGAAGAGGTTGCTTCTATCCTTGGCTTCTGGCCTGTCATTGAGGTAACCCGCTTGTTCTGCTCTTCCATCACTCTTGGTTCATCATTTTTGGTTCCTTTTTTATCTTTGATTGGATATATATTCTTGTTTGTCTACCTTTTCAGGTTTGGGGGTATTTGCACTTCCAACCTGGCCACCCCCCCTCCATTTTGATGTGTACACATACCCCTTGATGAGTTGCTGGCACATAGACCGTCGTCGGGAATCGGGGATGAAGCACTTGGAATTGGGTTTGAGGTCTCAGTTTGACTTGATGATCCCAGAGTAGGTTTAACTCTGCCCTTTCTTTACTGTTTAAACTTTTGAGTTTTGATTATATTGCTTGACCAATGGGATTCTCCTCTCTTGGACAAATTGTATTTGATCCCTATGTCGGCTCCCCATTTTTAGGTCGCACGGCTATTGGGCGGTCAAGACTGTTCATCAACCGTCGCGTTGTCTTTTTCTATGGTTCTTGGGTCCATGCCTATTACTTGGGGGAGAGGGTGGTGCATCAGTAGGGGGACTTCTTTACCGTGTCGTCGGGTTCTCTTGAGGATGTTATGGCACCGGAGGGCATGATCGAGGAGCTTGCATGGTGGCTCCTCCATCATGGGATTCCCGTTGATGGCCTTTACCAGCATGGGGGGTATCAACAGTGGTATGTGTCTCTTCCTTATCGGTCCATCTTCCCACGTTTTGTGCCTGGTGATAACTTTCTGGCGTTTGGAGGCCCACGATCCTAAGTACTTACCTTTTCTTGCTTATAGGTTTCTTTTCTGACTGCCATATTTTGGTTTTACTGACCGAGTTTCTTCCTCCCCTTTCAGTTTGAGGAGGCAGAGGAACTTGACACTGGTGCAGATGCAGGGCCTTCAGAAGTGTCAGACCCTCAGGGACCTCTGGTGCAGGGCCTTCAGAGAATCTGCTGTAGGGGTTCTAGGGACCTTTAGGCTTCTTGATGACGAGTTCCTCTCGAATCTGTGTGCCAACGTGGCTGAGCACGCCCGCCTCTCTACCGAGGCGGTGAGAGCACTTCCCCTCGAGCTGGTCCTAGGGGTGAGTTGTTTTCCCCCTTTTTAGGGATATGCTTGCTCTCTTCCTTTGCTTTGTGCTGCTGACCTCTCTCTGCTTCCCTCTCATAGGTCTACTAGTCAGCTGTTCAGTAGGTGAAGTATTACCGCCATATTGCTAATCGTTGGTCTGCTCTTTTCCTCAACTGATCTCTTTGATGTTATTCTTTCAACGTGCTCATGAAGAGTCACATTCGTTGCTTAGCTGGCTTTCACAGGCATGGTCATAGGTGGGGGATCCCTAGACGTATTAGAGGGCTCAGCGCTGGCGAAAGAGAGACGCTTGAGGACCTGGAGCTTGACTAGGAGCTGCCTTTGTTTTTCCTTTTATAAACTTTGATCTTTTGAGCACTTTTGAAAAACATTTTGTAATAACAATGTGATTGATTGGTGCATTTTGGATATTCTTTTAAATGGATGCCTTTAACTTTCTTCCCCTTTGTTATCTTGCATTTTGGATGTGACATGTTTGCCTGCCAAAAATGAGAAAATAGGTTAGATGGGTATGAAGCTATATTTATGACTTGTACTCTTCTGCAAGATGGCCATGAGTTTGGAAAAATGGGGGAATGTCCCCCGGTTCATGCATTGGTTGAATGACCGAGGTCCATGCATCCCTCCTTTATCTGTTGTTAGCATGGTTCTTATAAAAGGAAAGTATAAAATAGGTTAAGTGGTGATCTTAGGTGTCTCAGCTCGTGGTCTGGGGTGCCATCTATAAAGAAAGAAAATGATCATTTATTGTGTACAGGTGGATTGGTCCAAAGGATGGGAAGGCAAACCTTCCTCTCTCTCTCTCTCTCTCTCTCTCTCTTTCTCTTCTTCCTTTCCTTTTTTGGTCTAGCGTGTATATTACACACACTAGGTATTTCTGGGCATTTTTTAGCCTAGCGTGTATAATATACATGCTATGCATTTTCTGAGCATTTTTGGCCTAGAGTGTATATTATACACGCTAGGCATTTTTTGGGTACTTTTGGCCTAGCGTGTATATTATATACTCTAGGTATTTTCTGAGCAGTGGGGGGCCTATAAGGCCCGAGAATGCACTCTTATTTCTCCTTTTTGAGTTGAGTCTTGGATTTTGCTCCAAATTTTATCTTTTCTTCCCGAAGGTGGGTCCATTATCCTACATCGAATCGTGATTCTTTAAACGACATTGTATGGCCATGGACCCGCTTCACGACCCTGCCCCTCCAGGGGGTTCGGGACTTTTATACTTCCCTCCTTGGGTGTAGGGCCAAGTTTTCTAAAGCAATGGTTTGATAGCTTAAATGAAAGCGATCTTTTTGGTTTGGATCGACTTGGGCTGGCCCGTCTCTCATCTTTCCTTGATGTTCCTCTGCTTTGGGACCTCATTCATGTAACAATTTCATATTGGGATGCGAAAATCCATGTCTTCCACCTTCGGACCCATGAGCTAACTCCAACACTTGAAGAACTCTCCATTTTATCGGGTCTGAGGCTACATTGCGGCCTTGCTAAGGTGGTACCAAGACCGAGCTATGCTAAGATCATCCACACGACCTTAGGCTTAAGGAAAAGTGACTATGCGAAAAGCCTTGCCAGTGGGCCCACCAGGTGCTCGGTGAAATTTCTGAGAGAACTTTTTTGTGACGAAAGTTTGCAAAAGTTGCCGATCAAAAATATTCATAACGTGAAAGCTTTCACTCTTTGCCTTCTCTCGAAGGTCCTTTTTAATACAGGGGGAGAGAGCTTATCTCTTACACTTTGTGACGTTTTGGCTAAGCTTGAAGAGGGCCACTCTGTGATGTATTTTGTATTGGTTGAGCTTTACTGTGACCTTGATGCCTTTGTCTCGGGCAAGGTGGAGTGCTTCTGGGGATGCCCTGTTCTTCTCCAGATCTGGCTTGGGGAGCATCTTGCTATTTTGGGGTATGTGCCTCGCTTTTATGTGGTCAGGGGAGAGGTGGCTTGCTACTTTTTGGGCTGATGTTCCATGTTGCCTTAGGGGACTACACGTGAAATGTACCTTTGGTTGACTGAGGCTGATTTGGTATGGAGGCTTCCATGGCTTGGCGGGACCTTCCTAATAGTTCGATCTAGGGATCACAAGGGTATCACCCTTCTCGGCTTGACTGGTAGTACCTATTATTTCCCATCTCGGGTGTTGTGCCAGTTTGGTTATACTCAGTAGGTGCCTTGTGTGGCAAGACCTCTCCTATGCAGCTTGATTTTTCTCAGGGGTCTTCGATGATTTGGATAGGATAGCCACTTTTTGGAAAATGCGTCAGTCGATGAATATGTGTGATCCGGAGTAAGGGAAATTTCTTTTGACTTCTTCAGAGTATGAAGCTTGGCTACTGTCTGAGAGGCCCTCTAGTTGTTGCTTGGACCAGGTAGAGAGTAGTAATCTGGAGGGGCCTTGGCTGAAGAAGGAATCAATGCTTCAGATTTGAATTGAGTTGCTGGTAGATGCGAGGCGGGTCCTGCATGAGCATTTAGAGAAAGAGCAAGTTAGAGTTGATGTGGCAGAAAAAAAGCCGACGATACAGAGCGTGAGGTCCTTCCCTTGGAAGGGGCCCTGGGTGATGCTCTTAGTGCTACTAATGCTTCCTGGAAGCGATATAGGAGCCTCCATGGTCGTTGGATGACTGATCTGAATGCTCGAGAGGATGCTTTGCGCGTACAGATCTGTGCCTTAAAGTGCGAGTTGGGTCGTTGACTTGGTCCTGCACATACGTTTTGCATAGATCAAACACCATAGGAAGGGGCATAAGAGCCCCCGATAGATATCTTTTTTGTATATATATATATGTATTTTGATTTTTTTCTTCAAGTTTGTATAGGGGGAAACAGTGTGTCACACCAATTATCTTTTCGAGATATGGTGCAAGCAAAGTATAGACATATAAATGGAAAAGGAAAATCTATTATCTTATATAAATGTTCTTCTTTTTTGTTGATTTTGCTTTTTCTTTCAGAACTTGAAAATGGAGAAATGGGGTGTGACACCAATTATGTGGTGCAAGCAAAGTATGGGCATGAAAATGGGAAAGGGAGATTTATTATCTTATATAAGTATCTTTCTCTCTTCTTCTCTTTTCTTTTTTTAATGCCTTAGACGCGAGGAGATGTAATGGGTCCCATTTTGAGAATAGTCGAACCCGCTCGCCTGGTTAGGTTGGAGCAAGTTCTGAATTTTTACCGGGGTTGGAACATCCACCCCATTGGATTGAATCAACCTTTTCTCCTTACCTTGGGTCATACGTTTGACGAGGCAGTCCAAAGATACACCTTATCAGGACCCGATTTGAGTGAACATGAGCTGCCCAGTTAGCGACCAAAATAGTTCAAAATTGTAACCAAGGGAGTAACTGATGAGTTTCTCTTTTTCAACCTCCTTTACTTATAGCGCCCTAGACGGGTTTTCGTCGTGTCCTTTGTTTCCCTCTTTTTTACCTGTAGCGCCCTTTCAGATTTCCACTACGTCCATGAGTTTTCATATTTTTACCCCAGGCACCTTTTTAGGTTTTCACTTGGTCCGTACAAGCTCACTGTTTTTACCCGTAACGTCCTTACTGGTTTTCACCACGTCCATTTTGCTTTGTGCTTGTATATTTTCTTTTCTTTTCGTTATATTTCATTCATCTTTCCAAAGACCACAACATAGACGTTGATTTCGTTATAGTCGCCGGATGAAATTCTTTTATTGCCTTTCAGCTTGGCTCGTGCTGACTTAACGGATACTGTGACTGCTTGCAGACCTTAACGAGGGCTTTCTTCAGGGATGTATCTTGGCCATGAGATAGGTTAGGAATTTTGAAGGTATTCTTAGATTTAAAAGGTTTCCTCAAAAGGGTTCCAGTTGCCGTAATACACTTCTTCTTTAGGGTATTTTTACTGTACATGCCCCATAATTTTTCAATCTTTTTCTCTTTTCAAACATCCTCTTTTTGGGATTTTGGTTTTTTGATGTTTTTTGATTTTGATGGTAACTCTTTTTTCTCTTTTTTTTGTTGATATATATACACAAATTTTCATTTTCCAGGGGGGATTAAAGAAAGAAACCCTAGTGGCCCAACGGGTGTAGCAAAGGGTATGAGCATTCAGGGACGCTTTTTGACTACTCGGCTTTGATATGATGGCCTCTTTTATGGGGTTTTTAAGCAATCACCTATCCGTATTACCAATACTTACCTTTCCATAGGAGACTTAGGAGTAGAATCGTTATACGTATCCAGCGTTGATCGACTCAGGAAAATGAATCCCGTCCATGGTGGCGATGCAGAGTATGTACCCTGGGAGCACTTGTCGGATGATGTAAGGTCCTTCCCAGTTGGGTTTAAATTTTCCTCTCAGATTAGCGTGGAGAGATGAAAAGATCTTTAGTACCGTATCACCCACCTTTAAATCTCGAACGCGAACACGTTTATTGTAAGCGCGTGCGATTCGCCCTTGATAGACCTAGGTATGACACCAGGCTAGGAGCCTTTTCTCATCGAGCAGGTTTAGTTGCTCAAAGCAGAATCTCTCTCTTTCGGCTTCTGGTAGATCAAATTCAATGAGAATGCAGAGTGAAGGCACTTCAACCTCAACTGGTAGCACGACCTCAGTTCTGTATACAAGGGAGAATGGTGTGGCCCCTGTAGCAGCACGGATCGATGTTTGATAGGCCCATAGTGCAAAAGGTAACATTTCATTCCAATCCCGATATGTGACAACCATCTTCTCAAGGATATGGATGACCGTCTTGTTAGCCACTTCTATGACTCTATTGGTTTGTGGCCGATATGGTGACGAGCGATGATGTTTAATCTTATACTGCTCGTAGAAGGATCTTATGCGTTTGTTCACAAAGTTAGTGTCATTGTCCATAACGATGTCTTTGGGTATACCGAATTGACAAATAATATTGTTCTTGATAAACTTTTCGACATGATTGGCCATGATGTTTGCATAGGATGCCACCTCTACCCATTTGGTGAAGTACTTGATGGCGACAAGGATGAACTGATGTCCACTAGATGCTTTCGAATTGACCTTTTTGACGACGACGAGGCCCCATGTGGTAAATGGCTAAGAAGTGGTCTTGCTGTGTAGATCAATGGTAGGAGCATGTATTAGACTGGAGTGTTCTTAGCATTTGTAGCGCTTCTGAACATGCTTGCAACAGTCAACTTCCATGGTGGTCCAAAAATACCCTTGTCATAGGATCTTCTTGGCGAGCATGTGCCCATTGACGTGGGCCCCGCATTCTCCCTCATTGATCTCTTTCATGATTTTGGCTACCTTGGTTCCAGTTAGGCATCTGAGTAGGATATTATTACACGATCGCTTGTAGAGGCACTCGCCACAGATGACAGTTCGAGGCTAAACGATGGATGGTTCGCATGTCTGTCTTGGACATGCCTTCAGGGAAAGCTCGAGTTTTGAGGAAATTCTTGATGTCTGAGAACCATGGAGGGTCATCATCTGACTTTGTGGATCTCTCAATCTGAAAGCAAAAGGTAGGCTCGCTTCTTTATTTGATCATGATTGGCCTTATTTCGACGCCATATAGAATTTCGACCATTGATGCCAAGGTTGTTAGAGCGTCGCCAAATCAATTTTTCACTCGCAGGATATAGGAGAAGGTAACATTATCAAAGCATGCTATCAGATCATCGAGGTACTCACGGTATGGGATCAACTTCTCTTTTTTTGTCTTTTAGTTCTAGTTTATCTGGCATATGATTAGCTGTGAGTCACCAAAGACCCTGAGATGAGTGACATTTAGGTCCAGAGCTGCTTGTAAGCTAGCTACATAGGCTTCATATTCAGCCATGTTATTGGTGCAGGGGAAGTTAAGCTTGATGAAAACTGGTATGTGGGAACCCTTTGGCGAGATTAGAATAGTGCCAATTCTTGACCTTTGGCATTTGCTGTCCCGTCGAAGTGCATTACCCAGGATTCTTCTGCCTCTTCTGTGTCGTCCTCTGTCATAAACAAGATGTTCTCATTCGAGAATTTAGTTCTCAAAGGCTCGTAATCAGGTAAAGGATTCTTAACAAGATAATCAGCGAGTGCTTGCCCCTTGATTGACTTCTGAGTGACATACATGATGTCAAATTCTGATAGAAGCAGCTGCCAGCACGCGATTTGGCCGGTGAGAGTCGGCTTTTCAAATAAGTACTTCAACGAATCCATTCGTACTAAAAGGAGAACCGCTTGAGACAGCAAGTAGTGACGAAGCCTCCGTGTAGCCCAAACGAGAGCCAGACATGCTTTCTCTAGATGAGAATAGCGTGTCTCATAATCGGTGAATTTCTTGCTCAAGTAGTAAATAGCCTACTCTCTTCTTCTAGTTTCATCATATTTCACTAGGAAACATCCCATCGAAACTTCCATCGTAGAGAGGTATATTAACATTGGTCTCCTGGGTACTAGTGGTACCAACACTGGGGGGGTGAGATGGTAACCCTTGATTTTGTCGAACGTCGCTTGACAATCATTGTTCCATTCGACGGGCGAATCTTTCCTTAGTAATTTGAAGAACTGTGTGCAGAATGGAGTGAGCTATGCAATGAACCGACTAATGTATTGTATCTTGCCTAAGAAGCCTCTGACCTCTTTAACGATAGATGGCAGTGGCATTTCAATGATGACTTTTACCTTGATCGGGTCAACCTCGATGCCTCTCCTATTGACGATGAAGCCTAGTAGCTTTTCTAACATGGCGCCGAATGCGCATTTCTAAGGGTTTAGACGCACCTGTATTTTCTCAGTCTCTCAAAGAACTTTTGGAGATTGACCAGATGGTCACTCCTTTCTGGTGACTTGGCGATCATGGCATCGACATATACCTCGATCTCTCGATGCATCATGTTGTGTAATAGGGCTGTCATCGCCCTTTGGAACGTTGCTCCGGCATTTTTCAACCCGAACGACATGACCCAGTAGCAGAAAGTCTCCCAGGGGGTGATGAACGCAGTCTTTTCTCGATCGGCCTCTACCATATTGTTTTGATTGTAACCGGAGAATCCATCTATGAATGAGAGCATTTCATGCCTAGCAGTGTTATCGACCAAAATGTCGTTGTGTGGCAAAGGGAAGTAATCTTTTAGGCTCGCTTTGTTCAAATTTCTGAAGTTGATGCACATGTGAACCTTTCCATCTTTCTTTGGTACCCGAACAATGATGGCCAACCATTGTGGATATTTGGAGACCACGAGAAATCCCGTATAGTACTGCTTTATGACCTCGTCCTTCACTTTTAGCATCCATTCTGGTTAGAGACGTCTCAACTTTTACTTGACTGGCTTGACATCTGGATATAGCGGCAGTTCATGCTCGACCAAATCAGTGTCCAAACCGGACATAACTTCATAGGACCATGCAAAGACATCTTAGTAGGACCGAAGGAAATCAATCATGCTTTTTCTTTCCTCGGGAGACAATGATATTCTGATCTTAGTAATTTTGGGAATCTCTTTAGTACCTAGATTGACATCTTCAGTCTCTTCAATGATCGGTGTAGGGCCATGCTCAAAATCGACAAATTGGTCAAGGAGCTCATTGAGAATCTCCTCAGCTGGGTCTTCCTTGTCCAAACTCGTGACTCCTACCTCTTCTTGTATTTCTACAGGAAAGGGGTCAGTTTTACATGGGACGGGTTTTTCAATTAAGGCATTATTTTCTTTGCTTTTTCCAAGAATTTAAAAGACAATATTTTTCAAGTTTTTTATATTTTTTATATTTTTGTATGTTTTCCTTTTCTTTGGAGATGGGCCCTTGGCAAGGCAGATCTCTATATACACACGGTATTGCCTGCCAAGAGCTAACCTCACGTTTTATAGGTTTTTTTTTAGGAAGCTGGTGTCGTATTTATAGCCACTAGATGCTTCCAGAGTTAGGGCCGTTGAACCCCAGTTCCTCACCTGTGGTGTCGTACCTTTACCTGGCCTGATGGAGGAGGCTGATTGAAATGACTCTTGAGGGTCAACCTCCATCATGTTTATCATGGGCTCATCTGGGACCTGATCTTAGAACGCCAAAATGGATTTGTGGTGATTTATGGTGAGGGGTTGTATTGGCGGGGGCACCTCTTCCTTGAAAAGGGATAGGGATGCTAAGTCTATTTCCATATCTTGGGGGATGATTTAGGGATTGGTTGGGTGGATAACGGGTACTGGTTTGTGTGGGGTTAGCTGTGTTGCTCCATTCTAGTCAATCTTGATGACTCTTGTGCTTACGAATGTACTCCGGTTGTGAGGTCGTGATCTGGGTTCATCTTTCAGGTTTATCACCCTAGCTTTGGCTGTAGCGATGGTTCGGGACTTCTCTTTGGCCTCTTGAACTTCTTCTTCAGTGGGCTTGTAACCTAACCCAAAGTTGATCTGTTGCCCGCCTCTGGCTCTGACTGGATCCATCTTGCCTTGCAAATGAAGTCCCAATCATTTGCCCTTTTGATAACCCCATTTCCGAAGTATGGCCACTGCTGCAGTCATTTTGTCGCTAGTTTTTATGGTGAGCTCCCTGATAGGTTTTGGTGCCACTATTGAATGTCATATTGGAAGCTATGGAGATCAGTGTCTTCAGCTATGTGTGACACATCCAACACCTTGAGATTCTCGATGTTGTGTGTGGCCTTTTCTCTTTCTTCCTGTCCCTCCCCTAAAAGGTGACGACCTTCTGATCTGAAATAAATCTGAGCTTTTGGTGTAAGGTCGAAGGTATTACTCCGATTTTGTGTAGCCACGGGTGCCCTAGTAGCAGATTAAAGGTGGATTTGATATCCATAACTTGAAACGGGATGGGGAAGGTCATTGGCCCAATGATGAGCTTAATATCTACTTCTCATATTATTTCTCTCATTGTCTTATCAAATCCTCTTGCGCTTGTTTTGGTTGGCCTAAATGTGGATGGATCCACCCCTATCTTGGTTGCAGTTCTCAGAGTGCACACATTCGAGGCCAATCCATTGTATATTAGTACCAATGGGATCACTAAGTTTCCTACTTCTACCGTGATGTTGAGAGGCTTGGAATGATTGTTTCCCTCACTCGAGATATCGACGTCCGAAAATGATATGGGGTTGGGAGCCAACACCTGTCTGATTATTTGCCATACTTCATTTGGGGATACTTTGTTGGATACATGCGCATCTTTTAACACTCACATTAGGGCTTGGAAGTCGAGCGGAGATGTCATCAGTAGGTCCCATACTGTAATGTATGTTGGCATTCTTTTCAACTGTGTTTCCAACATGTGTTCTCTGCTCTTCTTTTCAAAGGGTGCACTACTAGGAATTCTTTCTTCTCTTCCGATCAGGATGGTGTTGGTATCTCGGGCTGCTTAGAGATCCTTCCTGACCGTGTGATGAATTCAACTTCCCTCTCGTTGCTGCCGCCCGCATTGATATCTGTCTGATTGTAGTTGAGCGGGATCTGGTGGGGGTCATAGGTCGGCCCTAGGATCTAAAATGAGTTAGATGACGGTATCGGAGGTGCCTAGATTGGTGGGGCAGGATAATCGTATAACACATGGTCGACCTCTGCTATAGGTGGATTGGTTTGAGGAATGGTGAAAGTGGGCTCTATGTGGTCTATGGGAATTGCGGATGACTGCACTGGGAATGAGGTGGTGGAGTGAGGCCAATGGTAGTTGATCAGTGTTGGAGGGGATATTGGAGAAATACTTGGAATCCAGTAATTGGAGGGGGTTGGTATTGTGTATGATTGATATGGAGCTAAGTTGGGTTGGACATAATTTACGGGAGCTGGTGTCGAAAAATATACCCTTAAATGTAAGGGCTCTACTTGGGGTGATGAATTGGGGAAGTAATCAGTAAAGTTATAGGCTCGATTACTCCTATGTCCCCGCCTTCCTCATCTCTCTGCCGTGGTGCTATGAAGTTCTCCCTGACACTGATATATTCAGAAGGATCGAACTCTTCGCCATCTTCCTCTATCATGTTGATAGTGGGCCTTGGGCCCATTCCTCCTAGTGGATGTGGTGGCAATGGAACCTGGTGTATGTTGGCGTGCTGGTTTGCTTAGGGAAGTGCCGGAGGGATGATTTTGTCGGCTTTTATTAAATCCTGTATCGCGTACTTTAAGGGAAAGCATTGATCTATCGGGTGGCCCAGTCCTTGGTGGAAATTACAGTGAGTATTGGGGTCATAATTTCTGGGGATTGAATTTGGTGGTGGGCACGGTTGGAAAGGTATAACAAGACCCTTTTCGACTAACAACTGTAAGAGGGTGTTCAAGGATTGCCTTAATGATGTAAAAACCTGATTGGACCGAGCCCCTCTTTTTTCTGGGTTTATTTGTGAGCCTTGCCCATTGACTGCTCTCTACATTGGTTTGACTTATGCTGGTGCCAGCTGGGCTGCCTTGAACTGGAATGGGGCCATGTTGGTATTGGGTTGTGCATCTCTGATCATTTGCACATCCGCCCGACTTTTCTCTTATTTCTCTGTTTAGTGAACTTTCGAACCCCACTGGTTACGGTTTTGTTTAATTGTCCCTCTCTGATTGCATCCTTACATCGGTTGGCATTTCTTATCAAGTCAGTAAAGCTGGATTGCTGCTGGTATACTAGAAAATATAAGATGACAGGGAAGATGCTTTTCTAGATCATCTCGATTTGCTCATTGTCGGGTATCCGATTTCTTACTTGGGCTGCCAAAGTTCTCCATCTCCCAAGGTAATCACTGAATGTTTCATCGAGTTTCTGCTTTAGTTGGGCCAGATCTGATTTACGGGGCTCAATGTCTATGTTGTAGACATATTATTCTTGGAATAGATGAGTTAGATCTTTTCAAGTTTTAATCATGGATGATTCAAGAGAGGCGAACCATCTCAAGGCTAGGCCTGTGAGGCTCTTTTGCAATACTTTGATGAGGAGTCATTTGTCTCCGTCGTATTGGCACATGTCCCCACCCATTGTATTTGTCAAATGTTGACATCTTAAATTTTTGGGGCAAGGGGACTTCCGCAAATAGGCATAGGTCAGAAAAATTAGTGGCATGGATTTCAGCTCCTCCCATCTTCATTAGTTGTTTTTGGATCTTGTCCACTTGTTCTTTTAACAACTTTGACTCTTTGGATGGGGGGTGGTCCCTCAACAGACTGTCTCCATTCACTTTGGACTGCATGTGGGTTGGTCAACACGGGAGGTGAGGGAATGAAATTGGTAAATGCCCCCATGTATGCCCCACTATTCTGGGCTTCATCCTCCTCATATTGATTGCTAGTATCAATAACAGGGGTAGGAGTGGGATTGATTGGATTTTGGAAGTTTTGGGCGAGTGCCTGATGAGGCCATTGGGCATGGGAGAAGCTTTGTGATGGGATTGTGGGATAAGTGGATGGGTAAATTGAGGATTTTGGATGGATGCCTAGTGAGGCCATTGTGCTTGTTGGGGATTTTGAGAGGTAAGAAGATGGATGAATTGGGGACAGTTCATGGTATGGGATGGATCCCCATACTGGATTGAGTGTGAGGGTGTGGATAAATGGGGCTCGACCAGTGTGATGGATGGAATGAGATGAGTTTATTGTTTATGGGGGAATAGGGGCTTGTAAGGTGTGAATGTAAGTGAGAAATTGGGGATTTTGTGGGGTTTGAGAATGTGACCCTCGGGTTTGGGTCTTGAGGGGCTTGGTATTGGGTATTGGGTCTTTGAGGCCCGCTTGAATGGTCCCATGGCTGATGTTGGGTGGTATGGATTATGGGTGGCTAGTTGGGGTTGGTGTTTTGGATGAAAGAGGTATGGAGATTTTGAAGGGTTTGTTGGGGATTAGGCCTTTGGGGTGGATGAGGAAGGCTTTGGGAAGTCTTCCAAGTAGCGTATGCCATCACCATGTCCTCCATCATGGAAATGGGATTGGTTGAGGGGACGGATGTGGATGGGGAAGTTTGCATATAGTGGGTGAAAGTGGGAAAATTGGGCATGACCTTGGTAAATGTGTGGGGAAAATTGGCCATGACCTGGGTAGATGGGGGGATATGTGGTGGATTTGGATTGAAGGGAAAATGTGGATTGGATGTGGAGGGAAATTGGGGTGTATGGGGTGTTTGTTGGATGGATGTGGGAGTATTGGGAATGGTATGGGTCGATGTGACAAAATTGGGCATGGGAGATGGGGGAAGAAAATTGGGCATGGCCTAGGTAAATGGGGGGGAATTGGGTGTGCATTGGGAAAATGGAAAAATGGGCGAGTTTTGAGTGGAAGGGAAAATGGGTGCATTTTGTGAGGATGGAAAATGTGGTGGAGGGTGTGGGGGATTTAGGGTGGTTGTGGAAAAATATGGTATGTTTGTATTAGATGGAGGGTGTATATCAGAAGTGGAAGAAAAATGGGGTAAATTTTGGGTGAATGGGGAGGACAAATGAGGTGGGTTTTGAGTGGACATGGGGGGAAAATGAGGGGAACTTGGGGTTGATGTGGGGGAAAGATGGGTGCACCGAAAGGTCCGGTGATGTTGAAACGAGATTGGGTGGGGGAATCGGGAATGGAGATTTTCTCTATGTGGGAATGTGTTGGGGAATGTGGTGGGGATGAATCGGGGTCGGCATAGGTTGGATCAACCGCCCACGACATGGTTTGTTGGCGGGTTGGGTACGAGTTCCTCGGGTGAGGGCCAAAAACCCGTCTTCTCCTTCCCCTATGGGATGATGGAGGGTAAGGCTATGTCATTGTTTTGGCACCACAAAGTCTCTCTTTTTTTTAGATTTTTGATTATATATATATATTGTTTTTTGGATGAAAAAAATTGAGCTCCCTTCTCTTAGATCTTCACGGTGCCTTTTTCCGGGGCCTTGGAATTTCCTTTTCGGGTGGTGTTCACACCCCTAACGCCTCCCACAGTGGGATCTCGATGCGCTTCGGAAGAATAAAAGGAAATCCTTCAATCTATGTGAAGGCACAGAAATCCACACGACGACTCGATCCCTCAGAAAAGTCAATAAGAGGGTGACCTCTCTTGACTGGCGAGGGCGTATTGGGTGTCGAACAGTGTGGGATATATCGAGGGTACTAAACCACTAAGCGGGGGATTCAGGAATGGTAGAAAAAAGGCCTCAAATTCGAGTTGTTGGACCCAGAACAGGCTAGCATGTGTATTATATATGCTAGGCTAAATCTGAGGATTTTTGGCGTAGCATCTATATTATACATGCTAGGCTAAATTTTATATAGTCTATATTTTTTTACAGCAGCAACAGACCCGGAATTGGTCTATTTTTTTTTTTCTAGAAGCAGTGCTTCCGGGGACAATTTATTTTTGTTGTAACGGGTCTTACCTCACTGCACCTAGGGATAAAAGGCCATTTTGGGATGACTAACGCACTTTCTCAATGGTTTTAAGGCTTTTGAAAATTCGTTTACCCACCCGATATACCTCTGGCACAAATGCCTTCTCAGATACTGGATGGGGTGGTCCTTTTTGAGATCATCACCACTAGGGCTACCGCACTACTGGGAATCGGGACAAGTGTATCACCGCCTAAATTACCCAACTTATGTAAAATCTACCCAACGTAAAAATGAATTAAGTCTCTTAGTTCACTTTTAAGGATCAATTTTAAATTCAATTTTAAAAGGAATTTTGCTTAATGTTTAAAAATGGGTGGTGAGAATCTCGTGCCGCCTTTACGGGCTGGAGTCCACTTATGGTATATGATAACAAGAAACGTAAGTACGCAAGTGTAACACCCCCGACTTCCAGACCCGATTCTTTGAGTGTTACGCCTCTGCGCCCACACGCTACATAGCTAGGTACAAGGTCCACCCACCTTCTTGCTAGCCACAAGCTCAGCTCTAAGGTCGCCATGCCTTTATGCTAGCACACAGATTAATGAGATCGTTGCGTCCTCCCTGACTCAATAAGGTCAACGTCCTCGTTGACGCAAAATCTCATGGGAATGACCATGCCACTTTCGCCAATCTGGCAGTGTAAATGTCCACAGTTACACCAAGACCTGCATCAGTTCCTCGACCTCAGTCTTCACTCCATGCAAGATCTCTACCAATGTCTAGCCCCGAGGTTTGGTACCTCCTCGCTAGCTCATCTTGGTCTCATCCACACTTACAGACTAGAAACATATTGATCCTTTGCATGGCTCCGCACCAGTGCAATCCATCACTATGCCGCTTCGCGTGGTTCCACACCAACGTAATCTATCACTATGCATGTCCCAAGCATTAGTGATTATGGCTTGCTCTAGTACCTCGACACTATGTATCTTCATCCAAGAGTTTGCCTAGCAAATTTTTGCCTTCGAAGAATCTTAGTATATCGGTCATGCCTTCAAGACCATGTTTCTCAAGCTTGCCTTTGACTCAACCTAGCTACAAGGCCCTCCCACCTTGCCTGCTAATTGATCCTTGTGCATCTCTATGCACCAGGAGCGTGACTCCGTCACATTCAGGGGCGTGATTTTGTGATTTTGTCACATTTTCTCCCCCACTCAATGCATTGACGTCCTTGTCAACAGCCGAACTCCTACGTCAGTTCCTCGACACTAATGTGGCCTTTTACTAAGACGTTCTCACACTAATCCAAGGACAAGCAACACTCATCAAACTGTACTTGTACCAGTACCTCGGCTATTATCTTTCGTCTTCACCCAGGTACAATCCTAACAATTCATCGCGGCAAGCCAAATGCATCCTCCTCACTCTATGGCGTAATAGGTCTTCACCTCATGCTACGACATAGCGCCTTGACCAACTTTTGTGTCTTCACCCCATGTAGTGCTCTAGCCAACTTTTTTTAAGTCAATATTTCACCCAGGTATCTTTATATACCAGTTCCTCATACAACCAAAGGCAAACTGATCGTTAGCAACCAAGTTTGCACAACTCATTGCGCATCGTAGCTCTCTAGGTTCTCAACAGTTCATCTTCACCTAGGAGTCTACCTTTCATCCGTACTGCCGTCTAGCACCTCAACAACTCTGTATCTTCACCCAAGAGTTTGACCTACGTCTGAGTTGTAGAAATCTAGTACCTCGACGTATGTTTCCAACCACAAGACTGCCACCCAAGCTGCCTCAACTTGAGCAATATTGCAGCTCTAGTACATCGACACCATGTGTCTTCACCCAAGAGACTGCTGGTGAGCGACCACTCCCAACCCAAAGAAGCACTATGCTTCAGAATGCTAAAATTCACAACACTGCTTATATCTTTCGATCGTAGCAACCGACGGAACCCAACTTTGTCGGACCTTTAGACTTGATCACCACATAAGCTCTCAATGATCTTGCAATGCTCTAGTACCTCAACACCTCTGTGTTTTCACCCAAGAGCCTGCCATGAGCACCTTGCTCAATCAATGAAGCACTATGCTTCTCACACTATAGTACCTCGACCTCTGTCTTCACCCAATAGCGTGACTCGAGTCACCTCATACAACCCGACTTACGATCCTTCTCGTAGACCAAAGATTTCAACGATCACCTGAGACTCACTTCCTCTAAAGATACCCATGTGGCTCTCGTATTTGCTTTCTCTAAAGTTAAACTAGATCACCTAGGACTCCCTTCCTCTGAAGGTACCCATCTGGTTCATCCGTTGGCTTCCTTTAAAGCCACACTGGATCTTCATCCAGCCATCCGTCTCTCGCGGACATTGTGCCTTATCATCACACAACAAAGCAACGAGCTTCTGACCCCTACACTGGTTCAGCCTAGGTCAATTCAGTTCTCACGATATTTCACTTAACTGTATCCTTAATCCTAGCCCATCATAACATATCGATCCTTACATTGTCGCATACCAGCAGTCTAGACTCTCATGTCATATACCAGCGACCGATTCAAAAATCTCAGCTTCCTCATGAAGTGAGAATGGAGCATCCTACTTGCTCCTTGCCATCCATGGCAATGATGCTCTTAGCACCAATGTGATCCAATGCCTCATGTTGGAAGTCACTAGCATTCATCCATCCTGGACCGACCCGCTACTGCAACGTATAGCCCCCATGGGCAACGATCATCACAAAATGAGAATGGAGCAATCCCCGTGCTCCATGTCGACATGGAAAAGGGGCTCTCAGCACCTGTGTGACTCAACATCTCATGTTGAAAGTAACTAGCGTCCATCCACCTCGGACCGACCTGCTAACTCAATGTGTGGCTCACATGGACAACTAGCGTCGAGTACCTTTTTTGCGACATATAACCCAGCAGTACCGTCCCTCTGTGTGTGACTCAATCGCGTCTCTATCACAGACGTGCAACTCAACTGCACCCAAGTAACTCTGGTTGTCACAAAATCAGAGCACACCTCATCACTCTGGCTCACCCATGTATTCCTAATCAGAACAATCTATCTCTGATACCAAATGTCATGGGGTAACTTTTTCGACGCCCATGCGGCACCTCACTGCCGCTATAGCGAGGCCAGCCTAACTCAGATATCAATTCTTCATGAAGCATAACCTAACATTAGTTATCACACTCATGCAACGTCTCACTGTCGTGCACAACGAGACCAACTTATCTAATCATCACTCTGATACCACCCGCCTAGAGGACGGGAACTCTCACATTGTGGTTGCCTTTACTCGAGGCAAACCCTCTCAATGCATCGTGTCTACTCGCGACACGTATGCCAGCACCCCAGTGACACTTGGCCTGCCTAGCTTCACCCTGTGCAATGCACTAGTTCCTCGCTTCTGACAGTGGCATGCATCTCTTTATGCCATTCAAGCCAACTATCGTGTGTGGCCCACATGACCAGCACATTTGGAGTAGCATGCAGCTCTTCATGCTATCCAAACTAAGCATCGTGTGTGGCCCACGTGACTAGCACACTTGGAGTAGCATGCAACTCTTCATGCTATCCAAACCAGGCATCATGTGTGGCCCGCGCGACCAGCACATGTCTGCATCAGGCCCTCAGCTAGTGTGCACCATTGCGTCCCACATAGCCCTTGAGTGCCCTCGTGAGGTCACAGACTCATGTGCACCGCGACGCCGGCCCAGGGCCACATGGTAACCTCACCTCAGGTGACACATGACATCACCGCAATGTCGCATTAATGTAGTGACATTCTAGGCCCACCCCTAAGCTAGAAAGCCCATGAGCTCGTCCCGCAATGCAGGGCCCCATGTGTGGGAGAATAGCTCCACAGCTCCCTTCCCCCAAGTATGGTCTAAACACCAACTTGAACTAACCAGCAGAAGAACCTCAAACCTCATAGTTTGACATACCACCATGGCACACGGCCTCCTGCGCGTGGCACACACCTACAAAGGTGGTGTCTTAGCATTTATTATGGCACACAAATCTTTGGTCGTGGCACACAGTGCCATCCTCCAAGCCCACATGTCTTGTGAGGTCACGCATCAACGTCACTTGCGACCATGTCACGTCCGCATCACGACCATGTCGTGAGGCCCTCATGGCCTCATGCCCACATAGCACTGTGTCGCAATCATGTCGCATCCGTGTCGCGACCATGTTGCATCCGTGTCACAACCATGTCGCATTCGTGTCGCGACCATGTCGCGTCCGTGTCGCGACCATGTCGCGTCCGTGTCGTGACCATGTCGCGTCCGTGTTGCGACCATGTCGCAAGGCCCTCATGGCCTCATGTCGCGTGCCCTCATGGCACCACATGGCATACCCTCATGGCACTGCATCATGTTTGAGTCGTGACTGTGTCTCGTGCCCACTCGGCACTAAGTCTGGTCCGTCATTGCACCCGGATGCCGCGTGCCCTCTTGGCACTGCATCACATGCCCTCTTAGCACCGCAACACTTTTCGTACAAGCAAGATGTTGCGTGCCCTCTTGGCACCACATCGCGTGCCGTCATAGCACCGCCTCACGTGCCTTGTAGCACTCGGATGTTGCGTGCCCTCTTGGCACCATGTCGCGTGCCCCTACGCGGAGCACAGCACTATGTGCCTGATGGCACCAAGATGTCGCGTGCCCTCTTGGCACCACGTCGAGTGCCTCTCTGTGGAGCACCGCATTTCATGCCCCACATGCATCTAGTCGATGTCGCATCGTGTATAAGGGACACATGCATGTGTTGCAGGGCCACGTGCCTCTGCGCCTACGTGCTACATAGCTAGCTACAAGGTCCACCCGCCTTCTTGCTAGCCACAAGCCAAGCTCTAAGGTTGCCATGCCTTTATGCTGGCACACAGATTAATGAGGCTGTCACACATGACTGCGCTATTCCATGACATGATGCACCGAGAGATCAAGGTGTACGTCAATGACATGATCGCCAAGTCACCAGAGAGAAGTGACCACTTGATAAGCCTCTAGAAGTTGTTTGAGAGGCTGAGAAAGTATAGGTTACACCTAAATACTCAAAAATGTGCATTTGATGCCATGTTAGAAAAATTGCTAGGATTCATCATCAGCAGGAGAGGGATTGAGGTTGACCCAGTCAAGGTAAAAGCCATCACGAAAATTCTATCACCATCTATCGAAAAAGAGGTCAGAGGTTTCTTGGGCAGGATACAGTACATTAGCCAGTTTATTACACAGTTAACTTCTATCTGCACACTGATCTTCAAGCTACTGAGAAAAGATTCTCTCGTTGAATGGAATGATGACTGTCAAGCAGCATTCGATAAAATCAAGGGCTACCTTCTCAATCCACCAGTTTTAGTACCACTTGAGCCGGGGAGACCACTCTTAATGTATCTATCTACGATGAATGTTTCGATGGGATGCGTCCAGGCAACATGACTAGACAGGAAAAAGAGAGCAGGCCATCTACTACTTGAGCAAGAAATTTACCGATTACGAGATGCGCTATTCTCATCTGGTGAAAGCATGCCTGGCTCTCGTGTGGGCCACATAGAGGCTCTACCACTACTTGCTATCCCAAGTCGTTCTACTCCTAGCACGCATGGATCCCTTAAAGTATTTGTTCGAAAAGCCGGCTCACTTTGCAGATTGCATGATGGCAACTTCTCTATCAAAATTTGACATCACTTATGTCACTCAGAAGCCAATCAAGGAGTAGGCACTCACTGATCATCTTGCCGATAATCCATTACCCAACTATGAACCTCTAAGGACCAAATTCCCATATGAAGATATCTTGTTTATGACAGAGGACAATACAATAGAGACGAAAGAATTTTGGGTGATGCATTTCGACGGAGCAACAAATGTCGAGGGCTAAGGAGTTGGCGCTATCCTGATCTCACCAAAAGGGTCACTATTATTTACTAAAAGGTATCACTTTTTACCTCTTAACCTAGTCCTTGTTAGACCTTGAAGCTGACTAATAACTGTTGTTTAAGTATGTTTTATAGTTAGTAATAAATTATGCAGCTTAACATAAAGTACATGTCTTTGGTGCCAAGAAGAGAGAAAATTCAAGCAAAAGATGACAACTGAGCCAGAGAGTGATGAAGCACCATGGTGGTACACACCATAGTGACTCTTGTGCATGTCATAATGGACCAAGGAAGTCCAACAGATGAAAGAAGCATAGATGAGAGTGGAGGAAGCTGCAATAGAAGCATGTGCATAGCAGTAGAGGAACAAATGACTTATCTCGCATAGTTGAGGTGCCGCCTCGTGCTGTTAAATTCACTAGCAAAGTCTTCCTCTCGCAGCTAAGACATGCAGCATATTAGAGCTCGCAAAGAAGTTGCGTAGCTCAATGGAGGGGTTATGACACAGCAGTCTCTCGCACAGCAGCCGTGCAATTCAACTACAATCAACATGTGAAGAAACTCGCGGAGCTCTCACACACTAAGCCTTCAAAAATTCAGCTCGCAAAGTTCTCGTGAGGATCAAGCCCTAAAGCAGCCGCGCGCACTACCTCATGAGACCAATTGGTGAGAACAACAGCAAAGTCCTC
The DNA here is from genome assembly GCA_021018995.1 of Chloranthus sessilifolius. Lineage (NCBI taxonomy): Eukaryota > Viridiplantae > Streptophyta > Magnoliopsida > Chloranthales > Chloranthaceae > Chloranthus > Chloranthus sessilifolius. The sequence goes on from CM037593.1 coordinate 34,278,681, forward strand.
ACGAAGTTCTTGTGTGGCTTTAGAGGAGAGAGATGCCCAGAAATTCCCTCGCGTGCCTAAAAGCTTAACCCTAAACCGAGCAAGATGCAAATGCATCTGTGCGAGTACCTCATGAAAGAAAACTTCTGAAGCTCTTCTGTGTGAGTGCATTCAAAGTTAAAGCAGCTGCGCGACAGGTGTAAATCCTTCTACGCGAGACAGTAGCACTCAAATCCAAATTCTACCTTGCGAGGACTCTACAAGCTGCGCGAAGGAACTGAAAAGCATAAATCAATTGCATGACAGAAGTAAGCCAGCCTTGTGAAGCTCGGGCTCTCCACTCCCCAATCTTAACTCAAGGACCTTTTAGGGATTTCCTTATGTCTAGGGCACACATTCTGAGGGACTGATCTCGAGGTACACATTCTAAAGCATCCAAGGGTTATAATAGTGCCATATCTACTAAAAAAATTAGGGTTTACTCTTCTCTGAGCCAAGGCATGAGGACCAAGTATATAAGCTGTGCTTATAACGTAGGAATTCTTATCAATTACTCTCTCCTTCAACCTCTGTCGACTGAGAGCTCAAGCAGATTAGGGTTAGGGTTAGGGTTTGATCACCTCTTTTTCCATTTTTTTCTTCTCTCTTAGCCCAACACTTGCTGGCTAAATCTTTGGTAAGCAATTAGGTGTAGTTTTATTTAGTTTTATAATAGGTCATTTAAACATTGAGATTTTGTGTTGGGCTGTTGTGCATAGGCTGCTACCTCAAGAAATTTCATTATTGGTACTTTAGATCAATAGAATTTATGCTTCTAATGCTTATTTAATATGTTATTTTCCTATTTGCCCATTATTTTGTTGAGGCTATAGCATGCATTTAGGATTTGAGCTTATTGAAAGGCCCATGGAAGCTTGAGCTTGTAGCCCTGGGACCATGGTGGCAGTAACAGTTTACATGTTCTATCTCATCATATGTGGGTAAGGGAGCCTCTGTTGATAGCCTGTGATCATTTGAGTTGACAGACTATAGCCCTATGGCAAGCCTTATTCACAGATCTGAGATGGATTCTTTTTCTCTACACTTGAGCTTGTAGCCTAGTGAGAGATTATGCAAGAACAGGCTCCCCTCTGTTTATTTGACTGCTATCATATGTTAGATTGGCTTCCCTGTAGTGATTACAGACTTGTGGGCTGAGTCATTGCAGGTCTTTTGTAGCAATGATTAGATGTATCTAAGTCCTTATTCAACCTGTTGCTTTTCTTATGTGTCCAAGTATTGTGCTGATGGCCTTTGACACACACATAGGATTTTATGGGTTGGAACTCCTATGACTGTCTGCCAGATCTGTAAGCAGATCTAGGGAGCTTGTAGCCTAGCAAACATAGTGTCTGCAATGGTATTCATGGCCTGATTTAATTCATTGGTTGGGATCATTCCACTCCTTTGGATTAGGTTAGCTTTTTTGACTTAATCAATGGGATTTAACAGACTCTATCGGATAGTCTGTGACCATTTAAGTAGATAGAGTATAGCCTTAAGAGCACCCCAAATGGCATGGGTTAAGTTGGATTCTTCTACCTTGCTGAGGTTATTGATAGCATTTTAGTAAAGATTTGCTGCAGAGAGAGCCCTAAATCTGAGTTACTTAACTGAATTAACCTTAGCCTAAACTACTTACTTCCCATCTTTTTATCTTTATTTTAACACACCCTCACCACCTTCTTCATAACCGTTTCTTAGGATAGGACTGCACTCTATTTCTTTTCTTTTAGTAGGTAATTTAGTGTAGTTGTGACACCCAACTCCCTTTCTTTAGGATTGTCAGATCTGTAGCCAGATCTGGAGGCCTACTATTATAGCCCATTTTAGGTTGTAGATCAATTTCTATGTGGGACAAACTCTTATCAAAACTTGCTACAATAGCCCTGTATCTTGCAGATTGTGTGTACTTCAGGTTGCTAATTTCATAGCCATTTTACTCTACCTTTGTATTATGATTTTTACCATCTCACCATTTTAAATAACTTCAGCAGTCTAGGAAATAAACCAACAACAGTCACATGTATCGGTCTCCATCAAACTTAACTTCCCCTGCACCAACAACATGGCTAAGTATGAAGCTTGTGCGGCAGGTCTACATGCATCTTTGGACCTGAACGTAACTCACCTAAGGTTTTGCGATTTGCAGTTGATCATATGTCAAACAAATGGAGATTAGAAGATGAAGGATGAGAAGCTAATCTCATATCATGAGCACCTCGAAGACTTGATAGCGTGCTTTACGGATGCCACATTCTCGTACGTCCCACGGATAAAGAATCATTTCGCCGATGCATTAACAACTTTGGCATCAATGGTAGTGATCCCCTATGGTGTTGAGATGAAGCTGATCATGATTAAACAAAGGGACGAGTTGACCTTTTGCCTCCATATTGAGGAACTCTCAAAGCTAGATGATGAGCTACCTTGGTTCTCAGATATCAAGAATTTCCTTAAAACTCAAGCATTCCTGAGGGGATATCCAAAGAAGACAGACGAACCATTCAACGTTTAGTAGTAAACTACGTCATCTGCGGTGAGTGTCTCTACAAGCGATCATATAACAAAATCCTACTCTGATGCCTAATTGAAGGCGAGGCGGCAAACATCATGAAGGAGATTCACGAGGGAGTGTGTGGGGCCCACGTCAATGGATATATGCTTGCCAAGAAGATCCTATGGCAAGGTTACTTCTGGACCACTATGGAATTCGATTGTTGCAAGCACGTTCGAAAATGCTACAAGTGCTAAGAGCACTCCAGTCTAATACATGCTCCATCCATAAACCTCCACGGCATGACCACGCCTTGGCCATTTGCTACCTGGAGCCTTGACGTCGTCGAAAAGGTCAATCTGAAAGCATCAAACGGATATCAATTCATCCTGATTGCCATTGAATACTTCACCAAATGGGTAGAGGCAGCTTCATATGCGAACATCACGGCCAGTCACGTCGAGAAATTCATCAAAGGCAATATTATATGTCGGTTTGGCGTACCCAAAGACATCATAACGAACAACGACATGAACTTCACGAACAAACGCATCAAGGCCTTCTGTGAGCAGTACAAGATCAAGCACCATTGCTCATCGCCTTATCGACCATAAACTAATGGAACCGTGGAAGCAGCTAAAAAAATAGTCGTCCACATCCTTGAGAAGATGGTCGTCACCTATTGAGATTGGAGCAAGATGGCCTATAGAATATCGATCTATACCGCTACAAGGGCAACACCATTCTCCCTTGTGTATGGAACTGAGGCCGTCTTACCAGTAGAAGTTGAAGTACCCTCTCTCCACATACTGCTTGAATTAGGCCTACCCGGGGCGGAAAGAGAGAGGTCTCGCTTTGAACAGTTAAGCTTGCTAGATGAGAAAAGGCTCCTGGCCTTGTATCATACCCAAGTTTACCAAAGGCAAATTGCACGCGCTTACAACAAACGTGTTCGCGGTCGAGATTTGAAGGTGGGAGACACGGTACTCAAGAAGATCTTCCCATCCCTTCATGTCGATTCAAGAGGAAAGTTCAAGTCCAACTGGGAAGGACCTTACGTCATTCAAGAAGTACTCCTGGGATACACACTCTGCCTCGCCACCATGGACGGAGACCACTTTCCTGAGCCCATCAACGCTGGGTACGTCCGACGATTCTACTCTTAGTCTCTGCGGTAAGGTAAGTATTGATAAGAACGGATGTGTGACTGCTTAAAGATCCTTTAAAAAGAGGCCATCATTTCAAAGCCAAATAGCCAAAAGAGTGTCCCTAAATACTCATACCCTTTGCTACACCCGTTGAGCCATTAGCCTTTTCTTTCATTACCCCGCCTCCCCAGAAAAAGAGAGAAAAAGAGTGTGTCAAAATCCAATAAAAAGAAGAAAGCAAAATCCCAAAAAGGAGATGTCTGCAAAAGAACAAAAAATATATAGAAAAGATAGAAAAAGTGGGGCATGCATGATCAGTCACATAATTTATCATTTTATCACCCTTAACTTAGTATTGCTAGGACTTAGTTTGCTACTAATGTGATACTAATGTGCAGATATTAGAGATAAGCAGTAAAAGAGAGCCTATGTGTTAATCTTTGACAAAATGAACTCAAAAAGCAATAAGAGAGACGAATTGAGCGAAAAAGATGACTTTCCGCTACTGAAAGCCAGAAAATCGTAATTAACAATTCTTCAAAAGAAACAAAAAGAGAAAAGAGATAAAGTGTAAATCAGAGAATCGTTAACTAGGAGGAAGCTTTGAGAAATAGAAAATCGTGATTAACAATTTTATAAAAAGAAGCTATGAAAGACAGAAAATCGTGATAAATGATTTTGCAGAAAAAAGAACGATTTCTCAAAAAAGAAGCTTTCCTACTATTATTGCTGCTGCTGATCATGTGAGTGAAAGATAACACTGCCATATTCAGAATTAGAAGATCTCTATAATTAGAAGTCTGGTAAACCACAGATCTGAGAAGATTGATAAAGCTAACCTGAAGGACTCTGCTGCTGTTAAAGAAAGAACAATCCGGAAGCGTATCAACTAACTAAAGCAAGAAAAGATAAAATTAGGAATTATAGCTATATTAGGATGCTTTTATTTTAACCTTTTAGAACTAGATCTTTGTAAACCGACTCCTTATGATCTTATAAATAAGAGAGCTTGGCATAGGAATAAGCATTCAAGAATTTCAGCATCAATTGACGCCTGAGGTTGGATTTTCTTCTGATCATTAGTGTATACTAGTTAGAGTAGATTAGATATCAGAGGTTTCTCAAGAGCAACTGATGACTGCAATTGAGTGCTGAAGATTAGTGTAGATATCTTAGTTTCTCATAAGCAATTGATGATTGCAGCTGAAGGGTGAAAGATATATTTTACTTTGCTTTCTAGTTTAGATTTATTTGCTTTGTAAACATCTCCAAGTTTTGATTTGAATTGACGACTCAGGTTGAAATATGCAGATTAGTGTAATGATTTTTTATTTTTTATCTTCAATTTTCTAAGGTTTGATTGACGCCCAAATTTTAGGGAGTTGTTAATTAGATAAAATCTGTATTGATAGGATCTTAGACTTGATTGACGACCAATGATAGGAACTAGAAGCATGGTGTAACGGTACTATTTATTTTCATAAATATCTAATAGCTGAAGATTGAGATTGACAGCCTTAATCTGAAGGAGGATTAGGATTTATTTTTATGCACTTTAGATTAAGAAACCATTCTTTTATTCATATTTCTCCAGTAGATTAGATCTTAAAGATAAGTAAAAGTTTTTAAGATAAGAATTTAGATAGAAGATATAAATAAGAAGATAAAATAGATGAATACTTTTTCGTGGGAACGATCCTAAGGCTAGTACTATAATTTTCATTGTGCACTTGCAATAGGTTAAGACTTGAATTTAATATAAAATATACAAACATAAATCAAGCGAATCAAGTTTTTGGCGCCGCTGCTGGGGAAGCAATTTTATCTATATTACCTTTATTTATATCTAATATTTTTATTCTTTAGAAACTAATATTTATCTTTCTCTTTTTATATTTCTTTATATTTTATTTTTCTTTAATCACTTCTTAATCTTTTGCAGGTTTATTCGGAGTAGTAAATCAAAAGTCTCCAACTTCTGCCGGCCACGGAGTTGAGAGACTCAGATTTGTCTCTCTCCTTGCTTTCTAAAATAAAAATCATATAAGACGTAAAAAAACATAAAATCTAGTAGTCTTGAAATTATACTCCAAAAGTTATTAACTAAGTAAACATTTGACCGCAACATGAAAAGAATCACTACCCATCATACGAACTCTGTAGCATCATCACCCATAATAAATCACACGACGTTTCATACTTATCCCAGCCAACGTACAATTTACTACGAACTAACTCTCTGTGAAAACATAATGGCGATTAAACTCAGGAGGGTGAGAAAATTTAACACAATGGTTTGTATTCCACCATCAAACCACTTTAAAAACATGATTAGTTTGCCCTTAGTAAAAACAATCCCTCTTGGCCCTACCAGCCCATCTTTCCTAATGGTAGACGATAAAACCACCTATAGCCCAATAAAATTCTACCAAGTTTGGGAGGACCCACCACCACCACCAGAACCAAATCCTCTACAGTTCCTGTGGGATGAGTACGAGGAAGTACAGAAGATCTTGGCCAAGAAGGAAAAGAAAAAGAATAAAAGAAAGAAAAAGAAAACCAAGAAGGAACCACTTACCTCTTCTGTAAAACCTTCCATCTTCACCTCCTCACCGCCTCGTACACCTCGTCCCCTATCATCTCCTTCCCCCTCTTCATTCCATCCACAATCTGCTTAGCACCCATCTTCATAAACCCTGCTATTCCCCTTCCTGACTTATAATTCCTCTTCCACGGGTAGCAAGTTGAGGATATCCCGGAGTCGGGAGGGCAAAACCATTCTTTTAGGACGGGATGATTTTGGTTAGAAGCCGAGAACCGATCTTTATCAAAGACAAATCTTTATCTCGAACGTTGCTGCCAGAGTCATAGTTTAGTGTGTGTCTAGATTTTTCCTAGGTTTGTTCCTTTATGTAATTAGTTTCCCTTCTTTCATTGTAAATATTCATTTATATATATAGAATTTATTTTACTACTAACAGTGTGTTACTAACATTACTAACATTTTTTTTACTATCTCTTTTTGTTATTTATACTAAGAGCATAGACTGCTGGCTATTTTTCTCTCAAGTTTGGGGGAAGAATTCTTATCTGGTAACAGATTTTTTTCGGTAGACACTCAAAGTATCAAGTAATTCTCTTTGTATGTCCCCTGTTTTTCATAATGAGGACTTTGTCCTATTAAAGTTTGGGGGGAGGGGGGGGGATATACAAATTTGTATATAGTAGGTAACAAATTTTTTTTAACAATTTTTTTTAGTTAATTATTATATACAAATTATAGAAAATTGAAAATCCGAAATTCTTAGCAATCCATCAAAGTAGTAGTTCATAAATCAAAATGAAAATAGTTACAATTCAAAGTAAAGCATCTTTAGACACTATATCAGATGAATGTTTGAAACTATACGATTGATCTGAACTGCAAATATTTTATATTATAGTTTCAAAATTATATAACCAGTGAGCTTTAGAGCCTATTCCTCTTTATTCTGAGAAAGAGAGACTATTTCATGCATAACATTTCTTTGAACCTCTCTGCTATGTGAAATCCCATACTATTGAACTTAGAATCAAAATAATTCTGTAAATATGATGATTTATTTATTTAGAACCATTTATTAAATATATCAAAGTAATAAGACATTCATAACAGTAAATCGTGGAAATGACCAAAGGCCATCTTTTGTTAAACCAAAGCCAAAAAGCCAAAATCTCATAATATTTTATCCTTTGAACCCATATTAGAAGCCTAAAACCTACATTTCTTTGTACCAAAATCTTATAAACCTTTAACCATATGTACTACCCAAAACTTTTTACCTTTTGCAATATCTAAGAGTTTAGAAAGAAAAAGAAGGGGAGAAGAGGGAGTGAAAGGCATGTACGCTGAACAGATAAAGGATCTGCTAAAAAAGGGGTACAACAAAAAAAGAGAGATAGATATGGGAGAAAAAGAAAGAAAATCATGAATAACAATTTAGAAAAAAAAATCATGAAAAGATGATTTTGAGAAAAAAAAAAAAAAAAAAAAAGGAAATTGGGATTTACATTAGAAAAAATGGGAAGAAGTTATTCGATTTCTGGATACTTACTAAAGCAGAAAAATATAGAAGAGGAAGAGTGAAATTCTCAGGAATAACTTTAAATCATTTTTATCTTTTCTTTGAAACCTTCTAAAAACCCAAAAGCCCCATTACAAGCCGAAGGAAAGACCTTTGAGATTTATGATTTGTAAAGATATGAGTCTAGTAGAGATATATGAAATATAAGCTATGAATAAATAAAGTATAAGAACAAAATTGATTAAATTTTTTATGAGATTTACCTTTCTGATTGATTTTTCTAAAAAAATTTATCATACATACCATTGTAGACACCCAAAAGGCCTGATCGAGACACATTTCGAGAGAGACGCATTTCCGAGCTTTTGATGGCATGTATGGAACTCTTAGGAACCTTTTCAAAATCTTAAGAGTCATTTCAAACCCTTAAGAATCACCCTAGATCCCTTAGGAACCTTCTCGAACCCTTAGAAACCCATCCCAACCCTTAGAACCCATTCCGGACCTAAACCTAGTGTTCCCGAGTAATAGATGAAGAGTGGTGCACCAGGAATAAATGTGACCTTCTACTATAATTGAATCTCATACCGCTGAAAAGTAGAAGTCCTCAGCTCTCTGACGAGCCAAGAATCACCCCAATCGAAGCTGTGTGCGAGAAGTTATCGCATTCTGAATTACAGGGGCAGAATGGTAAATAGTATGGAGACCCCCTAGGGATTTGACACAATTAATAGTTGCGCCAGTTATAAAGTGGACCCCACCTCGGGGAGCCAACTTATAGGTACTATAGCTCTACTATTTTACTGTACATATGCTTGGCGCAACTAATAGTTGTGCCAGGCATATGAACAGTAACCCTGGTTCTTTGCCTTAAATTTCGAGATTAGGGTTTGACTTGTTGACCATCTTAACCTTTGGGGTATATTTTGCTAGTTCTATTACACCCATTTACTATCTATGTACAACCTCTTAAGTGGTTTAAAGCCCCACCCTATCATCCACCATTGGAGTAATTCTTCACATTTTTCAAGACTCCAAAAATCCTAGGAAACCTTAGATTACCCATTACCTAATTGCTAATCTAAATTAGCTTTTAAATTCTCTCCTAACCTCTCTTTTTCCTATAAATAGAGAGGCACCCCTCCCTTTACAAAGGCTTGAAAAAAATTATAATTAAGAGATTAAGGAATCCCTTCTCTCTCTCCCCTAGTGCACCATTTTGTAGACACCCAAATTTGGCCCAAGGCCCGATCGAAACACCTTTCGAGAGAGGTGCAATTTTGAGCTTTTGATGGCATGTATGGAACCCTTAGGAATCACCCTAAACCCTTAGGAATCACCCTAGATCCCTTAGGAACCTACCCCGAACCTTTAGAAACCAACTCCGACCCTTAGAACCCTTTTCGAACCCTAACCTAACCTTCCCAGGCAATAAGGAGGAGGGGTGTACCAGAACTAGCTACAACCCTCTACAACGACCAACTCTTATACCATTGAAGAGTAGAGGTCGTCAGCTTTCCAACGGTCTAAGAATCGCCCCAATCGGAGGTGTACGTTAAAAGATATGATAGTCCGAACCCGGAGGGCAGGGAGGTAATTTCAAGTAGGCTCCCTAGGGATTGCGCCAGGCATATGAACAGTAACTATGGGATTTTGCCCCAAATTTTGTGTTTGAGGTTTGACTTGTTGACCACCTCGGCCTTTGGGGTGTGTTCTGATAGTTCTGTTGCACCCATTCCTCACCTATTTGCAACCCTCCAAGTGGCCTAAAGCCTCACCCCATCATCCACTATTAGAACCACCTTCACACCTTTCCAAGCTCTCAAAATCCTAGGAAACTTTAGATTTGAGATCACCTAATTGCTAACCTCAATTAGCATCTAAGTGGCCTCCTAACCCACCCTTTTCCTATAAATAGAGCGCCCCACCCCTTGGTTTAAGGGTTGAGAATTTCTACCTAAGAGAGAAAGAGCTTAAAGTGAGAAGATCTTTCTCCCTTTGGTGCACACCCCCCATACAAATTTCAGAATTCACAAAACTCCTTTAGACCTTAGCATTTCATAGAAAACCCTTAGGTTAGGTGTGTGTGATCCCCTAGCCTCCCTTCCCTACCTCTTAGCTTCAAGCCTTAAGAGTTAGAACCCCACTTACCACCATATAAAGTCTTCAAGAGCTCATAAAAGCAAGCCACGCAAGACTCTCCTACGGTGCTACAAGGGCCCGAGGGCTCTGGCTCTCCCCTTTCTTCTCCTATCTCTTTCTAGCTCCTTCCATCCTCCCATTTGTGTCATTACGCCGTCGATTTTTCGATAGGAACGGAGGGGCATAAATAGGATTCTAAGCCCTTTTGGGTAAGAGAAAGCTATTTTCTTTTCTTTCATTTTATTTTATTTTTGGCCATTAGTAGAGACCGCATTAAGCGGGTTGATCGGGTGCCTAACACCTTCCCGATTGATAACCGAAGCCCCTACCCAAGAGCCTTTGGTGTGGACCGGATTCAGAGTCATATTTTTAGCACTTCGGTGCTCATAAAAATGAACTAGGTATCCCGAGACACTGAAAGCTCCGGGTGGCGACTCTATATTTTATCGTTAGAGAGCACATCGTCGTGACGGGGATCGTCCCGATTCCCATGGTTGCACAAATGGCGACTCTGCTGGGGATTTTCTTGTAGAGCTTCCCCTTGAACTTGGCCTTATTATTTTTTATTTTTGCTAATATATTATTGCTACTTTTTTTTTAGTGTATTTTTGCTATTTCTTTTTTTACTCACCCCTCTAATTACGTCATTTTACTTACCCCTACGTTTCGGCTTTAAATTTCAGTAATTTTTGCCTAGTCACTTGATTGGCACCTTTTTACTTACCCCTACGTTTCGGCTTTCAATTTCAGCAAATTTTGCCTAGTCACTTGACTGGCACCTCTTTTAGTTACCCCTACGTTTCGGCTTTAAATTTCAGCAATTTTCGCCTAGTCACTTGACTGGTACCTTTTTACTTACCCCTATATTTCGGCTTTAAATTTCAGCAATTTTCGCCTAGTCACTTGACTGGCACCTTTCTTACGTATCTTTACAATTCGGTTTTAAATTTCAGTACTTTATATTTCCCACCTAGTCGGTTGACTGGCCCGGTCATTTTTTTTATTTATTTCTTATCATATCCTAACAGTGGACGCTGGCCCGTAGTGGCAGCACGGGATAATCACCCCCGGTCTTTGAACTAAAGAAAACTTTAAAAAAAAAAAAGAGAAAAGCTTTGAAAAAAATTAAAATTGAACCAAGTTAGGGAGCATAATTAATTTATTTTTACGGGGTAGATTTTCAAAGGGTTGGGCTTAGGCACACATACAACTACCTGGGTCTTAGTATGGCAGCAGCCCTAGTGGTGATGATCCAGAAAAGTCTCAGCCCACCTAGTATCTGAGAAAGCGCCATACTGAGGTATATCGTGGGTTCCCATTCTCTGCTTAAAACCCTTGGGGAGCGCTAAGCTCAAAACCTTTAGGTGCGGTAAGGAGAGAATCGATCATCAAGAAAACTGCTCAGTTCCTGGAAGCCTAGCTTCCACAAAAACCAAAAAAAGAGACTCATTTGGGGTGTTGGTGGCTGCTTTCAAACACTCTGGAACATCAGTTTTTGGCTGGCGCATGTATTAGTTGCGCCAGTACAAAAAGCTGGAATTTATAACTGGCGCAACTAATAGTTGCGCCAGCTTTAAAATCTAGGTTTTTAGTTGCGCCAGTATAAAAATAGTGCCCTGCAACTTGGGCGCAAGTATTAGTTGCGCCAGGTCTGTTTACAGCACCCCAGCTCGAATCTGTGGCCTTCTTCACCTCTCGAGTTCTCCAATTAGTGTGCTTAGTGCCTTGTTTGGGCCCCGCCATCTCCGACACCCAATACACCCCTGCCGGTCAAAAGAGGGCAACCTCTTTTTGGCTCATTCCGGGGGATCGGATTGTTTGCCTCGATTTTCGTGCCTTTAATAGATCAAAGGTTCTCCTTCGATTCTTTCGAAGTGCATCGGAACCGTCACCGCGGGGCTTGAATCAAGGTACGAGAGCCACCCGAAAAGGGAATTCCAAGGCCTCGGAACCTTTATTTTTCAAAACTTTTTCAAAAGAAAAAATCAAAAAATATATATATATAATCAAAATCTAAAAAATATATAGTTTGTGGTGTCGGCACAATGGCATCATCTTGTCCTCCGCCGTCCCATAAGAGAAGGAGGAGGATTTTGGGCCTTATCCAAGGCACCCTTACCCGACCTGCTCCCATAAAATGTCGTGGGTAGTGGACCCAGCTTATGCCGATCCCGACTCATCCCCACCACATTCTCCAACCCACTCCCATTCGGGAGAAGTCTTTTCTACCATCCCCCTCACCCAACCCCCCTTTACCGTTATCGGCCCATTTGGTGCCCCCATTTTTCCAATCGATACCCCCAAAATATTCAAAATCCAACCCCCCATTCTCCATCTTTTGCCCAAACCATGCCCATGCCAAACCCATTTTCCTAATCCACATCCATGCCCCAATTCCCATCATCCCCCTATAGACCCGATCCACCCACATTCACATACACCACTTCCACCCTATCCAACCCCCGCAAATCCCCCATCCATCCGGGTCATGCCCATTTTTATCGGGCCCATGCCCAACTTTCCTCATCCCTCCTCATCATGCCCCCCATCATCCCAAAACATACCCAATACATCCCCTCATCCACCCCATACCCCTCATCTACCATGGTCATGCCCAATTATACCGGGGCCATGTCTAATTTTTCCACCACCTCCGCCCCATCTATACCCAATCACCCCTTAAACCTACCATCCACATCCAACCCTTCCTCCATGACCATGATGGAGGAGATGTTCCAAGCCTATTCCATGTGAAAGGCTTCTCAAAACACCCCCCCTCCTTCACACCCCATGCCCATGAACCCATCCCAAACCCTAGCTAATCTCCATGCCTCACTCTCCCATGACCCCCATCAACCCCCCATAGTCCACACCACCTAAACCCCCATTACCCACTTACCCCAAGGCCCCATGGCCCAATCTCCAAACTCCCACATACCCCAAGGCCCATTGGCCCAAACCCCCTTTTTCCACATATCGCAGGACCCCATGACCCATTTCCTAAACCCATACCTAAGGGCCCATGGCCCAAGCCCAAACCCTCCAAGGGCCCATAGCCCATACCCACCAATGGCCCATGGCCCATACCCCTCAAAACCCACTAGGCTAGACCTACCAAGGGCCCATGGCCTAGACCCATCAAGGTCCACTAGGCCAGACCTACCCAGGGCTCATGGACCAAACCCACCAAGGGCCCATGGCCCAGATCCACTAAGGCCCAATGGGCTATACCCATTAAGGACCCATGGCCCATATCCATCAAGGGCCCATGGCCCAGACCCACCAATGGCCCATGGCCCAAACCCTCCAAAGCCCAATGGGCTATACCCATCAAAGCATAATGGGCCAAGACCCTCCAAATCCCTGGCCCTTCACCGAAACCCAACAAGGCCCAAACCTTGAGGCCCCACACCCATACCCTCCACAATACCCCCAAAATTTCACCCACCCCCAACCTTCACAACCGGGTCAAACCCATGCCATACCTCAGACCCAATTTTCCATGGCCCCACACCCTAAGGCCATATCCAAACCTTCCCCCATGTCCAATGGCCCCATTAGGCCCCACCCTTAAACCAAACTACCACTCATCCCGTCACCCCACAACACTTCCCTTACATTTAATGTAATAACCCCAGATTTTTGGGAACCGTACACGTCATGTGCCAATCACGTATATGTGTGGTTCACAAGGAAACCAATTTAACATATATACACTGGGCGTATATGTGTGAAACACACTAAATTTTTTCTTTCACTATATAAGTGAAAGTGGGGGAGAGGTCCCTCCCATACGTAGCCTAATTAAATCTTAGAAGGAGAGAAGGAAGAATAGAGAGAAAGGAGAGAAGGTTTTGTAAAGAGTAGGGTGGGGCTTGTTAGATCAGGCCATAGAGGATCAGGAAAGGAATTGGGTGAGGGACCAGGGATTTCCTCCATTCGTGTTAGAAGATTGGATTAAGTTATAGAAGATACATCGAATGAGGTATGTTAAATGCATATAATACTTAGGTGTGTTCTTGTTGCATATATAAAGCATCGGTTGAATGGTTTTGACGCTAAAAAGGGACCTTAAATGGAGTAAGAGGTTGCTTCTCGAACAGATCGAGGTGTAAAAATCATCGCTCCTCGCTCGAGCGGTCTAAAGGGCTCGCTCAAGCGAGCACAAACTATAAAAATACAGCTCTGGGCTCGCTCGAGCGGTCCCCAAAACAAAAAGGGAAGCTCGCTCGAGCGAGGTCCCCAGTAAAGCTTCAGACGGCTCGATTAACCGCTCGAGCGACCTCGATTTAACCGCTCGAGTGAGGTCAAGTGACCGCTCGAGCAAGGTCAAGTGACCACTCGAGCAAGGTCAAGTGACAGCTTAAGAGGGGGTTGGTTCTCGCTCGCGCGAGGCACCACTCAGTTCTTGAAATTATTGGTGCAGAAACATGGAGGCTATGCGCTCCAATTATTCTTATAGCCTTTCTAAGCATATTCTAAATACATGAAATGTAGGTTTGACGTAGGATCGTGAAGTGTAAACCTCTACGAGAAAGCGTGCTTTGAAATTCGTTGAGGTAAGGAATATTCTTGAAACATGTATTTTATTTCGTCATCCCATATATGCAGTGTAACACTATGAAAAGGGTGAGTATTGTATGATCTTTCAATAGGGGGTGTGTGCGTGGGTTTCAAGGTGAAACCATGAAGTCCCCAGGAGACGGAATATTGTAATGAGGGCATCTAAATGTTTTATTAAACCAGTTGTATCCCAGGGATACAGACGAAAACAAACCGTGAAACTAAAGCATAATGATAAGGTCTAATGTACTAAAAATTAGCACAAGTCACGGTGAATAACTATAAGTAATGCACACCGATATTTCGTTATTTGAGGTTTGATTAGAATACCCCACCGACGTGGCGGGATACCCACGATTGACGCGACAGGATATCGGTGACCGGTATGGTGGCCAATCCGTACACTTATAGCACATCCCAGGGATTTAATAATAGACCCCGCCACCTACGAGAAGGGGCTTGGGCAGTATTCCCAGGGAATACACGTAACAATTATCTAGTAGACGACGATGGTGGGTATTCCATCGGGGCTCGATGCTATATTGCTCGGGGATTATTTAAGTTAAAGGTTTAAGTGATTAGGCTGAATTCATAACTAAACCAGAAAGATGAGAACAAACAACACTATGAAAAGGAATCTGCTGTATCTGTTTTTGTTATTTCAGTTATATCAATTGTTCTGTTAAAAGGTGATACCTAGTAAATTGTGCTCTTAAAACGGCTAGCATATATGTGAGATTTAATCTATATGTTCACTTTGTTTTCCTATTGAGCTAGGATGTAGCTCATCCCTTAGACTATACGTCGCAGGTTCAGGACTAGCGACAACAAGGACTTCTGGAGACTTTGATCCAGGGAATTCAGACTATGTACCCACTGAGGAATATGAGCCTCCTCCTGAGGAATTCTTCTAGGAGACCCATTGCGTACTTTGAGAGTGAGTTAAGAGTGTTAGGCACGGCTTGGTATATCAAGCCTCCTTATTGAATGTAATTAAATTCGGTATGCTTTTGATAAAACTCCTGAGATGCACATTCATATAACGGCTAGGGAAGTTCTTATGCCCATGAATTGGCATGGGAGAAGGACTGCCATTAAGGACCATGACTATATTCTTTTTTTTCTTTATGAGAATTCGTTAGAGTAAAATTTTGGCTTGCTTATACCAAATGTATTGTAAAGGTTTGTGGGGCTCGACCTCGAGGGTCGTGTTGATGGCACAATTTTTGGAGTGGCAAAAATCGGGCTGTAACAGTTGATATCAAAGCCGTTTCTTTTTAGTTCTGGCTATCATCTCGTTAAAATATAGGGACTTCTGCTAACGAAACCGTGGTTTCTCATGCAGACCATTATGTTTCCTAGAGGAAGAGGCCGACCCAGGGGTGGTCATGATAGGAATTTACGCAGTAGAGATGGTTTTGTCTCGCCTACAAACAGGGTACCATTAGGAAACAGGGAGATTCCCGAGGGCAGTGGCCACGAAGAAAACCAAAATCAAGCAGAAGATCAAGATCGAGATCGTCAGGATCGAAATCAGAGAGAACAAGATAGAGTGAGGGAGAGAAATGAAGAAAGAGAGGAGCGTCAGAGGATGATGCACACAATGGAGACAATGGCAACTGCCATGGCACAGCAAGCAGCATCCTTGGCAGCTCATGCAGCCCCAGAACCACAACGGACACCCACACCTCTAGTAGGACCTACACCACCAGTGGCTTCAGCATTTACCGAATTCAGGAGGATGAGACCTCCTAACTTTTTAGGGCAGGCAGACACCATGGCAGCCGAAAATTGGATGGGGGAAATGGAGAAGGTGTTTAGCGTACTGACATGCACAGAGGACGAGAGCGTCCGTTGGGCAGCATATATGCTAGATGGAGAAGCTGGACCTTCGTGGAAATCCATATCGCGAACTAAAGCACAAGAAACTCCAGATATGCCCTGGACTTGGGATGAATTCGTGGAAGAGTTCAATATGCAGTATTTTTCGGAGGTTGTGAGAAATCAAATGGAGACTCAATTCTTGCAACTAATGCAAGGAAGGATGACCGTGAGAGAGTACGGAGTAGAATTTATGAGACTGGCTCGCTTCGCTCCAGACTACATAATTTCAGATGTGATGAAAGCGAAAAGGTTCCAACAGGGTTTAAGGCCAGACATCCGAGGAGGGGTTGTGCCCTTTCAGCTAAAGACCTACGGAGAGGTCATGAGTAAGGCATTAGTAGTCGAAGAAGAAAACAATTGATACCGTCAGAGGGAACAATAAGGAAAGGGAAGCATAGATCCAAATAGAACGGGAAGTTATGAATCGGTACATAAGAAACTGAGGTTTGTAGCACAGAATCAGAGACAACCATTCCAGACAGGGTATGGGAGAGTCGCACAACGAACTACTCATCAAAGTTTTCCGTTGCTGGCATCAGGGAGACCGATGAGGTATGAGGGCCCTGCAATTCCCAGTGGAGCTACAGCTACCCAAGGTTTTACGAGAATTACTAATTCAACACCAAGAGAGACTTGTGCCAAGTGTGGCAAGTCTCACAAAACGGCGGATTGTAAGCAGGGAATGCGAGGCTGTTTCAAATGTGGCAAGATAGGCCACGTGATTAGAGATTGCCCTTAGGCAATCAAGGAGAAGACGGCCCCGACTTCCACGCCACGACCTATTTAATCATGAAAGCCAGTTATTCAAGGGAGAGCCTATGTAGTTACCGCACAGGAAGCAGGGAGTGTACATGACATCATCCAAGGTGAGATTTCCTTTAAATAAAGAATTTCAGTTGTTATACTTTTTATATATAGAGAATGTGCATTCATTAGGACTGTGTCGAGAACCGTGTTTATGCGTTAGAAATTCTAAATAAGTATATGCTAAGTATGTATATGTGTGTGTTATAGGTGTGTTACAAATCTATGAAAAAGGGTGCTATGTAGCACATGACGCACGAGTGTTAATAGACCTAGGGTCTACCCACTCCTTCATCATCCCTAGATTTGCAAAGAAGATGAAGATTATTCCGGAGACACTAGACTTTGTGTTATCAGTGTCTATTCCAACAGGAGAGTTAGTGGATACAGAGTTAGTCTGTAAATCGGTAGTAGTAAGCGTTCGGGATCACATTGTCTACGAACTAGACGCAACTTTAATATTGTTGGATATGCAAGGATTCAACATGATTCTTGGCATGGATTGGCTGTCTCATCATTACGCAACAGTGGATTGCAAGGAGAAGGTTGTTATATTCCGTCCTAACACGAGGAGATCGTTTCGATTTCGAGGAGAGAGATCGACACATGTGCCACTCATATCTGCAGTCAGAGCATAACGTTTGATCAGAAAGGAGTGTAGTGATTATTTGGCGTTCCTAAATGAAAATAAAGAAGAAAAGAATATTATCTCTGAGATAGCAGTAGTGCAAGAATTCCTAGATGTATTTCCAGAAGAATTGCCGGAATTACCCCCAGAGAGAGAAGTGGAATTTGCTATCGACTTAGCACCAGGAACGGAACCTGTTTCAAAGGCACCTTACAGGATGGCCCCTGCAGAGTAGAAAGAGTTAAAAGAACAATTGCAAGAGCTCATGGACAAAGGATTCATAAGACCAAGCGTGTCTCCATGGGGAGCACCAGTGCTATTTGTGAAAAAGAAAGATGGGTCGATGCGGTTGTGCATTGACTACCGTCAATCGATCAGTTGCAAGGAGCAAAACATTTTTCCAAGATCGATCTGAGATCTGGATACCATCAGTTACGGGTCAAGGCTGAGGACATTCAGAAGATGGCATTTAGAATACGGTATGAACACTATGAATTTTTAGTAATGCCATTCGGATTGACGAACACACCAACGTCGTTTATGGACTTAATGAATCGGGTGTTTAAACCACACCTAGACTCCTGCATTGTCGTGTTTGTTGATGACATCCTGATTTACTCAAAATTGAAGACAAAGCATGAAGAACATTTACGTGTTGCTCTCCAAACCTTGCGTGAACAATTGTATGCCAAGCTCAGCAAATGCGAGTTCTGGCTAGAAGAGGTTAGCTTTTTGGGACATGTCGTCTCAAAGCATGGTGTCACAGTAGATCCCGCTAAGATCGAGGTAGTAGTGAACTGGGAGCAACCAAAGACCATGACAGATGTCTGAAGTTTCCTTGGACTGGCAGGTTATTATCGACATTTCGTTGAGGGGTTTTCAAAAATATCGGGACCTCTTACGAGGCTTACAAGAAAGGATTCGAGATTTGAGTGAAGTGAAGCGTGTGAGAAGAGTTTTCAAGAACTCAAGAAGAGACTCACCTCAGCTCCAGTGTTGGCCATTCCATCAGGCAGTGAAGGATTCGCGGTCTACAGTGATGCTTCGTATAATGGGTTGGGTTGTGTGCTAAATCAATATAAAAAGGTAATAGCTTACGGGTCAAGACAGTTAAAAGAGCACGAAAAGAACTACCCAACACATGATCTAGAACTAGCAGCGGTCATATTCGCATTGAAGATATGGAGACATTATTTATACGGAGAAACGTTTGAAATTTTCACTGACCATAAGAGCCTCAGATATCTGTTTACACAGAAGGAACTAAATATGAGGCATCATAGATGGATGGAATTCCTCAAAGACTACGACTGTTCCATATAGTACCATCCGGGCAAAGCTAACGTAGTGGCCGATGCTTTGAGTCGAAAAAGTTCAGCTTAGTTGGCTAGTCTAATTTCGGGTATACATCGATGGAAACTGTTGGAGGATCTAGCACTATGTGGCGCAGACATACAGCCACAAGCCACAGGAGCCTTCTTAGCCAACATATCAGTGAAACCGGTGATATTCGAACACATACGAGAACTACAGATGAAAGATCCAATTCTAACCAAGATGCGTCAAGATGTGACTGAAGGTATTACATCTGAGTTTTCGATCAAGGAGGATGGTTCCTTAGTGTTCAAGGGCCGACTTTGCATTCCAGACAATGCCGATCTGTGACGAACATTCTTGATGAATCTCACAAGTCAAGCTATGCTATTCACCCGGGAAGCACAAAGATGTATCAATATTTGAAAAAGAATTACTGGTGGAGAGGCTTGAAACAAGATGTAGCAGAGTACGTGTCGCGGTGTTTGATGTGCCAACAAGTGAATATAGATCATAGACACCCCGCAAGCCTATTACAGCCTCTACCCATACCGGAATGGAAGTGGGAATCTATCTCCATGGATTTCATAGTCGGTCTACCACGAACTGCAAAGAAGTATAATGCCATTTGGGTAGTAGTCGATCGATTGACTAAGTCAGCGCACTTCTTGCCTTACAACACGATGTACACGGCGGGAAGACTAGCAGAGCTCTATATGAAAGAGATTGTCCGTTCACATGAGATTCTGAGTAGCATTGTTTCCGACCGGGACCTATTATATACATCAAAGTTTTAGAAGAAATTTTAAGAAGGAATGGGAACGAGACTAGATTTTAGTACGGCGTTCCACCCACAAACTGACGGACAGACTGAAAGGGTAAATCAAATCATTGAAGATATGCTTAGGGCCTGTATGTTGGAATTACAAGGATCATGGGATCAACATCTACCATTGATCGAGTTCGCTTATAATTATAGTTTTCAGACGAGCATCGGAATGGCATCGTATGAAGCCTTGTACGGAAGACGATGCAAATCGCCAATCAATTGGGAGGAAATTGGCGAGAAATTTGTTTTGGGACCCGAGCTACTTGAAGATAACGCAGCTATTGTCTGCATGATCAGGGAAAGACTAAAGGCGGCTCAAAGCAGATAGAAAAGCTACGCTGACATCAAGCAGACGAGCGTGGACTTTAAGGTGGGAGAACATGTTTTCGTGAAGGTGTCGCCTATGAAAGGCGTGATGAGGTTCGGAAAGAGAGGCAAGCTGAGTCCCCGTTACCTTGGACCGTTTGAAGTTTTAGGTCGAGTAGGAGAAGTAGCCTATCGCGTTGGATTACCACCATTGTTTGATCAGGTACACAATGTATTCCACGTGTCTATGCTCAGGAAGTATCTCAATGACCCTGATCACGTACTGAGCGGCCAATCATTCGAGATGCATGAAGATATGACCATGATTGAAGAGTCGGTGGAAATTTTAGATTGAAAGGAACAAGTGTTGCGAACAAAGGTTATTCCCTTAGTGCTTGTCCGATGGAAGAACCATCCGGTCGAAGAAGCAGCGTGGGAATGGGAGGCTGACGTCAAAGAACAGTACCCCAATTTGTTCAAAGGCACTAACTAGTTTTCTTCTTAGTATGATGAAGCGTACATATCCTTTTCGATTATCAAATTATAGTTAAAGGAACCAAATGAGTGCTATTATAAATACTCGAAATTTTTTTTTTTTTGAAGAAAATTGAATGAATGGTATGTTTAGTCATGGCGTTAGTAGTACTCGAAATAGGAAGACTAGTAAAGATGTGGATTTGTGAGGACAAGGACACGTCCTTGGCTTGCTCGAGCGAGGGATAATGACCGCTCGAGCGAGGTCAAGTGACCGCTCGAGCGAGGTTTACCAACCGCTCGAGCGAGGCCATAAATTATAACATTTAGCATCCTGGACTCGCTCGAGCGATAACTAACGACCGCTCGAGCGAGGGAGGACTATATAAGGCTGACGGAATGCAGAACACCATTTCATCTTCAAGCGGTAAACTGAAGCCGAGCGAAGGGTTTAGGGTTTCTCTTCTTCAACCTTTCTCCGTCAGATTCGAGCCGGTTTGTGACGATCCGATCCGTTCAAAACCTCTTTCTAGGTAAAATCTACCCCCTCTCCGAGATTTTTTCGTAGTTTTCAAAACCTCTCTAGGAATCTAATGGCTTCAAGCCCAAATTCACAACCTAAGAAGCGGATGGCAAATCGATCGCCGTCTGCGCGCAACAAAGCGCCGCAAGCTTCACAACCATCGCCAAACCCATCCACCACTGCGATTACACTAGACGGTTGGTGGGGGGCCAAAATTTTTGAAACCGAATGGGATATACATCCCTCTTGCTTTGGGGATCCAACGTCCACCCAATGGACATCAGATTTCCTCACCAACAACAATCTTAAAACCCTACTTACGCCATTTTGAGATCGGTATTACCCGAGGCTTGTAAAATTATTTACCAAACCCTAAACATGAACGTGAATGAGGACGCTATCCTCGTCACAATCGATGGTAATCAACTAATCTTTAACTGTGCCAAAATTTCATCGGTCATGAGATGTCCCCACATCTACACCCCTAGCCCACACATCCTACCACCTTTTGCTGGGAACATCGAATTCCCAACGATCATTTCCAACATCACCGGCGGCATGTCCGCGTCGGGACAGTCTATTACCCGATCACAACTACCGCCACGTATGTGGCTTCTAGACGTCATTTTCAAAAAGAATCTACACCCAACCGACCATGATCAGGAACGTCGTGACTCGTTTCTGCGGGCCTTACACACCGCATTCCATAATAGGTGGATCAACGCACCTATGATCATCATAAAGGGCATGGCACGTGCCTATAAAAGGAATGTAAAGGGTGCTGTTCCTCCACCCATCAACCGACTACCATATGCTCGGTTGATTTCCCGACTCCTAGACTCACGGAATGGGAAGGGAGGATTTAAGATCCGGGCCGATGAGTTATTCCTCATCGACAACGTCGTCCCCTATTTGGCCCAAGACTGGACCCGAAACCTAAAGAGTCTTCAAACTAGCGTCAACAAGAAAAGAGACCATCAGGTCTCACGACAGACCACACATTAAGCGCCGGCAGGACCGACCACTCCATCCACCTCATTTCCACAACCCATACCCACTACCGACTCTGCCATGATGCGGGAGATCCTTCAGCAGGGGCGGGAGATCAGATTGCATAAGAGGTTTCAAGAGGCACTACTTATCAACCTCATGGGCCAGGCCTACCCGCAGTCATACATGCAGCGCGTCGGTGCCATGAAAGATGCTATTTTCTGGAGCGTCTAGCTCGGGCCCTGCTACGAGGGGCGCTACAGCGGGTACCACTACCGCTAGGGTGGTCGACGATGATGCGGATGACGAGGAATATGAGGATGACGATGGCTCCGGCAACGACGATGACGAGTACGAGGAGGGCGACGACTAGGTTGATATATAGATATCATTTTTTTTTTGGAACTACTGTGTTGTGAATGGTTGATACTGTTGTGACATGATTGTCACAAAATATAATTTTGGTGCGCCTGATAAGATTTGAATACATATATATTTTGATTAGATGGGAATGTAATATTAGTGCATATCTGCGAATGTTTCATATGAATGCCTTCTTGTTTGGTATAACTGAATTGTCGATTGAAATCATTAAGCAGGTTACTTCAGGACATTGGACCATACGAATAGCTAACTGATGTGTAACGAGTTAGCCTATGTAACAGCCTATAAATTGTGTAGTTCATGATTTCTAGGGCATGGTCGATTTTCGCGGACGAAAATCTTATAAGGTGGGGTGAATGTAATAACCCCATAATTTTGGGAACTGTACACGTCATGTGCCAATCACGTATATGTGTGGTTCACAAGGAAACCAATTTAACATATATACACTGGGCGTATATGTGTGAAACACACTAAATTTTTTCTTTCACTATATAAGTGAAAGTGGGGGAGAGGTCCCTCCCATACGTAACCTAATTAAATCTTAGAAGGAGAGAAGGAAGAATAGAGAGAAAGGAGAGAAGGTTTTGTAAAGAGGAGTAGGGTGGGGCTTGTTGGATCGGGCCATAGAGGATCAGGAAAGGAATTGGGTGAGGGACCAGGGATTTCCTCCATTCGTGTTAGAAGATTGGATTAAGTTATAGAAGATGCATCGAATGAGGTATGTTAAATGCATATAATACTTAGGTGTGTTCTTGTTGCATATATAAAGCATCAGTTGAATGGTTTTGATGCTAAAAAGGGACCTTAAATAGAGTAAGAGGTTGCTTCTAATGCATCGAGGTGTAAAAATCATCGCCCTCGAGCGGTCTAAAGGGCTCGCCGAGCAGCACAAACTATAAAATACAGCTCGGCTCGCCGAGCGTCCCCAAAACAAAAGGGAAGCTCACTCGGGCGAGGTCCCCAGTATAGCTTCAGACGGCTCGATTAACCGCTCGAGCGACCTTGGTTTAACCGCTCGAGTGAGGTCAAGATCACCGGAGCGAGGTCAAGTGACCGCCGAGAGGATTGCCCGCTCGCGCGAGGCACCACTCAGTTCTTGAAATTATTGGTGCAGAAACATGGAGGCTATGCGCTCCAATTATTCTTATAACCTTTCTAAGCATATTCTAAATACATGAAATGTAGGTTTGACGTAGGATCGTGAAGTGTAAACCTCTACGCGAAAGCGTGCTTTGAAATTCGTTGAGGTAGGGAATATTCTTGAAACATGTATTTTATTTCGTCATCCCATATATGCAGTGTAACACTATGAAAAGGGTGAATATTGTATGATCTTTCAATAGGGGGTGTGTGCGTGGGTTTCAAGGTGAAACTATGAAGTCCCCAGGGGACGAAATATTGTAATGAGGGCATCTAAATGATGTATTAAACCAGTTGTATCCCAGGGATACAGACGAAAACAAACCATGAAACTAAAGCATAATGATAAGGCCTAATGTACTAAAAATTAGCACAAGTCACGGTGAATAACTATAAGTAATGCACACCGATATTTTGTTATTTGAGGTTTGATTAGAATACCCCACCGACATGGCGGGATACCCACGACTGATGCGAGGTGACCGGTACGGCGGCCATCCGTACACTTATAGCACATCCCAGGGATGCAGATTTAATAATAGATCCCGCCACCTACGAGAAGGGGCTTGGGCAGTATTCCCAGGGAATACACGTAACAATTGTCTAGTAGACGACTATGGTGGGTATTCCATCGAGGCTCGATGCTATATTGCTCGGGGATTATTTAAGTTAAAGGTTAAAGTGATTAGGCCGAATTCATAACTAAACCAGTAAGATGAGAACAAACAACACTACGAAAAGAAATCTGCTGTACCCATTTTTGTTATTTCAGTTATATCAATTGTTCTGTTAAAAGGTGATACCTAGTAAATTGTGCTCTCAAAACGGCTAACATATATGTGAGATTTAATCTATATGTTCACTTTGTTTCCCTATTAGGCTAGGATGTAGCTCATCCCTTAGACTATACGTCGCAGGTTCAGGACTAGCGGCAACAAGGACTTATGGAGACTTTGATCCAGGGAATTCAGACTACGTACCCACTGAGGAATCAAAGCCTCCTCTTGAGGAATTCTTCTAGGAGACCCATTGCGTACTTTGAGAGTGAGTTAAGAGTGTTAGGCACGGCTTGGTATATCAAGCCTCCTTATTGAATGTAATTAAATTCGGTATGCTTTTGATAAAACTCTTGAGATGCACATTCATATAACGGCTTGGGAAGTTCTTATGCCCATGAATTGGCATGGGACAAGGACTGCCATTAAGGACCATGACTATATTCTTTTTTTTCTTTATGAGAATTCGTTAAAGTAAAATTTTGGCTTGCTTATACCAAATGTATTGTAAAGGTTTGTGGGGCTCGACCTCGAGGGTCGTGCTGATGGCACGGTTTTTGGAGCACCGTAAATCAAGCTATAACATTTAAGGGGCTCACCCAACCCACATCCAGTCCAATCCCATCCACTCCATACATCAACATGAAAATCTCATCCTCACTGCACCCTATGTAGACTAGCAGTATGAGGAGGACGAGATCAGAAATAGTGGGACCTATGCCGGGGCAGTGAAAAATGCCAATCCACCACCTATAATTACCCCACCCCTGGCAGCCCAAAGTCAGTCCAAGCTAATAATTGAGAAGACGACCCTTGTATCGAAAGAGTCAGAACAACTGAAAGAACAGTTGGACAAAATACAAAAGCAGTTGATGAAAATGGGTGGTGCTGAAATTTATGCCACTGACTTCACGGACTTATGCCTATTTGCTGAAGTCCCCCTACCCCCAAAATTTAAAATGCCAGCGTTTGACAAGTACAACGGCACGGGCAACCCGATCACATACCTCAAGTCCTATTGTGGGGACATGTGCCAATACGGGAGTGATGAGAGACTTCTAATAAAAGTCTTTCAGAAGAGTTTGACGGGTCCGGCCCTGAGATGGTTCACATCCCTGAAACCATCCATGATGAAGACATGGAAAGATCTGACCCACTTGTTCCAAGAGCAATATGTCTATAACATAGACATTGAGCCCCGCAAGTCAGATCTAGCTTGATTGAAGCAGAATCCTAATGAAACCTTCAGCGACTATTTAGGGCAATGGAGAGCACTAGCAGCTCAAGTTAGAAACAGAATACCTGATGATGAGCAGATAGAGATGATTTCCAAGAATACTCTACCAGTGATCTTTGACTTTTTGGTGTATCAGTAGTAGTCTAGTTTTACTGATCTAGTGAGGAACACCAATCGCTGTGAAGATGCTATCAGGGATGGACGGTTGAACAAGAATGCATTCGGGGGACCGAGTGGGATTAGGAGGTTTGTCGAGCAGAGAAATGATAGAAGAACAGGAGTAGAGGTACAGAATATTAAAAACACCTGGCCCAACAATAACAATGTAGCCCCCTTCCAATTTAAAGCAGCGCAACCAACTTCCATCAAGACAGGGCCAGTACAGAGAGCCGGGAATGGGCAGGGAATGAAAATGACCCCAGACAGGAGAGCCCATTATGATCGAGTCTTTACGCCCTTAGGGCAATCCCTGAGTGTACTTTTGCCATTATTAATTGAAAAGGGTTTAATAACTGTTCTCCAACCATGACCTCCTCCCAATCCGATTCCATATAATTTTGACCCGAATACTCATTATAATTTCCACCAGGGTCCGGGTCACCCGACTGATCGTTGCTTCCCCTTGAAGCACGTGATCCAAGATTTAATCGATGCTGGGAAGATCATTCCCCTTGCACCCACCCAAGCAAACTAACATGCGAATATTAACCAGGTGCCTTTGCCACCACACCTTATCGGAATAGTAGGTCCCAGACCCACCATAGGGATGGTTGAAGAAATTGATGAAGAGTATGAGTTTAACCCCTCTGATTACATCAGTAATAGAGAGAATTTTGTGGTCACAAGGCAACAAGACTGAGAAGAAAGAACCATTTGGGTAATTGAACCCCTGAATCTAGCGGATTACTTTCCCACTCCTACACCACAAACCGAACCCCTAGATCTTAGGGCCTATTTTCCACCATCCACTCCCATAAATTATGTACAAATAAATGGGTATCAACCATATTCCACCACCCCCATCAATTACCAATAAACCAACAGGCCCCCAATCCTCCACCACCAACAAACTACCAATGGCCTGCGCGCCCACCCCATTACCCCCGGTTCAACCACCTACAAACTCTGCCACCCTCATCAATTACCTAATGGCCCATCAAGCCCTCGATCCCCAGCCAGCGCTTATCAGCCATCAATGGCCTACTTTTATCCCCTTTCCCCCAGTACCACCATCCTCAAGCTTCACCACCCCCATTCGGTCCAATTTTGCCACCCATCCATCCATCACTGAGATAAGCCAGGTCTTACCTACACTCCCAGAGCCATCAATACATGCACTTCAGGTGCCGACAACCATACCATTCCATCTCTCAAGACCAACCTATGATCCACATCAAGTCCCGCTGAGCTATGAGCAAACCAATGCTAACGCTGACAACAGCAGTAGGGAGGGTGCAGTGAACTTCGTTACCAGATGGGGAAAAATCATGAAACAGCTCGAGGCAATAGTAGTAACAACTGCAATAGCAATAGCAATAGCACCAGCACCAGCACGACCAGAGGGAAAGAAAGACAGTACAGTGAACCCATTCGAAAAAATGAGTCAAGAGCATATACTAGAGACTCAGCTGAGAAGAATGCCTGCCCATATAACTGTATGGGATCTATTGATGGCGTCCTCACTCTATTTTCAAGCATTAATGGGGGTGTTAAAGAATGCACATGTGTCGCTCCAAGTTAGCCCAGATGAGGTCGGGTAGATAATTGGTCAAGTGATGGCTTCAAATGCTATTTCATTTTCTGATGCTGACTTACCAGAGGAAGGAGGTAGCCACTCGAAGTCTTTGAATATAAAAGTCAAGTCTGAAAACATGGTAATCCCCTTGGTTCTAATCGATAATGGGTCCGTATTGAATATATGCCCATTAAGAACCGCCACCAAGATCGGGGTCGATCCATACATGTTGAGGCTCACGAGAACCAGCGCTAGAGGTTTTGACAATACCAGGAGATAAATAATGGGAGAAGTTGATCTTAAGCTGCTAATCAGGCCAATAACCTTTTCCATTTTGTTTTAAGTAATGGACATTAAATCCTTATTTAATCTATTGTTGAGGCGCCCGTGGCTGCTCGAAGTTGGAGCCATACCTTCCATGTTACACCAAAAACTCAAATTTACATATGGGCATAAGATTATTACAATCATCGGAGAGGGGTACAGTGAGAAAGAAAAAGCCACCAATAGCGTTGAGAAATCCAATATACTGGATGTACCGTACACTGCTGAGGATGTCGACCTCCACAATTTCAAATATGAGGTGTTGACAATACTCCCAGAGCCCATTGAGGGCATCATTTCTAAAACTAGAGGCAGAATGGTAACAGTGGTGGCTATGCTCCACAAATAGGTCTATCAAAAAGGAAGGGGTCTAGGGCCCAAATTACAAGGAAGGAAAGAGTCAGTCATTGCCAAGGGGCAGAAACCCTACGGAGGAAGAGGTCCGAGAGGTTAAAGAGAAAGCCAGGGTCGTCGCAGCTGCAAGAGCTTGAGGAATCAACATTGAAGAGAAACCTCGCCCTAGGCAGCACATCAGGGATTCTTTTGTCAGCCCTGGGGTCATAAAGATCGATTGAAATGGGGTAACCCATTTGTCCCCACACAAACCCATAACCCCTGTCCATCCCACCAATCCCCACATTACCCTTCCTAGCTTGGAGATAGATTTGGCCGTGTTGTCCCTTTTCGAAGAACGACGACTAATACCTGAATAGACTCCCCTTGTGATAAATCACTGTAAAACGGTATTGACATTTGAGGACATCATCTCAGACGAAATGGGGGTCAATATGATAGAGGCTGAATCCAAAAAGCCATAACAGTCAACACTCTCTATCCAAAAAGGTAAAGGGGCAGCAAGTCAAGTATGCAATTGGGCATCTTTGCCCCAAACACTGGAAGCAGGGAGTGGCCTACAATATAGCACCCATTTCTAAAAGAAAATAACCTACAAAAAGTGAGATAAGTCTTTGGAAGGAAATATCTTGTATATATAGCAACCCGCTTTGCCAAGGGACCGTCTCTGAAGAAAACAAAAATCTCAAAAACATTAAAAAAATATAAAATCCCAAAACAATTGAAAAAATTCAAAACCCAAAAATAGTCTTTTAAAATTCTAGATAAAGTCCCACAAAAAGATGCCTTAATCGAAATGCTCGTCCCACATAAAGCCGACCCCTTTCCTGTAAAAATATAAGAAGAGGTAGGAGTTATAAGTCTAGACGAGGATAGTCCTTTGGAGGAGCTCCCTAATGAGCTCCTTGATCGGTTTACCAAATTTGAGCATGGCCCTACCTCCATTGTCGACGAGACCGAGGACATTAATCTAGGGACTGAGGAGACTCCCCGAATTACCAAGATTGGAACGTCGCTATCTCCCGAAGAAAGGAAAAGCATGATCGACTTCCTTCAATCATACCAAGATATTTTTGTCTGGTCGTACGAGGACATGCCTGGTCTAGACACCGATTTGGACGAGCATGAGTTGCCTCTCTACCCCGATATGAAGCCGATTAAACAGAAGCTAAGACGTCTCTGACCTGAGTGGATGCTGAAAGTCAAAGACGAGGTCATCAAGCAGTATGATGCAAGGTTTCTCATGGTATCTAAATACTCGCAATGGCTAGCCAATATTGTGCCTGTGCTGAAGAAAGATTGAAAGGTCCGCATGTGTATCGATTTTCGTAATTTGAATAGAGCGAGCCCGAAGGACGATTTCCCATTGCCGCACATCGACATCTTGGTCGATAACACTGCTAAGCATGGGATGCTTTCTTTTATGGACGGATTCTCGAGATACAATCAGATAAAGATGGCAGAGGCAGATCGAGAGAAGACTATGTTCATCACCCCCTGGAAAACCTTTTGCTATAGAGTCATGCCGTTTGGGCTGAAGAATGCCGGTGCAACGTACTAGAGAGCCATGACTGTGCTATTTCACAACATGATGCACCGAGAGATTGAAGTGTATGTTGATGATATGATAGCCATGTAACCAGAGCGAAGTGATCACTTGGTAAACCTCCAGAAGCTGTTTGAGAGGCTGAGAAAATACAGGTTATGTCTGAATCCACAGAAGTGCGCATTTAGTGCTATGTCTAGAAAACCATTAGGATTCATCGTCAGTAGGAGAGGGATCGAGGTCGACCCAGTCAAAGTCAAAGCTATCATAGAAATGCCACCACTGTCTATTGAGAAAGAAGTTAGAAGGTTCTTGGGCAGAATACAATATATTAGTCGGTTCATTACACAACTAACTCCAATCTGCACGCCAATCTTCAAATTAATAAGGAAGAACTTGCCTGTTGAATGGAATGACAATTGTCAGGCAGCATTCGATAAGATCAAAAGCTACCTCCTTAACTCACCTGTGTTGGTACCATCTGAGCTGGGGAGACCATTCTTGATGTATCTCTCTACCACAGTAGTCTCGATTGGATGTGTCTTAGGGCAGTATGATGAAACAGGGAGAAGAGAGTAGGCCATCTACTATCTGAGCAAGAAATTTACTGATTATGAGATGTGCTATTCTCATCTAGAGATGGCATGCCTGGCTCTTTTATGGGCTACTCAGAGTCTCCGCCATACTTGCTATCTCAAGCCGTTATGCTTTTGGCCCGAATGGACCTGTTGAAGTACCTTTTCGAGAAGCCAACCTTCACTAGACGGACCACGCATTGGCAGCTCTTATTATCTGAGTTCAACATCATGTATGTCACTCAGAAGTAGATTAAGGGGCAGACACTCACCGATCATCTTGCCAACAATCCCTTGCCAGATTATGAGCCTTTGATAACTGAGTTCCCCGATGAGGACATCCTTTTTATGACAGAAGACGATACAGAAGAAGCAGAAGAATCATGGGTAATATACTTTGACGGGGTGGCCAATGTCGAAGGTTAAGGAGTTGGTGCCATTCTAATCTCACCAAAAGGATCCCACGTACCCGTCTCTATCAAGCTCAACTTCCCTTGCACTAACAATATGGCTGAGTACGAGGCTTGTGCCACTGGTCTACAGGCTGCTCTCGATCTAAATGTAACTCACCTCTGGGTGTTCGGTGATTTGCAGTTAATTATTTGCTAGACAAATAGTGACTGGAAGACGAAAGATGAGAAATTGATCCCTTACCATGAGCACCTCGAGGATCTAATAGCTTGCTTTCAAGATGTGACATTGTCCCCCGGATAAGGAATCGCTTTGCTGATGCATTAGCAACTTTGGCGCCAATGCTAGAAATCCTGTACGGTGCTGAGATGAAGCCGATCACGATCAAGCAAAGGAATGAGCTGGCCTTCTGTCTCCAGATTGAGGAACCGACAAAGCCTGATGATGAGCCACCTTAGTTCTCAGATATAAAAAATTTTCTCGAGACACTAACTTTCCCTGAGGGTACATCCAAGACAGATCAACGAACCATCCAATGTCTAGCAGCAAGCTATGTCATTTGCGGGGAGTGCCTTTACAAGAGATCCTACAAGAACATCTTACTCAGGTGTCTTACAGGAAGTGAAGCGACCAATATTATGAAGGAGATCTACGAAGGAGTATGTAGGGCCCACGTCAGCGGTCACATGCTCGCCAAGAAAATTTAACGACAGGGATACTATTGGACCACTATGGAATCAGATTGTTACAAACATGTCCAGAAATGCTACAAGTGTCAGGAACACTCTAGTCTGATACACACTATTGCCATCGATCTACACTGCATGACCACTCCTTGGCCATTTGCTACCTAAGGCCTTGACATCGTCGAAATGATTAATCCCAAAGCATCAAACGGATATCTGTTCATCCTCGTTTCCATTGAATACTTCACCAAGTGGGTAGAAGCAGCATCATATGCCAACATCACGGCCAGTCACGTCGAGAGGTTTCTCAAAAACAATATTGTGTGCCGATTTGGAATACCCAAGGATATCACCACAGATAATGGCACAAACTTTGAAAATAAGCACATTCGAGCCTTCTGTGAGCAATACAAAATCAAGCACCATCGCTCGTCCCCCTATCGGCCTCAAAATAATGGAGCCGTAGAAGTTGCGAATAAGATGGTCATTTGCATCCTTGAAAATATAGTCGTCACTTACCGAGATTGGGGTGAAATGCTACCATTTACTTTATGGGCCTACAGAACGTCGATCCGTACCGCTACAGGGGCAACACCATTCTCCCTTATGTATGGAACCGAGGTCGTCCTACCAGTTGAGGTTGAAGTACCCTCGCTCTGAATCCTTATAGAATCAAGCTTACCCGAAGCAGAGAGAGAGATCCCGCTTTGAACAATTGAATCTACTAGACGAGAAGAGACTCTTAGCCTTGTGTCATACTCAATTTTACTAGGGGCGAATCGCACGTGCTTATAATAAACGTGTCCGCAGTCGAGATTTGAAGATAGGAGACACTGTGTTGAAGAA
The DNA here is from genome assembly GCA_021018995.1 of Chloranthus sessilifolius. NCBI lineage: Eukaryota > Viridiplantae > Streptophyta > Magnoliopsida > Chloranthales > Chloranthaceae > Chloranthus > Chloranthus sessilifolius. Next base: position 34,310,882 of record CM037593.1, read on the forward strand.
GATCTTCCCATCCCTCCATGCCTATCTGAAAGGTAAGTTCAAACTGAACTGGGAAGGACCTTACGTCGTTCGAGAAGTGCTATCGGGATACGCCATCCGCCTCGCCACCATGGATGGAGATCATCTTCCTGAGCCCATCAATGTTGGATATGTTCGATGATTCTACTCGTAGTTTATTGTGATAAGGTAAGTATTGGTGAAATAGATGCATGACTGCTTAAGAATCACTCAAAAGAGGCCATCATTTCAAGCACAATAGTTAAAAAGTCTCCCTATAAATGATGATATCCTTTGCTATCCCATTTGAGCCTAGGCCTTTCTTTCAAAGGAAACCCCTTTCCCAAAAAATGTGTGTACATATACAAAAAGGAAGTAAAGTTACCATTAAAATCCAAAAAAATCGGAAAAGCAAAACCTCAGAAAAGAGTTTGCCTGAAATATGATAAAGAAAAAAGAAAAAAATAAAAGAATCACGAGGCATGTACAGTAAAACCCCCAAGGAAGGAAGTATGTTGAGAAAACTGAAGCCGTATCAAAGAAACCTTTTCAGCCCAGCATACCTTCCAATCCTAACCTAACCCATGGCCAAGCTACACCCTGAAGAAAGCCCTATTTTTAGGTTCATAAGCAGTCATAATATCTGTTAAGTCAACACAAGCTAAGTTGTGGGATGACACCAGGACCCCGTCCAGCCGGCTATGACGGAATCGACATCTATGTTGTGGCTTTTTTGAAAAAAAAAAAAGAAATAAAAAGAAAAAAGAAAATAAAAATATAAGCTCAAAGCAAGATGGACGTGGTGAAAACCCGAAAGGGCGCTTTCGGTATAAACAGTGAGTTTGTGCGGACTAGGTGAAAACCCGAAAGGGCGCTTTGGGTAAGAGAGCTAAACCCATGGATGTGGTGAAAATCAGAAAGGGTGCGATGGGTAAAAAAAGAGATAAATAAAAGAGAAGAAAAAAAAAAAAGATGAAGAAAGGTTTGCACTGATTCAGAAGATTGATGCTTGAGGAGCCCTCTTCATTACTCTCTTTGATATCCTTTTTTTGGCTGGGCCGCTCATGTTAGTTCAAGACGGGTCCCGACCAGAATTGTCTTTGTGAAATTACTTTGTCAAATGTAAAACTCAAGGTAAGGAGAAAAGTTTGACTCAATCCAAAGGGATTAACGTTTTGGCCTTGGTAAAATCTGAAAACTCACTCAGGTTCGACTGCATAAAAGAGTTCGACTATGCTCAAAATGGGACCCGTTACTCCGTCTCACTGTCAAGGCAAAAAAAAAAAAAAAAAAAGCCAAAGAAAAAAAAATCAAGAAAAATCCAAATACCAAAAAATGTGCATATATTTCTACTCATTTTCATGTACATATTTCCAGCATCATATTTCAATCTCAAAAATGAAGAAAAATAACAAAAAATTTCTGAAAACAAAAATCCAAAAAATATCTTGAAATTGAAAAAGTGTAGGTAAAAATTTACTTCTCTTTCTGTTATTTAGGATGCATTTTCTTTATATATGTATAAACAAAAAAAAGAGACTAACATTTTCTTAAGAATGTGCAGGAACATCAAAATGGTCCGAAGCCTCGAAGCCGACAACCTCTCAGCGATGGACAAATCAGAGGAAGCACCTCACCACCGACGTTAGGTCTATTAAAAAAAAAAAAGAGAAAGAAAAGAGAAAATCATTGTGAAAAAAAATAATAATAATAAATAAATAAATAAAATTATAAATCTGTGAACTTTTTATGCACAGCTACGCACTCGCGTATTTTCGATGTGGTAAAATGTCAATATTTTACCGGCAATGCAGCTGTGCAAAATTAATGTTCTAAGTCTAAGGTTCACCATGGATCCATGGATCCTATTTCAAAGTATGACCGACGGTGCCAATTTCGGTCAAACAGTCAATTCTTGGATCAGATTGATTCCACTACTATATCTTCAGCTTGATCGCTCCATATTTTGGTTTCAAGTGAACTTGAGTGCCTTGTACTTCAATTTCATCACGTGATATTTTCGGAAGTGTGGACTCTTGGTCTGCACTATTCGAGCGAGCGCCCTACTCAGATAACTTTGTCCTCTAAAAGATCTATTGTTGGATTGATTCTAACCTGTCAGATACGAAACTACGTCAGACAACTATGTGCAAACATGCATGCAAAAGGGCTCATTTCCTTTATTTTTCTCCAGGCTTCAAACCTGTATTGGCAGCGGTATCTCTATAAAGTGTATGCCAAGCGTCTGGGTATCCATATGATGGTTGTTTGTTCCCATAAATTGTACCTGGGCAGGTCTGAGTCGGGGCTTCCATCGCCTTTGCTGCTTATCGCTCCTAATGGGTGCATGTTTATGTATAGTTGCTCATTTGTAACTTCATTGATGACGGAGGCCAAGATTGAGTATCCTTCGGTGGACACCCAATTCTGACCCGGTCTTTTCGATATCACATGAACTTGAGTACGTTGGCTTTAGTTTCGTTGCAAACTATTGCAGAGGCACGAGCACTTGGTATATGTTGTCTGAGCGTGCGCCTCCCAGGATTAAAGGTCCAGATAATGCTTATTTAACAAAAAAAATGGAAAAAGCAATCTTTGAAAAAAGAAAAAAGAGAAGAAGAATAAATTTGTGCTTCCCCACAAAGCTACGTACATGCGTATTTTCAATGCGGTAAAATATCAATATTTTATCGGCAATGCAACTGTGCAAAACTAATGTCCTAGATCTAAGGTTCGCCTTGGATCCATGGATCCTACTTCCAAGTAGGAGCAACGGGGTCAATCATGATCAGACGGTCAATGTTTCGATCAGGATGACTCCACTACTAAATCTTTGCGATGAGCGCTCTATTTTGGATTCATATGAACTTAAGTATCTTAAGCTTCGGATTCTCCATTTGAAAAGGTCAATCGCTGGTTGAGACCAACCTGTTGAGAATGAGATTATGTATCAATCAAACTATGTGCAACCATGCATCCAGAAGGGTTCATTTCTCCTTTATTTTCTACAGGCTTAAAACCTGTATGGGCAGCGATATCCCTGTAAAGTGTACACCATGCGTCTGAGTATCCCTATGATGGTCGTTTGTCCCCTTAAATTGTACCTAAGCGGGTCCGGGTCGGGGCTTCCATCGCCTTTGTTATTGCTTATTATCCTTGATGAGTGCATGCTTATGCATAGTTAAATGATATTTATGATCATTGTTGGCAAAAACCAAGATCGGATGTCCCTTTTGGGAGACACCCCAATATTTGGTTGGATCTGTTCAAGGTAGTTGAAGCTGGATGCTCTAGGTCATGTTGATCCAGGGCACATCTTCAAAAATAGCACGTCCTCCCAAAAAGCATTATGACATCTATTCACTTTGCTCGGGCAGTCATGTTAAATAAACTTCAAGATCGATGGGTTGGCCCAAAGACCTTGAACCCTGCTTTCAGCAGGGGCACCCGTGAATAGTCAGATGGGATAATCAAATGCCTCGTAGGATTGGACGCAAATTGTGGAGCCTTGCATATGTTTACTTCGCGCCTATCTTTTAATGTGGGTTGATCACCCCTCTTACTTATGAAACTATTGCATTCAGAATGAATCTTAAACATCAAATACATTCAAATCATCTTGAGAAGCGAATGTTTGGCCTGGCATACAGGGCTTTCGCAATTCTTTGCACCTCGGTTATGCCTAGTAATGTCGCTAAGTGCTTAGGGACCGATTACCTTGAGAAACGAATGTTTATCCTAGCATCCGGGGTTTTCATTTTCTCACCATGTTACTTATCTGATGTTTGAAGTTTGTTTTGAACATAGCGGACCCGTCAGTAATGCCTTGGGACTCTTCGATTGTCTCTTTTCTTTGGCATTCGATCATTAGTGATCAGATACCAAAGAGGGGCATCTGTAGACACCCAAATTTGGCCCAAGGCCTGATCGAAACACATTTCTAGAGAGGCACATTTTCAAGCTTTTGATGGCATGTATGGAGCCCTTAGGAATCACCCTAGATCCCTTAGGAACCTATCCCGAACCTTTAGAAATCAATCCCAACCCTTAGAACCCATTTCAAACCCTAAACCTAACCTTCCTGGGCAATGGATGAAGAGCAATACACCAGGACTAGCTGAGGTCTTCTACTAATATCAAATCATATACCATTGAAAATTAAAAGTCATCAGTTTTCTAACAAGCCAAAAATCGCCCTAATCGGAGTTATACATCAAAAGATATGGCAGTTCAAACTCGGAGGGCAAAAGAGTAATTTCAATTAGCCCCCCTAGGGATTTGGCGCAACTAATAGTTGTGCCAGGCCATTTCTCTGCAGAAATGGCTTGGCGTAACTAATAGTTGTGCCAGTTATATTTTTGCCTGACGCAACTATTAATTACGCCAAGCCACTTTCCCTGGATTTAAGCTTGGCACAACTAATAGTTGCGCCAGCATTGAAGTGGACCCCACCCTCTCGAAGCCAACTTCCAGGCTACTGTTCAGCACTATTTTACTATACATTTGCCAGGCATATGAACAGTAACCTCTAGTTTTGCCCTGAATTTCGTGTCTAGGGTTTGACTTGTTGACCACCTGGGTCTTTAGGGTGTGTTTTGATAGATCTGTTGCACCCGTTTGTACCCTATTTGCAATCCATTAGGTGACTTAAGGCCCCTCCCTATCATCCATCATTGGAGGACCTTTTCATACCTTTTAAGGCTCCAAAAACCCTAGGAATCCTTAGATGTAAGATTACCTAATTGCTAATCCTAATTACCATCTAAGTGGTCTCCTAATCCACCCATTTCCTATAAATAGAGCCCCCCTCCCTTGGTTTTAGGGGTTGAGAAATTTGCTTAAGAGAGAAAGAGCTCAAAGTGAGAAGTTCTTTCTCTCTTTTGTGCCCCATTTTTACATAAATTCCAGAATCTCCCAACCTCATTCCAAACTTATTCTTGCATCCAAAACCCTTAGCCTAGGTGTGTGCTACCCCCTAGACCCCTCACTCTACCTCTTAGCCTTAAGCTTTAGGAGGTAGAATCCCATTTCATACCATACAAGGCCTTCAAAAGCTCATCAAAGCAAGCCACGCAAGGCTATCCTATGGAGCTACATGGGCCCGAGGGCTCCGGCTCTCCCCTTTCTTCCCCTATCTCTTTTTAGCATTTCCCATCCTCCCATTTGTGCCGTTACGCCACCGAATTTTCGGCAGGAACTGAGGGGTACAAATAGGATTTAAGGCCCATTTGGGCAAGAGGAAACCATTTTTTATTCTTTTACTTTGTTTTTGTTTTGGACATTAGTAGAGACTACGATAAGCGGGTTGATCGGGTGCCTAACACCTTCCCGATCGATAACTAAAGCCCCTACCCAAGAGCCTTTGGTGTGGACCGGATTCAGAGTCATATTTGTGGCACTTCGATGATTATAAAAATGATATAGGTATCCCGAGACACTAAAAGCTCCAAGTGGCGACTCTATATATTTACAAGCAAGCGCATCACCGCGATGGGATCGTAAAAAATACCACAGTTGCATAGTTTCATTTATGTTTGTCATTGTATGTTACGTTAGAGGGGGAATGGGTAGTATTAGAGTATGGAGTTTATTTTTCAAGTGTATCTCTGTTATACTGTTTCAGGTGTTCATTTTGGGGTCCCATGGCAAAAAAGTAAGACCTGAAAAAATTTATAAAAATGCCCCAGTTGGGGTATTCAAGGTGGGAAAGCAAGAACTAAATTGAAATTTTTTTTTTTAAAATGCCCCAGTTTGGGGTATCAGTCTTGTGACATGAGTATCGCTACCAAGGTGCTAGCACTCTTAAAAAAAAATGCCCCAATGTCAAGTGACGGTGGGACTTTTATCTGCCTCACAGATATCGTGGAGTGTATTGGTAATGATCCCATGTTGGGAAGTAGCTCAATTATTTCGGCCACATGGCAGGCTTAATTTTGTAAGTGCTGAAGGATCATCATGTATTATAGTTATCAACAAGGATTGAGGTGAATGATAGGTAATAAATGATTGCATCACTTGTTATTTGAGAGTTTTCAGTTTTATTCTGAAGAGATTTTGAAAATCAACTGACTCATTGTCTGAAAAGAAAATAAAGGATGAAGAGGAGGTAAGGTTTATTGATCTGAGGGTAGCTTCTTATTGAACCAAATTTTGAAATAGTAGTCAACTACTTTCTTCTCAGGTGGATAAAGCGGTGCCATAATTGAGCTCTCCAGCATGGTCCATCATATTAAAGTCTCAAATTCTATGGTTAGCAGGAGTTTTGTCCTCCTCCCGCCACCGTACGACAACATCTAGTAGTGTAAAGATGTCACAGAGGCCCTCGTGGTTTGCTTATACTTTTCTAATAAGATTACCAGGAATGCCCTCACAATTTGCTTATGCTTCCCTGAATTCATTGACTATTCATTTGTCGTATTACTCTCACTCGGTTGTGTTTCTTTTCTGTATAATTTTTGAACAACCTGCTTACGCAAGAATTGTGAGGTTTGATGAAACTTTACATTTTCATTTTTTTTTTGCTCTAACATCGACTCCAATGGCTGAAGGGGGTGTACGAGAATTCAAATTTTTCTATATTTCAAAAAAGAGAGTTTCATGATCCACTAGCCCTTTCGATCAATTTGCTTGAGTAGGAGGGTGGTCAATGAGTTAGATGATACCCAAAATGGTTTCGAAAATAATGACTTACGACTGGCAAATGTCTTATGATGACGTGAAGATGATAGGTATATAAGTATGTTTGTTTAGGCTACAAGACATGATGGTCATTGAGTTATGATTCCAAGGGTCAAAAAGTCCTTCCCCCGTGGTTGTTTCCTGAGCATGTTGCCGAGATAATATAAGTACTTCTCATATGGGTTTTAATTTCCTCCAGGTGAGGTGGTTGTATAGGCACTTTTCTTAGCAGTAGCTCCTCGATTTAGAGTTCTCAGTTGAGTATGAGTCCGAAGGGTTTGGGGTATAGAAGAGTATTTTTGTTTTCGAGTATTTATGTTTTGGGCATTTATACTTTTAGTTTTTTTTTTATACTTTTCTATATTTTTATTTTTTTTTCGTATTATTTTTTGTTATTACTATTATGTTATGGTACAACATTAGTTCCTTAGGTAGGGGACTGACTCAGGAAGTCCGCTTGGTGGGGCATGTTGGATGGTCGAAGTGACCGTTCGATTAGATAATATAGTTTCGGGGTCCTCGATCCCTTTCGATCTGATCGATGAGGGATGAGAGTGAGGTTATGTTTAGGTTTGTGTTTTGGATGGTATAGGGTTTATCAAAATAAGTGTGGTGTCATTTGAATTCTTCCTTCGATAGGTCTTTTATGTCCGGGGTCTCCTTATCAGGAGGGACCTTCTTTTGTTTTTCGACGGAGTGAGACATCTCGTAGAGATGAAGCATAGAGTTGTTAAAGAGTTCTTTGTGATCATTTGCGGGTGGTTGGAAAGTTGTTTGTGAGTGAATTGGAGTGGAAACCGTTGAGAGGGATGGTAGTGTTGTAAAGGTAGTGATAAGATAAGGCAGAGGTAGAGTAGGAAGAGGAGACGCGAGGGCGTAGTCCATGGTTGACCTTTCTTACGTGTGGGGCGGTCCAGTTTTGTTTGATTATACTTGTTTGGTTTGATTCGCACTTTGGGTTTATCATGAGGTTGTTTTAAAATTTTATTTATAATTTTTTGAGGAGGTTGACTATCAAAAGTTTGATATAGTAGTTTTGTCGCCGATTGGAGTTCGGTGAAGGTTTTGATTGTGAGGTCCACGGAGATTTAGATCTGATGATTAGAAGCGATTTTATTTGTGACGTTGATTTCGTGTTTTGATAGGATTTGAGGTATGTTGATTTGGATGGTGATTGGTGTCGTAAGATTTGAGTTTGGTTTGATTTCGAAAGTGAGAGCGATGATCGACTCCTTGATAGGTTTTGTGGTAGGCTCAAAGGTGAGTGGAGTTAGCGTTGTAGGAATAGGTTCGATTTTAGTACCGGATTCATGTTCGATAACAGGCTCGAGTTCAATGATGGGTTCAAGTTTGATGATGGGCTTGGATTTGTTGATAGTTTAAGGTTTGATGACAGGTTTGTGTTTGGTGATTGGTTTAGGTTCGACGGTAGGTTCAGATTCGAGGAAATATTTAGATTCGCTGATAGTCAAAGGCTTGATGTCAAGTTTATATTCGGTGATCAGTTTAAGTTTGACGATAGGTTTAGGTTTTATAATAGGTTTGAGTTTGGGGTTCAGTTTGGTGGCAGGTGAAGTGATAGTGAGTTTAGGTCTCGAAGTGGGCGTAGAAGTTAATTCGAGAGTCGATTTCGAGGTTAGCGGGGTGATGTGTTTGCTGTCGAGTTCAAGTTTTAAAGCAGGTGTAGGGATTAGTTCAGGGGTCAGGTTTAAGGTTGGTGGGGTAATGTATTCAGTTTTGGGGGTTAGTCTCGGAGTTGATTTGGAAGCGAGGGGGTTGGTGATTTTGGGAGTAGATTTGATTACTGATTTGGGTTCAGAGTTTAGTTTTGTGATTGATTTAAGTATGAACGGCTTCGTATAACACTGATTAATTGGTTCGAAAACTACCTCTAGAGTCAGCACGTGAGCCTGTTCGGGGGTAATTTGTGTCATTGGTTTGGGTGTCTGGTCAAGAGGTGTGGGGATTGATTCGTTTGTTCGTAGGTTATCGGATTTAAGGGTAGGTTGAGTTGGTTCGGAGATAAGCATGTTGAGCTCGACGATGATTTTGGTGATGGTTTGAGTTAGTTTAGGGGTGGATTCGGTGATAGTTTGGATTTTAGTAATCTTGGTAGCCAGTTCAGGGCGAAAGGTAACTTCACGTTTATAGGTGCGTGGGATAGAATTGGTTGGTTGTAAGTGAATAGTATGGTCTTTCTCTGAGGGAGGTTCAATTCTTCAGATCACGCTAGCTGGGTGGAATGGGGCGGGGGTGAATGAGTGTACGGTCTCGTATGCGAGTTGAGTTGATCAAACAATGGATTGTAATAGTGTTAGTTTGCATGTTGTTGGGGCACTAGTTTTGGTCATAGTACGGGTTCATGTATTGGTTGGTGTATAGTGGTTGGTCTTGGTTAGGGTATAGAGGTTGGTTATAGTTAGGGTACAAGTTTGTGTAGAGGTCTTGAGCTTGGTCATATAGGTGGTATGGTTGAGGGTTTTAGTTTGGTTTTATTCTTGATTCGCATTGATTTGTTCGGAGTCTATGGCTTCGTTTAGGGTGTTTGTGTCGGGGTTGTCGGAGGAGGGTTCGTTGGATGTTAAGGTAGGAAGACTGAGGTCTCCATTCTTCAGTCGACATTCTATGCTTGAGGTACATTGATGAAGGCTAGTGAGGTCGTGATAGTCGCTTAGGATGAGAACGCTCCGAAGAGGCTCTCGGGTATTGCTAATCACAATTTCTATCGCATCACTCTTTTATTTGATTCCCCATTCAAGCGGCAAGTCTTCTCCAACGGTTGGCAAATATCGAGAAGTCTTCACCATCCTCTTGTCTTGTGTGTATCAAGTCAGCGAGACTGATATCTTCATGTGTCAGGTGATGGTATTGATCTAGGAATCTGTCGGCTAAGTCTTCGAATGTCTCTATTTCGGCTAAAGGTAAGGTCATGAACCAGTCAAGGGCTTCTCCTTCTAGTGATCTCGAAAAGTAATGGATCAGGAGCCCATGATTGGTGCAGATTTGTTGATAGTCATTGCAGAATAGGGCAAGTGGTGCTTTGGATTTCCCGTACCGTTATATTTGTTAAATTTTGGAGGTTTAAAACCAACGAGTATAGTGAAGTTGATGTCTCGGCAAAATTTGTCGAATCCAAAAGTGTGACTAGAGCATTCTTTGTTAGCTATGTAGTCATCTAGAAATTGGTGGAGGTTGTTTATGTTTATGGTCGTGTCTTTTCTAGGTGCCTTGGGAGAGGGTTGTCCTCGGCAGTTGTTGTTGTAGAAGGTGTGAGAGGTATATGAGTTACGTGTCGGGGGAGTCGAAGCATGTGAAGGAGTCGGTGTCCTTTCCTCTTGTTTGTTCCTCAGAGTTACTTGTCTTTGGGATCTGAGCCATGCATCGATTTCTTTTCCTTTTTTTGTGAGTGCACTGAGAGTGTGGTCCATAACTTGACTATCGGGATAGCTTCGCTCGGTACCACTTTCTTCAGTGCTATCACTATGATTTGTATTTCGTGGAGCGAAGGGGTATTTTTCGCTCTCATTAACCATGTTTACCAGAGCACAACACTGGGCTGTCCACGGAGACGGCCTAATATTATACTTAGGGTCGCTATGGGAGCCCCATACTTGTAGGTCGTTGTCATTAAAGTTTAATTTTCTTATGCCGGCCATTTTAAAAATAGTTTTATTTATTTATTTATTTATTTTTTAAATTTATCCACGTGCAAGTGTGTGTAGAAAAGTGATAAAGTGAAATAAAATAAAAATCAAAATAAAAAGTGAAAAATATAAAATCAAATTAAATAAAGCAAGGAAAATAGAAAACCAAATTAATTAAACCGGGGCAACCTTAGAGAGAAAGAGTTCCGTCGTGATCGCCAGCCTATTAGTGTGTGTTTTTTCTAGGTTCCTTTCGGTCCTCGAAATCAATAGCCCAATTCTGTCCCAAGTGGACTCTGACGATGGTGGTGATGGAGTAATAAATTAGAAAATATTAAATGCTAAAATTAAAGAGGCAAATTCTAAATGAAGAATACTTGAGAAGATGCGATCGCCAGCTGCAGATATTTATTGACGTTGCAACACGTCACTGATCACGCTTTAAGGGGGAGCGGGGATCCTATTTCTGCTAGGATTCTGATTTAACTTGGTCTCCTAATCCTACTGGGAGTCTAATTGATTTCGATATCTTAATCCTATTAGAAATCTAATTAATTAAGTCTCATAATCTTACTGAAAGTCTAATTACTTTAAATATTCTAATTTTAATTAGAAATCGAATTAATTAAAAAAAGGTTTTAGGCCCGCTATGTTAAGGAGGATTGGCCTCGTTCCTGGTGTAGACACCCAAATTTAGCCTAAGGCCCGATCGAAACACCTTTCGAGAGAGACATACTTCTGGGCTTTTGATGGCATGTATGGAACCCTTAGGAACCACCCTAGAACCCTTAGGAATCACCCCAAATCCTTAGAAATCACCCTAGATCTCTTAAGAACTTACCCCGAACCTTTAGAAACCAATCCCGACCCTTAGAACCCATTCCGAATCCTAAACCGAACCCTATCAAGCTATGGATGAGGAAGGGTATACCAGAACTAGATATGGCCATCTACTATGAACAAATCTTATACCATTAAAAAGTAGAGGGTGTCAGCTTTCCAACGGTCCAAGAATCGCCCCAATCGGAGTTGTACATCAAAAGATACGGCGGTTCGAACCCAAAGGGCAAAAGAGTAAAATCTGGTGGCACCCCTAGGGATTTGGCGTAACTAATAGTTGCGCCAGGCTATTTCTCCCCAGAAATGGCCTGGCGCAACTAATACTTGTACTAGTGAAAATTTTGCCTGGTGCAACTATTACTTGCGCCAGGCCACTTCTCCCAGGATTTAAGCCTGGCGCAACTAATAGTTGCGCCAGTATTAATTGTGGACCCCACTCTCGCGAACCAACTTTCAGGCATTGTTTAAAACTGTTTTATTGTACATTTGCCTGGCGCAACTATTAGTTGCGCCAGGCATATGATCAGTAACCCTGAGATTTTGCCTCAAAAATCGTGATTGGGGTTTGACTTGTTGACCACCTTAATCTTTGGGGTGTGTTTTGCTAGTTCTGTTACACACATTTGTACCCTATTTGCAACCCTTTAAGTAGCTTAAGGCCTCACCCTATCATCCACCATTGGAGGATCCTTCCACACATGTCAAGGCTCCAAAAACCCTAGGAATCCTTAGATATGAGATTACCTAATTGCTAAACCCATTTAGCTCTTAAGTGGTCTCCTGATCCACTCTTTTCCTATAAATAGAGCCCCCCACCCCTTGGTTTAAGGGTTGAGAAATTTGCTTAAAAGAGAAAGAGCTCAAAGTGAGAAGTTTTTCGTCCCTTTTGTGCACTATTTTCACTCAAATTCCAAAATTTTCCAACCTCATTTCAAGTTTTTTTTTGCATCCAAAACCCTTAGCCTAGGTGTGTGTGATCCCCCTAGCCTCCCTCCCCTACCTCTTAGCTTCAAGCCTTAGGAGTTAGAACCCCATTTCCACCATACAAGGCCTTCAAAAGCTCATCAAAGCAAGCCACGTAAGGCTCTCCTACGGTGCTACAAGGGCCCGAGGGCTCCAGCTCTCCCCTTTTTTCTCCTATCTCTTTCTAGCTCCCTCCATCCTCTCATTTGTGCCGTTACGCCGTCGATTTTTCTGTAGGAACAGAGGGGCAGAAATAGGATTCTAAGCCCTTTTGGGCAAGAGAAAGCCATTTTCTTTTCTTTTACTTTATTTTTGTATTGGCCATTAGTAGAGACTGCGTTAAGCGGGTTGATCAGGTGACTAACACCTTCCCGATCGATAACCGAAGCCCCTACCCAAGAGCCTTTGGTGTGGACCGAATTCAGAGTCATATTTGTGGTACTTCAGTGCTTATAAAAATGATATAGGTATCCCGGGTGACCAAAAGCTCCTAGTGGCAACTCTATATTTTTTGCAAGCGAGCGCATCGTCGCGACGGGACCGTCACAGATCCCACGGTTGCACAAATGGCGACTCTGCTGGGGAGGAGCTAGTAGAGTTTCCCCTTGAATTAGGCCTCTTTATTTTATTTTTTATTTTCCTAATATTTTATTGCTGTTTTTTTATTTTATTTTTGCTATTTTTTTTACTCACCCCTCCGATTAAGTCATTTTACTTACCCCTACTTTTATGTCATTTACGAGCCTTAGTTGATTGGCGGGCCTACTTGTGCATAGTATTTAAATTTCTTTACTTTTCTGTCATTTTACGAGCCTTAGCCGATTGGCTAGCCTACATGTGCTGTGATAACCCGAAGAAAAATCACGTTGAACTATGACCTCGGGATTCGTGCCCGATTGGTCATAGGTTTGACCATGAGATAGTCCATTGATGAACTTAGGGTGAGATGAGCGGATGTGATGTGTATACCAGTGTAGAAGAGTGGAGAGATAGAGGAGCGTGTAGAGTAACATACACCGATGGGTGTGTATGTGCTCCACACCGAGAAGAGAGATAAGATAAAAAGGGTTGAAAACCCTAATATTCATATTTTGGTGGTTGAGAGGAGTAAAGAAGAGAGAGAGAGAGAAAGAGAGGAGTAAAGGAGCTAGTGAGAAGTTATTGCAAGTTGTTGGAAGGGGAGTTCTTGAAATCAAAGCGCCGGATTCGACGCAGAGGATCTGTTCACACAAGAGCTGGAAACCCTAACCTTCCAACCCTTCATTTTAATCAAGTTGAGATTGATTTAAGGTGAGATTCTCGTAAATAAATGGTGTAGATGTATAGAGTAAATTATAGTTAAAATGGGTGGAAATTATAAGAGTATTGCTTAGAAAATAACTAGAAAAGATTGGGGAAGAACAGCCAAAGAAGACTGAATCTGGGGATTTCGACTAATCGAAATTGGGGTTCGACTAGTCGAAATTCGCCAAGAAGTTGAAAGGTCAGAGGACCACGAATTCGATTAATCGAATTGATTAATCAATTTGATTTCGATTAATCGATTTGGGAAATCGTCGATCGATTTGGGAACCTCCAGGATCCTGTGGGTGGGAGGAAATGATTTAAGGAAAATCGACTAATCGAAATGAGATTTCGATTAATCGATTTTAGTCTTCGACTAATCGATTTGGGATCGATTAATCGGCTTGTGAAGTTTGACTGTTCGAACAGTAAGTGTACTGTGCGAAAAGAAGAGATTCGATTAATCGAAACTGAATTCGATTAATCGAATGGAAACTCGAACTGTTCGAATAGTAAGTGTTCTTTGCGAAAAGAAGGATTCGACTAATCGAGACTGGATTCGATTAATCGAATGGAAAACTCGACTATTCGAACAGTGAGTTTACTTTGCGAAAAGGAGAGTTCGACTAATCGAAAGTAATTCGACTAATCGATATTGACCTTCGATTAATCGATTTTGAAAAATCGATTAATCGAACCAGGTTCGACTAATCGATTTTGGATTTCGATTAATCGACTGGGATAAATTTCGTTGACTTTTAGGTTTGACTTTAAGATTCTTGGAGGATCTTATACCTTCTTTATTGCATCCTTTGTGATGTGTTTCACCTGTTATGTGGTACCATAGGTGGTGCGTGTGAGCTAGTGCACAAGGAGCCACGTGGGACCTTGATGCATTGAACAAGTGAAGACTTGAGGTAGGGAACACCCTGAACATGTACTTTATTTTACAAGAGCATGTATGTAGTGATATAAATTTCAATTCAATTATTGTATTGCTTAAAGAAATGTGAAAAGTGTTGCGTCGTGACATTCATAAGAGTAACGAATGAGCCATCCCTGTGGGATGAAGAAGTAAAGAGATAAGAGCATCGTGTGATGTAGCTAATGGATACATCCTGTGGATGTATCCACGATTGAATCATGTTTGATAGGGCCTAATTGATATAAGATAGCACAATTACACGGTGAATAACTATATGTAAGGCACGATATTTTGTTATTTGAGGTTCCTTAGGTTACCCCACCGACGATGGCGGATACCCACGATCGACACCAGGATATCCGTGGACGATACGGGCGGAAACCGTAGGCCAAAGTGAGGCTTATCCAGACATAGTAAGCACACCTGTGGGTGTTGATGAGATGTGAACTCGCCACCAATCCCTGTGGAAAGGGCTTGGTACTATATGGTATTCCTGTGGAATACATTAAACCGCTATATAGATGACGATGAAGGGTAGCTCATCGGGGCTCGATGCTATATTGCTCGGGATTACTTAAGTTGAAAGTTTAAGTTTTGCTTTAGGCCTTTTCGCATTATTCATGAGTAAATAAAATATAAGAAATCAACAAGAAACAAATGCTTTTAACTGCTTTTATCAACAATCGCATCGTTACATCATGCATGGCATATCATGGAATATATGTGAGTTATAACTTATACGTTCAGCAGTGTTTGTTCCCTATGGGGCTAGGATGTAGCTCACCCTAAGACTAGGTCCATTAGCGGGCAATGCCGAGGTTTCAGGGGACGCCGATCCCGTAGCCTGGACTTTGTCGCCGGCGAGGAGTTGGAGCCACCTCCGAGAGGACTTCTTCTAGAGGACTCAGCTACTTTGAGGAGTTTTGAGAGAGATTGTACGGCTTGGTATGTCAAGCCTTTTATTTTGTGAAAACATGTATATGTATAGAGTTTGGATTATTCTTGGGGCGAACCATCCGTGATGATTTATATCATCGATGAGCTTCTCCTTCATGTAGGGGCATGAGGGTAGAACTGCCTTTTGAAAAGTATTTCTAATTAGATTTAAATTCAAGTTGTTCTTACTTTTTTATGCTTGATATACCAAAGGTTCCGCAGTATAGTTAAGGGCACTGGCCAAGATGATCGTAGCCGATGGCACGGTTTCGGGTGCCAAACCGGCCGTCACAGCTTGGTATCAAAGCTATTTTCTTTAGCAATTCGACAAGGATTCTTTCACGATCATAGGGGCTTCGCTAATCTAAACCTTAGTTTCAATGCACCGCAAATGTCGACTAGAGGAGAGGCCGACCAAGGAGGCCATCAAAGGAGTTTACGTAGTGGAGATGGTTACATCTCTCCTACCAAAAGAGTGCCTTTAGGAGGTAACGAGGCCCCAGGGGGCAGTAGTGGCAGACAGCATGAGGGAGAGGATCGAGATCACCAGGATCAAGATCTAAGAGAGCAAGAAAGATTGAGAGAAAGGCAAGAAGATAGAGAGGAGCGACAAAGGATGATGCACACTATGGAGACTATGGCAGCTGCCATGGCTCAACAAGCAGCATCCTTTGCAGCTCATGCGGCAAGAAGAGCAGTGACCACCTACACCACTAGGACTGCGTTGCCTGTGCCCTCATCTTTTACAGAGTTTAGAAGGATGAGACCTCCTTCATTTTCTGGGCAGGCAGACACAATGGCCGCTGAGAATTGGCTGATGGAGATGGAGAAAGTCTTTAGCGTGCTAACTTGCACGGAAGATGAAAGTGTGAGATGGGCAGCTTACATGTTGGATGGGGAGGCTGGGCCTTGGTGGAAGTCCGTGATACGGACTCGGGCTCAGGAGACCCTAGAGCTGCCATGGACTTGGGAGGAGTTTGTTGAGGAGTTCAACAAACAATATTTTCCGGAAGTAGTGAGGAACCAGCTTGAGATTCAGTTCCTACAGCTAGTACAAGGGAGGATGACTGTGAGAGAATACGGGGTAGAGTTTCTACGACTTGCCCGTTTTGCTCCGGATTACGTCGCTTCTGAAGTGATGAAGTCCAAGAGGTTTCAGCAAGGTTTGAAGCCTGAGGTTAGGGGAGGCGTAGCTCCATTTCAACTGAGGACCTATGAAGAGGTCATGAGCAAAGCATTGGTTGTAGAAGAGGAGAACACGAACAGATATAGACAGAGAGAGCAACAGAGAGGACTTGACCACGGAAGGATGGGGAATTACGAACCGGTGAATAAAAAGCCGAGGTTCGTGGGTCAGAGTCAGAGACCGCAGTTTCAGGGAGGTTTTGGAAGACCGGCGCAACAACAGCAACAACAACACCAACAGAGGTTTCCATTACTTGCGTCGGGGAGACCTATTCGCTATGCCATGAGAGCCTCTCATGTTCATCGGTGCCACTATCACACGGGGTTCTCGTGCATATCTTCCGCACCTCGAGAGACGTGTGCCGATGTGGCAAGCCGCATAGGACTATAGGCTAGAATCGGAACTAGAGGTTGTTTCCGATGTGGCAAGGTGGGCCACTGATCAAGGATTGCCCCGAGATGCAAAGGGCAAGACGGCCGACCATTCAAGCAAGGAAGCCGATTGTTAGGGGAGAGCCTGTGCGATCCTTTGCTCAGAAGCGAGGAATGTGCAGCGTCATCAAGGTGAGAAATTTTATTTTTAAAGAAAATTCCGTTTCATAAAGAATTTTAGATAGAAAAAGGTGCATGCATTAGGAATAGTGTAGGTTCTTTTAATATAAACCGAGTGCATTTTGATGTGTAAATTTACGTATGTATGTGTATATATATTATAGGTACGTTAACTATGTATGAAAGGAAGTGTATTTAGACATGGCCTCAGTGTTGATAGACCGGGTCTACCCACTCATTAAATCACTCCACGTTTTGCTAAGAAGATGAAGATCGTTCGGAGGCGTTGGATTTACGTCCTATCGTGTCTATTCCGATTTGGAGAGTTAGTAGACACGGAGTTAGCTTGCAAATCCATCATCGTGATTCAAGACTTAGAAGTGCATGAATTGGAAGCAAAGTTGGTATTAGACATGCAAGGGTTTGATGTGATCCTTGGCATGGTGGTTGGCGACATTGTGCGACCATTGATTGCAAGAACAAGGTAGTCATTTTCGGACCCAACACAAGAAGATCATTTCGGTTTCAAGGAGTGAGGTCGTCATCTCACCCTTGATCTCTGATGAGGGCCGAGAAAATGATCGAGAAAGGGATGCGATGGATACTTAGCTTTCTTAAAGGAGGACAAGGAGGAAAAGAACGTCATCTCGAGATATAGCAATTATGCGAGACTTCACGACGTGTTTCGGAAGAATTGCCCGGATTACCTCCGGAAGAGAAGTAGAATTCGCCATTGACTTAGCACCGAGAAGCGGAGCCTATTTCAAAGCACCCTATAGAATGGCTCCGTGAGTTAAAGGAGTTGAAGGAACAACTACAAGAGCCGATGGACAAGGGTTTGTTAGACCAAGTGTATCTCCATGGGGAGCACCGGTCTTGTTTGTCAAGAAGAAAGATGGGTCAATGAGACTATGCATTGACTATCGACAATTGAACAAACTCACCGTGAAGAACCGATACCCTTTGCCTAGAATTGACGATCTATTCGACCAAGCTGCAAGGTGCAAAGTATTTTCAAGATAGACTGAGATCTGGTATCATCGATTCTGAGTCAAAGTCGAGGACATTCAAGACGCTTCCGGACACGGTATGGACACTATGAATTCCTTGTGATGCCGTTTGTGTTAACGAATGCTCCAGCGTCTTTTATGGTTCTGATGAACCGAGTGTTTAAACTACTCTTGGGTACCTGCGTTGGGGTATTTGTTGAAGATATATAGATATACTCCAATTCCACGCCGGAACACGAAGAACATTTGAGGATTTCTCTGACGCCACGTGAACACCAATTGTACGCCAAACTCGAAGTGTGAATTTTGGTTGGAAGAAGTTAGCTTTTGGGACATGTCGTCTCAAAGCATGGTGTCACGGTAGATCCAAAGATAGAAGCGATGAGTTAAATGGGAACAACCAAAGCGATGTGGATGTCCAAGTTTTTACGGGCTTAGCGAGCTATTATCGACGATTCGATGAGGGGTTTTCAAAGATATCGGGACATCTCACAAAACTGACACGAAAAGATTCAAGGTTTGAGTGGAGTGAGGCATGCGAGAAGAGTTTTCAAGAACTCAAAACGAGACTCACTTCAGCTCCAGAGTTGGCAATTCCTTGACGATGGAGGATCTGGCGATTATACAATGACGCGTCATACAATGGCCTTGGTTGTGTGCTCAACCAACACAAGAAGGTGATAGCTTTACGGATCAAGGCAATTTGAAAAGAACACGAGAAAAATTACCCGACTCATGACTTGGGCTGGCGATCATTTTTATGGCGAAAATTTGGAGACATTACTTGTATGGTGAGACTTTTGAAATTTTCACCGATCATAAGAGCCTCCGATATCTGTTTACACAGAAAGAGCTCAATATGAGACAGCGCAGATGGATGGAATTCCTCAAGGACTACGATTGCTCTATACAATACCATCCTGGCAAGGCGAATGTAGTAGCCGATGCATTGAGTCGAAAAGGGTTCAGCTCAGTTAGCTTCATTGATTTTGGGTATGCACCGATGGAAACTATTGGAAGACCTGGCATGCTATGATGCGAACATTGAGTCAAAGGACACTGGATCCTTTTTGGCTAACATCTCAGTAAAGCCAGTGATATTTGAACATATCCACGAGCTACAGATGAAAGATCCAGCATTAACAAAGATTCGTCAAGACGTGAGTGAAGGCATCAGTTCGGACTTCTCAATAAAAGCAGATGGTTCTTTGTTGTTTAAAGGCCGTCTATGCATCCCGGATAATGCCGATCTAAGACGAACAATTCTGGATGAGGCTCATAAGTCAAATTATGCCATCCACCCTGGTAGCACCAAAATGTACCAAGATTTGAAAAAGAATTATTGGTGGAGAGGACTGAAACAAGACGTGGCCGAGTATGTGTCACGATGTTTGACTTGTCAACAAGTGAAGGTTGATCATAGACATCCTGCGGGACTATTGCAACCTTTACCAATACCAGAATGGAAGTGGGAATCGATCTCAATGGACTTCATTGTTGGATTACCTCGTACTGCCAAGAAACATAATGCTATTTGGGTCGTCGTAGACCGATTGACCAAATCAGCGCACTTTTTGCCATACAATACTACGTATACGGCAGGAAGATTGGCAGACCTATATATGAAAGAGATTGTAAGATTACATGGTATTCCAAGCAGCATAGTTTCAGATCGTGATCCACTGTATACGTCCAAGTTTTGGAAGAAATTTCAAGAAGGAATGGGAACACGACTAGACTTTAGTTCAGCATTCCATCCTCAAACTGATGGATGACAGAGCGAGGCGAGTGAACCAAGTGATAGAAGACATGCTCGGGCGTGCTTGATATGCAAGGATCTTTGGGATGAGTATCTACCGATGCTCGAGTTCGCATATAACAACAGTTTTCAAACGAGCATTGGCATGGCACCGTATGAAGCTCTATATGGACGACGATGCAAATCACCTCTCAATTGGGAGGAAACAGGTGAGAAATTTGTATTAGGACCAAAGCTACTTGAAGATAATGCTACCGTCGTTCGAATTATCAGAGAAAGGTTGAAGACAATGACAAAGTAGATGAAAAGTTACGTACGAATGTTGACTACAAAGTGTGCACGTGTTTGTGAAGGTGTCACCTATGAAGGGAATAATGCGATTTGGCAAGAGGGAAGTTAAGTCCACGTTATATTGGACCATTTGAAATTTTGGGACTAGTAGGTGAAGTTGCATATCGCATTGGATTACCACGCTATTTGATCGAGTGCATAACGTTTTCCACATATCGATGCTCAGGAAGTACGTGAACGATCCGTCTCATGTTTTAGGGAAGCAACCTATAGAGATGTGTGAGGACATGAGCATGATAGAGGAACCAGTGGAGATTTTGGATCGAAAAGAACAAGTACTGCGCACTAAAGTGATTCCCTTAGTGCTTGTTCGTGGGAACAATCATCCAACAGAAGAGGCTACTTGGGAGCGAGAGGCCGATGTGAAGGAACAATATCGACCTTGTTTCCAACGACGTGAGAAGTCAATGTAAACCGCAAACGTGGTTGTGAAATCTCCACGATACTTGTAATGTAATGGAAATTTTGATCCAAATTGTAATTCAACTGTTCAATGGAGATTTTTGAAATTTCGATTAATTGAGACATTTCGACTAGTCGAATTGACAACTCGACTAATCGAAAGTCAAAATCGATTAATCGACTGACTATGCCAGTGAGTAAGAGTTCAAAAAGAATAAGCTAGAAAATTTCGACTAATCGAATTAGACATAAAGGGAAGGTCGATTAGTCGAAACAAAATTTCGACTAATCGAGTGATGGAGGGAGATATAGAAATTTAAAAAGGGCACACGATTCCGACTAGTCGAATTAGATTTCGACTAGTCAAAGTTAAAATTTCGACTAATCGAAACGGATCTCGACTAGTCGACTGAGTCCTTCCAGTGGGCTCCAAGTCAGAAATTTGAACCCTAAGCATTTCGACTGATCGAAATGGGATTTCGACTAGTCGAAAGAAATCGAATTAGGAAAATCGACTAATCGAATTGGGAGTCCCTTTAAGTTTAAAGTTCGACTAGTCGAACTGAGGAATTCGACTAGTCGAGCCAACCACTATATAAGTATGTGAGGGGGTTTTACAAACCATTCGACTTTTGAGTTTGGGCATCCGTTTCCTCCTCTTCTCCGGCGATTCAACTGCCTAGGGTTGCTCCATTTCCGGCCATTTTCCACCGGGTTTTCTTCACACACCTTCTCAAGATTTGGTAAACCCTAACCCTTATTTCTTATTCATTATTTTTTCTTTGCATATAGGAAACCCTAATTCCTTGCATTTTAGCAAAAATGCCACCAAAAACTCGATTATCCACGAAGAAGCCAACTTCAAAAGCTGCGGTGCAAAATGTCATACCATACCACCAACCCCTTCGCCTGTGAGTACGCCCTCACCATCGACATCGGATACTACGTCCGGGCCGACGAGCGCGTCTTCAAGTGACGCAAGCCCTATTCCACCACCACCCCTCAACCTTGAGCAACCCACTGAGTGGTGGGCGGCCAAGATCTTTGAAGTCGAACACAATTTCGACAAAACTCTTTTTGACAAAGATGTGGTCCAAGGTGAGACCATTTGGGCCCTAAACTACCTTAACAACGCCGGTCTCACCTTCCTCCTCGGACCAATCCGGAAGTTCTACTATCCGCGATTGGTTAGGTTATTTTACCAGGGCCTCAAGGATGGCCCTCGGCGATGGTGAAAACCACGATTGAGGGTCGTGAATACCTCATCACTGCGCGTCATGTCCAAGAAGCGATCGAGTGCTACTTGGACTATATACCGATACCACACTACACCCTTTCGAGCGGTCAATGTCGAGGATGTCCTTGCCGACATGACCAAAGGGAAAAAGGGATCGGGCACCTCGTCTAAGAGGGTTGACCTTCCACATTATATGTGGATGCTCGATTCATTTTCACGCCAACTTTGTACCCAATCGCACCGCGTGTGGAGTTGGTGCAACTCTAGGCGGCCTATAAGGGGCGATGGTTTGATGTTACCATGGTCATCCTTGAAGGGATGCGGTACATCAAGGGAAAGCTCATGAAGGGCAACCTTCGAGCTAGGGATGGGATGCCCTACGCGCGCATCATCTCTAGCATTCTAGAGGCGTATTCATCCGACCCGGCCTATGTCGTCTCACCACAGCGGCGACCCGAGGCCAGTGAAACCATTCTCCCACAGAATGGAGCAGGAGTTACAACCTCTGAAGAAAGGCGTTACCACCACCGGTGGCCGTAGGGCGCATGTGCAATCCCACCGCCACCACAGCCACATGTACCTGTAGATGGCGCAGCACCACCCACATCGCAGCCAGTCATTCCACCACCACCACCAGCAGCTACACCACCACCACCTCGATCTCACGTGACCCCTTCTACTTCACGTCGCCACCGCCCCACCACCACCACCATTGAGAAACTCTCGCCCGCTTGAGGCGAGAATGGAGCGAATAACGAGAGGATGAGCAGGAGGATTGATTTCCTCATGTTTCACACCCTCAAGTTTATCTACCCCACACCTACAGACATCTTTGGCCCGAAGAGGAATGGACCGCCACGGCACCACGGACATTCCATCGAGGTCCCGTCTTTAGAGGCGCAATTACATCATCTTGCTTCTACTTCCACCGGCGCCACCACCACGGCAACAACGACGGCCGCAGCCACCATCTACTTCACTACCATTCCACCTCTGCGGTATTTGAGATTCCACGGCCGCTCGGCAGAGACTTCTCATCCGCTACCGCCACCAGCCATCCAGCCACCCGTGGCAGATCAGACTCCATCGACCACTGCTCCGACTTTAGATCCACTGCGGGCGGCCTTTGTTGCCGTAGTGTCGTTTTCTTTTTGTCCATTGTACATCTTCTGTATAGGGGTGAACCATTTTTGTTTCTCTGTTGTGGTCCCCAATTCAATCATTATTGTAACTTTTGATATATATATATAAAAACCTTGTTACTGTTATATATGGTTCATTGATTTTGCGTATTTGTGTGTACTTGTGCGTTACGTGGTAGACCACCTCACCTCCGAGTGTGCGGGGGGGGGGGGGGGGGAATGAAGACCACCACGCCTTTGGGTGATTTTCGAGGACGAAAATTCCCAAGGTGGGGAGGATGTGATAACCCGAAGAAAAATCACGTTGAACTATGACCTCGGGATTCGTGCCCGATTGGTCATAGGTTTGACCATGAGATAGTCCATTGATGAACTTAGGGTGAGATGAGCGGATGTGATGTGTATACCAGTGTAGAAGAGTGGAGAGATAGAGGAGCGTGTAGAGTAACATACACCGATGGGTGTGTATGTACTCCACACGAGAAGAGATAAGATAAAAGGGTTGAAAACCCTAATATTCATATTTTGGTGGTTGAGAGGAGTAAAGAAGAGAGAGAGAAAGAGAGTAAAGGAGCTAGTGAGAAGTTATTGCAAGTTGTTGGAAGGAGTTCTTGAAATCAAAGCGCGGATTCGAGGATCTGTTCACACAAGAGCTGGAAACCCTAACCTTCCAACCCTTCATTTTAATCAAGTTGAGATTGATTTAAGGTGAGATTCTCGTAAATAAATGGTGTAGATGTATAGAGTAAATTATAGTTAAAATGGGTGGAAATTATAAGAGTATTGCTTAGAAAATAACTAGAAAAGATTGGGGAAGAACAGCCAAAGAAGACTGAATCTGGGGATTTCGACTAATCGAAATTGGGGTTCGACTAGTCAAAATTCGCCAAGAAGTTGAAAGGTCAGAGGACCACGAATTCGATTAATCGAATTGGATTTCGATTAATCGAATTTGGATTTCGATTAATCGATTTGGGAAATCGATCGATCATTTGGGAACCTCCAGTGGATCCCAGGGGTTGGAGGAAATGATTTAAGGAAAATCGACTAATCGAAATGAGATTTCGATTAATCGATTTTAGTCTTCGACTAATCGATTTGGGATCGATTAATCGGCTTGTGAAGTTTGACTGTTCGAACAGTAAGTGTACTGTGCGAAAAGAAGAGATTCGATTAATCGAAACTGAATTCGATTAATCGAATGGAAACTCAATGCTTTGAATAGTAAGTGTTCTTTGCGAAAAGAAGGATTCGACTAATCGAGACTGGATTCGATTAATCGAATGGAAAACTCGACTATTCGAACAGTGAGTTTACTTTGCGAAAAGGAGAGTTCGACTAATCGAAAGTAATTCGACTAATCGATATTGACCTTCGATTAATCGATTTTGAAAAATCGATTAATCGAACCAGGTTCGACTAATCGATTTTGGATTTCGATTAATCGACTGGGATAAATTTCGTTGACTTTTAGGTTTGACTTTAAGATTCTTGGAGGATCTTATACCTTCTTTATTGCATCCTTTGTGATGTGTTTCACCTGTTATGTGGTACCATAGGTGGTGCGTGTGAGCTAGTGCACAAGGAGCCACGTGGGACCTTGATGCATTGAACAAGTGAAGACTTGAGGTAGGGAACACCCTGAACATGTACTTTATTTTACAAGAGCATGTATGTAGTGATATAAATTTCAATTCAATTATTGTATTGCTTAAAGAAATGTGAAAAGTAAAAGTGTGCGTGACATTCATAAGAGTAACGAATGAGCCATCCCGAGGGATGAAGAAGTAAAGAGATAAGAGCATCAGGTGTGATGCAAGCTAATGGATACATCCCAGGGATGTATCCACAGATTGAATCATGTTTGATAGGGCCTAATTGATATAAGATAGCACAATTACACGGTGAATAACTATATGTAAGGCACCGATATTTTTGTTATTTGAGGTTCCTTAGGTTACCCCACCGTCGTGGCGGGATACCCACGGCCCGACACGGCAGATATCCGTGACCGATCTGGCGTAAAAACCGTAGGCCCGGTCACGGAGGCTTATCCGTACATAGTAAGCACACCCGTGGGTGTTGATGAGATGTGAAACCCGCCACCAATCCCCGGAAAGGGCTTGGGTACTATATGGTATTCCTGTGAATACATTAAAACTGTCTATATAGATGACGATGAAGGGTAGCTCATCGGGGCTCGATGCTATATTGCTCGGGGATTACTTAAGTTGAAAGTTTAAGTTTTGCTTTAGGCCTTTTCTGCATTATTCATGAGTAAATAAAAATATAAGAAATCAACAGTAAAACAAATGCTTTTAACTGTTTTATCAACAACTGCATCGTTACATCATGCATGGCATATCATGGAATATATGTGAGTTATAACTTATATGTTCAGCAGTGTTTGTTCCCTATTGGGCTAGGATGTAGCTCACCCTATAGACTATCGTCAGTGAGGTCCATTAGCGGCTTGCCGAGGTTTCAGGGGACGCCGATCCCTGAAGCCGGACTTTGCCGCGAGAGTTGGAGCCACCTCGGAGGACTCCTTCAAGAGGACTCCGTTGTGCTACTTTGAGGAGTTTTGAGTAGAGATTGTACGGCTTGGTATGTCAAGCCTTTATTTTGTGAAAACATGTATATGTATAGAGTTTGGATTATTCCTTTGGGGCGAACCATCTGTGATGAATTATATCATCGATGGTTCGGATCGGTTCTCCCTTCATGTAGGGGCATGAGGGTAGAACTGTCTTTTGAAAAGTATTTCTAATTAGATTTAAATTCCGCAAGTTGTTCTTACTTCTTTTTATGCTTGATATACCAGTGTTCCGTGCATAGTTAAGGGGCACGGTCAAGATGATCGTGCTGATGGCACGGGTTTCGGGGTGCCGAAATCCGGGCTGTCACATGTGCATTGTCCTTTAAATTTCTTTACTTTTCCGTCATTTTCAGTGCCTTAGCCGATTGGCGGGCCTACTTGTGCAAACATATTTCGACAGTGGACGCCGGCCCGTAGTGGCGGCACTGGGTCATCACCCCCCGGTCTTTGAACTAAAGAAAACTTCCATAAAAAAAAGTGCTTTGAAAAAAAATTAACTTGTTTTTACGGGGTAGATTTTCAAAGGGTTGGGTTTAGGCACACATAAAATCACCCGGGTCTTAGTATGGCGGCAGCCCTTAGTGGTGATGATCCAGAAAAGTCTCAGCCCACCTAGTATCTGAGAAGGCGCTTGTGCCGGAGGTATATCGGGTGGGTTCCCATTCCAAAGCTTTAAATCCTTGGGGAGAGCACTAGCAATTTATACCGGACTCAAACCCGTTAGGTGCGGTAAGGAGAGAATTGATCACCGAAAAATAGCTCAGTTCTCGAAAGCCTAGCTTCCACAAAAACCAAAAAAAGATACTCATTTTGGGCTGCTGTCTCTGCTGTTATATATTCTGAACACTATTGTTTGTCTGGCACAAGTATTAGTTGCGCCAGTACAAAAAACTGGAATTTATAACTGGCGCAATAATAGTTGTGCCAGCTATAAAATCCAAATTTTTACCTTGGCGCAACTAATAGTTACGCCAGTGTAAAAAAGGTGTCCTACAAACTGGGCGCATGTTTTAGTTGCGCCAGGTCTGTTTAACAGCACCCCAGCCCGAATCTGTGGCCTTCTTCACCTCCCGAGTCCCCCGATTAGTGTGCTTAGTGCCTTGTTTAGGCCCCTCCATCTCCGACACCCAATACGCCCCCACCGGTCAAAAGAGGACAACTTCTTTTTGGCTCATTTCAAGGGATCGGGTTGTTTGCCTCAATTTTTGTGCCTTCAATAGATCAAAGGTTCTCCTTTGATTCTTCCGAAGAGCATCGAAATCGTCGCCGCAGGTCTTGAATTAAGGTACGAGAGCCACCTGAAAAGGAAATTCCAAGGCCTTGGAACCTTTGTTTTTCAAAAAATTCAAAAAAATATATATAATCAAAATCCAAAAAATATATATAGTTTGTGGTGCCGACACAACGGCATCATCTAGCCCTCCGCCGTCTCGTAGTGGAAGGAGGAGGATTTTTTGGCCTTATCCAAGGCACCCTTACCCGACTCGCTCCCAAAGAATGTCGTGGGTAGTGGACCCAGCTTACGCTAATCCTGACTCATCCCCGCCACATTCTCCAACCCACTCCCATTCGGGAGAAGTTTTTTCCACCATCCCCCTCACCCAACCCCCCTTTACCGTCACCGGCCCGTTTGGCGCCCCCATTTTCCCAACTGATACCCCCCAAAATATCCAAAGTTCAACCCCCCATTCTCCATCTTTTGCCCAAACCATACCCATGCCAAGTCCAACCCATTTCCCTTCCACATCCACACAAAACCCATTCTCCCAATCCATATCCATGCCTCATTTCCCATCTTCCCCCTATAGGTCCGACCCTCCCACATTCACATACACCAATTACTCCCTATCCAACCCCCCACAAATCCCCCCATCTACCCGGGTCATGCCCATTTTTACTAGGGCCATGCCCGGTTTCTTCCAAACATCCACACCCCACCAACCACCATCCCTAAACATCTCTAATCCCTCCCCATCCTTTACCCCACCTCAACTCTCCAATCCACCCCATATCCCACCTCTTACCATGTCCATGCCCGATCATACCGGGGCCATGCCCAATTTCCCCTCTCCACCCCCCACATCCAATCCTTATTCTATGACCATGATGGAGGAGATGTTCCAAGCCTACTCCATGTGGAAGGCTTCTCAAAACATCTCTCCTCCTCTACACTCCACATCCCTAAACCCATCTCACACCCTAGCCAATCTCCATGCCTCACTCCTCAATGACCCCCATCAACTCCCCAAAATCCACACCATCCAAACTCCCATTACCCACATGCCCCAAGGCCAAATGGCCCAAAGCCTCTTTTCCCACATACCCCAAGGCCCATTGGCCCAAACCCCCTTGTCCCACATATCCTAGGGCCCCATGACCCAATATCCCACCACCCAAACCTACCCAGGGCCCATGGCCCAGACCTATCAAGACCCATTGGGCCAAACCCACCAAGGGCCCATGGCCCATACCCACCAAGGCCTATTGGGCCAAACCCATCAAGGGACCATGGCCCAGACCCACCAAGGCCCATTGGGCCAAACCCATCAAGGTCTCATGGCCCAGACCCACCAAGGCCCATTGGGCCAAACCCATCAAGGACCCATGACCCAGACCTACCAAGGCCAATTTGCCCAAACCTACCCAGGCCCATTGGCCCAAACCCACCAAGGCCCATTAGCCCATACCTACCTAGGGCCCATGGCCCAAACCTACCAAGGGCCACTAGCCCAAACCCATCAGTGGCCCATAGTCCAAAATGACCAAGGCTTCATGACCCAAACCCAAACCTAAACCCAAACCCCACACTCATACCTTCCACAATACCCCCAACATTTCACCCAACCTTCACAGCTAGGTCAAACCCATGCCATACCCTAAACCCAATTTTCCCATGGCCCCACACCCCAAGGCCATCTCCAAACCTTCCCCCATACCCAATGGCCCCATCAAGCCCCACCTCTAAACCAAAATCCCATCACCCAACAAACTTTTCCTCACCCCCAATGGGCTCACCCCACCCCACTCATTTCATTCCCGTCCAACCCGAGCAACAACAACAAGAAAATCCCGCCCTCATTGCACATTATGTCGACTAGTAGTATGAGGAGGACAAGATTAGGAATAGCGGGGCCTACATTGGGGCATTAACCAACCTTAACCCTCCTCCTATAAATGCCCACCCCTTGGAAGCCCAAAGTGAACTCCAACCGATGGCCTAGAAAGCGGCCCCTGCATCAAAAGAGTCAGAACAGCTGAAAGAACTGTTGGACAAAATACAGAAGCAGCTGTTGAAGATGGGTGGTGCTAAAATCCACGCCACAGATTTCATGGATTTGTGTCTGTTTGACGAGGTCCCCCTGCCCCCCAAATTTAAAATGCCAGTATTTGATAAATACCATGGCACGGGCAACCCAATTGCACACCTCAAGTCCTATTGTGGGGACATGTGCCAGTGCGGGGGGGATGAGAGACTGCTAATAAAAGTTTTTCAAAAGAGTTTGACCGGTCTGACTTTGAGATGGTTCACATCTCTTGAACCCTCCATGATGAAGACATAGAAAGACCTGACCCACTTATTCCAAGAGCAATATGTTTACAACATAGACATTGAGCAACGTAAGTCAGATTTAGCCCGTCTGAGGCAGAACCCGAACGAAACCTTCAACGATTATTTACGGCGGTGGAGGGCACTAGCAGCTCAGGTCAGAAATAGAATACTTGATGATGAGCAAATAGAAATGATCTCAAAGAATACTCTGCCAATAATCTCAGACTTTTTGGTGTACTAGCAACAATCCAACTTTGCTGATCTGGTGAGAAATACTAACCGATGTGAGGATGCCATCAAGGAGGGTCGTCTGAATAAGAACATGCCGAGCGGACCCAGTGGGGTTAGGAGATTTCCAGAACAAAGAACTGAGAAGAGGACAGGGACCGATGTTCAAAACATTTCCAATACCAGGCCCAATAATAACATAACCCCGTTTCAATTTCAGGCAGCCCTGTTGGCACCAGTCAAAACTAAGCAGATACAGAGAGCAGGGAATGGGCAAGGAATGCCAATGACTCCGGAGCAGAGGAGAGCCCGCTATGATCGAGTTTTTACGCCTCTGGGGCAATCTTTGAGTGTACTTCTGCCCTTGTTAGTGGAAAAAGGATTAGTTGTTATCCGCCAACCACAACCACCTCTTCACCCGATCCCAAGGAACTATGACCCAAATACCCACTGTAATTTTTATCAAGGTCCGGGTTGTCTAACTTATCGCTGCTTCCCATTGAAGCACGCAATCCAAGATTTGATTGACGCCCAAAAAAATAATTCCTCTTGCACCTTCTCAGCATGCTAATATTCACCAAGTGCCATTACCCCCACATCCCACCGGAGGAGTAGGGCCCAGATCCACTGTCGGAATGGTAGAAAGGAAAGAGGAGTTTGAATTTGACCCGTCCAATTACATCAGTGATCGAGAAAGTTATGCAGCACCGTTGTCAAGAAATATTGAAGAAAGGAGTATCGGGGTAATTGAACCCCTAAATTTGTCAGATTATTTCCCCAACCCGACTCCACAATTTAAACCCTTGGATCTCAGGGCGTACTTTCCATCCACCACACCCGTCAATTATGTACATATCAATGCCTACCAACCATACACCACCACCCCCAGCAATTACTCGATAAGCCATCAGGCTCCCAATCCTACACCCGCACCCGCCAGTTATCAATGGCCTGCACCCGCCCCATTTCCCCCAGTTCAACTATCGGCAAACTCCACCGCCCCCATCAATTACCTAATAAGCCATCAGGCCCCCAATCCCACACCCGCACCCATCAATTATCAATGGCATGCGCCCATCCTCTCACCCCAAGTTCAACCACCAGTTGACTCCACCACTCCGGTCAATTACCTAATGGCCCATCAAACCCCCATCTCCCATCAGCACCTACCAGCTATCAATGGCCTACTTTTACTTCCTTCCCCCCAATACCACCACCACCCACAAGCTTCACCACCCTCATTTGGCCCAATTTTTCCACCCAACCCGCTACCACCGAAATAAATCAGGTGTTGCCCACACCTCCTAAGCCCACGATACAAGTGCCTCACACTAAACTATGAACAAACAGATGTCAATACCGCGAGCGATGGCGAGAGAAGGGCGTAGACTTTGTCACCGGTCGGGAAGGATATCGAAGCGCCGTGTCGTCAAGACAACACAGGCTCAACCGGAGGGAAGAAAGAGCGGTCTTGAACCCTTCGAAAAATGAGTCGGGAACATATACTAGAGACTCAACTAAGAAGAATGCCCGCCCATATCACCGTCTGGGATCTGTTGATGACGTCCCCACTCCATTTTCAAGCATTAATGGGGGCGTTAAAAAATGTGTATGTATCACTCCAAGTTAGCTCAGATGAAGTTGAGCAGATAATTGGATAAGTGATGGCTCCAAATTCCATTTCATTTTCTGATGCTGATTTGCCGAAGGAGGTAGCCACTTAAAGTCTTTGAATATAACGATCGAGTCTGGAAACATGGTAATCCCCTTGGTACTAATCGACAATGGGTCAGCATTGAACATATGCCCGTTAAGAACTGCCACCAAGATCGGGGTCGATCCATCCATATTGAGGCCCACCAGAACCAGCGCTAGAGGGTTTGACAATGCCAGGAGAGAAATAATGGGAGAAGTTGATCTTGAGCTATTGATAGACAATGACCTTCTCCATCTTGTTTCAAGTCGTGGATATCAAATCCTTGTTTAACTTATTGTTGGGGCGCCCGTGGCTACACGAGGTCGAAGCCATACCTTCCACTTTGCACCAGAAACTCAAGTTTGTGTCTGGGCACCAAATTGTTATAATCATCGGTGAGGAGCACAGCGAGAAAGAAAAAGCTGCCAATAGCGTCGAAAAACCAAATGTATTGGATATACCGCACACCGCTAAGGATGTCGACCTCCACAGCTTTAAATATGAGGTGTCGGCGATACTCTCAGAGCCCATTGAGGGCATCATGCCTAAAATGGGAGGCGGTATGGTAACAGCAGTGGCTATGCTCCAAAGATGGGGCTACCAGAAAGGCAGAGGAGTCTGGCTCAGATTGCAAGGCAGAAGAGAGCCAGTTGTGGCTAAGGGGCAGAAAGTAAGATTCAGACTGGGATACAAGCCTACAGAGGAAGAGGTCCGAGAGGCCAAAGAGAAAGCCAGGGTCGCTGCAGCAGCAAGAGCTCGAGGAATCAACATAGAAGAGAAACCTCACCCTAGGTCGCACATCAGGGAATCCTTTGTTAGCACGGGAGTCATAAGGATCGATTAGAATGGGGAAACCCAGTTAACCCCTCACAAACCAGTAGCACCTGTCCATCCCACCAATCCCAACATCTCCCTCCCTAAACTCGTAATAGACCTGGCTGCCCTATCCCTATTTGAGGATCAACATTCCATACCTGAACAAACTTCTCCTGTGGTAAACCACCATAGGACTCTGCTGACGTTTGACGATGAAATCTCAGACGAACCTATAATCAACATGATGGAGGCTGACTCCAATAAATCACATCAGTCAGCACCCTCCATCCAATTAGGTAAAGGAGTGGCCCCTCAGGTACACAATTGGGTATCTTTGCCCCAAACTCTGGAAGCGGGGAGTGGCCTAACATTTAGCACCCGTTTTTTAAAAAAAAAACAACCTATAAAAAGTGAGATAAGCCCTTGGCAGGCAATACCTTGTATATACACATACTCGCACTGCCAAGAGTTTGCCTCCGAAGAAATACAAAATCTCAAAAACATTGAAGAAAACAAAAATCTTAAAAACATTGAAAAAATACAAAATCTCAAAAACATTGAAAAAATTTAAAGTCCAAAAATATTGTCATTTAAAATTCCAGAAAAAGTCCCACAAAAGGATGCCTTAATCGAAATACGCGTCTTATGTAAAATCGACCCCTTTCCTATAGAAATACAAGAAGAGGTAGGAGTTATGAGTCTGGACGAGGATAGTCCTTTGGAGGAGCTCCCCAATGATCTCCTTGACCAGTTCACTGACTTTGAGCATGGCCCTAACCCCTTTGTCGAAGAGACAGAGGATATCAATCTAAGGACTGAGGAGATTCCTAGAATAACCAAAATCGAAACTTCGCTGTCCCCTGAAGAAAGGAAAAGCATGATCGACTTCCTTCTGTCATACCAAGATGTTTTTGCTTAGTCGTATGAGGACATGCCTGGTCTGGACACCGATTTGGTCGAGCATGAGTTGCCTCTCTACTCCGATATGAAGCCAGTTAAGCAGAAGCTAAGACGTCTCTGACCCGAGTGGATGCTGAAAGTCAAGGATGAGGTCATCAAGCAATATGATGTAGGATTTCTTATGGTATCTAAATACCCGTAGTGGCTAGCCAATATTGTGCCTGTACCGAAGAAAGATTGAAAGGTCTACATGTGCATCAATTTCTGTAATTTGAACAGGGCGAGCCCGAAGGACGATTTCCCACTGCCACACATTGACATCTTGGTCGATAACACTGCTAAGCATGGGATGCTTTCATTTATGGATGGATTTTTGAGAAATAATTAGATAAAGATGGCCGAGGTTGATCGTGAGAAGACAACGTTCATTACCCCTTGGGAAATCTTTTGCTATCGAGTCATGCCGTTTGGCCTAAAGAATGCCGGTGTAACATACCAGAGAGCTATGACTGCGCTATTTCATGACATGATGCACTGAGAGATTGAAGTATACGTCGATGACATGATAACCAAGTCACCGGAGCGAGGCGATCACTTGGTAAACCTTCAGAAGCTGTTTGAGAGGCTGAGAAAGTATAGGTTACATCTGAATCCATAGAAGTGCGCATTTGGTGCTATGTCTGAAAAACTGTTGGGGTTCATTGTCAGCAGGAGAGGGATCGAGATCGACCCAGTTAAAGTCAAAGCTATCATTGAGATGCCGCCACCATCTACCAAGAAATAAGTTAGAGGGTTCTTAGGCAGAATACAATATATCAGTCGGTTCATTGCACAACTAACTCCAATCTGTACGCCGATCTTCAAGCTACTAAGGAAGAGCTCACCCGTTGAATGGAACGACGACTGTCAGGCATCATTCAATAAAATCAAAAGCTACCTCCTTAACCCACCTGTGTTGGTACCACCCGAGCCAGGGAGACCACTCTCGATGTATCTTTCCACGATGAAACTCTCGATGGGATTGTTTTAGGGCAGCATGATGAAACGGGAAGAAGAGAGCAGACCATCTACTATCTGAGCAAGAAGTTTACTAATTATGAAATGCGCTATTATCATCTGGAGAAAGCATGCTTGGCTCTTATATGGGCTACTCAGAGGCTCCGCCATTACTTGCTATCCCAGGCCATTCTACTTCTGGCCCGCATGGATCCGTTGAAATACCTGTTCAAGAAACTCACTCTCATTGGGCGGACTGCACTTTGGCAGCTTTTATTATCTGAGTTCTACATCATGTACGTCACTCAGAAGTCGATCAAGGGGTAGGCACTCGCCGATCATCTTGCTGACAATCCTTTGCCAGATTATGAACCTTTAAGGACTGAGTTCCTAGATGAAGATATCTTGTTCATGACAGAAGACGATACTAAAGAGGCAGGAGTCATGGGTAATGCACTTCAATGGGGCAGCAAATGCCGAAGGCCAAGGAGTTGGCACCATCCTGATTTCACCGAAAGGATCCCATGTACTGGTCTCTATCAAGCTCAACTTTCCTTGCATAAACAATATGGCTGAATATGAAGCTTGTGCCACTAGTCTGCAGGCAGCTCTCGATCTGAAAATAACTCACCTCCGAGTGTTTGGCGATTCACAGTTAATCATATGCCAGACGAATGGTGACTAGAAGATGAAATACGAGAAACTAATCCCTTACCATGAGCACCTCGAGGATCTGATAGCTTGCTTTTAAGATGTGACATTCTCATATGTCCCCCGGATAAGGAATCGCTTTGTTGATGCACTAGTAACTTTGGCATCAATGATAGAAATCCTATATGGTGCTGAGATGAAGCCGATCATGATCGAGCAGAGGAATGAGCCGGCCTTCTGCCTCCAGATTGAGGAACCTATGAAGCCTGATGATGAGCCACCTTGGTTCTCAGATATCAAGAATTTCCTCAAGACACTAACTTTCCCTGAGGGTACGTTCAAGACGGACCGGCGAACCATTCAACGTCTAGCGGCAGGTTACGTCATTTGCGAGGAATGCCTTTACGAGAGATCCTACAATAATGTTTTGCTCAGGTGTCTTATAGAAGGTGAAGCAATTAATATTATGAGGGAGATCCACAAGAGAGTATGTGGAGCCCACGTCAGTGATCACATGCTCGCCAAGAAAATTCTGTGGCAAGGATACTTTGGGACCACTATGGAATCAGATTGTTGCCAACATGTTCAGAAATGCTACAAGTGTCAGGAACACTCCAGTCTGATACACACTCCTGCCATCGATCTACACTGCATGACCACTCCTTGGCCATTTGCCACGTGGGGCCTTGACGTCGTCGGAATGATTCATCCGAAAGCATCGAACGGGCATCAGTTCATCCTTGTCGCCATTGAATACTTCATCAAGTGGGTGGAAGCGGCGTCATATGCCAACATCACGGCCAGTCACGTTGAGAAGTTTCTCAAGAACAATATCGTGTGCCGGTTTGGAGTCTCCAAGGATATCATCATGGACAATGGTACAAGTTTTATAAATAAGCGCATCCGAGCCTTCTGTGAGCAATACAAAATCAAGCACCATCGCTAAATCAAGCACCATTGCTCGTCACCTTATCGACCTCAAACTAATGGAGCTGCGGAAGCTGCGAATAAGACGGTCATCCGCATCCTCGAGAAGATGATTGTCACCTTTCGAGATTGGAGCGAAATGCTGCCATTCGCTTTGTGGGCCTATAGAACATCGATCCGTACCACTACAGGGACAACACCATTCTCCCTTGTGTATGGAATTGAGGTCTTCCTATCGGTTGAGGTTGAGGTACCCTCACTCTGAATCCTCATCGAATCTGGCTTACCTGAAGTAGAGAGAGAGAGATCCCACTTCTAACAATTGAATCTATTAGATGAGAGGAGACTCCTAGCCTTGTGTCACACTCAGGTGTACCAGGAGTGAATCGCACGCGCTTACAATAAACATGTCCGCAGTCGAGATCTAAAGGTAGGAGATACTGTGTTGAAGAAGATCTTCCCATCCCTCCACGTTAATTCGAGAGGAAAGTTCAAGCCGAATTGGGAAGGACCTTACGTCATTCAAGAAGTGCTACCGGGATACGCCATCCGCCTCGCCACTATGGACGGAGATCATCTTCCTGAGACCATCAATGCTGGATACGTCCGACGGTTCTACTCTTAGTCTATCGTGATAAGGTAAGTATTGGTAAAACAGATATGTGACTGCTTAAGAACCATTCAAAAAAGGCCATCATTCCAAACACAGTAGCCGAAAAGCATCCCTAAAAATAATGATATCCTTTGCTATCCCAGTTGAGCTTGGGCCTTTCTTTCAATAAACCCCTCCCAAAAAAAAAATGTGTATACATATACAGAAAAAGGGGAAGTAAAGTTACCATCAAAATCTTAAAAAATTGAAAAAGTAAAACCTCAAAAAGAGATCGCCTGAAATGGAGCAAAAAGAATAAAAAATGTGTAGAAGAATCACGGGGCATGTACAGTAAAAACCCCCAAGGGAGAAAGTATGTTGAGAAAACTAAAGCCGTATCGAGGAAACCCTTTTAGCCTAGCATACCTTCAAATCCTAACCTAACCCATGGTCAAGCTACACCCTAAAGAAAGCCCTCTTTTAGGTTTACAAGTAGCCATAATATCTGTTAAGTCAACACAAACCGAGTTGTGAGACGACACTAGAATCCCATCCAGTCGGCTATGATGAAATCGACGTCTATGTCATGGCTATTGAAAAAAAAGAAATGAAAAAAAATAAAATAAAAATAAAAGTAAAAATACAAGCTCAAAGCAAGATGGACGTGGTGAGAACCTGAAAGGGCATTACGGGTAAAAATAGCAAGCTTGCGCGGACCAGGTGAAAACCCGAAAGGGCGCTTGGGGTAAGAGACCTAAACCCATGGACGTGATGAAAACCCGAAAGGGCGCCACGGGTAAAAAAGGGAGATAAAAAAAAAAGAGAAAGAAAAAAAAAAGAGAAAAAAAAAATTGAAAAAGGAAGGTTTGCACTGATTGAGAAGATTGATGCTTGAGAAGCCCTATTCCTCTTCCTATACCCTCTTGTCCGACTGGGCTGCTCATGCTAGTTCGAATCAGGTCCCAACCAGAATTGTCATTATGAAACTGCACCGTCAAACGCATGACTCAAGGTAAGGAGAAAGGTTTAACTCAATCCCAAGGGGATGAACATTCCGTTCTTGGTAGGACTGTTGAGACTCTTTCAGAATCAACCAGTAAAAAAGGGGGGGTTCGACCATGCTCAAAAGAGGACCCAGGGTTTCACAAGGTGATTAAGGCACCGCGTAAAAAAAAAAATATATATATATATATATATATATATATATATGCACACAAAATAAAAAGGCCAAAAAGTCTATGTAGATGTATATAATAAGCTACCTTTTATTTATAAAATACACCGCTTACACCACATCCCAAAAAATAGCCGGTATGATGACTAGCGTGTTTTCCTTTTTACAAATAAACGAAAAACAGTAAAAATATAAAGAAAATATGTATACCAAAAATGTGTGTATCTGTAAAGGGGTTTTTTATGCCCCTTTTTCTATATATCTTATCTGTACAAAAAGTTCTATGTGTAGAAAGGAGTTAGCGGCCCAGCTCGCGCTTCAATGCGCTAATCTCAGCATGAAGGTCATCTTCTCGGACATTCTGCTCAGTCAGCCAGCAACCATGAAGGTTCTTAAACCTCTTCTGAAAAGATTCGGCGGCCCTAAAAGCGACGCTCAGTGATCCCTTCAAACGGAGGACCTCGCCCTCAGTTGTTTCTGCTCTAACCTTTTCATGTGCCAAAATTTCTTATAGGACCCTCTTCTCGTCCACTAGTAGCTCGATACGGGCTCGGAGTACCGTCTCCTTCTTTGGCCAGGGGCCTCTAGTATCAATAATCTCTGTCAAATCTAGACCATCGGCAACAGATCGCTCAGTCAATAGCCAGGCCTCATACTCAGGAGAAGTTCTAACTGAATCCCCCTGCTCGATATCACACATCAGCGTCGACTGACGCGTCTCCCAGAGAGCAGCAATCTGATCCATGTCTCCAGAGGACCCCCTAGAAAAGATCAAATCACATTAAGGGGGTTTGGCCTCGCAGGGCACCTGCTGAGGGCAGCCAAATTGACGCAGTACCCAGAATGGGAAGTAGACGGTGCTGCTAGTCAATCCTAGGAGGGTAATGCCCTCATGGTCTCTACTGTAAACTATTGGAAAGGTCTGGTCCAACCAAGGAAACCTCCATGTAAACTCGGCATCGATCAACTAAAGTTTCAGAGCAGACACATCGCTCTGTGGAAGCAAGTGGCACCTACCCAGAAAGCACTGAGCCACCTCACCTCGGGCAATATAAAAGTGGGGTACAGGCCCCAGAATAGCAAGGTGCTCATCCAACCAGACCTGAAGCAACAAAGGGCACCCTTGAAGGCCCTCCACCTTACCGAAAGAAAATGAATCAAGGCATCAATACAGCTCGACGAGCACTAAGTGCATCATGTATCAGCCCGCCTCTAGCTCGGTCAAAATATCACAAATTTCCAATTAGAAGCTCTCCCCTCGATAAAAAAGAGGATTTCAGAGATGAGACCGAGTGCTAGAGCTTTCACGTTGTACATGTTCTTAACCAGCAATTTTCAGAGACTTTCGTCACTGAAAAGTTCTTTGAGGAATTTTAGCGAACACCTTGTGGGCCTCCCAATGAGAATTTTCTCATACTCAAGTTTCTTCAAACCGAGAGTAAGGTGGATGGATTTGGAGTAGCCCCGCCGAGGCGTGACTCGTACAAGACCCCTGTGAAGCTTTAGGCCAGACACTTTGGACAGCTCCTCGAGGGTTGGGGTTAGCTCTCGCTTCCCAAAACGGAATACATGGAAATTCACATCCCAAAATGAAGCAGCGGCGTAAGGAGTTCCCACCGTGGAGGAACCTCTAGAAAGGAAGAAAGGCGAGATAACCCAAGGCGCTCCAAGTCGGCGAGCTCACTCTCATTCAAGCTCCCAAACCAGGCCGTTAAGAATTTGGGCCCCAAGCCCAACAAAGGGGGTAAATTGGCTCCAAGCCCTCCACGTAAGGGAGGGTTAGAAAGCAGGTCCATGAACGTATAGGGATCTTTTGAGAAGATAAAAATTGATGTATGGTGATGGACCCACCTTGGAAATGCAAGAGCAAAAGGAACCAGTCAAAGAGGCCAAGTTAAACAAAAAGGAAATGATTTTTGGACTAACTCGGGTATATAAGGACCCACTGTCCCCCAGGTTAAACCTGGTGCAACTATTAGTTGCGCCAGTGCATTTTGGTCCCCATTTTGCCTAGCGCAACTATTATTTGCGCCAGCACAAATTGCCTGAGATTTCAGCCTGGCGCAACTAATAGTTGCGCCACACTACAAGTCCCCCCTCTTTAGCCATCTCGAGACCTAACGGTGGGGACTTACACCCCTTTTGTTTCTTTGTTAACACACCTCTTTTCATTTAACAATTGGTCATTTGTTTTATTTATTCATATGCAGGACTGATCCTATATCAAAGCGTACGACCCAAAAGGTCACTTTCTGAGCATTTTGGGCAAGCACATCATGTAGAGAAACAATCCAATATAAAGAAATCATGGCATAAAATCAAAGCAGAAATATTTTCCCAAAAATAATAATCCGAAGTATCACATCAACCATCCCCAACATGTTTAAACAAATCCAAATCAAATCCCAAAAGAGTACCGAGTTTTTCAAAGCCAAAAACTAGAAGACTATTCCTTGCTTGCGCCCTTGAATTTCTTGCGATGGCGAGAAGAGCTCTGAAAAGTCCGCATGTCCCCCACCCTAGACCACACCTGCGAGATCCTACTGAGAAAGGAGCGCGACTCCTTGGCACTAGCATGCTGTGAGACACGATCAAAATTAAGAGTCAGGATCAGTTGAGGGACAAAGGGTAATGGAATAAATGAAGAGGAGTAGAATAGCAAGGCACTCACCATCTCCACCTCCCTAAGCTCCGCCAAGTGACGATGATACTCCGCATACTCCATAGCCGAGTTGAAGCCCTACGTTCAGAACGATACAATATCAGCTATCAGGACAATCTTAAAAGCATGTGCAGAAGGAAACCAAAATGAAGAAAGATTGGGTCATCAGAAGACTTACCCTTGGAACCACCTCAAGAGGAGGAACACGGGCCACCTCAGCAGAAAGCCGCGCCTGTCGATCCACATCAGCGCAGAGGCTCAAAAGGAAACTATCATCCAGGCGTCAAAAGGTCCCGTAAACCATAGGCGGATCGCCACTAGGGATACCAACATGAGAAGTCCCCGACGGACTAGCACCTGAAGAGCCCTCACCCGAGGGGCCCGCACCAGAAGGACCAGCACCAGAGGGATCCACCCCTGACATATCAGCCGTACTTGGCTCGCCTTCACCATCCGAATCATCCCCTGAAGTAAACTGTGAACAAAATAAAGATCCGATTAGAAGGGACAAAAGCCGAATAAAAGCATAAAGGAAACTAATCCAAGCTAAGAAAAATTACCTGACCCAGTGGGCCGCCAAATGCAAGAAAATTGGCACTAGGTACAAAGCGCGGTAAGAGGAACCGATGGGGCAGGCACTCATACCAAAGATGATAGTCCCCGAGCACATGGAGAGCATGGATAGGGAGCCCATTATTGAAAAAGGCCGCTATGAGCTCCTCGATACAGCCAATGAGATTCCAAATGTCTGTCGGAGGGTCCACAGGTATGGCGTAGTAGCCCTGGAACTTGTGCACCACCCGCTCTCCCAGATAATAAAATCTGACCCATGCTCCATAGAAGAAAATGATGCGACGATTATTGAACAGACGAGAGGGGCCTATAGCTGCCCGATCCCAGAAGGGAGATGCAAGGTAAGGGTCAGGGAGGATCTGTCTAAGCCAAAAGAATCCAAGCAGGTAGCACATCTGTCAAAGGAGATTTCCAAGCTGGAACCAACAAGTGTTGAAAACGAGTTTTACCTGCTCGAGAACCATCAAGTTAAGTTGGGACCTCAGACCCATCTCTAAATGCTTTAGGCCCACATCACGATGCCGAGCCTAATTCCAGTTACTGAGGAGAGGATAGGTAAGCACCTCTGAGTGAAGAAGCGGGCGCCCAGGATGGAAGTGATGATATGCCCATACCTAAAAAAGGAGACAGTACATAGGAGCAGGTCAGTAGCACATAAAGATCATTCAAGAAAATTGACAAAAGCAAAATAATGAGGGATTACTTCTAAGGCGGCCCAAAAGCCAACAACAGACTTGGAATCCCCAGTGGTGACCCAAGCCACATTGTACATCAGTCATGCATACCCGGCCCCTCCCCAGTCGTACCTGTGGACGTCACCCCAATTGTCCATCACACTCAGCAATGCCAGGCTGACTCGGCCCCCGCTGGCATTAGTAAAAAGGGTCTTGCCCAGCAAGAGTAGGAGAGTGATGTGGGCTAGGACGATCGCCCGCTCTGGCGTGATGTAGAGCGCCCTGTCTGGCTGACCCAGATCCACTAACTCATCAGGGGTGTAAAGTGAGGTCAGCCAAGACATCTTAACCTCGGTACTAAGGGCCTACTCGCGAGGGGGATAGGCCCCAATCAGTCGGACAATGTCCTCTCAACTCGACACCGTGACATCGGCTATCGGTATCCCTCCTATCCTAATACCGGTAATCATGGCCCAATTAACGGGCGTCATAGTCATCTCGACATACGGCATGTGAAAGGTCATCATCTCGGGGCAAAATCGTTCGATCAGGGCCTTCAAATAGGCAGCATCGGATCTCATGGCGGGGCAGGATAGAAACTCTCTAAAGCCCACCTGTTCCAGCAAGACCTTCACGACGGGAGGGACATAGAGGTAGAACTCATGAAAGTTGAGTCACCCGCCATGGAATACGATCTTGGGCAGGTCCTGCACCCAAGAAAATATGCATCAGATCACAGAGGCAAAGCCAAAATTGTATAATGGAAATAAATTGAGCCCCTCTTTTACCTTTCCCACTATCCCGAAGTTTGATATGTGAGTATGCTGTTGGTGAAGGAGACCGACCCGGGCAGCCTCGCCCTGCATCTCGAGCCATGGGCCTGCCCTCCGATCTACCCAGATGAACTCCTCCCCCCGCAGGTCGTACACTATCTCAGGCCCCTCCTCATAGCCCTCCTCAGGAATATGCTCACCTTCGCCCGACATGCTGGGGGAACAAAAGGCAATCACATCTGATCAGGAATAAAGATACACGTGCAACGAATTCTTTTACAAAAAAGAGATCAACAAAAAAATCCTTTACTTCGTTTACAAAAAATAAAAGTCCTTATACCTAAAAAAAAAAGAAAGAAGAAATCAGCATCAAAATAAAAAAAGTCCTTTTACTTTGTTTAAAAAGTCCTTTCAAAAATCAAAACACAAAAAAAATACTTGTTTAAAAGTTCTTTCAAAAAAGAAAAATCAAAACACAAAAAAGAACTTTTTTACTTTGTTTAAACAAAAAAAGAAGAAATAAGAAAACCAAAAAAACCCTTATATTTCAAAACACTCAAAAAAAAACCTTTCTCTTGTACCCATAAAAATCAAGAAACCTGCAAAAAAAATGATAAAATAAAA
Organism: Chloranthus sessilifolius; assembly: GCA_021018995.1. Taxonomy (NCBI): domain Eukaryota; kingdom Viridiplantae; phylum Streptophyta; class Magnoliopsida; order Chloranthales; family Chloranthaceae; genus Chloranthus; species Chloranthus sessilifolius. Next base: position 34,353,222 of record CM037593.1, read on the forward strand.
ATCAATTCCTTAGAAAAAGAACCAAAAAAAATAATAATAACAAACAAAAAACCAAAAAAAGAATAGAAAAAAAAAAGAGAAGAAAAAAAAAAAAAAATCTTTTCCTTAGTTGGTTTTCAAAAAAATGCACAAAGACAAAAAAAAAACACACATTTCCTTGCTTAACTATAGAGGTCAAAAATCATTCTTCTTAAAATTTTTGAAAAAAATAAACCAAAAATCCCTTTTTCCCTAAATCAGTGTTCCAAAAAGAGGCCAAAAATCCGTTGCTTTATTTTGCAAAATAGAAACAAAAAATAATAAACAATATAAAAAAAATCCCTTCCATACACACAAATAAAAAACAAAAAAATATATATACTAGGCACCAATAAATTCATAAAATAGCAAAAATAGAGCATTGATCATAAAAAACCGTCCACACATCATCAATAAACATACATACAATGAAAAAATAATCCATTATTCATCAAAGAATGTAAAATTCTCATCATATTTGCGAGAAAAAGTAAGAAAAATGGATTTTAATGGTTAACTTTTCAGAGAAAATGGGGTCTTTGATCTAACGTGTGCCGACGATCGATCCACACAAGCAAAGCGACGGTGAGGCAGCATGCATAGAGGCAATATAAAGGAACCCTAGGAGGAGTTGATTTTCAGTTTCAAAGATAAAGGAGGGGGGAGAAAGATTCAAAATAAAGCCCCTAGCCCAAACTCGGGCTATTTAAATTCCCCCAGCCAAGCCTGGCGCAACTAATAGTTGCGCCAGGCAAAATTGTGCCCACCTCTTGCTTGGCGCAACTATTAGTTACGCCAGGCTATTTTGAGGCCCCTAGTGGCCTGGCGTAACTAATAGTCGGGCCAGCCACTTAGGCCGGGTCTTGGGCCTGGTAAGGGCCAGATGAGAAGACCAGTCCCCCCACTCCTTTCATCTTGTCGCTCCCGACAGATGCACGCGCTCCCAAGGCAGCATTTCGATCATCCTTCGACTTGCTAAGAAAGCCGCGCTAGAATAAAGGCGGACCGAGATCAATGAGCACCCCGGTCCTATACAGAAAATATAAGGAAAATCCAACAAAGGAAAATCCCCATAGAGAAGCCGAAAGTATTCACGAGAAAATCACATAAAACGATAGCTTCAAAATTCTAAAAAAAATCACATAAAATAATTGTAATAACCCAAAAAATCACGTTAAGCGGTGACCTCGGGATCCGTGCCCAACTAGTCATAGGTTGACTATGTAAGAGTTCACTAGCTGACGTAAGATAGGATGAACGGATGAGATGTAAGAATTTAAGTGAGTGTGTGGAGAGTGAGGTGAATCTGGAGTCACATACACCTATTCTGGTGTATGTGCTCAACGCACAAGCTAGAGGGGAGATAAAAAGGTCTAATAACCCTAAAATCAATATTGAGTTGTTGGAGAGAGTTAAGAAGAGAGAGAGAGAGGAGTAAAGGAGGGTAGTGATCAAGGAGTTATTGCAACTGATTGGAAGGGGGGGGATTGAGCATTTAACGTCGGATTCGACGCAAGGGATCCACTAGAAGCAAAGCTGGAACCATAGCCTTTCCAACCACTTGATTTAATCAATTTGAGATTGATTGAAGGTAAAATTCTTGTAGATTAAATGCATAGATTAAACGGTTTGATTGTAGTTAGAAATAGCTAAAATCATAGGATAATGGCTTAGAAAAGAAAGAAAAATTAGTTGAAAGAAGATTGGAAAGAATGCAAACAAAATGAATCACTAATTGAATAATCGAAATTGAGGTTCGATTGATCAATTTTCGCCAAGAAGTTGAAAAGTCAATATAGCCCGAATTCGATTAATCGAATTGAGTTTCGATTAATCGACTTGAGATTTCGATTAATCGAGTTTGGTGTCGATCAATCGACTGAGAACCTCCAGTGAACTCCAGTGACTTGAGGAAAGTGACTTGGAGAAATCGACTAGTTGAAATGGGTTTTCGATTAATCGATTTCAAATTTTGATTAATCGATTTGAATATTGATTAATCGATTTTGGGGATTCGACTACTCGAATTGAGAATCGAATTGATAGAGCAAGAATTTTCGATTAATCGATGTGGGATTCGATTAATCGAATGGGGACCTCGATTAATCGATTTTGGGAATCGATTAATCGATTTTGAATCTCGATTAATCAATTTTGGGAATCGATTAATTGAATCAGATTTAATTAATCGACTTCAGAGTTCGATTAATCGACTGTGCCAGTTTTTGTTGACTTTTAAGTTTGACTTTAAAATTCTTGGAAGGCCTTAGACCTTCTTTGTTACATCTTTAGTGATGTATTGCATGTGTTATGTTGTACCATAGGTGGTACGTGTGATCAAGGACACAAGGAGCCACGTGGGACCTTGATGCATGATTTAGTGGAGACTTGAGGTAGGGAACACCTTGAACAAGTACTTTAATTTGCAAGAGCATGTATGTAGTGATATAGAATCAAATTGAGATCTGTTTTATTGCTAAAGTGTTTGTGAAAAGTGTGTGTGAGTGACATCAATAAGAGCACCTAATAATGAGCCATCCCCAGGGGATGAGGAAGTAAAGTCATAAGGGCATCAGTTGTGATGCAAGTAAATAGATACATCCCAGGGATGTATCTAAGATTGAATAATGTCTTATAAGGCCTAACTGATATAAGATACCACACTTACACGGTGAATAACTATATGTAAAGCACCCGATATTTTTGTTATTTGAGGTTTGATAGGATACCCCACCGACATGGAGGGATACCCACGACTAACGCGACAGGATATCCGTGACCGATACGGCGATAAAATCGTAAGCCAGTGTGGAGGCTTATCCGTACACAGTAGGCACACCCCAGGGGTGTTGATTTGAGATAAGTTGAAACCCCGCCACCGATCCCCAGGGGAAAAGGGCTTGGGTACTTTTGGTATTTCCAGGGAATACGTTTGAAACTGTCTATATAGATGACTATGATGGGTATCTCATCGGGGCTCGATGCTATATTGCTCGGGAATTATTTAAGTTGAAAGATTAAGTTTTGCTTTAAGCCTACTCAGTGTCATTCATGATTAATTAAAAGACATGTGTAAACTACCAGAAAAATGTGATTCCTTTTCAACTATTTTCTCAGTAACTGCATAGACACATCATGCGTAAGCATATCATGGAATATATGTGAGTTTTAATTTATATGTTCACTGTGTTTTCTTCCCTATTGAGCTATGATGTAGCTCACTCCTTTAGACTATACGTCGCAGGTTCACTATTAGTAGCTGCTGAGGCTTCAGGGGACGTTGACCCTGGTGAGTCGGACCTTGCGCCTGGTGACGAATTGGAGCCACCTCCTGAGGACTTCTCCTACAGGACTCCGTTGTGCAGCTTTGAAAGTTTTGTGAGCTTATTGTTACGGCTTGGTATGTCAAGCCTAGTTTTGTAAACAATGTGATTAAATGTTAGGATTATTCTTTTGGGGCGAACCATCCTTGATGATCAGCGATTATCGATGGTTCGGGCCGGTTCTCCATTCATGCAGAGGCATGAACGTAGAACTGTCTTTTGAGTAATATTTAAATGGTGATTTATTTCGCAGTCCTAATTATTGATTCTTTCCATTAGTGTTGCTTGATATACCAGTGTTCCGTGCGTAGTCAAGGGGCACGGTCAAGATGATCGTGCTGATGGCACTGGTTTCGGGTTGCCAAAACCCATGCTGATGGCAAGGGTTTTGGGTTGAACCAATGCGGTTCAACCCAATGAGTGGTGAGCGGCTATGACCATTGGGATCGATTACATTATCGACCCAACTCTATTCATAGACCCTAATGTTCAAGGCGAGACCAATTGGGCTCGTAAGTACCTTGAAAATGTCGGACTCGGCAATCTTTTGAAACCGACCCGTGGGTCCTATTACCCTCGGTTGGTTCGACTATTTTATCAGGGCCTTACCGATGGCCCTACTGACGACGTGGTCTTGACCAAGATTGAGGGTCGAGACTACACCATTACAGGTCGCCACATCCATGAAGCACTTGAGTGCTATTTGGATTTTGTACCTGAGACCACCCTATTTCCATCGTTCCCAGAGGAGGTGGATGTCGAGGAGATCATCCGTGACATGACCAAGGGGAAGAGGGGTTCGGGAACCTCAATCCGGAGGGTAGACTTGCCTCCGTATATGTGGATGCTCGACTCCATCATCAAATGCAATATGTACCCAATGCGCCATGACACACCGCTGGGTTGAGTGAAGCAGCACTATTCGCGTGGTTCGATGCCACCATGATCATCCTCGAGGGGATGAGGTACATGAAGGGCAAGTTGATGAAGGGCAACCTAAGGCTCAAAGAAAAAATGCCCTATGCTCGGCTCATCTCGAGCATATTGGAGAGCTATTCCTCCGCCCCGGCGTACTTGATATCGCCCCACGAGGTGCGGGCGACGGACAAGATTAAACAGTTTTCACACTCCTCGTGGAACCAGAGTTACAACCTTCTGAAGAAGGCATTACCAGCAGCGGGCGCAGCTGTAGCACCACCCCCACCACCACGGCTAGACCCACCTGCCGACGGAGCACCACCAGAGGGGGAGGCCCCACCAGTGATACCACCTGCTGCGAGCCAACCTACTACTCCACCTACTACCACAGCAGCTACACCCCCATCCCGACCATCTCTAGCGACACCGACGTACTCCCGTTGCCGACCCGCGACTCCTTCCGACGCTACTATCGACGACGTGTTGGCTCGTATGGAGGCCAACAACGTACGCATGAACCGCCGGATGGATTTCCTCATGTACCACACCATGAGGCACATCTATCCTCATGATTACTAGGGCCGTTTGGCTGAGGAGGCGGTGTGGACTGCCGGACATACTGCCTTCCACACCAGTACCGCATTCTGCCCACGTGCCGCCGACGCCAGTACTTTCGCTTCTACACCACTTCCGTCGACTACACAGAAGCCACAGCCACCACCGTCGACTACAACCAGCCATCCACCCCTAGAGGAGACCGCACAGCCACCGCAGCCGCCATTACCTCCGACCACCCAGCCTGCTCCAGCACCGGACCAGCCTGGCGAGGGGATGGCATGAGTCTTCCACTGCCATACTTGGCATTGTATTTTGGTTGTATGGCAAAAAAAAAAAATTGGTTGTACTGTGGATCATATTAATATACAAATTTTGTAAATTTTCTGTTAATTAATACAATGTCTTTGTAAATTTTCTAGTGCAATTCTCTTTTTATGCGATGTCTTTGTCTGTGATATGTTGAGTTACTCAACTGGCCCGCCTCACCCCCAGTGTGGGGAACGAACAACGCACTTTTGGGTTATTTTCGAGGGCGAAAATTCCCAAGGTGGGGAGGATGTAATATTCTAAAAAATCACGTTAAGCAGTGACCTCGGGATCCGTGCCCAACTACTCATAGGTTGACTATGTAGGAGTTCACTAGCAGACGTAAGATAGGATGAACGGATGAGATGTAAGAATTTAAGTGAGTGTGTGGAGAGTGAAGTGAATCTGGAGTCACATACACCTATTCTGGTGTATGTGCTCAACGCACAAGCTAGAGGGGAGATAAAAGGGTCTAATAACCCTAAAATCAATGTTGAGTTGTTGGAGAGAGTTAAGAAGAGAGAGAAAGAGGAGTAAAGCAGGGTAGTGATCAAGGAGTTATTGCAACTGATTGGAAGGGGGGGATTGAGCATTTAACGCCAGATTTGACGCAAGGGATCCGCTAGAAGCAAAGCTGGAACCATAGCCTTTCCAACCACTTGATTTAATCAATTTGAGATTGATTGAAGGTAAAATTCTTGTAGATTAAATACATAGATTAAACGGTTTGATTGTAGTTAGAAATAGCTAAAATCATAGGATAATGGCTTAGAAAAGAAAGAAAAATTAGTTGAAAGAAGATTGGGAAGAACAGTCCAAAAGGGGGCTGAATCTGACCAATTTGATTAATCGAAATTGAGGTTCGATTGATCGATTTTCGCCAAGAAGTTGAAAAGTCAATATAGCCCGAATTTGATTAATCGACTTGAGATTTCGATTAATCGAGTTTGGTGTCGATCAATCGACTGAGAACCTCCAGTGGACTCCAGTGACTGGAGGAAAGTGACCTGGGGAAATCGACTAGTCGAAATGGGTTTTCGATTAATCGATTTCAAATTTTGATTAATCGATTTGAATATCGATTAATCGATTTTGGGGATTCGACTACTCGAATTGAGAATCGAATTGATAGAGCAAGAATTTTTTATTAATCGATGTGGGATTCGATTAATCGAATGGGGACCTCGATTAATTGATTTTGGGAATCGATTAATCAATTTTGAATCTCGATTAATCGATTTTGGGAATCGATTAATCGAATCAGATTCGATTAATCGACTTCAGAGTTCGATTAATCGACTGTGCCAATTTTTGTTGACTTTCGAGTTTGACTTTAAGATTCTTGGAGGGCCTTGGACCTTTTTTGTTATATCTTTAGTGATGTATTGCATGTGTTATGTTGTACCATAGGTGGTACATGTGATCAAGGACACAAGGAGCCACGTGGGACCTTGATGCGTGATTTAGCAGAGACTTGAGGTAGGGAACACCTTGAACATGTACTTTAATTTGCAAGAGCATGTATGTAGTGATATAGAATCAAATTGAGATCTGTTTTATTGCTAAAGTGTTTGTGAAAAGTGTGTGTGAGTGACATCAATAAGAGCACCTAATAATGAGCCATCCCCAGGGGATGAGGAAGTAAAGTCATAAGGGCATCAGTTGTGATGCAAGTAAATAGATACATCCCAGGGATGTATCTAAGATTGAATAATGTCTGATAAGGCCTAACTGATATAAAATACCACACTTACATGGTGAATAACTATATATAAAGCACTCAATATTTTTATTATTTGAGGTTTGATAAGATACCTCACCGACGTGGCGGGATACCCACGACTGTCGCGGCAGGATATCCGTGACCGATACGGCGGTGGCAGAAGCCGATGCGGAGGCTTATCCGTCATACGATAAGCACATATTGATTTGAGATAAGTTGAAACCCCGCCACCGATCCCCAGGGGAAAAGGGCTTGGATACTTTTGGTATTCCCAGGGAATACGTTTGAAACTGTCTATATAGATGACGATGATGGGTATCTCATAGGGGCTCGATGCTATATTGCTCGGGGATTATTTAAGTTGAAAGGTTAAGTTTTGCTTTAGGCCTACTCAGTGTCATTCATGATTAATTAAAAGACATGTGTAAACTACCAGAAAAATGTGATTCTTTTTCAACTGTTTTCTCAGTAACTGCATAGACACATCATGCATAAGCATATCATGGAATATATGTGAGTTTTAATTTATATGTTCACTGTGTTTTGTTCCCTATTGAGCTATGATGTAGCTCACTCCTTTAGACTATACGCCGCAGGTTCACTATTAGCAACTGTTGAGGCTTCAGGGGACGTTGACCCTAGTGAGTCGAACCTTGCGCCTGGTGACGAATTGGAGCCACCTCCTGAGGACTTCTCCTGGAGGACTCCGTTGTGCAGCTTTGAAAGTTTTGTGAGCTTATTGTTATGGCTTGGTATGTCAAGCCTAGTTTTGTGAACAATGTGATTAAATGTTAAGATTATTCTTTTGGGGCGAACCATCCTTGATGATCAACGATTATCGATGGTTCGGGCCGGTTCTCCATTCATGCAGAGGCATGAAGGTAGAACTGTCTTTTGAGTAATATTTAAATGGTGATTTATTTCGCAGTCCTAATTATTGATTCTTTCCATTAGTGTTGCTTGATATACCAGTGTTTTGTGCGTAGTCAAGGGGCACGGTCAAGATGATCGTGCTGATGGCACGGGTTGTGGGGTGCCGAAATCCGAGCTGTCACAATAATAGCTTCAAAATTCTAAAAAGTCACATAAAATGATAGCTTAAAAAATCTAAAAAATCACATATAATGATAGCTTCAAAACTCCAAAAATAGTTGAACAATTTAAAAAAGAAAAATCACATAAAAATGATAGAAAAATAAAAAACAGATTGGTACTCCCCACAGAAACGCACAAGCATAAAGCGGTAAAATGTCAATATTTTATCTGCAATGCAGCTGTACCATATTAAAGTCTGGAGTCGAAGGCTCACCTCGGATCTCTGGATCTCGCTTTAAGGTAGGAGCAATGGTGTCGATCTCAGTCAAACAGTCAATGTTTCGATCAAGTCAACTCCACTACTAAATCGTTGCGATGAGTGCTCTATTTTGGACTCATATGAACTTTAGTGTCTTAAGCTTCAGATTCTCCGTTGGAAAAGGTCAATCGTTGGTTGAGACTAACTTGTTGACAATGAGATTACGTGTTAATCAAACTATGTGCAACCATGCATTCAGAAGGGATCATCTCCCTTTTTATTTTTTATAGGCTTAAAACCTGTATGGCCAGTGGTATCCCTGTAAAGTGTATGTCATACGTCTGGGTATCCATATGATGGTCGTTTGTCCCTGTAAATTGTACTCGGGTGGGTCCGAGTGGGGGCTTCCATTGCTTTTGTTGTTGCTTATTGCCCCCGATGGGTGCATGATTATGCATAGTTAATTGATGTTTATGATCATTATCAGCAGAGACCAGGATTGGATGCCCCTTCATGGAGATACCCCAATATTTGGTTGGATCTATTCAAGGTAATCAAAGCTGGATGCTATAGGCCATGTTAATCTAAGGCATGCTTTCGAAAATGGCATGCACTCCCAAAAAGCGTTGTGACCTCTATTCACTTCGCTTAGGTAGTCATGCTAAATAAACTTTTGGGATCGATGGGTTCGCCCAAAGACCTCGAACCTTGCTTTCAGCAGGGGCACCTGCGAATAGTCCGATGGGGCCGTCAAGTACCTCGTAGGATTAGACGCAAACTATGGAGCCTTATGTATCTTTTCTTTATAACTATCTTTGAATGTGGGTCGATCACCCCTCTTACTTATGAAGCTATTATATTCAGAATGAATCTCGAACATCAATCACCTTCAAATCATCTTAAGAAGCAGACATTTTTTCTGACTAACGGGCTTTTGCAACTCAAGAAGCAAATGTTTTTCCCAGCTATTGGGCTTTTGCAACTCATTCCACCTCGATTATGCCCAGTAATGTCGCTAAGTGCTTGGGAACTGATTACCTCGAGAAGCGAACGTTTAGCCTGGCATCCCAGGGCTTTCATTTTCTCATCGTGTTACTCACCTGATGTTTGAAGTTCATTCTGAATACAGTAGATGCGTCAGTAATGCCTTGGGCCTCTTTGGATGTCTCTTTTCTTTGGTATACGATCATTAGTGATCGGACACCAAAGAGGGGCATCTGTAGACGCCCAAATTTGACCCAAGGCTCGATAGAAACACCTTTCGAGAGAGGCACACTTCTGGGCTTTTGATGGCATGTATGGAACCCTTTGGAACCACCTTAGAACCCTTAGGAATCACCCCAAACCCTTAGAAATCACCCTAGATCCCTTAGGAACCTACCTCGAACCTTTAGAAACCAATCCCAATCCCTTAGAACACATTTCGAACCCTAAACTGAATCTTATCAAGCTATAGATGAGGAGGGGTCCATTGGAACTAGATATGACCATTTACTATGAACAAATCTCATACCATTGAAAAGTAGAGGGCGTCATCTTTCCAACGGTCCAAGAATCGCCCCAATCGGAGTTGTACATCAAAAGATACGACAGTCCGAACTCGGAAGATAAAAGAGTAAAATCAGGTGGGCCCCCCTAGGGATTTAGCGCAACTAATAGTTGCGCCAGGCTATTTTTCCCCAGAAATGGCTTGGCGCAACTAATAGTTGCACCAGTGATAATTTTGTCTGGCGCAACTATTAGTTGCACCAGGCCATTTCTCCTAGGATTTAAGCCTGACGCAACTAATAGTTACGCCAGTATTAATTGTGGACCTCACCCTCGCGAACCAACTTTCAGGCACTGTTTAAAATTGTTTTACTGTACATTTTCCTGGAGCAATTATTAGTTGCACCAGGCATATGAACAGTAACTCTAGAATTTTGTCCCAAAAATTGTGATTGGGGTTTGACTTATTGACCACCTCGACCTTTGGGGTGTATTTTGCTAGTTCTGTTGCACTCATTTGCACCCTATTTGTAATCCTTTAAGTGGCTTAAGGCCTCACCCCATCATCCACCATTGGAGGACCCTTCCACACATCTCAAGGCTCTAAAAACCCTAGGAATCCTTAGATATGAGATTACCTAATTGTTAAACTCATTTAGCTCTTAAGTGGTCTCCTAATCCACCCATTTCCTATAAATAGAGCCTCCCACCCCTTAGTTTAAGGGTTGAGAAATTTAAAGAGAAAGAGCTCAAAGTGAGAAGTTCTTCCTCCCTTTTGTGCACTATTTTCACTCAAATTCTAGAATCTCCCAACCTCATTTTAAGTTTCTTCTTACATCCAAAACCCTTAGCCTAGGTGTGTGTGATCCCCTAGCCTCCCTCACCTACCTCTTAGATTCAAGTCTTAGGAGTTAGAACTCCATTTTCCACCATACAAGGCCTTCAAAAGCTCATCAAAGCAAGCCACGCAAGGCTCTCCTATGGTGCTACAAGGGCCCGAGGGCTCCGGCTCTCCCCTTTCTTCTCTTATCTCTTTCTAGCTCCCTCCATCCTCCCATTTGTGTCGTTACGCCGTCGATTTTTCGGTAGGAACGGAGGGGCACAAATAGGATTCTAAGCCCTTTTGAGCAAGAGGAAGTTATTTTATTTTCTTTTACTTTAGTTTTACATTGGCCATTAGTAGAGACCGCGTTAAGCGAGCTGATCGGGTGCCTAACACCTTCCTGATCGATAACCGAAACCCCTACCCAAGAGCCTTTGGTGTGGACCGGATTCAGAGTCATATTTGTGGCACTTCGGTGCTTATAAAAATGATATAGGTATCCCGGGTCACCAAAAGCTCCGGATGGCGACTCTATATTTTTTGCAAGCGAGTGCATCGCCGCGACGGGACCATCACGGAACCCACGGCTGCACACCTGGGTACCCTCCGTAAGCTCCCTTGGGCAAATCGGGTGGCTAAAATTGAGAGAGACTGAATTTGAATTATAAAGTAGTATTTTTTATGAAAGATTGATGATTGGTATTTAAGGGTTAAAATTTTTAGGGTGAAAAAATAATTAAGAACTGAAATTATAAAACAAATTTTGGAATTTAGAATTATGAGAAATTAAGACTAAAGCTAAAATTTACGAACCAAAATTAGGATCGAAATTAGGAAAATTTGGACCGTGAGATTAAGGACTAATTCTAGAACCTAAGAATTAGGGCCTAAAAATTAAAATAATGGTTCTAGAACCTAAGGACTAGAATCAGAAAATTAGAAATTTAGATTAAAACCTAAGATCTAAAATTTAAGAACTAGAGGGCTAGAACCTAAATCTAGAACTAGAATATAAAAAAAGGGAACTGGTTCTAGAACCTAAGAGCTAGAACCAGAAAATTAAGGACTAAGGAATTACCTGAAGAATCGTCTAATTCGTGCAGAGGGAAATTGTATAGAGGGAAATGGTGTAGAGGGAAATTGTGTAGGGGGAATTGTGTAGAGGAAAATTGTGTATATGGATGGCTAGGGGGGTAAAGGTCTTATTTATAGGCTTTTATCATAAATCTTATTTTCTAAAATAATATAATAAAGATCCTAATCCTAATTCAACTAGGAGTTTTGAAAAACGTCACTTTTTGTACAGCGATCGAAAACTGACCATAACTTCTTTGATACTTGTCAGAATTGTGCATTTTTTAGCTTGTTGGAATGCTACTTTGATAAGCTTTCCAATGTGACTAATTTTGCCTCAATACAACTTTATTTGATACCTCAAAATAAGCCAAATATAAAAGTAATGGGATTGACAATTGAGAAAAGGTTGGGGAGACCTAGTTGGCTCTAGACTAAGGATTTGGGTAGGGATTTCCTAAGGGCTGAATTCTAAAACTTAAGAATTAAGAATTAGAATCTAAAGATTAGAACTATAAGAAATTAAAAATTAAAACTAAAGGCTAAAAAAATCTAAGGACTAAAATCGGAGTCAAAATCAGAAAAATCAGACCGTAGAAGTAAGGAATGGTCCCAGAAAACTGAGAACTGAAACCAGAGATTAATATTAGGACTAAAAATTAAGGTATCGGGATAAAAACTTAGTTTTAAGACTGAAAATTAGATAATAGAATTAAAGACTGATTTTATAAACTAAGAACCATAACCAGAGATTAAAGTACGGATTAAAAAAGAGGTATTACAGTCTAAGACTGAAAATCGAAACTAATAATTAAAACCTAAGTTTTAAATCTAAGAAATAAAGACTAGGACTAGAGATTAGGAACTAAAACCTAGGACTAGAAATCAGAGCCTAAGATCTAAAACCAAAAATTAAAACTAGAAAGTAAATTATACCTACGGCCTAGGCTGCAGAGAGAAATCTCGAAATCCTAAGCTTTGAGACGAAGAACTTGAAACTCGAATCTCAAAGTTGTGGGGGCCAAGGTTTAGGTCGTAATGGAGAGGTCTTTTTATAGGTATTTTACTAATTACGCATCCTGTGGGATGCGCTTAATTTTCAATTACATACCTTGTTTCAGGCATTTAATCAAATTGCGTGTCGATTTCCCAGTGCTTAATCCCTTTGAGTCGGTCACCGACTCAATGAGTGATCGGGTGACTTGCTCAGCGAGTTTCCTAGTTCTAACCATGTTAGAACTAATTGAGTGCTTGGTTTAGGGTGCGTAATCTGATTAAGTGCCTCTTTCAAAGCGTTTAATCGAGGAAGCGTGGGGGTCAAGGACTGTAAGACTAGGTCGGGCGTAGGCCAATTGCGTGCTGGTGGTGGGGTGCTCAATCTGATCGCACATCTCGTGTGAAGTGCGTGATTGAGTCTCGAAGTGGTCTGGGAAAAGAAGTCTGGTCTAGAACTGATTGCACGTTTGTGGTTTGGCGTGTAATTGAATTACGCGTGTGGTTTTAGACGCGCAATTTGGGGTTGTACAGGTCCGGGTTGGGTCTGAAATGCCAGACTATTATTTCAGCCTACATTTTGACTATATACTATTATTTTAGTATATATTCTCCCTACGTCGATATCTGAGCCACAGAGCTATTATTTCAGCCTGTGTTCAGCCATGTACTATTGTTTCAGTATATGGTCCCAATTGGGGTTATGGGATCTAAAATGCTAAACTATTGTTTGAGTCTACATTTCGACTATATACTATTATTTTAGTATATAGTCTCCCTACGTTGGGATCTAAGCCACAAAGCTATTATTTCAGCCTGTGTTCAGTCATATACTATTATTTCAGTATATGGTCCCAATTAGGGTTATATGGTCCGAGCCACAGAGCTATTATTTCAGCCTATATTTAGCCATATACTATTGTTTCAGCGTATGGTCCCAATTGGGATTATAAAATTTCCAGAGACGATAAGTCCTTTTTGAAAAGTCACGGGCAAGGTCAAAGGTTGATCGAACAGATTTATATATTTCGAGAGGGCAAAATGGGGGTGTCTACAGCCCTGTCCAACGCGTGTAATTGGATTGTGCACCCTGTCTGAGGCGCTTAATCAAGTTTGAGTCAGTCGCGGATTCAGTGAGTGACCAACTGACTGGCTCAGCCAGGTATCCTGGTTCCAACTCCCTTAGAACTAATTGCGCATTCAATTCGGAATGTGCAATCCAATTAAGCACCTGCTCGAGTGCGCTTGATTGGGGATTTTGGGCGGTCTAAAGATTTGGAGACCAGGTCCAACTGGGGACCAATTGCGCACTGGTGGTAGAGCGTGCAATCAATTGCACGCCCTGTGTGAGGTGCATAATTGGATCTCAAGGCAGTCTGTGGGAGGAGAAGGTCTGGTCCAAGCGGGACCCATTGCGCGCCAATGGTTGGGCGTGCAATCGAATTGCGCGAGATATGTAGGGCGCGTAATCAGGTTCAAAGGAGGTCCACAGGAAGAACGAACCTGGTCCAAGTAATTGCGCGCATTTATCCATATGTGCAATCGAATTGTGCGCCTCTGTGAGGGTGTCAAATTCGAGGTCTTCCCGGGTCGAATCTGGTCTGAGCCACAGAGCTATTATTTCAGCCTGGATCTCAACCATATACTATTATTTCAGTATATGGTCCCCATATTTAGGGTTTTAAGGTCTTCGGAGAAGGTCAGTTATTCTCTGGAGATAGTAGGAAAGGTCAAAGATTGACCAAATAGGTTTTTATACTCCGAGAGGGCAAAATTGGAGTGTCTATAGATGCCCATCTTCAACTCATTCTTGTGGAATAAGAATGCGTCGAAGAAGTAGACGCCCTTCCGAGGTGCCTTCTCGTTTATTTTGGAAATCACAAATGTGAACTGGGGTAATGTGGTAGCAGGGGGAGTCATACGAACGTCCCGTGACAAGGTCAAGTGACCAGATAATATGATGTGATATGGTGGCGAAGGCTTTCGCAAGTCAAGTCAAATCGAGCGCGTCATTGCTCACACCAATGGCGCGTTACGTGTCCCTTTTCCAATAGAAATTCGTGATTTCTCAAAGTTGAGCATACTTAGTATTCGATTTCCCGAGAAAGGAATGGATTGGAGTGATAAGAGATAGAGTTTTGATAGATAGGAGGTTTATTTATTTATTTTTATTTTTAAGTTTTAGATTTCTTAACTTAAGATCGATTCGGTGGTAAAATGGTAAAAACCATGGCTTCCGAGAAGTCGCTGAACAGATCCACCAGAATGAAATTTATAGACCCGACCATTTATGGGATTGTCAAGACGGCGCCTGGTATGTCGGATACTCCGTCTAATCTTCTCACGAATACTGATGATTGTCTCTTATGAGAGGACTACAGTGATTTAGGGATTGGGAGAGTCGGGTTTTAAAAATATTTGACTTAATATTAGCTAATTATATTTTACAAGGAATATTGAGTAGAAATGAGGGGGTGATACTTACCTGATTTATTGCATGATGGGATGTTCAGATCGCCTGATGGGATGCTCGTGATAGGACTTGATATTTATTGGGTACGTTGGGACGTCGGAGAAATTCCTCTCTTCTTCCAGTTTCTATAGTGGCAGGGGCTGATGATTGTTAGTGTGGTGGGCCATATTGATTGCTGCGATGGGACTTTTGAGGGGTTCGGCTTGTTGCTTTTTGCGATGGGACATTGGTTGAACTTCTCTTCTGGTTGTGTGCCGTGGTGGGTTGCGACGGGAGTTGGTGGTTATGCGAAGGGGTATTTTGGTTTGATGACTCCTTGGCTGTTTTGACGTCGTGATGGGATAATGATGGTGTATTTCTTTCTTTGGTAGATCTTGGTTATGCGATGGGTTGGAGTCAGTTTGAATGGTGTCTTAAGATCACAACGAGACTTGCCTTTGGCCTTGGTGGTGTAGCGAGGCTTTAGCATCGCGATTGGACATGAGGTCGTGGCTGATCTATGCCAATGAACTTAAGTGCTGAGATAGCATTGGGTATATGTATGTTCTATCACGATAAGACATGTTGTTGTGAGGAACTATGATCAGATATCAACGGCTCTCTCTCTAGTCAGTGTGTGAGGTTACGCGATGGGACAAGGGAGAGTGATTTTGATCGTGATGGGACGAATATCACAGAATGATTTATCTTATGGCTTCTTTGTCATCGTTCGGGTGTCGTTGTCATTATTTTTTGGTTTTGTGTTGCAATGAGACTTTTATTGTTCATTATTTTGTTATATTTTTCTTTGATTTGATTGTGATAGGGCATCGGGAGGTGTGTTATAGCTATGGGACTGTGAGCAATAATGTTGTTTTTCTTTTTATCGGATTATTTACCGCAGTGGAGCGAGTGGTGAGTGTTGGGGAGTGATTTGGTCACGATGGGACTATGGGGGATGATTTCTCCTTCTAGTATAATCCTCGGGGCAGAAGTAATTGCATGGTGGATTGTGTTATAGTTTCTCGTGTTTCATTGTGGTGGGGATAGGACATTTCAATTTTATACATGTTTTTTTTATTTAAGGTTTCGTTGAGGGTGCATGTTTGTTTCGTTCGAAGTACGTGTCATATTTGAGGAGTGTGTTATGGCTGGCGAATTGCGCGCTCTAGTCTAGGCGCTTAAATCAATTATGCGCGTGGGAGGGTGAGCGCGTTTGAAGGATCGGCGTGTCGAATGCGCGCATATACAGTGGCGTACAATCCAATTATGTGCGAGGTGAAGTGCGGGCAATCAAAGCGTTAGCGGGTTCATAAGGCAAAGGTGTTCGAGCGACTCTTTGGATCCCACGCAATGGTGTGAGCGTGCGATGTATATTGCACGAGGGGTCCTCAACGCGTTTTCGGTATATCGCTTGTTCGTGCCGGCAGAAAGTGAGTTGCACGCGTTATGTGTGGCGCTTAATCTGGAGTGCACGCGGTTGTGCCAACACTGAAATGGATTGCGCACTGTGTTTCTGGCGCTTAATTAGACGAGCGCCAATATATATCCGAGCTTCCTTCATGTTTCTTCATTCTCTCTCTTTATCTGAGTGAGCCCGCATTTAGAATGTCTACATTTTTATGTCTTGGCGATATTGTGTGATCTGACTGTCCGATTTCATTGTAGTTTCTTCTGATATTCGTTGTTTTCACGTGTTCTACATCCCAAAGTGGCTTCTAATGGAGGTGTAGATATGGCTTAGGAGGTGTTGGGATTGAGGTGCAACATACATCCATTATTATTGTTAGGAAGTGAACACGGTGGGAGGGAAGTATTACAAATGAATGGAAAGGGTGTTACCCAGCCAATCCTCCCCACTTTTTTATTGCTTCTAATTGGGCGTTCCATGCATCGTGTTTTGGGTTTGTGTCCATTTTGGGTTCCGTGTTTGTTTTAAGTTGTATGTTCAGGTTCTAGGTCTTCGTTTTGGGTTGTATGTTCAGGAGGTATGCCTCCAGTGATACCTATAAAATTTGTCATAAATAAAGCGGTGTTTTGTTTATTGTGTTCGCTTTATTTACGTTTGTTCATATTTATTGTTGTATGTTTCTAATTTGCCTTGTCTTGGATGTTTTTAGTCCCATGGTAGAAAAGTAAGGAACAAGCTGAAAATAAAAAAAATGCCCCAGTTTGGGGTGTCGATCTTGTGACCTGAGTATTGCTACCAAAGTGCTAGCGCTTAAAAAAATTACCCTAGTGTCTAGTGATGGTAGGGACTTATATCGGCCTTACAGATGTCTTAGAGTGTATTTATAATGGTCCCATGTTGGGAAGTAGTTTGATTATTTCGGTCACGTGCCATGCTCGATTTTGTAAGTGCTGAACGATTATCATGTATCGTAGCTTTTTAGCGAGATTGAGGTGAAAGGTAGGTAATGGGTGATTGCATCGCTTATCATTTGAAAGTTTTCGGTTTTATTCTCAAAAAGATTTTAAAAATTATTTGACTCATTGTCTGAAAAAATTAAGGGTGAAGAGGAGGTAAGGTTTATTGATCTCGAGGTAGCATCTTATTAAACCAAATTTTGAAATAGTAGTCAACTACTTTCTTCTCGGGTGGGTAATCCGGTGCCATAATTTAGCTCTCTGTCATGATCCAGTACCATCAAATCATCAAATTCTATGATTAGCAAGAGTTTTGTCCTCCTCCCGCCACCGTACGATGACATCTAGTAGTGTAAAGATGTCAAGCATGCCCTCGTAGTTTTGCTTATGCTTCACTGGATTCATTGACTTACTCATTCGTCGCATGCTCTCACTCAGTTGTGCTTCTTTTTGAAGTCTGTATATTTTTTTGAAACAACTTGCCAATGCAAGAATTGTGAGGTTTGATGGAACCTTATATTTTCATTTTTTCTGCTTTAACATCGACTTCAATGGTTGAAGAGGGTGCATGAGAATCCAGAAGTTTTTACATTTCAAAAAGAGTTTTATGATCCACTAGTCTTTTCGATCAATTCGCCTAAATAGAAAAGTGGTCAATGAGTAAGATGATTCTCAAAATATTTGTCGAAAATAATGACCTACGATTGGCAAATGCCTTGCAATGACTATAAAGATGATAAGTATATAAGTATGCCTGTTTAGGCTACGAGATATGATGATCGAGTTAGGGGTAGCATTCTAGGGTTTAGGAAGTTCTTCCCCTCTTGCTATTTCCTGGGCATGTTGCTGAGATAATATAAGTATTTCTCACGTGAGCTTTGATTTCCTCCTGGCGAGGCGATTGTGTAGGCACTGTTTCTTAGCACTAGCTCCTCGACTTCGAGTTCTCAGTCGGGCAAGAGTTATAAGTCAGAGATGATGTTAGGCAGATAATATATGTATACGTATATTTTTTTGTTTTATATTTTTTTTGTATTATTATTATTATTATTGTGTTATGGTACAACATTAGTTCCTTAAGCAGGGACTGATTCAGAAGGTCGGATGGATGGAGTGACAGTCAAATAATCCGTTTCGAGGTCCTCGATCCCTCACGATCTGATTGATCTGGGATGAGAGAGATGCTATATTTAGGTTTGTGTTTTGGATGATATGAAATTTGTCAAAATAGGTGTGGTGCCATTTGATTTATTCTTTTGATAAATCTTTTTATGGTTGGAGCCTCCTTATCAAGAGGGATCTTCTTTAATTTTTTGATAGGGTGAGGCACCTCATAGAGTTAGAACTTACAGTTGTTAGGGTGTTTTTCGAGTTGTCGGGAAGTTATTTGCCAGTGAAGTTGGAGTGGAATCCATTGGTGTTGTAAAGCTAATGGTAAGATAAGGCAGAGGTAGATTAGGAGGAGGAGACGCGAGGGCCTAGGCCAAGGTTGACCTTTTCTCCATGTGGGGCAGTTCAGTTTTGTTTGATTATGCTTGTTTTGTTTGATTCACACTTTAGATTTATTGTGAGGTTGTTTTAAAGTTTTATTTGTGATTTTTGGAGGAGGTTTAGTGTCGAGAGTTTGGTATAGTAGTTTTGTTGGTTGGGGTTCCGTAGGAGTGTTGGTCGTGAGGTCTATAGAGATTTGGATCTGGGGTCAAAAGCGATTTTAGTTGACATTGATTTCCTTTTTTGATGAGATTTGAGGATTAGGTGGCATGTTGATTTGGATGTTAATTGGGGTCATAAGATTTAAGCGTGGTTTAGTTTCGAGAGTGGGAGGAGTGATGGATTTTTGGATTGGTTCATAGATAGGTTCAATGGTTGATATTGATGCTGTAGAGGTAGATTTGATGATTGTTCGAATTTGAATAGTTCCGGTTTGGTGTCAAGTTCGGGTTTAGGTTTGACAGTGGGTTCATGCTCGATAATAGGTTCAAGTTTAAGTTTGATGATAGGTTCATGTTCGATGCTAGGTTTAAGCTTGATGATATGTTTTGGTTTGATGGTAAGTTCAGGTTCGATGCCTGGTTCAGGTTCGATGATGGGTTCAAATTTTATGATAGGCTTAAATTTGGTGACAAGTTTATGTTCGATGGTGGATTTAGATTTGGTGACAATGTCGGGTCAGATGACAGGTTTAGGTTTGATGATAGGCTTAGTTTCGATAACGGGTTCGTGTTTGATGACAGGTTTAAGTTCAATGATGGGTTCAAGTTTAATGATGGGCTCGGTTTTGACGATGGGTTCATGTTCAACGTTAAGTTTGGATTTGTCGATAGTTTGAGGTTTGATGAAAGGTTTGTGTTCGGTGATTGGTTTAGGTTTGACGGTAGGTTCAAGTTCGAGGATCGGTTTGATGATAAGTTTAGGTTCGAGGTTTAGTTTCGTAGTCAGTGGAACGGTAAGTTCGATAGTGGGTTTAATATCTTGTTTCGGAGTTGAGGGGATGATGAGTTCGATGGCGAGTTTTGTAGGGGTTGATTCATGAGTTGGTTCCCAAACTAGCCCAACGAATGATTCTGGGGTGGTGGTTTTGAGGTCTGTTTAGCGACATAGCCAGATTCAAGGTTTCGTTTTAAAGTTGGTGAGGTGACGAGTCCGGTAGTGAGTTTAGGTTTTGAAATGGGTTTTGGTTCGAGAGTTGGTTACGAGGTTGGTGGGGTGAAGTGTTTGTTGTTGGGTTTAAGTTTTAAAGTAGGTGTAGGGATTGATTTAGGGACTGGTTTTGAGATTGGTGTGGCAATGTGTTTGACAATGTGTTCGGTTTTGGGGGCTAGTTTCGGAGTTGGATCGATTAGGGTTTTTTATTAGATCACGGATTCATGTTCAGAGTTTATCTTTGTGATTGGTTTAAGTATGAATGGTGTCATAGTGTATGGATAGATTAATTCAAGAATTGCTTCCGGGATAGGTGACAGAGTTTGTTTAGGGAGTGGTCGTGGAGTTGGTTTGGGTGTCGGCTGAGATAGCGTGGGGAGTGGTATGCTTGTCGGTAGGCTATCGAGTTTAAGGGTAGGTTGAGTCGGTTCGAAGATAAGTGCATTGAGGTTGGCTATTGATCAGTCACATAATTTACCATTTTATCACCCTTAACTTAGTGATGCTAGACCATAGTTTGCTACTAATAAGTTATTGATATGCAGATATTAAGGAAAAGCTATAAAATAGAGTCAAAGTATTAATATTTATCAAAAGTAACTCAAAAAGTAGTAAGAATGCCAATAGATTGAAAGATGAAAGCTCCACCTACTAAAAAGAATGAAAAATTGTTATTTACGATTTTCCTAGAGTGAGAGACAATGAAATCCAAAGAATTATAATTTACGATTCTACAGAAGAAGCTGCTCAAGGAAGAAAAGTATTTATGATTTCCCAAAGAATCGTCTGCCAAGTCTATCAAAGTCAAAAGAAAATTGTAATTTATGATTTTCCACTAAAGAAGAAAGAACAGAGAATCGTTATTAGCGATTCTACAGGAGGCTTAGCTCATTGCTACTGACCATGTATATAGTACACCGCCATGAACCAGAAATAGAAGATCTCTTGAATTAGAAGTTTGGTGAATCACGGATTCGAAGAAATTGATGAAGCAGATTTTGAAGGACTCTATTGCTGAAGTATAAAGAAAGTTCTAGAAGTATATCAATCGCTAAAGCAAAGGAAAGATAAAATTAGGAATTATAGTTATATTAGGAAACTTGTATTTTTAGTATTATTTTATTAGAATTAGATATTTGTAAACCGACTCCTTATGATCTATAAATAAGAGAGCTCGGTATAGGAATAAGCATCGAAGAATTTCAGCATCAATTGACGCCTGAGGTTGAATTTTCTTTCGATCAAAGTAGTGTAAAATAGTTATAATAGATTAGATATCAAAGGTTTCTCAAGAGCAATTGACGACTGCGATTGAGTGCTGAAGATTAGTATAGATATCTGTAATTTCTCAGGAGCAATTGACGACTGCGGCTGAGGGGTGAAGGATATATTTTACTTTACTTTTTAGTTTAGATTTAATTGCTTTATAAACATCTCTAAGTTTTGATTTGAATTGACGACTCATGCTCGAATTTGTAGATTAGTGTAACAGTTTTACTTTTCCATCTTAAGTTTTCTAAGGTTTGATTAACGCTCATATTTCAGGAAGTTGTTGATTAGATTAAATCTGTATTGATAGGATCTTAGACTTGATTGACGACTAATGCTAGGACATTAGAAATATAGTGTAACGGTATTGTTTAAATTTATAAATATCCGATAGGTGAAGATTAAGATTGACGACCTTAATCTGAAGAAGAGAATTAAGATTTATTTTACGTACTTTAGATTAAACAACTATTCTTTTATTCATATTTCTCCAGTAGATTAGATCTTAAAGATAAATAGAAGTTTTTAAAGATAAGGATTTGAATAAAGATAAAACTAAAGAATTAATTAGATAACAAACTTCCTCGTGGGAATGATCATATGCTAGTACTATAATTTCCATTATGCGCTTGCAATAGGTTAAGACTTGAATTTAACATAAAATATATACGCAATAAAAGGCGAGTCAAGTTTTTAGCGTCGTTGCCGAGGAAGGGGAATTTATCTAATTCTTTCAAGTTTTGATCTATTAGTTTTATTCTTTTAGAAACCAATATTTATCTCTCTTTTTATATTTCTTTATATTTTTATTTTTCTTTGATCACTTCTTAATCTTTTTACAGGATTATTAGAGCAGTAAATTAAAAGTTTTCAATTTCTGCCGGCCACGAAATTTAGAAGCTCAGATTTGTCTCTCTCCCTACTTTCTAAAATAAAAAGTTAAAAATATTGAAGATAAAAATAAAAATAATTATTATTCTAACTAAACTATCCTGTTATTAAAACAATGATAGGCAGCAGTCAAAACATGACTAAGACCATGGGAGAATATTATGCATTGACACCTCTTACACTACCCCCATGTATTCAAACCCCTATTACTGGTTATAAGGCTTTCGAAATCACTCCAAATATATTTCAAATACTTCCTATTTTTCACGGACTGATTGAGGAAGACCCCTAATGGCATTTAAATAATTTTATAGAAATGTGCAACATTATTCAAATTAAAGAACTAACGGGAGTAACCGTTCTTTTAAGGCTATTCTCATATCCTCTTAGAGACGAGGCAAAGCAGTGGTTACAGTCTTTACCCCGAAATTCAATTGCTAATTGGGAGGGATTGAAACGCGAATTCCTGGGGAAGTACTTCCCAACGTGCAAAATGAATAGAATTTGACATCTTATTTTAACATTCCATCAATTTTCGGATGAACCTCTTCAGGAGAGTTGGAGTCGCCTCGAGGATCTTCTCTCTATGTGCCCTCATCATGGGGTCGCGAAATGGAAAATAGTGCTCACTTTCTATGAAGGATTAAATAACCAAACTAGGCATAGGATTAATATTGCTTGTGGTGGTATGTTTCGTAATTTAACAGCAGTGGATGCTTGGGAACTCTTTGAAACCCTTGGCA
This sequence comes from Chloranthus sessilifolius, assembly GCA_021018995.1. Lineage (NCBI taxonomy): Eukaryota > Viridiplantae > Streptophyta > Magnoliopsida > Chloranthales > Chloranthaceae > Chloranthus > Chloranthus sessilifolius. The sequence continues at coordinate 34,376,105 of CM037593.1, forward strand.
AGGAACCGGTTCAACACCAAGCATCTGGTGAGATTGATTCGAAGACCGTAATGAATATGCCCCCTAACCAAGAAGGATTATATAAATTAAAGTTAATGATGAAAAATCTTCCAAAGTTAAAGCTTTGGAAAGGAAAAATTTAATCTCTGGTGGGTATAAAATCGCACCCAACATCTAGACAAGATAAAGCTTGTGGTCCTAACCATAGCCCAACTCAAACAACTCCAAAGTGTCCTACCGCTCCTTTTTACCCCACAGAGGCCCAAGACCATACTGACACTGAGGAAGCCCTTATGCAAATAGCCAAAAGCTGGCTACAGCATGGTCGGATTCAAACACAGTTATTCAACAATCTCTCAGAATTCATTACCCGATTAGAAACTCAAGTTGAGCAATTAACCGTTTTGACTAACTCGAGAGGCAAGAACTATTCCTCCTCATGGCCAGTAGACACCCCAAGAGGACATATTATCACGGGAGGCACACCAACTCCCCTTGACCGTTATTGAGCTCCTCATGGACCCGTCGAGCTACCGACTCATTCGTAGCAAAATCTTGTAACATATGTACCAGTATTATTTTTCTTTTCGAGAATCTCATACAACTTGCAAATGTGAAAAATACATCCAATCATATAGATATTTCTCGATACTCATGTTTGAATGTAAGAATTTACGAGTAACCATGCTGAATCATAGAGAATACATGTGACAGCCCGGATTTCGGCACCCTAAAACCCGTGCCATCAGCACGATCATCTTGACCGTGCCCCTTAGCTATGCATGGAACATTGGTATATCAAGCAATGAACTGCACTGAAATAATGAATAAAGCTGTGAAATTAAATTATCATTGAAATATTTCTCAAAAGATAGTTCTACCTTCATACCTCTGCATGAATGGAGAACCGATTCGAAGCATCGATGATCGCTGCTCATCAATAATGGTTCGCCCCAAAAGAATAATCTCATGACTTAATTACATTGTTTAACAAAAATAAGGCTTGACATACCAAGCCGCACAAAACACGCTCACAAAAACTCTCAAAGCTGCACAACGGAGTCCTCTAGAAGAAGTCCTCAGGAGGTGGCTCCAACTTGTCTCCAGGTGTCGGGTCTGACTCACCAGGGTCAGCGTCCCCTGAAGCCTCGGCAGCTGCTAATAGTGGACCAGCGACGTATAGTCTAAAGGGTGAGCTACATCCTAGCTCAATAGGAAACAGAACACAATTGAACATATAAATTACAACTCACATATATTCCATGATATGCCATGTATGATGTGTCTATGCAGTTACTGATGAACAACAGTTGAAAATAATCATATTTTACTGGTAGTTTACTCATGTCTTTTAATTATTCATGAATGACACTGAAAAGGCCTAAAGCAAAACTTAACCTTTCAACTTAAGTAATCCCCGAGCAATATAGCATCGAGCCCCGATGAGATACCCTTCATCATCATCTATATAGACAGTTTTAAATGTATTCCCTGAGAATACCAATAGTACCCAAGCCCCTTTCCCCTGGGGATCGGTGGCGGGGTTTCAACATATCTCAATTCAACACCCCTGGGGTGTGCTTACTGTGTACGGATAATCCTCCGCACTGGCCTACCGTTTCGCCGCCATATCGGTCACGGATATCCTGCCGCGTCAGTCATGGGTATCCCACCACGTCGGTGGGGTATCCTATCAAACCTCAAATAATAAAAATATCAGGTGCTTTACATATAGTTATTCACCGTGTAAGTATACTATCTTATATCAGTTAGGCCTTATCAGACATAATTCAATCTTGGATACATCCCTGGGATGTATCCATTCACTTGCATCACACCTGATGCTCTTATTTCTTAACTTCCTCATCCCCTGGGGATGGCTCATTGTGATTACTCTTTTAGATGTCACACACACACACTTTTCACAGCTCTTAAGAAACAAAAATAGTTTGAATTGAATTCTATATCACTACATACATGCTCTTGCAAAATAAAGTACATGTTCAAGGTGTTCCCTACCTCAAGTCTCTGTTTGATCATGCATCAAGGTCCCTCGTGGCTCCTTGTGCCTAAGCTCACACGTACCACCTATGGTACCACATAACATATAAAATACATCACTAAGGATGTAACAAAGAAGGTCCAAGACCCTCCAAGAATTTTAAAGTCAAACTCAAAAGTCAACAAAAATTGGCACATTCAATTAATCGAACTCCAAAATCGATTAATCGAATCTGATTCAATTAATCGATTTCCAAAATCGATTAATCGAAGTTCAAAATCGATTAATCGAGATTCCCATTTGATTAATCGAATCCCCATTCGATTAATCGAAATTCTCCACTCTATCCATTCGATTCTCAATTCGAGTAATCTAATTCCCAAAATCGATCCCAAATCGATTAATCGAAATTCTAAATCGATTAATCGAAATTCCATTTCGATTAGTCAATTTCTCCAAGTCCTTTTCTTCCCTCCACTGGAGTTCACTGGAGGTTCCCAGTCGATTAATCGATACCAAAATCGATTAATCGAAATTCAAAGTCAATTAATCGAAACTCAATTCGATTAATCGAAATCGAGGTCCTTTGACTTTTCAACTTCTTGGCAAAAATTGATTAATCGAGTCTCACTTTCGATTAATCGAAATGGCCAGATTCAGCCCCCTCTTGGGCTGTTCTTCCCAATCTTCTTTCAACTAATTTTTCCTTCTTTTCTAAGCCATTATCCTATGATTTTAGCTATTTCTATCTACAATTAAACCGTGTAATCTATGCATTTAATCTACAAGAATTTTACCTTCAATCAATCTCAAATTGATTAAATCAAGTGGATTGGAAAGGCTAGGGTTCCAGCTTTGGCTTGGACGGATCCTTCGCGTTGAATCGCCCTTTTTAAATGCTTGAGTCCCCTTCCAATCACCCACAATAACTCCTAGCTCAACTCCCCTTCCTTACTTCCTCTCTCTCTTCTTTACTCTCTCTCAACAACCAAGCAAAAGAGAAACTAGGGCTATTAAACCCTTTTTATTTCTCATTCAACCCGTGTGTTGAGCACATACACCAGAACAGGTGTATGTGACTCCAGATTTTCATCACACTCTCCATATTCACTCGAATTTTCATATCTCATCCGTTCATCGCACCTTATGCTAACTATTGAACTCCTATTTGGTCAAACCTATGACCAATCGAGCATGGATCCCGAGGTCACTGTTTAACATGATTCTTCGGGATATTACATCCTCCCCACCTTGGGAATTTTCGTCCTCAAAAATAACCCAAAGGTGCGTAGGTCTGGGTCCCCCCTCCCCCCACACTCTCAGGTGAGGTGGCCCAGTTGACTCCAGACATAGTAAGGCAATTACAAAGAAATACAAGTATAGAATAGAAAATGCAACGATATTGGAAAATTTACACCAAAATTTTGATTTCTATTAAGTGTCTGAAAATTTTTACAAATTGCCAGATAGGTTGGCATGCAAAACACTCATACATACAAGGAAAACAACTCAAAAAGAAGATGAGAGCACGAGGCTCATGCAGTCCCCTAGTCAGGCTGGTCCGGTGATGGAGCTATGGGGGGCTAAAGTCGGGTTGGTTTTGGTGTGAAGTCGGGCTAGCTGGGTGGTGGGAGGTAGCGGTTCTTGTGTGTGGTGTCTCCATGGAATCGGTGAGAAGTGGAAGTACCAGCGTCGATAGCCGTGATGGTCGGACAAAAGGCGGGACCCTTATGGAAGGCAGTCCGTCCCGCGGTCCACTCCTCCTCCTGAGCTAAATACTGCTGGTAGTCTAACGGGTAGATGTAGCGGATAATATGGAACATAAGGAAGTCCATCCTCCGGTTCATCCGCTCGTTGTTGGCCTCCATACGTGCCAACACCTCCTCAACGGTAGGGCCGGAGTGAGCTGCGCGCCGGCGATAGGATGATGTGGGTGTAGCTGGTGCGGACTGTGCTGACGGTGTAGGTGAAACGGTGGTATGGGAGGGTGCCCCCTCTGCTGAAGGCTTAGTTGGGTGCGCCCCACCCACTCGTGGGTCCTGATGTGGTGGTGGGGGTGGTGGTGGTGCTACTGCCGCTGCTGCTGCAGCTGGAACTGGACCTGAAGCCGATAGGGTCCGCTTCAACAAGTTGTAGCTACGGCTCCATGAAGACTTCGAAAACGTCTTCACTCGGTCCATCGCCGGCACCTTGTGAGGCGATACCGCATACTCGAGAGCGTTGGAGTAACACTCCAACATGCTCAAGATCAACCGAGCATACGACATTTTCTCCTTGGGCCTCAAGTTGCCCTTCATTAGTTTTCCTTTTATATATTTCATCCCCTCTAGGATGAGCATGGTCGCGTCGAACCCCCGGCCACAAAAGGCCACATATAGTGCCTGTTGCACTACCTCAATCCGCTCAGTGTCATGCCGCAACGGGTAAAGGTTACACTTGATTATGGAATCAAGCATCCACATGTAGTGGGGAAGGTCGACCCTCTTGATGGAGGATCCCGACCCCTTTTTCCCGTTTGTCATGCGGGTCATGATCTCCTCAAATCTAACTTCCTCTTCAAAGGGTGGGAAGAGGGTGGTCTCTGGGGTGAAATCAAGGTAACACTCGAGTACCTCGTGTATATGGCGACGGGTAATGGTGTAGTCTCGACCCTCTATCTTGGTCAAGACCACGTTGTCGGTAGGGCCGTCTACGAGCCCTTGGTAAAATAATCTCACTAACCTAGGGTAGTAGGAACCCCGGATTGGTTTGAGAAGGTTGCCGAGACCGGCATTTTGGAGGTAGTTGTGGGCCCATTGGGTCTCGTCCGGTACGTCGGGGTTCGTGAAGAGGGTTGGGTCTATGATATATTCGACCTCAAAGGTCTTGGCTGCCCACCACTCATTGGGTTGTAGCACGTTAGTGGGTGGTGGCGGCATGGGTGTGGATTCGCGTGAAGACTCGCGCGAGGATGCGCTCATCGAACCGGAGGTGGTCTCCAATGCCGACGGTGATGGAGTCCTCACCGGCGATGGGGTAGGTGGTGGTGGTGCGGCGTTCTTACGCCGAACCAGGAGTTTAGAGGTCGCCTTCTTCGAAGACAACCTAGTCTTGGGTGGCATTTTAGGAAAATAAGCTTAAACTAGGGTATTTATAGCTCAAATGGAAAGAAAAAGCACAAATCTAGGGTTTACCGTAGAGTTTTGATCCAAAATAGGTGATCGTGGTCCGAAATCGGTTCGAAATGCCCCAAAACCCTAGCTCGGATGGATGGCCGGAGAAGGAGAAAAGGCGCCCAAAATTCAAAAGCTCAAATGATTTCGGATGGGGAACAAAATCCCCAAATTTATATATATAGGTTTAGATTTGATTAATCGAAATTCAATCTCGATTAATCGAGATTCAAAACTAAGTCAAGCCGCGCGAAATCGATTAATCGATTTCCAAAATCGATTAGTTGAAAGTCAAAATCGATTAATCAAACCCATTTCGATTAATCGAAATTGTATCCGTTTAAAATTTCAAGTTTTAGAGCTCACTGGCGCGAGCCAGTCGATTAATTGAAATCCATTTCGATTAATCAAAATTTCAAAATCGATTAATTGAAATTCACTTCGATTAATCGAAATCGTGCAGTCCCTTCCAAAATTTTCAGGATTCTTTAAGTTACTCGATTAGTCGAACTATGATTCGATAAATCGAAATCTCAAATCGATTAATCGAATTCCACTTCGATTTATCGAAATCGTTTCTCATACTTCAAAATTTTCTAATTTCCTTAAGTTAATCGATTAATCAAAATGGATTTCAATTAATCGAAATCATAAATTGATTAATCGAATTCCTCCTCGATTAATCGAAATTTCATAAAATCCCTCTAAGTTCTAAAATTCTCAATTTGTTTGATTAATCGAACCCTCAATTCAATTAATCGAAAACCTAAATCGATTAATCGAAAACAAGATCGATTAATCGAAATTTCACTCTGTCATTTTTCTAATCCTTATTTAAGTTCCCAGTCACTGGCACATGCCAGTCGACTAATCGAACAAAATCGATTAGTCAAATTTCGAAATCGATTAATCAATTTGAAAATCGATTAATCGGTTTTGATCAAATTCCGTTGGTTTTTCAAATTTCTCTGTCTATTTGATTTATCTTGGTAATTTATGATATCAAGTGATCCTTGGTTCTACAAAACACATCATCATGGTCATGTGTGTTAAAAAAAATTTCTATGTCATACTTTGATCAAAAATTTACATTGGATTACAAATTTTTGTCAAAATCCACACACACTTGCGGGAGAAAAATTGACTCTCACGTGGTTGGAAACAAGGCTGGATATTGTCCCTTCACATCGGCCTCTTGTTCCCATGTAGCTTCCTCGGCCGTATGATGGTTACATCTGACAAGTACGAGTGGGATCACCTTCGTTCGCAGTACTTGTTTCTTTCAATCCAAAATCTCCACCGGCTCTTCGATCATGGTCATGTCCTCATGCAACTCTAACTCTTGACCGCTCAACACGTGGTCAGGGTCATTAATGTACTTCCTAAGCATTGATACGTGGAAGACATTGTGTACTGAATCAAACAACAGTGGCAATCCAATACGGTAAGCAACTTCCCCTACTCGTCCCAAAACCTCAAATGGTCCAAGGTAGCGGGGACTTAGCTTCCCTCTCTTTCCAAATCTCATCACCCCTTTCATAGGTGATACTTTCACAAAGACGTGTTCACCCACCTTGTAGTCTACACTGGTCCGCTTGATATCGGCATAGCTTTTCTCATACGCTGCGTTTTAAGTTTTGCCCTTATCATACGAACATAGGCGGCATTGTCTTTAAGTAATTCGGGTCCCAAAATAAACTTCTCACCCGTTTCTTCCCAATTAATGGGTGATCTACATCGCCGTCCGTAGAGTGCTTCGTATGGTGCCATCCCAATGCTCGTCTGAAAACTGTTGTTATATGCAAACTCAATCAAAGGTAGGTGTTGATCCCATGATCCTTGTAGCTCTAACATACATGCCCTAAGCATGTTCTCGATAATCTAATTGACCCTCTCAGTCTGTCCGTCAGTTTGCGGATGGAATGTCGTACTGAAATATAGTCGCGTTCCCATTCCTTCTTGAAATTTCTTCCAGAACTTTGATGTATACAATGGGTCACGGTCTGAAACAATGCTACTAGGAATCCCATGCAAACGGACAATCTCCTTCATATATAGTTGTGCCAGTCTCCCCACCATGTACATCGTGTTGTAAGGAAAGAAGTGTGCTGACTTGGTCAATCGATCGATCACTACCCAAATTTCAATTGTATTTCTTGGCAGTACGTAGTAATCCAACAATGAAATCCATCGAGATTGATTCCCACTTCCATTCTGGTATTGGTAAAGGCTGCAATAGTCCAGCAGGATGCCTATGGTCAATGTTGACCTGCTGACAGGTCAAACACCATGACACGTATTCGGCCACGTCTTGTTTTAAACCTCTCCACCAATAGTTCTTTTTCAAGTCTTGGTATATTTTGGTGCTACCAGGGTGGATAGCATAATTTGACTTGTGGGCTTCATCAAGAATCGTTCGTCTTAGCTCGGCATTGTCCGGAATGCAAAGACAGCCCTTGAACAATAAAGAACCATCTTCTTTCACTGAGAAGTTCGGCCTGATGCCTTCAATCACGTCTTGATGAATCTTTGTTAACGTCGGATCTTTCATCTGTAGATCGTGGATATGCTCAAATATTACTGGTCTCACTGAGAGGTTAGCCAAAAAGGATCCTGTAGCTCTCGACTCAATGTTTGCATCATAGAGTGCCACGTCTTCCAATAATTTCCACTGGTGCATACCCAAAATCAAACAAGCTAATTGAGCTAAACTTTTTCGACTCAAAGCATCGGCTACCACGTTAGCCTTGCCTGGATAGTACTGTATTGAACAATCATAATCCTTGAGGAACTCCATCCATCTGCGCTGTCTCATGTTGAGCTCCTTCTGTGTAAATAGGTATCAGAGGCTCTTATGATCGGTGAAAATTTTAAACGTCTCACCATACAAGTAATGTCTCCATATCTTCAGCGCAAAAATGACTGCTGCTAGCTCCAAGTCATGAGTCGGGTAATTTTTCTTGTGTTCTTTCAACTGTCTTGATCCATAAGCTATCACTTTCTTGTGTTGGTTGAGCACACAACCCAAACCATTATATGACGCATCGCTGTACATTGCGTATCCTCCACTGCCTTAAGGAATCGTTAGCACTGGAGCTGAAGTGAGTCTAGTCTTGAGTTCTTGAAAACTCTTCTCGCATGCCTCACTCCACTTAAATCTTGAATCATTTCGTGTTAGCTTCGTGAGAGGTCCCGATATCTTTGAAAACCCCTCGACGAAACGTCGATAGTAGCCTGCTAACCCAAGGAAACTTCGGACATCGGTCACTGTCTTTGGTTGCTCCCATTTAACCACTGCTTCTATCTTTGCTGGATCTACAGTGACACCGTGCTTTGAGACAACATGTCCCAAAAAGCTAACCTCTTCCAACCAAAACTCACATTTGCTGAGTTTGGCGTACAATTGGTGTTCACGTAGCGTCTGTAGAGCAATCCTTAAATGTTCTTCGTGTTCCGTCTTAGATTTGGAGTATATCAAGATATCATCAACGAACACTACGACGCAGGAGTCCAAGTGTGGTTTAAACACTCGATTCATCAGATCCATAAAAGACGCCGGAGCATTCGTCAACCCAAACGACATCACAAGGAACTCATAGTGTCCATTCCGTGTCCTGAAAGCTGTCTTCTGAATGTCCTCTACCTTGACTCGCAACTGATGGTATCCAGATCTCAGATCGATCTTGGAAAAATACTTTGCTCCTTACAGTTGATCGAACAAATCGTCAATTCTAGGTAAGGGATAGCGGTTCTTCACAGTGAGTTTGTTCAGTTGTCGATAGTCAATGCATAGTCGCATTGACCCATCTTTCTTCTTGACAAATAAGACCGGTGCTCCCCATGGAGACACACTCGGTCTGACAAACCCCTTGTCCATGAGTTCTTGCAGCTGTTCTTTCAACTCCTTCAACTTAGCCGGAGCCATTCTATATGGTGCTTTTGAAACAGGCTCCGTTCCCAGTGCTAAGTCAATGGAAAATTCTACTTCTCTCTCTGGAGGTAATCCAGGCAATTCTTCTGGAAACACGTCGGCGAAATCTCGCACAACTGCTATCTCAGAGATGACGTTCTTTTCTTCCTTGTCCTCTTTTAGAAAAGCCAAGTATCCACTGCAACCCTTTCTGATCATTCTCTCGGCCCTTACTGCTGAAATCAGTGGCATAGGTAATGACCTCACTCCTTGAAACCGAAATGATCTTCTCGTGTTGGGTCTGAAGATGACAACCTTGTTCTTGCAATCGACTATTGCACAATGTTGTGCCAACCAGTCCATGCCAAGGATCACATCAAACCCTTGCATGTCCAGCAGTATCAACTTTGCCTCCAATTCATGCACATCCAGATCTCGAATTGCTACGATGACGGATTTGCAAGCTAACTCTGTGTCCACTAACTCTCCAGTCGGAATAGACACAGATAGGACAAAGTCCAACGCCTCTGGAACAATCTTCATCCTCTTGGTAAAACGTGGAGTGACGAATGAGTGGGTAGACCCTGGGTCTATCAACACTCTAGCGTCATATCCAACGAAGCATCCTTTCTCATATACAGTTAAAGTACCTATAGTATACATACATACATACATACAATAATTTACACATCAATTTACACCCCTAATTCACATATAAATTTAGTGTCTAGACTAAGAATCTACACAACTCCTAATGAATGCACCTTCTCTATCTAAAATTTTAATGAAATTGGAATTTCTTTATTTAAAAGAATCTCACATTGGATGACATCGTGCACGTTCCCTGCTTCCTGAGCAGTGACTACATAGGCTCACCCATGAACGACCGGCTTCCATGCTTGAATGGGTCGTGGCACTGCAACTGAAGTCGTCTTTCCTTTATCAACCACGGGGCAATCTTTGATCAAGTGGCCCACCTTGCCACATCGGAAACAACCCCTGGTTCCCACTCTACAATCCACGGTTCGGTGAGGCTTGCCACACTTGGCACAAGTCTCCCGAGGCGCGGAAGAAACTGTACGAGAACCCTGTGTGACGGTCGTGCCAGTAGACATGGCAGGGCTCTCATAGCGTAAAGATCTCCCTGACGCAAGTAGTGGAAATCTCTGTTGGTTATGCTGTTGCGTCGGTCTTCCGAAACCCCCTTGGAACTATGGTCTCTGATTTTGGGCCACGAACCTCGGCTTTTTCTTCACCGGTTTGTAGTTCCCCGATCTTCCTTGATCATTGCCTCCTCTTTGTTGCTCTCTCTGTCTGTATCTATTATTGTTCTCCTCTTCCACAACTAGTGCCTTGCTCATGACCTCCTCATAGGTCCTTAATTGAAATGGAGCTACTCCTCCTCTAACCTCAGGCTTCAAGCCTTGCTGAAACCTCTTTGACTTCATCACATCGGTGGCGACGTAATCCGGAGCAAAATGGGCAAGTCGTAGAACTCAACCCCATATTCTCTCACAGTCATCCTTCCTTGCACCAATTGTAGAAATTGAATTTCTAATTGATTTCTCACAACTTCCAAAAAATACTGTTTGTTGAACTCCTCAACAAACTCCTCCCAAGTCCATGGCAACTCTGGGGTCTCCTGGGCCCTATTCCGTATCACGGACTTCCACCAAGGCCCAGCCTCCCCATCCAGCATGTAAGCTGCCCATCTAACACTCTCATCCTTCGTGCATGTCAGCATGCTGAGTACCTTCTCCATTTCCATCAACCAATTTTCTGCTGCCATCGTGTCTGCCTGCCCAGTAAAGGACGAAGGCACAGGCAATGTAGGTCCTACAGGTGTAGGTGGCTGCTGCTCTCTAGTTGCATGAGCTGCAAAGAATGCGGCTTGTTGGGCCATGGCAGCTGCCATAGTCTCCATGGTGTGCATCATCCTTTGGTGCTCCTCTCTATCTTCCTATCTTTCTCTCACTCTCTCCTGTTCTCTCAGATCTTGATCCTGACGATCTCGATCATCTTCCTCTTGTTGTCTACTACTGCTGCCCCCTGGAGCCTCACTCCTTCCCAAGGGTACTCGATTAGTAGGAGAGATGTAATCATCTCTACTACGTAAACTTCTCTGTTGGCCTCCTCTTGGTCGGCCCCTTCCTCTAGATGACATTGACGGCTGCACTTAAAACTAAAGTTTCATTAGCAGAAGTCCCTATGTTCTGACAAAAGAATAATTGTCAGAATTGCTAAAGGAAATTGCTTTGATATCAACTGTGACAGCCCAAATTTTGGCACTCCGAAACCCGTGCCATCAGCACGATCACCTTGTCCGTGCCCCTTAGCTATGCATGGAACATTGGTATATCAAGCAATGAACTGCACTGAAATAATGAATAAGGCTGCGGAATTAAATTATCATTGAAATATTTCTCAAAAGACAGTTCTACCTTCATGCCTCTGCATGAATGGAGAACCTATCCGAACCATCGATGATCGCTGATCATCAATGATGGTTCGCCCCAAAAGAATAATCTCATGACTTAATTACATTGTTTAACGAAAATACGGCTTGACATACCAAGCCGCACAAAACATGCTCACAAAAACTCTCAAAGCTACACAACAGAGTCCTCTATAAGAAGTCCTCAGGAGGTGGCTCCAACTCGTCTCCAGGTGCCGGGTCTGACTCACTAGGGTCAACGTCCCCTAAAGCCTCGGCAGCTGCTAATAGTGGACCTGTGACGTATAGTCTAAAGGGTGAGCTACATCCTAGCTCAATAGAAAACAAAACACAATTGAACATATAAATTACAACTCACATATATTCCATGATATGCCATGCATGATGTGTCTATGCAGTTATTGATGAACAACAGTTGAAAATAATCATATTTTACTGGTAGTTTACTCATGCCTTTTAATTATTCATGAATGACACTGAAAAGGCCTAAAGCAAAACTTAACCTTTCAACTTAAGTAATCCCTGAGCAATATAGCATCGAGCCCCGATGAGATACCCTTCATCGTCATCTATACAGATAGTTTTAAATGTATTCCCTTGGAATACAAATAGTACCCAAGCCCCTTTCCCCTGGGGATCGGTAGCGGGGTTTCAACATATCTCAATTCAACACCCCTAGGGTGTGCTTACTGTATACGGATAAGCCTCCGCACTGGCCTACCATTTCGCCGCAGTATCGGTCACGGATATCCTGCCGCGTCAGTCGTGGGTATCCCGCCACGTCGATGGGGTATCCTATCAAACCTCAAATAACAAAAATATCAGGTGCTTTACATATAGTTATTCACCATGTAAGTGTGCTATCTTATATCAGTTAGGCCTTATCAGACATAATTCAATCTTAGATACATCCCTGGGATGTATCCATTCACTTGCATCACACTTGATGCTCTTATTTCTTTACTTCCTCATCCCCTGGGGATGGCTCATTGTGATTACTCTTTTAGATGTCACACACGCACACTTTTCACAGCTCTTAAGAAACAAAAATAGTTTGAATTGAATTCTATATCACTACATACATGCTCTTGCAAAATAAAGTACATGTTCAAGGTGTTCCCTACCTCAAGTCTCTGTTTGATCATGCATCAAGGTCCCTCGTGGCTCCTTGTGCCCAAGCTCACACGTACCACCTATGGTACCACATAACATATGAAATACATCACTAAGGATGTAACAAAGAAGGTCCAAGACCCTCCAAGAATCTTAAAGTCAAACTCAAAAGTCAACAAAAACTGGCACATTCAATTAATCGAACTCCAAAATCGATTAATCGAATCTGATTCGATTAATCGATTTCCAAAATCGATTAATCGAAGTTCAAAATCGATTAATCGATTCTCAAATCGATTAATTGAGATTCCCATTCGATTAATCGAAATTCTCCACTCTATCCATTCGATTCTCAATTCGAGTAATCTAATTCCCAAAATCGATTAATCGATCCCAAATCGATTAATCAAAATTCTAAATCGATTAATCGAAATTTCATTTCGATTAGTCGATTTCTCCAAGTCCTTTTCTTCCCTCCACTAGAGTTCACTGGAGGTTCCCAGTCGATTAATCGATAACAAAATCGATTAATCGAAATTCAAAGTCGATAAATCGAAACTCAATTCGATTAATCGAAATCGGGGTCCTCTGACTTTTCAACTTCTTGGTAAAAATTGATTAATCGAGTCTCACTTTTGATTAATCGAAATGGCCAGATTCAACCCCCTGTTGGGCTGTTCTTCCCAATCTTCTTTCAACTAGTTTTTCCTTCTTTTCTAAGCCATTATCCTATGATTTTAGCTATTTCTATCTATAATTAAACCGTATAATCTATGCATTTAATCTATAAGAATTTTACCTTCAATCAATCTCAAATTGATTAAATCAAGTGGATTGGAAAGGCTAGGGTTCCAGCTTTGGCTTGGACGGATCCTTCGCGTTGAATCGCCCTTTTTAAATGCTTGAGTCCCCTTCCAATCACCCACAATAACTCCTAGCTCAACTCCCCTTTCTTACTTCCTCTCTCTCTTCTTTACTCTCTCTCAACAACCAAGTAAAAGAGAAACTAGGGCTATTAAACCCTTTTTATTTCTCATTCAACCCGTGTGTTGAGCACATACACCAGAACAGGTGTATGTGACTCCAGATTTTTATCACACTCTCCATATTCACTCGAATTCTCACATCTCATCCGTTCATTGCACCTTATGCCAACTATTGAACTCCTATTTGGTCAAACCTATGACCAATCGAGCACGGATCCTGAGGTCACTGTTTAACGTGATTCTTCGGGATATTACAATACAATTCAATGATGAAGAGTCTTTTCAAATGATTCATTGATAGCTAGAATTGTAAACGACAATTCTAGGGACCAGTCAATTTCAGTGGTATGTCTTTTCAGTTGCATTGGAATTCGGACCCATTAATTTCAAAAGGGAAATATACAGACCTTGCATTCAAGACTACCACTTTCCAACCACCCTAGCCTAGGACCTATATATCGACATTTACTCGAAGTGACGGTTTAAAACCAAGTCTCTTCCCTATAAATCCACACACATCCATCAACCAAAACCAGTTCATAACCTTTCTTCTTCCTTCGTTCTTAACCCTACACCCAATGACGAAAAAACATACCCAGAATGATTTCAGTAAACAACTTGATAAAATTCTCCTGGCTGCAGAACAAAGAGTATAAAATCTGAAGCGCCAGCGACTTACTCAAGATACTAAATCGTCCATGGGAATTACCTTTCACACTATACCTAATCCAAATCTGAAACCAAATACCAAGAACTCATCTAACCCCACGTCTTAAACTTTACACCATCACAACCCACCCCGAATGCAAATTCTCATATGATGATGGTGGGTTGAGCCGTCCCGCACCACCCCTCTCCATTGCTTATCTTCTCCCTTTGTTTGCGCTACATTTCCTTCACATAGTTTTCGCAAGGAAGCAGTATTAACAAAAGATGAGTCGGAGAGGTGTTCGCTTCCCACTTTTCAAAGGACTTTCACAGTGGCTTGCATTTCTTCCCAAAAAGAGGAATGTGATGTGCATTGCTCTGCGGGACTTGGAAGACAGAGGGTGCGATCCTACAAACGCATGGATATGTTTTGGTAGAAAGGGATATGAGACTCTGATTGAAGGTAGTTAGAAGCTGAGGACCAATTTTTATTGAAGAATCCTTTATCTCGGACGGTGCTGCCAGTGTCTTAGTTTAGTGTGTGTCTAGATTTTTTCTTAGGAATTTCTTTCCATGTTTTTGTAATTAGTTCCCATATATATATAAAAAAATATTTTTTATTATTATTTGTAAATTTTATTTTTTTTACTAATATTTAACTTAGCAGTTCCATCAACCAAAAGTATTTTTCTCCCAAGTTTGGGGGCGGGGGGGGGGGGGGAGGATTGTTGATTCCTTGTGCAGATTATAAACCTGGTTACTAACTTAGTAGTAAAATAAGGTAAAAATTTTATGTTTGTCCCCTATTTTGCACAATGAGGACATTGTCCTATTTAAGTTTGGAGGGGATACATCGGATATATTAGTGTTAGTATTAGTATAGTAATTTTTTTTTCTATATAAAATTTTTAAATAAGAAATTTAATCATTATATGTAAATTATGATAGAAAAATATGAAAATTAGAAGTACTTAGCACACCATCATAGTAGTAGTTCAAAAATCAAAATAAAAATAGTTACAGTTTGAGTAAAGTTTCTCTAGAACACTATATCAGATGAATGTTTGAAATTATACGATTGATCTGAACTGCAAATATTTTAGATTATAGTTTCAAAATTATATAACCAGTGAGCTATAGAGCTTATTTCTTCGTTTATTTTGAGAAAGAGAGACTATTTTTATTAATGCTAAAATTTCCTTGAACTTCTCTACTATCTGTAATCTCATATTGCTGAACTTAGAATCAATATATTCTGTAAATATAATGATTTATTTGTTTAGAATTATCTATTAAGTATATCAAAGCAATAAGACATCCATATTAGTAAATCAGGAAAATGACCAAAGGCCATCTTTTGTAAATTAGAGCCAAAAAGCCAAAAATCTCATTAACATTATACCCTTTGAACCCATATTAGAAGCCTAAAATCGAATTTCTTTGTACCAAAATTTTATAAACCTTTAATCATATCTACTAACCAAAGCTTTTTACCTTTGACCCTTACAATTTCTGAGAGTTTAGAATATAAAAGAAGGGGAGAAGAGAGAGTGAAAGGAGTATATACTTAACAGATAAAGGATCTACTAAAAAGGGTACCACTGAAAAAGAAATACAAATATATGAAAATATGGGAAAAAGGAAAGAAAAAGAAGAAATCGTAAAATACGATTCTGTGAATTTGGGATTTCAAAAAGAAAATAGGAAAGAAAAATGGGAAGAAGATATCCAAAATAAAGATATTTGCTAAAGCTGAAAAATAGAAGAAAAAGAAGAGCTAAATTCTCAAAAAACTTTTGAATCCTCTTTACCTTTTTTTAAAACCTTCTGAAAACTTAAAGCCCCATTACAAGCCGAAGGAAATACCTTTGAGATTTACGATTTACAAAATTATGAGTCTAGTAGAGATATATAAAATATATACTATGAATGAATAAAGAAGTTATATGAAAAGAATTGATTATCCTTTCTATGAGATTTATCTGCTTAGTAATTATCAGATTTTTGTATATATATATATAATATATATATATATATATCTACATTTTTGTGGGAACCAAAATTTTGATTATTTTTTAGAGTATGTCAATAAGTGAGAATTTGGATGAAAATCTTTTCTTAAAATTGCAGTTTAGAAAAATCTATGATGAATAAACTTTTCACTGATATACACACACTCCACACTACACCGAATTAAAATTATTAAGTTCTGATAAAGGGTAATTACGATGATGGAAGGCTAAGGATAAAAGATTTATAAATTTTTAGAAATAATAAACATATAATGATTGACTAAGTATTTAGTAAAAAAAATTGAAAAAAATACTTTGAAAAACCAAAAAATATTTTGAAATTTGTGGGTAACTTCACTGAAAACCTTCAGGAGACTATAACTCCTCCACTAGGGATCACCTAGAGGTTTAAAGGCTTGTTGCATCTACTAAATGCAATCGTGCTCCCTACGAAAGTGGCATTTAAATTCATAGTTAAAATATTTTATGTTTCCTTGTTTGCTAGGGACTAGCAAAAATTAAGTTTGGGGGTGTAATCAATCACATAATTTATCATTTTATCACTCTTAACTTAATAATGCTAGACTATAGTTTGCTACTAATAAGTTGTTGATATGCAAATATTAAGGAAAAGCAGTAGAATAGAGTCAAAGTATTAATATTTTTCAAAAGTAACTCAAAAACAGTAAAATGACAATAGATTTAAAGAAGAAAGCTCCACCTACTAAAAAGAATGAAAAATTGTTATTTACGATTTTCTCAGAGTGAGAGACTATGAAAGCCAAAGAATTATAATTTACGATTCTACAGAAGAAGCCGCTCAAGGAAGAAAAGCATTTACGATTTTTCAGAGAATCGTCTGCCAAGTCTATTAAAGTCAGAAGAAAATTGTAATTTATGATTTTTCACTAAAGAAGAAAGAACAGAGAATCGTTATTAGCGATTCTACAGAACGCTTATCTCACTACTGCTGATCAGTGCGTAGTACACGGCCATGAACCTAAAATAGAAGATCTCTTAAATTAGAAGTCTGGCGAATCACGGATCCGAGAAAATTGATGAAGAAGATTTTGAAGGACTCTATTGCTGAAGTATAAAAAAAGTTCTAGAAGTATATCAACCGCTGAAGCAAAGGAAAGATAAAATTAGGAATTAGAGTTATATTAGGAAACTTGTATTTTTAGTAGCATTTTATTAGAATTAGATCTTTGTAAACTGACTCATTATGATTATAAATAAGAGAGCTTGGCATAGAAATAAGCACCGAAGAATTTTAGCATCAATTGACGTTTGAGGTTGGATTTTCTTTTGATCAAAGTAGTGTTAAATAGTTAGAATAGATTAGACATCAGAGGTGTCTCAAGAGCAATTGACGACTATGATTAAGTGCTGAAGATTAGTGTAGATATCTGTAGTTTCTCAGGAGTAATTGACGACTACGACTGAGGGGTGAAGGATATATTTTACTTTGCTTTTTAGTTTAGATTTATTTGCTTTGTAAACATTTCCAAGTTTTGATTTGAATTGATGACTCAGGTAAGAATTTACAGATTAGTGTAACGGTTTTACTTTTCCATCTTCAGCTTTCTAAGGTTTGATTGACGCCCAGATTTTAGAAAGTTGTTGATTAGATTAAATTTGTATTGATAAGATCTTAGACTTGATTGATGACCAATGCTAAGAGACTAAAAATATAGTGTAATGGTACTGTTTAAATTTATAAATATCCGATAGTTAAAGATTAAGATTGACGACCTTAATCTGAAGGAGGATTAGGATTTCTTTTATGCACTTTAGATTAAATAAACATTCTTTTATTCATATTTCTCTAGTAGATTAGATCTTAAAGATAAATAGAAGTTTTTAAAGATAAGGATTTGAATAAAAGATAAAACTAAAAATTAATTAGATAACAAACTTCCTCGTGGGAACGATCCTATGCTAGTACTATAATTTCCATTGTGCGCTTGCAATATGTTAAGACTTGAATTTAATATAAAATATATACACAATAAAAGGCGAGTCAGCGATGAGCCTTGTGATGGGTTGAGTTAGTTTAGCGGTGGATTCGGTGATATTATGAACTTTAGTGATCTTGGCAACTAGTTCAGAGCAAAAGGTGATTTCACGTTAATACGTACGTGGGATAGGGTTAGTTGGTTGCGAGTGGATGGTATGGATGTGCTCCGTGGGAGGTTTAATTCTGTGGATCAGACCACCCGGGTGGAATGAGACAGGAATGGTTGTAGGCGTAGAGTTTGATTGGAGGTTTGGCTGAGTATGGTATGGTAAGAGATCGTAAAAGACATGGTTGGTTAGTATGGTGTTGTACACGAGTTGAGGGGTTAATTGGGTTTGGTCAAATAGCTGGTTGTAGAAGGTGGTATTGTTGGGATGTTGGTCTTGATTCCGATTAGGACATAGAGATTGCATATAGTAAGGGTATAGGTTCGTGTATAGATCTTGAGCTTGGTCATATGGGTGGTATGGTTGAGAGTTTGTTTGATTTTATTCTTGGTT
Organism: Chloranthus sessilifolius; assembly: GCA_021018995.1. Lineage (NCBI taxonomy): Eukaryota > Viridiplantae > Streptophyta > Magnoliopsida > Chloranthales > Chloranthaceae > Chloranthus > Chloranthus sessilifolius. The sequence goes on from CM037593.1 coordinate 34,394,903, forward strand.
TGTATTGATTTGTTCGGGGTCTATAACTTCGTTTAGGGTGTTTGTTCTAGGGTTGTTGGACGAGGGTCCTTCGAACGTCAGTGTGGAGAGATTAAGGTCTCCATTCTTCAGTCGACGCTCTATGCGTGTTGATAGAGGCTTGTAAAGTTGTGATGGTCACTTAAGATAAGAGTGCTTCGTTCTTGGGTATTAGTGATCACGATTTCTATCGCATCTTTATCTCTTATCTGACTCCCCATTCGCGCGGCAAGTATCCTCCAACGGTTTGTGAACGTCGAGAAGTCTTCATCACCCTCTTGTCTTGTGTGTATCAAGTCAGCGAGACTGACCTCTTCGTGAGTCAGGTGCTGGTACTGGTCTAGGAATCTGTCGGCTAATTCTTCGAACGTTTCGATTTCAGCTAAGGGTAGGGTGGCGAACCATTCAAGGGCTTCTCCTTCTAAAGATCGTTGAAAGTAATGGAAGAAGAGCCCATGATTAGTGCGGATTGGTCGACAGTCATTGCAGAACAGTGCCAGTTGATGGCTCAGTTTTTCTATATCTTTGTATTGGTTGAATTTTGGCAGTTTAAATCCCACAGGTACAATGAAGTCAAGGTATTGACAGAATTTGTGGAATCCTAAGGACTGCTTTGAGCGTTCTCCCTTAGCCATATAGTCGTCTAGAATTCGGTGGAGGCCATTTATGTTTACGGTGGTGTCTTTTTAGGTGTCTCAGGAGAAAGTTGTCTTCGGTGATTGTTGTCGTAGGAGGTGTGAAGGGGGTGTGTGTGTTATGCGTCGGGAGAGTCGGCGTCTTTTCGTCTTGTCTGCTTCTCAGAGTAATCATTGATCCATCAGCTTTTGATCCATCGCGGCTTCGTATAGCTCAACCAGGGATTGTTGTAGGGGATTGGCTTCTTCTCCTCCCTTCATTAGCTTTTGGGTAGTGAAGTCCAGGAATTGACTGGCAGTGTATCTTGGCTCGTTATCATTTTCGTTACCGTCATTGTGTTTTGTGTTTCGTAGAGCGAAGAGGTATTTTTCGTTCTCTCTAACTATATTTACCTGAGCATGACGCTGGGTTGTCCATGGAGATGGCCTAGCGTTATACTCGGGGTCGCTATGGGAGCCCCATAAAGGTGGGTCAGTATAATTAATGTTTAATTTTTTGAAGCTAGACATTTTAAATAGTGTTTTTTTTTTTTTTTTTTTTTTTTTTTTAAGCTAAGTATGCAATGTGAGTGTGTGCAAAGAAAAAAATGAAAAAAAGGTGAAAAATAATTTTAAAAAACAAACTAATTAAATTGGGGCAACCCTAGTGAAAAGTGTCTCATCACGATCGCCAGTCTATTGGCACGCGTTTTTTCTGGGTTCCTCTCGGTCCTCGGAAGAAGTGGCCCAATTCGGTCCCAAGTGGGCTCTAAATAGGGGTGGTGGAATAATAAACTAAGAAATATTAAATTGCTGAAATTAAAGAGGTGAATATTAAATAAGGAGTATCTGGATGATGCGATCGCCAGCTGCAGATATTTATCGATGCTGCAACACGTCACTGATCATGTTTTAAGAAGAATGGGGGCTTACAGGTTGAACTCTTTTACTGAACGTCGACCGGCCAACTGCAACAGCTTTGGATTGCCTTTAATCCAACTAGTTTGACCTTCTTACTTTTACTAGGACTCTAATGAATCTAACTCCTAATCCTATTGGCAGTCTAATTGATCTAGTCCCTTAATCCTACCGGGAGTCTAATTAACCTACTCTCCTAATCCTACTGGGAGTCTAATTAACCTAGTCCCCTAATCCTACTAGGAGTCTAATTAAAATAGGGGTTGTGGCCCGTTATGCTAAGGAGGATTGGCCCCGTTCATGGGTACCCTCTGTAAGCTCCCTTGGGTAAATCAGGTGGCTAAAGACTATTTTATAAATATTGAAGATTAAAAACTGAATTTGAACTTAGAATTGAGAATTAGGAATAAAAAACCGAGATCAAGAATTAAGAATTTGGAACTAGAACGAAGAATTTGGACTAGCATTAAGAACTAGAACTAGAACCTAAGAACTAAAACTAGAAAAGAGAATTAGAATTTAGAACTAGAACTAAGAACTAGAACTATAATTAAGAACTAGAATTTTCTAAAAGGAAGGAGCTAAGAAGAGAAAATTGTGTAGAGTGGCTAGGGGGTAGGGGTCTATTATAGGCTTTTACTAGAAATCCTTGTGTAACTCTAATTTCTAACTCAAATAAAGAAAATATCCCAATTCTTAATCCTAATGTAACTCTAATTCCTAATTCTTCTAAAATAATAAAATAAAGTCCTAAAGCAATAAGGAAACTAATCATATTTCTAATAAATGAAACGGATCATATTTTCTAAAATAAGATAATAAAGAGATTAATCCTAATTTCTTAAAGACTTGAAATTCGTCACTTTTTATGCAACTTTCAAAAACTGACCATAACTTCTTCAATACTTGTCAAAATTGCACATTTTTTGGCTTGTTGGAAAGCTACTTTAATAAGCTTTCAAAATAAGCCAAACATAAAAGTGACGGGATTGACAATTGGAAAAGGTTGGAGAGACCGATTTGGCTCTAAGCTAGGCGAGTCAAGACTAATGGGCTAGTGCCACTAGCTTGACTACCTGGGGCTCCCAGAGAAGAGTCTGCGACTCTCCAAGTCTAGAAGGCAGCTCAATCCCTTTTCGGAAGCCCCAGAGAGAACCTCAAATTTTTTCAAAGGGAGAAGCTTGAGGAAAAGATGAATAGAATAGTAAATTATTTTTATGGCTAAGGATAATTTTGAAAGGACTGAGTTTGGATTGATGATTAAAGGCCTAAGGATTAAAAACTGAGAATTCGAGATTTTAAGGATTAGAGATCAGAACTAAGAACTGAGATATAGAACTTAAGAATTAAGAACTAGAATCAGAAGTAAGAACTACAATAAAAATTAGGGACTAGGATGAAAATTAAGAACTAGAATCAAAATTAAGAATTAGAACCTAGAAGCTAAGAACTAGAACCTAAAAATTAAGAACTAGAAACTAGAAATTAAAAGCTAAAGACTATAACCTAAAAGATTACCTGAAGCCGAGCGCTTCTTCCTCCCTGCTGCAGAGATAACTTCGAAACTCCGAGGAAGGCCTAAGCTCGAAAGGAGAGAGATTGCTATCAAAATTAGTGTTGTTGATCGAGGTAAGGGGATCCTTTTATAGATATCGAGGTAATTTCGCACCCTTGGGTAGGTGCACAATCGGTCAGTTGGATTCAATTGCATGCCCTGTCCAACGTGTGTATTTGGATTGTGTGCCCTGTCCAAGGCGCTTAATCTAGTTTGAGTTGGTCGTGGACTCAGTGAGTGACCGGCTGACTGGCTCAACCGGATATCCTAATTCCAACTCACTTGGAACTAATTACTCATCCAGTTTGGAACATGCAATCCAATTAAGTGCTCGTGTGTGCTTGATTGAGGAGTTTAGGCGGTCTAAGGATTTAGAGACTAGGTCCAACTGGGGACCAATTGCACGCTAGTGGTGGAGCATGCAATCAATTGCGCACCCTGTGTTGGCCGCAGAAACGGGTCTCAAGGCGCTCCGTGGGAGGAGCAGGTCTAGTCTAAGTGGGACCCATTGCGCACCAGTGGTTGGGCGTGCAATCAGATTGCGCGGCTTATGTAGGGCGCGTAATCAGGTTCAAAGGCGGTCCACAAGAAGAACAAACCTGGTCTAAGTGGGATCAATTGCGCGCGTGTATCCATGTGTGTAATCGAATTGTGTGCATCTGTGAGGGCGAGGAATTCAGAGTCTTCTTAGTATGTGGTCCCAGTATTGAGGGTTTTAAGGTCTTCGGAGAAGGTCAGTCCTTCTTTGGAGAACGTAGGCAAGGTCAAAGGTTGACCGAATAGGTTTGTATACTCTGAGAGGGAAAAATTGGGGTGTCTACACTACTGAATTATGTTTCAACACACTTGGAACCGTGAAAACGGCCTTTGAACTGCACAAGTATTCCTCACAATGCAGGAGCTTGAGCACTCTGAAAAATTATTCTTAAACGACGATGGTTAGGATTCTCATCGGCTGCCATTGGCTCTATCGGTATATTCACATTAGAGATTACTTAAGTTATGATTTAAGTCATGCATGAACATAAAAAATTGTATATATATAAGAGGTAACGAAGAATAAGTTAATTTGGCATTCATATGAAAACAGAAAATATTATATTTGGACAATATATTAGAATTCAACTTTTAGACCCTCTGAAACTTAAGACTCTTTATGTCATTGCCCTTAATCATTAAAATTGAAATGATCATTGAAACTATGTGTTGAATGCATAAGATACGATTGATATTGAGATTTTCCTACTAAGCTCGTGAATTTTTAGCTCATCCCGACACTATGTGTCACAGGTACAGACGTTACCAAGGATTACGAACTTGACGAGGAGCCTGACTTCGTGTTGGAAGACGAGGAAGACCTTCTACATTAAGAATTCTACCCTTAGTAAAGATTCGTGATTTAGACTTGGTATGATTTAAATGAATTATCTTTAGAATAATCTTATGCAATGGGATATAAGTGTCACTGTTTGCATGACGTAAGGGGTCACACGAGAGCGAGCCCCTTTCCTGAGAGCTATAAGAAGATCCAGATCATTAGTAGTAGAAGAAGAAGATACGAGAGCTAGATCAGGAATACTTACAAGATTTGGAGTCACCACTGCAAAGGATGCTAGAGGGGCCACTGTTACAGTTGGACAACGCCAACAGGGAGATCTTGAAGTGTCGACAAAGGGAGAGGAGTAGGAGTATGACAATTCTCGGTAAAATAAGGGACATCCTAAAAAAAGGTGACATCCATAGAAGTATAAAAAAGTTGAGTAAGTGGATCATAACATTTGTACCCTTTGAAAATAGAAGAATACCCAATGAAGAGACTTCTGATAGTTTTATCATCTAATTTTTTACGAGCAAAATGAAGTTCCTGAATAAAACAAGTACACTCAAATAGCCGAGGCTCAACAGAGAATAAAGGATCTTTGGTTCTAAAAGTATGATATGAAGCGGTTCATAAGGAAGCATACAATAAGTAGTGCCAAACACCAATAAGGTTTTGACACGTACATACCATGAAGTAACAATGAGTCAATCCCAGAAGAGGCCTGTTTTTAAATTCAGTAACACCATTTTGTTGCGGACTCTAAGGACAAGAAAATTGATGAATAATGTCATGCATTTTTAAGTACTCAACAAAGGATTGAGACGTATACTCCCCTCCATTATCAGACCTAAGAATTTTCACAGTAGCACCATATTCAGTTTGAATTAAAGCATGAAATTCTTGAAACTTGAAAAAGACTTTACTCTTATTTTTAACAAGTATAGTCATGTACACCTAGTGCAGTCATTAATAAAAGTAACATAATACTGAAAGTCATCAATAGAAGTAATTGAGGGAAGGATCCCACACATTAGAATGCATAATATGAAATGGAAATCAGATTTATGCATACGTGAAGAATAAGAATGTCTACATGCTTCAAAATCTCACAAACTTCACACTGAAACTTAATTGAATTGCAAATGGATTTAAAATTGGAAATTAAAGTGCATAAGGATTGAAACCTGACATGTCCAAGTTTGGCATGCCACAAAGATAAAGTATCTAGGCTAATGTTGACAAAAAAAAGAAAAATATAAGAGGAGACAGCAGGTCCATTGACTTGTCTTTTTCTGTGTATTATAATTAAATTTAATTCAAGTCTTAATCTATTACAAGTGCACAATAGAAATTATAGTACTAGCATTAGGATCATTCCCACGAGGAAGTTTATTATCATTTTAATTCCTTTTATTCTTATTTTTATCTAAATCCTTATTCTAAAAACTTTTATTTATCTTTAAGATTTCCTAATCTACTAGAAAAATATGAATAAAAGAATGGTTGTTTAAACTAAAGTGCATAAAAATAAATCCTAATCCTCCTTCTTCAGATTAAGGTTATCAATCTTAATTTTCAGCTATCGGATATATATGAAAATAAATAGTATCATTATATCATATATCAAGTTTTCTAGCATTAGTCGTCAATCAAGTTCATGAGCCTATCAATATAGATTTAATCTAATTAATAATTTCCTAAAGTAAGGGCGTCAATCAAACCTTAGCAAACTGAAGATGGAAAAGTAAAAACTGCTACACTAATCTACAAATTCTAACCTGAGTCGTCAATTCATATCAAAACTTGGAGATGTTTACAAAGCAAATAAATCTAAACTAGAAAGCAAATAAATATATCCTTCACCCTTCAGCCGCAGTCGTCAATTGCTCCTAAGAAATTACAAATATCTACACTAATCTTCAACACTCAATTGCAGTTGTCAATTACTCTTAAGAAACCTCTGATATCTAAACTACTCTACTAGTATACACTACTGATCGAAAGAAAATCCAACCTCAGTCGTCAATTGATGCTGAAATTCTTCGATGCTTATTCCTAGATCATAAGGAGTCGATTTACAAAGATCTAGTTCTAATAAAAGAAACTACTAAAAATAAAAATATCCTAATATAACTCTAATTCCTAATTTTATCTTTCCTTGCTTTCTTTAGTTGATGCACTTCTAAATTGATCTTTATCGAGCAGCAATAGAGTCCTTCGAAATATCAATCTTCTCAGATTTGTGGTTCATCAGACTTCTAATTGTAGTAGTCTTCTAATTCTGGATATGGCAGTGATAGTTCTCACTCACGTGATCAACAACAGCAATAAGGAGGAAAGCTTCTATTCTGGGAAATCGTAAATCGCAATTTCTCATTTTCTTCTTTTTCTTAGAAATCGCTAATCACGATTTTCTATCTTTCATAGCTTCCTTTAATTGATGATTATCTGAATTACGCTTTATTGTTTTTCTCTTTTTGTCTCTTTTAAAAGAATCGTAAATTACGATTATCTGGCTTCAGTAGCGGTAAATCGTCTTTTTCGCTCAATCTTTTTTTTATTACCTTTTGAGTTGATTTTGAATAAGATTAACACTTAGGCTCTAATTTATTACTTATCTCCAATATCTGCATATCAGTAACTCGTTAGTAACAAACTAAGTGCTAGCATCACTAAGTTAAGGGTGATAAAATGGCAAATTATGTGACTGATCACACCCCTAAACTTAAGTTTTGCTAGTCCCTAGTAAACAAGAAAATATAAATTATTCTAAATTATAAATTTAAATATCATTTTCGTAGGGAGCATGATTGCATTTAGCGGATGCAACAAGCCTTTAAACCCCTAGGTGATCCCTAGTGGAGGAGTTGTAGTCTCCTGAAGGTTTTCAGTGAAGTTACCTACAAACTTCAAATATTTTTTAAAAAATTCAAAATAATTTTTTATATTTATGATTCAGTCAATCATTATATGTTCATTATTTTTTAAAAATATTTAAATCTTTTATCCTTAGCTTTCCATCATCGCAATTATTCTTTATCAGAACTCAATAATTTTAATTCTTGTATAGCGTGGAGTATGTGCATATTAGTGAAAAGTTTATTTATCCTAGATTTTTCTAAACTGTAGTTTTTAGAAAATATTTTTATCCAAACTCTCACTTATTGGCATACTCTAAAAAACAATCAAAATTTTGGGTTCTCATAATATGATATGTTCATGATAAATTCAAAGGACAATCTATTAAAAAGATAAATCTCATAAAAAGGATAATCAATTCTTTTCATATAATTTCTTTATTTATTCATAGTATCTATCTCATGTATCTTTACTAGACTCATATTTTTACAAATTGTAAATATCAAAGGTCTTTCCTTCGACTTGTAATGGGGCTTTAGATTTTCATAAGGTTTCAAAGAAAAAAAGATAAAGAGAATTCAAAATCTTTTCCAAGAGTTTAACTCTTCCTTCTCTTCTTATCTTCTTGTATTTTTCAGCTTCAGTAAGTATTCTTATTTTGAATAACTTCTTCTCATTTCTTTTCTTTTTGTAAATCCCATTTTCGTTTCTTCTCTTCTTTTTTTCAGTTTAGAAGCTTTTTGCTTCTCTTTTCATAAAATCATCTTTTCCAATTTTTTATTCTTTTTCTTTTCTTTTTTCATATTTTCATATATTTGTATTTCTTTTTTAGTTGTACCCTTTTCAGCACCCTCATCTATTAACTCATACTCCTTTTACTCCCTTTTCACCCCTTTTTTTACATTCTAAACTCTTAGAGATTGTAAGGGTTAAGGATAGAAAGTTTTGGACAGTACATATGATTAAGGGTTTATAAAATTCTGGTACAAAAAAATTTAGACTTTAAGCTTCTAATATGGGCTCAAATGATAAAATATTATGGGATTTTAGCTTTTTGGCTCTAGTTAAACAAAAGATGGCCTTCAGACATGTGATAGCCCGGATTTCGATGCCCCGAGACCCGTGCCGTCGGTGGACTGGCGCTAAAGCCGAGCCCGAGAACGGATCACTTTGCGTCACGCAAAAAGGCACAGCGGAATCTAAGCGGAACTATTTCGAATCCATAACGTAAACAAGATAATGAAACATCATTATCATTTCAAAAACCCAAAAACCGGTTCTAATTCCATAAGAAGGTCTATGGAAAGAGAACCGTTGAGAACCACCGGTCAGGACCCCTCCTTACCGAAACATGGTTCAACAAAATATAAAGAATTATTATTCGGCATTCGTCTCCTTACAATCAAAATGATTTCAAAAGAATTTAACAACTCAAGGTCGGACCTACTCAGGTCGGGCACAAATAAAACAATTCTCAGGATGCGGCTCCTCTGAATCCTCGCCAGGGGAATAATCTGGATCTCCCTCCTGGAGGTTACCTTCTATATCTTCTCCTAACACGAGACATTAGTAATGGAATGAGCTTCATCCAAGCTCGTGAGGAAAATCTCATAACATGCTTATCATAACATCAACACATATCTTATGGCACAAAGAAAACGAAGTAATTCCGAACACATGCAAAGTGGTAATTCTCACAGTCTTAACACACACACATGCAATGCCAATGGGATTCATGCACAAGCTCACACTTTCATTCCGATATGGGAAAAGAAACTTAAAGGTTCTTTACTTAAAATAATAGAATGAGGAACTATAGCCTCAAGCCCCCGATGGAATACCCACCATCGTCACTCACATGAGTCATATGCACATATATCCAAGGCCCCATAGAGTTGGGCACTTGGCCGAACGAAGTTACCATTATACTGTAGGAGTCACATAGCACATACACATATCACACAAAGGGTGTACAGATTGGTCGCCGTACCGGTCATGGATATCCTGCCGCGTCAGTCACGGTTATACCGCCGCGTCGGTCGGGTATTCACATAACCTTAAATCGTAAGTGCATATATATAGTTTGTCGCCGTGTAAAGTGATAATCGTAGTTTATATCAAAAACCGGAGTGAAATGTGAAGGTTTCATATACACATGTCACAAAGATTCTCGAAGGTTTCATAAGCTCTACATATTTTCAACTCACACGTGTCACATGCCTCATTAGTTTGAATTCATATACAGAAATCACATAGTCAAAGCGGAAAGTGCATCATATCACAACACACGTGTTAACGAAATCAATGCAGATGATATCAAGTTTTCCCTACCTTACAGATCAGACCCGTGCTTGCTCAAGCCTTCACAAAGGTCGGGTCCTCCTTAATCACGAAGCTTACCTAAACATGATTATTTTTATTTATTAGAACGGGGCAAAACACACAGCCAAAAGTCCCCGTGCAATCTCACGGTCAAAACTCACCAAACGCTGAAATCTGGGAATTTCGATCGATCGAATCCCTGTTTCGATCTGTCGACCTCTTCCAAAACTACCAAATGTATTCTCATTCAATCAGACGAATTTTCCAAGTCGATCGAATGAATTAAATTCTATCGATCGAAACGAAATTCGATCAGTCAAATTCCACAGAAGGCATTTACCTTATCACAGTTCGATCGGACGAATCCCAATTCGTTCGATCGAGATCACATAATTCGATCGATCGAATTTAATTCGATCAGTCGAATTCTCACAAAATTTTTCTAATGTTCTGTTTCTATACGAATCGTTCGATCGAACTACAGGTTCGATCGATCGAAAACTTTTTGTTCGATCGAACTAAATTTCGATCGAACGAATTTCTCAGAATTTCATTTTTTTCCCCATTTTTACTGACATTTCGATCGATCGAGCCAAAATTCGATTGATCGAGCCAAAATTCAATCGATCGAAATGAGCAAATTTAGCTTAATTTTGGGTTTTTCACTCCTAGTCACTTTTCACTTTGAATCCATCTCAATTCTCATGATCCTCACATGGATACACACTAAATCAACTCCATACTATTGATCTAAAACAAATTTTTACACTCCTTACCTTGATTTCAAACGAATCCTCCTCCGTGCTTTTAAGAACAGTCAGGGTGCACTAAGCGGCCGTAGTTAGTTCTGATCTCTAATTAATCCGTCGTTGCATTGATGATGAACGAATCAATCACACAATGGTGAGCTTTCCACCTTAAGTTTCACCCTCTTTCATCTTAACTCTCCTTCACAAGCATTTAATACACAATTAAATGCCCTAAGTTTCCTTTTATACTCTAGCTCTTCTAGTTGAATGTAAAACAACTACACTGAAGGGACGTGTGTGAGAGTTTCAAGCTTCCACATCCAGTCTACATAAGATCAATCCGGTCCGCTGGATTTGATCTATAGACATTACATCACTGTTAAAGGGGGTCCTCGGTGCATGATTCATCGGCACACGCACCGAGTCTTACGGATCAAGGCCCAAAAGGTTGGGATGTTACATCCTCCCCTCATTAGGAATTTTCGTCAACGAAAATTGCCCTAACAAGTGGCGAAAAGCCCGAAGGGTTGTCTCGTAAGGTACCACACATGGCTAAACAATCCATTTCGTTATAAAATTTCAGCCCATACACACACAGTCTGCACATAATAAAAATTTTAACAATGCTAATTTGGTCACAATCATCATCAACAGTTAATAAACCATACATAAAAGACATTGTGCCAGCCATGCCACTTATAGTTCAAAAAAATCAAAAAGTAACAAAAGTGGCAACCATGCCACAGCAGTTAAATTTTATACAGTTAATTCCCAAGATAAATTTGAAAGAAACAAACACATCCCTCCGCTTCCTAGCTCTGTGGAGGATCCCCTGCATCAGCTCCGCTCTCCGGCTCAACAGGTAAATCCTCGCCCTCCGGTACATCGTGAGCCTGCTCCTCCTCCACGTCGTCCCTCTCCCCACTAGCCGACACGTCCTCCGCATCCAAGCCGGACGGAGCCACATCATATACCTATGCCCGCATGATCGCTATCCTCTGTCGATAATCAGTGGGGTATACAGCCTGCAACATATCTCCGATGAGCAGCTCGAAGAAATCTAGACGTTGATTGACTTGACGGTTGCTCTCCTGAATGAGAGCTGCCAAGTCCTCGTTTGTCATTGGGGCTGGCTGCTGGACGGGCGGCATCGGCACCTCAGCAGGAATGTCAGGGATCGGTACACCCCGGGCCGGCGGAATAATCTCTGGCTGCTCGGGAATAGAAACCTCAGGCATAGGCTGGTCAGGAGGTAGTGTGTCGGGAATAGGAGCATCACGGGCAGGCACGTCTCGAGGCTGTGGGGGAACAAGAGGTACTTGCGGGGCTGGTAGAAGATGTGGTTTGAGGCGGTTATATGTTTTCTTCCACTGTTTAAACGTGTAGAGGACCACGTTATCAGACGATTTAGGCTCCTTTGGGGAAACCTTGTGGACCGAAGTGGCTGAAAATTCATCGAACAAGGCGGAGATGAAACTGGCGTAAGGGATGTATTCTTCAGGCTTCTCTGCTCCTAGTAGTAGCTTCTTCCTACCATGCTTAATACCCTCGAAAATGACGGCTACGGCGTCAAACCATTTGCCCTCAAAGGCGGCAAATAGAGCATTCATCAAAACGCCCAAACGTTGGGTCTTATGGCGGATTGGATATAAATTACACTTGAAAATAATATCAAGGATCCACATGTAGCTCGGTAGGTGAGCTCGGTTAATGGCTCGCCCTTTGGCAACACGCCCTTGCGCCATCCGTTGGGCTACAAAAGTATGGGTTAGGTTAGGGGGATTTGGTGGCAACAGTTCAATCCCCTCGCCAAAGGCGTCATAACACTCTAAGGCCGAACAGGCCATCGCGTGGGTAAAAATGTAGGTCTTGCCATCGACCTTGGTACAAATGCTGGTATCGGGGTTTGGTCCGTCAAACATGTTTTGATAAAATAGCCGCACAAGGCGCGGATAGTAATAAGGGTGAACGGGCTTCAAAAGGTTGTCAAGCCCGACCTTACCCAAGTAGTCGAGTGCCCAGGCATCGATGCCGGGCACGTTGGGTGTTTCAAAAAGGGCTGGGTCGATGGTGTACTCGTAGGTGAAACCCTTGTCCGCCCACCATTGGTTGGGTAAGATGCGTTGGGGTGCATGCGGAGCATCCGATTGCTCGGCAGGCAATGTAGGCGGAGGAATGGGTGGTTGAGTGGGTGGTCGAGGAGGCGGAATGGGCGGTTGCGAAGGACCCGTAGCAGTTCTGGGGCGCTTCGAAGTAGGGGTTTTGGTTCTGGCATCCTTCCGTTTAGGTGCCATAAAAAAGAATTTTGGTTTTGAAACAAAATTTAGGGTTTTAGAAGCAAAACTAGGGTGAAACTTAAAAATATTTAGGTTAGGACAAAGAATCTATAACCCAAAGTAATTGCTTACTGTTTGTATATGGTTAGTTTTTGTTGATTCCCGGAGCGAAAAGATGCAATATGATGTCCGTTACGCTCAGAAGGATGAAAACCCAAAACGGCTCGCTCAATGCTTCAGAAATTTCGATCGGACAAAAGAAAAATTTCACAGTTCGTATATATATAAAGAGGAAATTCGATCGATCGAATTTGTTTTGATCGGTTGAAAATCAACTTTAATGGGAACTGAAACGTTTCGATCGATCGAACACAATTTCGATCGGTCGAATCTCGTTGAGTAACCACTGGGTTCCACCCCTTTCGATCGATCGAATTTAAATTCGATCGGTCGAAATCCAAACATTCGATTGATCGAAAACTTTTCGATCGGTCGAATTCCCAACATTCTATCGATCGAATAAAATTTCGATCGGTCAAATTTTTCTCAGGTTTCAGAATTTGTGATCGAACGAAATGAGTTTTCATTCAGTCGAAATCATAATTCGATCGATCGAATTAGTTTTTGATCGAACGAATTCTCCTAGCCAGAAGAAAATTTTGCTGGCTGTCCCTACCAGTATAATTCAATCGGTCAAACTCATAATTTGATCGATCGAAATTTAATTCGATCGAATTTGACTTTCGATCGGTCGAATTTCCAGAAATACTTGATCTTTGTATTTTTACATGCTCATTATCATTTTGACACAATAACACCGAAAATCAAATTGTATAATCCAAATTTCATTAGTTTTCATACGTCAAGCTTTTGGTTTGACATTTGCAACAAACTCTCTCTTATTTCTCAACCCGAGAACAAAGAGGGATACTGGGCGTGAATCTCGGCTTCACGTTCCCACGTCGCTTCCTGTCTGGAGTGATTCTTCCATTGGACTAACACTAGAGGAATCTGTCTTGAGCACAAAACTTGCTCAGTTCGGTCTAGGATTTGCATGGGTTCTTCGATGACTGTCAAATCTCGGTAGACTTCGACTGGCGGTGCATTGAGGATGTGAGTCGGATCGTGCACGTATTTCCGCAACATAGAAACATGGAATACATCGTGCACTCTATCAAGCTGCGGGGGTAATGCGACCCTATATGCAACCTCACCAACTCTCCCCAATACTTCGAACGGTCCAATGTAGCGAGGAGCTAACTTTCTGCGCTTCCCAAAGTGCATTACACCCTTCATTGGGGATATCTTGATAAACACATGATCTCCCATTTGGAAATCCATGCTTGTACGCTTAATGTCCACGTAGCTCTTCTGACGATTCTGTGCTGTTCTGATTCGTTCTCTGATAATTCGCACAGTTTCGGCGTTCTTCTTGATAACTTCCAGTCCCAACACATACTTAACACCGGTTTCCTCCCAGTTAATCGGAGACCTACATCTCCGTCCATATAAAGCCTCATATGGAGCCATTCCAATGCTCTGCTGAAAACTATTATTGTAAGCGAATTCTATCATCGGCAGATGTTGATCCCATGATCCCTGGAAATCTATCATACATGCTCGCAACATGTCTTCGATGATTTGATTAACTCTCTGTTTGTCCATCGGTCTGAGGATGGAAAGCAGAACTAAAGTCCAACCTCGTGCCCATGCCTTCTTGAAATCTTTGCCAGAATACAGATGTGTACAATGGGTCACGATCGGACACGATGCTCGTAGGAATGCCATGCAGTCGAACAACTTCTTTCATATACAACTCTGCTAACTTGCTTGCAGTGTATGTTGTGTTATAGGGCAAAAAGTGTGCCGACTTGGTCAGTCGATCCACTATTACCCATATGGCGTTGTGGCGTCGCAACGTTCTCGGCAATCCCACAACAAAATTCATCGAAATGGACTCCCACTTCCATTCAGGTATCGGTAGAGGTTGTAATAAACCGACTGGGTGTCGATGGTCCACTTTGACTTGTTGACACACCAAGCACCTAGATACGTATTCTGCAATGTCTTTCTTCAATCCCCTCCACCAATAACATTTTCGCAAATCTTGGTACATTTTAGTACCACCCGGATGGATGGCATATTTAGACTTATGAGCCTCGTCCAAGATAGTTCGTCTCAGCTCAGCATCCATAGGTATACACAAACGTCCTCAAAATAATAATGACCCATCTTCCTTGATAGTAAAGTCCCCATTTTCAGTTCCTTTTCATCGAAGTTTCACGAGTTCTTCATCTTTCATCTGAAGCTCATAGATGCGGTCAAAAATAATTGGCATGATCGTAAGGCTTGCCAACAGTACTCCAGTATCCTTAACTGCGATGTTCTTATCATACAAGGAAAGATCTTCAAATAGCTTCCATCTGTGAAGTCCCGCCATGAGGCTAGCTACTTGGGATGTGTGCTTCCCCAAAGGTACAGGTGATATTGAATCGCACAATCATAGTCTTTGAGGAACTCAATCCACCGTCGTTGCCTCATATTCAACTCTTTCTGCGTGAACAAATACTTGAGGCTTTTGTGGTCTGTAAAAATTTCAAAGGTTTCACCATACAGGTAACGCCTCCAAATTTTGAGCGCAAACACCACTGTGGCTAACTCTAAATCGTGAGTCGAATAATTCTTTTCGTATTCTTTCAACTGTCTTGAGCCGTAGGCGACAACTTTACTATGCTGATTCAGTACACACCCCAGACCACCATATGACGCATCACTGTAAACAGTAAAACCTCCGCTACCCGATGGAATGGTCAACACTGGAGCGAAAGTGAGTCATTTTTTGAGTTCTTGGAAGCTTTCTTCACATTCGTTGGTCCATTCAAATTTTGTGTTCTTCCTCGTAAGTCTGGTAAGTGGTCCCGAAATCTTGGAGAAACCCTCAACAAAGCGTCGGTAGTATCCTGCTAGACCGAGAAAACTGCGAATCTCTGTCACGGTCTTGGGTTGCTCCTAATCTAGCACTACCTCAATCTTCGTTGCATCAACGGTCACGCCTGCTTCAAATACTATGTGACCAAGAAAGCCCACTTGCTCTAACCAGAACTCACACTTACTGAGTTTAGCATACAGCTGATGCTCTCGAAGGGTCTGCAAAGCAATGCGTAGGTGATGTTCGTGTTCCTCCCCGGTCTTTGAATAAATGAGAATGTCGTCCACAAACACCACTACACACGTATCAAGGTATTGTTTAAAGACCCGGTTCATGAGGTCCATGAATGAAGCTGGTGCATTCGTCAAGCCGAAAGGCATCACTAAAAATTCATAGTGCCCATACCTAGTTCTGAATGCGGTCTTCCGCACGTCTTCGGCCTTCACCCTTAATTGATGGTACCCTGACCTCAAGTCAATTTTCGAAAAATATTTTGCTCCTTGCAACTGGTCGAACAAATCGTCGATCCTAGGCAACGGATACTTGTTCTTAATCGTGAGCTTGTTTAGCTGACGATAGTCGATGCAAAGTCTCATCGACCCATCTTTCTTCTTAACAAATAGGACCGGTGCTCCCCAAGGAGACACACTCGGCCTTATAAAACCCTTATCCAATAGTTCTTGTAGTTTCTCCTTCAACTCTTTTAGTTTGGCTGGAGCCATTCGATATGGAGCTTTGGATACGGGTTCGGTACCTGGAGCCAAGTCAATAGCAAAGTCGATCTCCCGATCAGGTGGTAATCCACAGCAATTAGGTGAAATACGTCCTCATACTCACAGGCAATTGGAATCTCGTTGATAACATTCCTCATCTCCTTCTTCTCTTGCAGGAATGCAAGATATCCATCACATCCGTTTCTCATCATTTGTTCAGCTCGCACTGCGGAGATGATCGGCGCTACCCTCCCTTTTTCACCGACAAATCGGAACAACTTTTGTCTCGAAGGACAGAAAGTGACTATTTTCCATAGGCAATCCACGCTTGCATGATATGCCGATAACCAGTTCATGCCAAGGAGCACGTCGAGTCCTCTCATACTCAACAAAATGAAGTCTGCGACTGTCTTCTGGTCCTCCACTTGCACAATGATTGATCGACAGCAAGTGTCTACAGTCACGGCACTACCCGTAGGAACTGTTATGTTCAGTGTAAACTCTAACTCCTCGGGTGTGATTTTTAACTTTTCTGTGAATTCCGAGGTTATATACGAGTAGGTAGACCCTGGGTCTATCAGAACTCGTGTTACACAACGATCACCGTCGTTTTCACGATAGAGTTGAAGTGTACCTATATGATTTAAGACACATACTAACATTCAGACATGCATTGCATGCACACACACATCAATATATGTACCTAGATCTTTCCTATCAATGCTCTTTCTTCACATAAATCGTTAAACTCTTTAACACAAAATAAATTTATACCTTGGATCACGTCGTTGTTTGTGCAGGCGTCTTCAGCGGTTATAGCAAATGCACGGCCCTTCACAACTGGTTTCGTGGACTGTGCAGGCCTCGATGCTGTAGTGGCCGATACGGAGCCCTCTTTCCTCATCTCTAGGCACTCCCGAATCATGTGGCCAATCTTCCCGCATTTAAAACATCCGCCCGTGTCCCTTCTACAGTCGGACGTCTTGTGAGGTTTACCGCAATGAGCGCACTTCAATTGTGGATTGGTAGATGCAGCTCGAGAAGATCCTTGTGTGGCTGATACCCCAGACGTCTAAGTCTGGGTAGGGCCCTATCGTCGGAACAGTCTCGTCGGAGCAGATGTATTTGACCTTTGAAATTTTGAATTGGCTGGTCTTGGAACTGGAGTAGGTGCAGACGTCCTCGGCTTTTTATTCCCCGAGTAGTCATATTCACTTGCCCCTCCCAAACTTGGTTTACTCTTCCAATCTTTCCTCTTGTTTATATCCCTCTCTGCTACAATCGCCTTTCCCATGACTTTGGCGTACGTCTCTAACTCAAAAATGGACACCCTTTCTTGGATGTTTGGTCTTAGGCCTTCATCAAATCTACTGGCCTTCATTTCCTCCGTAGCTACTAATTCAGGGGCAAATCTTGACAATCTCACAAACTCATTGCCGTACTCCCGTACGATCATGTTACCTTGGACTAAATTTGTGAAGTCCTTCTTCAATTGGTTGCGGACTTGCTTGGGAAAATACTCCTTGTTGAATGCCGCAACAAATTCCATCCAAGTCCATTGAGTATATGGACCTTCCACTTCTCGTTTGCGTATAACAAACTTCCACCACGCGTCTGCATCACCCTCCAACTGAAAAGATGCCCATCCTACTTTCTCATGCTCAGGGCTCTGCAATCTCTCTAGCAGCTTCTCCATTTGTTTAAGCCACTTCTCCGCTTCAAGCGGATCCGTTTGCCCATGGAATACAGGAGGTCTCAATCTCCTTAAATCGACAATTGAGGATGGCAAGAGGGCATGAGGAGGTGGTGGTGGTGGCTGATGCTGTTGGTTGTTGTTGGTAGCTAGCAACGCCGTCAGCTGGGCCATCGCATTAGCAATCGTCTCCATGGCCCTAGTCAACTTGTCAGAAGGTTCATCTCGACGGCTCCCCTCGGCCTCAGGAGGCGATCTCAGATCTATCCTGGATCCTGAAGGGATATCGTCAGTACGCCCCTCACCTCTTTGGCGACTACCTCTCGGTCAACCCCTTCCACGATGTTCCATTAGAATCTGTTACAATGAAACAAAAGTCTCATTAACAGAAGGTCCCTTATACACAACCAAATCTCACTCTCGAAAGGTTAAGACTTGTCTGGCATCTCTAAAGCCAGGCTCTGATACCAACTATGACAGCCCGGATTTCGACGCCCCGAGACCCGTGCCGTCGGTGGACTGGCGCTAAGGCCAAGCCTGGGAACGGATCACTTTGCGTCACGCACAAAGGCACAATGGAATCTAAGTGGAACTATTTCGAATCCGTAACGTAAACAAGATAATGAAACATCATTATCATTTCAAAAACCCAAAAGACGGTTCTAATTCCATAAGAAGGTTTATGGAAAGAGAACCGTTGAGAACCACCGGTAAGGACCCCTCCTTACCGAAACATGGTTCAACAAAATATAAAGAATTATTATTCGGCATTCGTCTCCTTACAATCAAAATGATTTCAAAAGAATTTAACAACTCAAGGTCGGACCTACTCAGGTCGGGCACAAATAAAACAATTCTCAGGATGCGGCTCCTCTGAATCCTCGCCAGGGGAATAATCTGGATCTCCCCTCTCCAGAGGCTCTGCTTCTATATCTTCTCATGAACCTGAGACATTAGTAATGGAATGAGCTTCATCCAAGCTCAGCAGGAAAATCTCATAACATGCTTATCATAACATCAACACATATCTTATGGCACAATGAAAACGAAGTAATTCCGAATACATGCAAAGTGGTAATTCTCACAGTCTTAACACACACACATGCAATGCCAATGGGATTCATGCACAAGCTCACACTTTCATTCCGATATGGAAAAAGAAACTTAAAGGTGCTTTACTTAAAGTAATAGAATGAGGAACTATAGCCTCAAGCCCCCGATGGAATACCCACCATCGTCACTCACATGAGTCATATGCACATATATCCAAGGCCCCATAGAGTTGGGCACTTGGCCGAACGAAGTTACCGTTATACGATAGGAGTCACATAGCACATACACATATCACACAAAGGGTGTACGGATTGACCGCCGTACCGGTCACGGATATCCTGCCGCGTCGATCCGCAGTTATACCTTGCGTCGGTCAGGTATTCACATAACCTTAAATCGTAAGTGCATATATATAGCTTGTCGCCGTGTAAAGTGATAATCGTAGTTTATATCAAAAACCGGAATGAATTGTGAAGGTTTCACATACATATGTCACAAAGATTCTCGAAGGCTTCATAAGCTCTACATATTTTCAACTCACACGTGTCACATGCCTCATTAGTTTGAATTCATATGCAGAAATCACATAGTCAAAGCGGAAGGTGCATCATATCACAACACACGTGTTAACGAAATCAATGCACATGATATCAAGTTTTCCCTACCTTACAGATCAGACCCGCGCTTGCTTAAGCCTTCACAAAGGTCAGGTCCTCCTTAATCACGAAGCTTACCTAAACATGATCATTTTTATTTATTAGAACGGGGCAAAACACACTGCCAAAAGTCCCCGTGCAATCTCACGGTCAAAACTCACCAAACACTAAAATCTAGGAATTTCGATCGATCGAATCCCTATTTCGATCGATCGAAATCCATTTTCGATCGATCGAAATCCATTTTCGATCGATCGAAATAAATTTCGATCGGTCGACCTCTTCCAGAACTACCAAATGTATTCTCATTCGATCAGACAAATTTTCCAAGTCGATCGAACGAATTAAATTCGATCGATCGAAACGAAATTCGATCGGTCGAATTCCACAGAAGGCATTTACCTTATCACAGTTCGATCGGACGAATCCCAATTCGTTCGATCGAGATCACATAATTCGATCGATCGAATTTAATTCGATCGGTCGAATTCTCACAAAATTTTTCTAATGTTCTATTTCTATACGAATCGTTCGATCGAACTACAGGTTCGATCGATCAAAAACTTTTTATTCGATCGAATTAAATTTCGATCGAACAAATTTCTCAGAATTTCATTTTTTTTCCCATTTTTACTGACATTTCGATCGATCGAGCCAAAATTCGATCGATCGAAATGAGCAGATTTAGCTTAATTTTGGGTTTTTCACTCCCAATCACATTTCACTTTGAATCCATCTCAATTATCATGATCCTCACTTGGATACACACTAAATCAACTCCATACTACTGATCTAAAACAAATTTTTACACTCCTTACCTTGATTTTAGACGAATCCTCCTCCGTGCTTTTAAGAACAGTCAGGGTTCACTAAGCGGCCATAGTTAGTTCTGATCTCCAATTAATCCGTCGTTGCATTGATGATGAACGAATCAATCGCACAATGGTGAGCTTTCCACCTTAAGTTTCACCCTCTTTCATCTTAACTCTCCTTCACAAGCATTTAATACACAATTAAATGCCCTAGGTTTCCTTTTATACTCTAGCTCTTCTACTTGAATGTAAAACAGCTACACTGAAGGGACGTGTGTGAGAGTTTCAAGCTTCCACATCCAGTCTACATAAGAGCAATCCGGTCCGCTGGATTTGATCTATAGACATTACATCACTGTTAAAGGGGGTCCTCGGTGCATGATCCGTCGGCACACGCACCGAGTCTTACGGATCAAGGCCCAAAAGGTTGGGATGTTACAAGACATTTGTACGATTTACTAATATGTATGTCTTATTGTTTTGATATACTTAATAGATAGTTCTAAACAAATAAATTATCATAATCCTAAAATATATTGATTCTAAATTCAGCATTATGAGATTACAGATTGTAGAGAAGTTCAAGGAAATTAAGCATGAATAAAAACAGTCTTTCTCTCAGAATAAAAGAGGAAATAGGCTCTATAGCTTACTGGATATATAATTTTAAAACTATAATCTAAAAATTTTGCAGTTCAGATTAATCGTATAGTTTCAAACATTCTCTGATACAGTGTTCTAAAGATGCTTTACTTTGAATTGTAACTATTTTTATTTTTATTTTTGAACTACTGCTTTGATGGAGTGCTAAGAAATTTCAGATTTTTCTATTTTTTCCATAATTTTCATATAATGATTAAAAAATTTTAATTTTTCTTTGTTTTTTTAAATTTCTACTAAAAAGAAAATTAAACTAAGGTGGTGTATCCCCCCCAAAGTTAAATAGGACAATGTCCTCATTGTGCAAAACAGGGGACATACAGAAAATATTACACAAAATTATTACTGCTATGTTAGTAACTGGGTTTATAATCTGCAAAGGAAATTAAAAATCTTTCCCCCAAACTTAGGAGAAAAATACTTTCGATTGAAGGAATTATTATGTTAGATGTTAGAGAGAAAAAAAAGTGTTAATAATGTTAGTAAAAAAAAAACGGTAAAGAAAAAAAAAACTTTCCATATATATATATATGAACTAGTTACAGAAATATGGAAAGAAAACTAATTACATGAACAAAATTCATAGGAAAAATCTAGACACATTAAATTAAGACTCTGGCAGCAACGCCCGAGAGAAGGATTCTTCAATAAAGATCGGTCCTTGGCTTCTAACCTCCTTCAATCAAAGTCTCACATCCCTATAACAAAAGGAGCTCCAACCTTTGGAGGGTTGCTACTTTAAGAGATGTCGAATACTCCCTATTGCCCTTTCAAATCCCTCGCCTCCCCTCCATGATTCATCAGCTGGACCGTTAATGCAGTTACGGGAAGAAGTTGAGGAGAGTTGGAAGATGACACGTCTCAACCCCCCCCCCCCCCCCACTCAGCCTATAATGCTCTCTTGTGAAAATTTTATAAAAAGATTATAGTGCAAGCTAAGGGAGAAGATGAGCAATGGAGAGGGGTGGGGAGGAGATCAAGGATGGGATGGGACATGGCACTAGAAATTAAAACCCATCCTTATTATATAGGAAGTCGCATTCTGGTTGGGTTGTGATGGTGTAAAAGTTAGGAAGTGGGGGAAGATGGGTTCCTAGTATATGGTTTCGGATTTGGGTTAGGTTTAGGGTCAAGGGTAGTTTTATTGGACGATTCAGCATCTCGAGTGTGTCGCTAGTGCTTTAGATCTACTTTTTGTTCTACAGCCAGGAGCTCAGCTCTATATATTTTGATAATTCTATCGAGTCTTTTGCTGAAGTCTCTCTGGTTAAATTCTTCCGTCATGGGGGTAGGGTTAACGATGGAGGAAGAAGAAAGGTCATAAACTGGTTTTAGTTTATGGATGGGTATGGATTTATAGGAAAAAGTCTTGAACTATCACTTCGAGTTAATGTCGATGTGTAGGTTTCTAGGCTACGGTGGTTGGGAAGTGGTAGTCTTGAACTCAAACTTTAGTTGTTTCCCTTATAACTTTGAATTGGCTTTACTTCTAATGCACCCAACGAGACTAATCACTAGGTTCTCCTATTCCCCAGAATCATTGTTTGCAATTCTGGATATCGTTCACGAGAATCTAAAATTGAGAAATCATACTCGCTACAATTGGACTCTATATTCACGAGAATTCGCAAATCCATGCGTTTAAAGTGATTAAAACAAAGAAAGAGTCTTTTATGATTGCGATAAATCATAAAGGGTTATTTCAAAAGTAAGTATATATACATATGTTACACGTATTTGCTACGGGTGAGTCAGTAGCTCGACAATTTCATGAGAAATTCAATGGCAATCAAGGGGAGTTGATGTCCCTCCCATAAAAATATATCCTCCTAGGGTGCCAACTGGCCATGGAGAAGAATAGTTACTCTCTCTCGAGTTGACAAGAATGGTTAATTGCTCAACCTGAGTTTCTAACCATGTAATAGTTTCCAAGAGATTATTGAGTAGCTGCGTTTGAATATGGCCATGTTACAGCCAGCTTTCTGCCAATTGCGACAAGGCTTCCTCAATGTCAGTGTGGTCTTGGGTCTGTGTGGGGAAAAATATAGGAGAATACTGACGAATTTCTTGATTTAAGCCGTAGTTGGGTTCAACGGCTTCTCCTTGTTGAGATGTTGGGTGCGATTTTCTACCCAACAGAGTTTGAATTTTTGTCTTCCAAAGTTTTAATTTTGGAAGGCAATTCATCATTGACTTTAATTTGTATAGCCCTCTATGCCGAAGAGGTAGACTCCTTGCAATCTCATATTCAATCTCACCCGGTGCTTGGCATTGCACCGATTCCTCGCTAAAGTTCTCAAAGAATTCCCAAGCGGCATCAGTAGACAAAGTATGGAACATTCCCCCATAGGTAACATCAACTATGTGTTGAGTTTTGTTATTCTGACCTTCATAGAAAGTGAGGACTATTTGTCAGTGGGGTATCTCATGATAAGGACACCCATATAAAAGATCGTTAAGGCGTGCCCATCCTTCTTATAGAGATTCACTCGGGTATTGTTTGAAAGTTTGAATCAGATACCGGATTTGATTCGTTCTATGTATTGGGAAGTATTTAATGAGAAATCCTCTTTCCAAGTCCTCCCAATTGGCGAACAAATTATGAGGCAAGGAATGTATCCATTACCTTACTTCTTCCCCCATCTCTAAGAGAATATGAAAACAGCCTTAAACGAAGAGATGTTTCTGGAAAATTCTGAATTTGGATAAGATTGCACACTTCTATGAACTGTCTTAGATGCAGATAAGGATTTTCATCCCTTAACCCACGAAAGATTGGAAGTGTTTGAAATATTTTGGGCGTAATTTTAAAAATCTTATTACTGGTCACAGGGGGTAATTGTATGCAAGGGGGAAAGTGCACACGGTGTTAATGCTAGTCATCCCCCATTATTTTGGTCAAGGGTCAATTTTTTCCTGCCATATTGGTTATGAGGCAAGCTGGCTAAAATTAAATGTCTCTAGTGTTGTTTTGATTTTATATGCTTTTTATTTGAGCACGCAGGGAGAGACAAATTTGAGTTCCTAGTTCCTGGGGCCCTCAAGAGCGTTGAAAGTCTGATTCGCTACTCTAAATAAACCTTCAAAAGATTTGAGAAGAGATCAAAGAAGAACAAAAATATAAAGAAATATAAAAAGAGAAAGATAAATATTAGTTTCTAAAAGGATAAAAATATTAGATAAAAAAAATGAAAATAAAAGATAAATTCCGCTTCCCCGACAGCGGCTCAAAAACTTGACATATCTCTTTTTGTATATTATAATTAAATTTAATTTAAGTTTTAACCTATTGCAAGCGCATAATGAAAATTATAGTACTAGCATTAGGATCGTTCCCACGAGGAAGTTTGTTATCTTATTAATTCCTTTTATTCTTATCTTTATCTAAATCTTTATTTTAAAAACTTTTATTTATCTTTAAGATTTCCTAATCTACTGGAGAAATATGAATAAAAGAATGGTTGTGTAAACTAAAGTGCATAAAAATAAATCCTAATCCTTCTTCTTTAGATTAAGGTCGTCAATCTTAATCTTCAGTTGTCGGATATTTATGAAAATAAATAGTACCGTTACACCATATATCAAGTTTTCTAGTATTGGTCGTCAATCAAGTCTAAGATCCTATTAATACAGATTTAATCTAATCAACAATTTCCTAAAGTAAGGGCGTCGATCAAACCTTAGCAAACTGAAGATGGAAAAGTAAAAATCGTTACACTAATCGGCAAATTCTAACCTGAGTCGTCAATTCAAATCAAAACTTGGAGATGTTTACAAAGCAAATAAATCTAAACTAGAAAGTAAATAAATATATCCTTCACCCTTCAACCGTAGTCGTTAATTGCTCCTGAGAAATTACAGATATATGCACTAATCTTCAGCACTCAATTGCAGTCGTCAATTGCTTTTGAGAAACCTCTGATATCTAAACTACTCTACTAGTATACACTATTGATCGAAAGAAAATCCAACCTCAGTCATCAATTGATGTTGAAATTCTTCGATGCTTATTCCTATCTCGAGCTCTCTTATTTATAGATTATAAGGAGTCGGTTTACAAAGATCTCATTCTAATAAAAGAAACTACTAAAAATAAAAGTATCCTAATATAACTCTAATTCCTAATTTTATCTTTCTTTGCTTTCTTTAGTTGATGCACTTCTAGATTGTTCTTTATCGAGTAGCAACAGAGTTCTTCGGAATATCAATCTTCTCAGATTCGTGGTTCATCAGACTTCTAATTTTAGTAGTCTTCTAATTCTAGATATGGCGGTGATAGTTCTCACTCATGTGATCAGCAATAGCAATAAGGAGGAAAGCTTCTATTCTGGGAAATCGTAAATCACAATTTCTCATTTTCTTCTTTTCTTAGAAACTCACTAATCATGATTTTCTATCTTTCATAGCTTCCTTTAATTGACGATTTTCTAAATTACACTTTATCACTTTTCTCTTTTTGTCTTTTTTGAAAGAATCGTAAATTACGATTCTCTGGCTTCAGTAGCAGTAAATTATCTTTTTTGCTCAATCATTTTTCTTATTGCTTTTTTAGTTCATTTTGACTAAGATTAACACTTAGGCTCTAATTTATTGCTTATCTCTAATATCTGTACATCAGTAACTCGTTAGTAGCAAACTAAGTCCTAGCATCACTAAGTTAAGGGTGATAAAATGGTAAATTATGTGACTGATCATCCATCAACAACAATAACAATAGGTGTACTAAAATCAACCTGCAGGTAGTACAATCCACCCCTCTCAATGTCTCTACTAACAATCCTCTTCGTAGTAAGTTCCTGAAACACATAATAAGTAAGATAGAAAATAACACAACAAATTAGTTTTTTCGCACTACTACTAATAGAAAGAAGATTAGTAGAGAATTGAAAATCATGCAGAACATGAGAAAGAGACAAAGAGGAGGATATGGAATGATTCCAACTCCCAGAATAGGAGTAAAGGAACCATCAGCTATGCGAACCTAAGTCGGAGAAAAAGAGGGATAATATAGAGAATACCTCTGAGACTCACCCGTCATGTGATTAGTAGCCCCTGAGTTAATGACCCAACTGGGAGCTGTAGTAGTAGTAGTGGTCGCAGTAAAAGCAGATGAATCAGATGTATTTGGTGGCTCAGAAGTAGGAGCAGAGGTCCCTGGGCAATCTGAAGAAGAAGGTTGCAAGGCATAAAGCTCATATGACTAAAACAACTCTACCACTTGGGATCGAAGGGAGCTCAAATCTCCAATAGAAGGCTCTGGAGTGTCAGTAGTAACAGTATGAACAGAGGTAAAAGACCTCAGCTGATAGCCATTTGGATAACGATGAAGACGATAACAGTGATCATGATTATGTCTCGTAGGACCACAGTAAGAATATGTGAGAGACGAGCAACCACCACAACCACCTCCACCACGTCTACCTCCTCTACCACTCCCCCTACCCCTGCCATCAAGGGAGTAAGTGTCAGATGAAAAAGATGCACACTTTTGTCGAGCAAAAGTAATCGGAATAGTGGTAGACATAATATGACGATGCTGCTCCTCAGTAAAGAGGATCCTGTAGACAGTGCTCAATGTAGGAAGAGGCCTGGTAGTGAAAATCTATGTGTGTGTCTACTCATATTCAAAACGAAGACACCAAGAAATTTGTAAATCTAATCACGTTCATAACACTTTGCTAACTTGACAGCAACTTCTTCACCAAACTCAGAAAGAGGCTCATAGTGACTAAGCTCTTCCCACATATGAAGTGAACTGTAATACTCCCCCATAGTAGAATCTCCATGATTATATTCTGAAATCAACTGTTTGAGTTGGTAGATACGTGTATCATGATCAGAGGGTGAAAAGTGTCAGCTAGCTTACTCCAGAGATTAGCAACAAAATTATAAAACATAAAAGTTCTACATATTAAGGAATCCATAGAGATCAAAATCCAACCAAGGATTAGTGCTAGGTCTAGGGGTAGTCCCTATCAATAAACCCATCTTCATATGGCCCAGA
The DNA here is from genome assembly GCA_021018995.1 of Chloranthus sessilifolius. NCBI lineage: Eukaryota > Viridiplantae > Streptophyta > Magnoliopsida > Chloranthales > Chloranthaceae > Chloranthus > Chloranthus sessilifolius. The sequence continues at coordinate 34,422,055 of CM037593.1, forward strand.
ACGTAGAGAGTAATAGCCTTTTGCCATTCCAAATAATTTCTAGAATTTAGTTTTATAGATGTGATGGTTGTGGTTAGATTCTCACCAGTCATATTTTTATACCCCTAATTCATTGCAATGAAAGGGTATAACACAAAGAATGGCAAGATAAAGAAATCACTCCAAATATGAACTCACGAGACTGTTTTGGGTGCAAAATGGGTCCAAAAACTAATTCTGATACATAGCATAAATATAAAAAACTTATATAGATGAAAGAAGTTTAAACCAAAGTGAATAGGAAATCAACAAAAAATTATTCTAGTGTTATGTGATACCATCTGATACCCAAAAAGTATAATAATAACCGATAGAAGTATGCAGGATAGCATTAAGCATGCAAAGATTTGTTCATTCCAACAGAATCATGCGAGAAATAAGAATGAAGTACTGTACAATTAGAGAACTGCATCCAAAGATACAACATACCTATTGGAAGCATCCCAAACAGGTTTCAAATAATAAAAGATTCAAACCTGATGCACTCCATGCTAAAAGATGGCCCCGCAAAGCAAAGTTGAGAATCTTGCAACAAGAAACATGTGAAACAAGTATTCAAACGATGTAAATATTGGTGGGTTTTGGGTCAAAGGGTAGACCAGCTGACATCAACTTGACGCCATGGCGTTAGCACAACATCAACACAAAGATGAGGCCCTTAAGGATTCAACAACCTTTGATACCAAGAAGAGGATTAGGGTTTTGAAGGTTTAGGTTACGATTAGAGAAGGAAAAGAATGAAGAAGAGAGAAGAGAAAGAGAAAAGAAAATAAGAAAGACTTAGTGTGATTGATGACCACACTAGCGTAGGTATATATATTAAGTGCGTAAAATCTACATACTGTTGTATGAAAGCTCACAAAGTAACTAACGATCTCACGATGAATGATCAAATAAGAGTGCAAAATAGAAGAAAATCAACCACAAACATACAAGAGATAATATTTATGTGGTTCGGCAATATGCCTATGTCCATGGGCAACTATAATCCACTATATTGATGATCACAGGAGAATGCAAGAACATTCAAGCCACACCAAAGCTCTCCTCAAAACTCTAGGTAGCTTTACAATGATATCTCAACCCTCTAATTTGGCCAAGAGCTTTCCCTTTATATACAAGACACAAATCATACTTCTAATCTAAGAGAAACTAGCCTTATATAGAGTCTGAACATAACTGGGCCATTACCAGTTAGAGTCAAACTATAATTCAACCTCCAAGTTAGAGCCCAACTACAATTCAAACTCTCCAAGTTAGAGCCAAACAATAATTCTCCACCTAGCTCTAAGCTTCACCATATACTCTTTCTTCCGATCATCATTATTCTCATATCATCGTTGCCACCAGTGCCGCGATGGCACTCAAACCTATTGAACGTTGATCAAATCTAAATAATGTTTAGACTTGACCACCGATAACAACTTTGTCATCATATCCATAGGATTGTCCTTGGTACTCACCTTCTTCAAAGATCTATCGCCATCTTTGATTACTTCCCGTACAAAGTGATACCGTATATCAATATGTTTAGTACGAGCATGATATAAGTGATTCTTTGCTAAATAAATAGCACTTTGTCTATCGCAGAACACGTTGACACTTTCCTGTGCGATCCCAAGGCACCAACTAAGTCTTGTAGCCCCAATACTTCTTTCACTGCCTCTATTACTACCATATACTCTGCCTTTGTAGTAGACAAAGCCACTATATCCTGTAACATTGACCTTCAGCTAATCGGACCTCCTGATAGTGTTAACACATATCCCATTGTATATTGGAACTTATCCAAATCACCTGCAGACTTTGAATCAACGTATTCACATAACTGATGACCTGTACCACTGTGAAAAACCAGCCCGACATCCTTGGTACTACGTATGTACCTCATTATCTATTTCACTATCTGCCAATGCTCTTTGCTTGGATTAACCATATACATACTGACCACGCTAACAACCTGTGAAATATCCAATCAAGTACATACCATAGCGTACATCAAGCTACCAACCACACTTGCATATGGAACCTGAGTCATGGACTCCCGCTCCTCATCTATATTAGGAGACATGCTAGCCGAAAGACGGAAGTGAGCTGCTAATGAAGTACTCATAGCCTTTGAGTTTTCCATCCCAAACCGTGAGAGTACCTTCTCTAGATAACTCTTCTGTATCAGACACAACTGCCCTTTCTTTCTATCTCTCTGAATTTTCATTCTAAGAATCTTTCTCACTGCACCAAGATCCTTAATCTCAAACTCCTTTCCAAGTTGAGATTTTAACGTATTTGTGCAACCATGGGCTATCGCGAGTCCGTCGCAATGATGCGCTCTCTTAAAAAAAGATGGAGTCGCCACTCAAAGCTTTTGGTGTCCCGAGATACCTCAAAATCGATATATAAGCACCAAAGTGCAAAATATGACTCTGATTCACAGGTCAACACCAAAGGCTCATGGGTAGGGACTTCAGTTATCAATCGGGAAGGTGTTAGGAATCTGATCGACCCGCTCGTAAGCGGTTTCTACTATGGCCAAGTCTATGTTAAGATATATATATATATATATAAGGATGAAAAAGCGAGTGGCACTTCCTCTTGCCCGAAGGCACTATGATCCTATCAAGCTCTCCGCCAACACCAAAATTTTGGTGGCGTAACGGCTTGAATCTTTGGATAGAAGAAAAGCAAAGAAGGTAGAGGAATAGAGGGGAGAGCCAAAGCTCTCGGGCCCTTGTAACACCATTGGTTGGATATGTGCGAGAGCCACGCTAATGAGCTTCCAATTGCACCGTGGGTTAGAGAAGGGTTCTAACTTCTATGGTTTAGAGCTTAGAAATGATGATGGAAATACAAGGATTTGAGAAAGATGGGCTAGGGTTCCAAGGTTTTGAAATGATGGAAGCTTGAGATGAGGAGGAATTTTTGTAGAGTTTTCCCTTTAGGTTTGGAAAAAGTGTCCTAAACTAGGGGAGGGGAGGGCTCTCTATTTATAGATTGGTGAGGGGTTAAGACACTAATGGCTTTTAGGAATTAAGTCATAGGAAATCTAAGGTTTTTGAGTTTTTTAGGGCATGGAGGAGTGGAAATTGGGTTTTAATGGTGGATGATACGGTGATGGTTTAAATGGCAAAATGGTAGAACTTATTAAGGTTGGGAGGGGTGTATTCGTCCTAAAGAAACACACCCGGATGGCTAGGATGGTCGACAAGTCAAACCCCAAAGTGAAATTCTGCCATTTTTCACAAGTTTTAGAAAATGGGCATGCGTGCATAGTATGCACGCATAGTCAATTTCTGTTAAAAATTTGTTGTGCGTATGCACACACAGCCAAACTTGTCAAACCGGAGAAGTTGGCCCCCGTGTTGGTAGGTTTCTGAAGCCAAACATCAATTTTTTACACATGCGTTCATAGTATGCACGCATGTGTAATTTTCTGCACTTTTCTTCATTCTTCAATTCGCCATAACTTTTGATGTAAGACGATTCTTGGCTCGTTGGAAATCTGGGAACCTCTTCTTTCCAATGGTGTAGGCTTCAGCTCTGGCATATGTCCCTGCAAACTTTGGCATACTTTTTTCTATTCACTGGTCAGGTTGGTTCAGATTTGGGTCCTATGGGCCTATTTAGGCTTTCTAAGGGTTCGGGTTGGCTCCTAAGGGTTTAGGATGGCTCTTAAGGGTTTGGGAAGCGCTCTTGTAAGCTCAGGTGCAGCCTTTCTTCGAAGTATGTGTCGATCATGTCTTGGGCCAAATTCAGTGTCTACAGATGCCCCTCTTTAGTATCTGATCATTAATGATCGTATGCCAAAGAAAGAGACATCTAAAGAGGCCCAAGGCAAATGCTCTTGGATCCACTGTATTCAAAGCGAACCTCAAACATCAAAACGAAAGAAAGACAAATGTAGAAGGTAGCGGAAGCCCAAACGATTTGGGATAATGTCAGTTCCTTAAATGGAGAGTAGCGGAAGCCCAGTATGTTGGAAAAACGTTCGTTCCTTGAATGGAGAGTAGCAGAAGCCCAGTATGTTGGGAAAATGTCTATTCCTCGGATGGACAGTAGTGGAAGCCCAATGTGTTGGGAAAACTTCTGTTCCCTAAAATGATTGATGAAGCATGATGTTTGAGTTCCATTTTAAATAAAATAGCCATGCAAGCGGGAGGGTGATCGACCCATTCTTAAAGATTGGCGTGAGGCAATGACGCGAAGATCCAATCGACTTATGCCCAATTTCATGAGGCATGGATTGCCCCACTTTGTTTGGTCCCAGGTACCCCTACATGAGATAGGGTTCGAGATCTTTGGGCGACCTCGTTGATCCCGAAGTTAATTTAGCACAACTACCCGAGCGAAGCAAATATTAATATTGTAAAGCTTTTTAGGAACCTGTGCCACTTTTGACAATGATCTTATAAACAGATAAACTATGCAGAAACATGGACCCATTAGGGGCGATAAATAATAAAGGCGAATGGAAGTCCCGACCCAAATTCCATCCAGTCATGCATTAGATCTTTGGATCCTACTTCAATGTAGGTGCGACAACATCAATCTCGGTCAAACAGTCAATGTTTCGATCGGTTTGATTCCACCGCTAAATGAGATTACATATCAAATAATTATGTTCAAACATGGATGCAGAAGGGATCTTTTCCCACATTTATTCTCGGTTGCAAGCCTAAAAACTTGTACGATATCCCTATAAAGTATACGCCATGCGTCTGGGTATCTATAGGATGGTTGCCCATTGTCGAGAGGTTGCCTGTCTCGGGGCTTTGGGCCATTTGATATTCCTGCACATTCTCAAGAAAGCGTCAGTCCCTTTTTTATTTATACAGATAACCAATGTGCTTTCTAATTAACAAAATAAGTAAACTTTTACTTATATTTTTTTATTTTTTCTTCGAAAACATATATTTTGAGATTTTTTTGATTTTTCCTTTTTCTCTCTCTTCTTTGAGATGAAAGTACGATGCTGCAAATATGTATATGGACATAAAAAGGAGTATATATTTTTAGATTTTTTCAGGTTTTTCTCTTTCTTTCTCTTTCTTTTTTTCTCTTTTTTGTTTGATGCCTTAACAATGAGACGAAGGTAACAGGTCCCATTTTGAGCATAGTCAAACCCGTTCATATGGTCGAACTTGAGTGAGGTTCAAAATTTTTACCAAGGTCAGAGTATCCATCTCTTTGGATTGAATCAAACTTTTATCCTCACCTCGGGTTCTGTGTTTGACAGTGCAGTCTAAAGATCTACCTGATCAGCATTCAATTTGAGCTAACATGAGCGGTCCGATTGAAGACCAAATAGCTCAAAAATGTAACTGAAGGAGCAACTGATGATATTTTTCTTTTCTTTTCATTAACAGCTTTTTTACTCACAACGCCCAAGATTGGTTCTCGTCATGCCCATTATCGCCCTCTTTTTTACCCGTAGTGCCCTTTCAAGTTATCACTACTTCCATGAGTTTTTGTATTTTTACTTTTTACCCCAAGCGCCTTTTCAGGTTTTCACCTGGTCGGCACAAGCTTGCTCTTTTTACCTGTAGCGCCCTTTCGAGTTTTCATCACGTCCATTTTACTTTGAGCTTGTATATATATATATATATATATATATATATATATATATATATATATATTCAAATTCAAAAACCACAACATGAGCATTGATTCCGTCATAGCCGGTTGCATGGAGTTCTTTTGTTGTCTCTCAGCTTGGCTTGTGCTGACTTAACGAATATCATGATTGCTCATAGACCTTAAAGAGGGCTTTCTTCAGGGACAAATCATGGCCACGGGTTAGAAGGGATATGTTAGGAATTTTGAAGGTATTCTTGGGAAAGGTTTTTCTTGATTGGGTTCCAACTGCCGTAATACACTTCTTCCTTGAGGGATTTTTACTGTACATGCCCCAATTTTATTTTATTTTATTTTTTTTGGCTTTTTTCAGACATCCTCTTTTTGGGATTTTGCCTTTCTGATTTTTTTTAGATTTTGATGGTAACTCTTTTCTCTTTTGGTATATACACCCACATTTTTTTCTTCTTTTCTTTTTTCTGGGTGGGGTTAATGAAGGAAAGGTCATTGGCTCAAATTGGGTAACAAAATGGTAAAAGTATTCAGGGACACTTTTTGGCTACTTGGCTTTGAAATGATGGCCACTTTTAAGGGGCCCTTAAGCAGTCACGTATCTATCTTATCAATACTTACCTTACTGCGGGAGACTTAAGAGTAGAATCGTCATACATATCCAGCATTGATGGGCTCGAGAAAATGTTCTACGTCCATGGTGGCGAGTCACAATGTGTATTCAAGGAGTACTTCTCTGATGACATAGGGTCGCTCCCAATTAGGCTTGAATTTCCCTCTCGTATCAGCATGGAGAGAAGGGAAGATTTTCTTGAGTACTGTGTCACGCACTCTCAAATCTCGAGTGTGAACACACTTGTTGTACGCACGTGTGATCCTCCTCTAATAGGCATGGGTGTGACACAAGACTAGGAGCCTCTTTTCATCGATCAGATTTTATTCGAAATGGGATCTCTCCCTCTCGACTTTCGGTAGATTGGACTCAATGAGGATATGGAGTGAAGGTACTTCAACATCAACTGGTACTCCATACACAAGAGAGAATAGTGTTGCCTCTATAGCGGTACGGATCGACGTTCGGTAGGCCCATAGTGTAAAAGGTAGCTTTTCACTCTAATCTCGATAAGTGGCGGCCATCTTCTCGAGGATGATGATGACTGTCTTGTTGGCAGCTTCTACGGCTCCGTTGATTTGTGATCGAAATGGTGACGAGCGGTTATGTTTGATCTTATACTGCTCGCACAAGGCTCTAATGCGCTTGTTCGCAAAGTTGGTGCCATTATCTATGATAATGCCCTTAGGCATGCCAAATCGATAAACGATATTTTTCTTGATAAACTTCTTGACATGACGGGCCATAATGTTCGTGTAGGATGCTGCCTCTACCCATTTAGTGAAGTACTCGATGGCGACGAGGATGAACTGATGCCCATTAGAAGCTTTCAGATTAACCTTTTTGATGACATCGAGGCCCCATGTGGCGAATGGCCATAGAGTGGTCATGCTATATAGATCCATGGTAGGAGCATGTATCAGACTTGAGTGTTTTTGACATTTGTAGCACTTTTGAATGTGCTTGCAATAGTCAGTTTCCATTATAGTCCAGAAATATCCTTGTCGTAGGATCTTTTTGGTGAGCATGTGCCCATTGACGTGGTCCCGCATACTCTCTCATGGATCTCTTTCATGATGTTGGCTGCCTCATTTTCATTTAGGCATCAGAGTAAGATATTGTTATATGATCGCTTGTAGAGGCACTCGCCACAGATGACATAAGTTACTGCTAAACGTTGGATGGTCAGTCTATCCGTCTTGGATGTACCTTCAGGGAAGGCTTGAGTTTCAAATAAATTCTTGATATCTAAAAACCATGGAGGTTCATCATCTAACTTTATTGATCCCTCGATCAGGAGGGAAAAGGCCGACTCGTTTCTTTGTCCAATCATGATAGGCTTCATGCTTATGTCACATGAAATTTTTACCATTGATGCCAAGGTTTCTAAAAGGTAACATCATCGAAGCATGGAATCAGATCTTTGAGATGTTCATGGTATGGGATTAACTTTTCATCCTTTATTTTCCAATCTCTATTAGTTTAGTATATGATTAGTTGTGAGTCGCCAAATACCTTGAGATGAGTTACATTCAGGACCAGAGCTGCTTGTAAGCCAGCTACGTCGGCTTCGTATTGTTAAGTAGTGAAAAATACCATTTTTCACCTTCTAACCTGACCTTTGGACCTTGAGTTGTTTAATAATGTGTTTCAAGTATGTTTTATAGATAAACAATAAATTGTAGCCTTAGCACAAACAGCCAACAAAAAGGGCCAAATAAGCAATCTGCACCCTCAGCCTATGCTCAAACTCCAATAATCCACAAAGCCTTAGAAACTCATGGAAGGCCATGAACCCAACTGAGTGCACTTGAGACCAAGTACAGTGCCAAGGGATGAAGATTGAATCCACCCAGAGGTGACTAAGGGCGAGATGGATGAGAGACAGCGCATTAGAAGTGTGTGCCAGTCAAGAAAGGATGGAAATCAAGCTGTCGAGGGCTTCTCTTAAGCTGTCGAGAGGATCTGGTGCCTAAATTAGAAGATGTCGAGAGGATCAATTTACATGTCAAGAGGTTCAACTGAACCCGTCGTGCAATGCATCCAATCCTATTGACAACTGCTAGGCGTAGTCCTCGAGAGGATGAAAAGAAGCTGTCGACAGGGTCTGTGATAACCAATCAACGAGTCGACCACAACCTGTCGAGGGGATGAATGAGATGATCGTCAATCCTATCGACAAGCACCGTCAATCCTCTCAATAGGTCTACAAAACTGTCAATTTGCATGCAAAGCTAAACAAAACCTGTCGAGAGGATCCCAGAACCTCTTGACACTCGATTTGGGGAACTTCTCAGTTCTCTTCAGCAGCTGTCCATGCCAAAAGCCTGTGCATGTGTTCCAAAGCATGTCAGTGACCCCTGGGGGTATTTTTGGCACACAATGGGCCACACACAGAAACCCTAACGGTATCACATGTACTTGTCAAATGAGAACCAATGGGAGAAGAGCTTCTAGAAGAGAAATCGATCACATCAGCATAATAGAATTATCTCCTTGCATTCTGATTGGCTGAAATGGATCTGAGGATAGAGGAGGAGAGTATAAAAGCTTGTAGAAAATATAGAAGAAATGATCCAAAATTTGAGAAAACCAGAGCTTAGGGTGAGATCCATTTTCCCAAAATTCTCTCTTCTTCTTCCTCCTTTCCTCCTCTCTTTAGCCAATCATGAGTGATTAAACTCTTCTCAGTAGTTAGGGTGAGGTCTTAAGTTGTAAATTGAGATATTCAAAGGCATTGTATAGAACTGTAAGATGCACAGATTGCAAATCTGAGCACAATCGTGTTGTAATTTTGCAATATAATTATGAATTTTAAAGGTGATTCTGATCTATATTTCACTTTTTCATATTTGTTTTCCGTGGGTTAGATATTCTTGTAGATGTTAGCTTATGAGGGTCTCATATCCTGGCATCTACAACATCTATAATGATTTTCTTATTATAATTAAGATCTTTGAAGCGAAAAAATCTCTAGGATGGTCTGTGACCATTAAAGTGGACAAATCATAGCTTTAGGATTGCTTCAATTCTCTGATTGAGATTGGATTCTTATACCTCACCTCTGCCAGGGTAACCTGGGAAGCTGGGAGCCAGAAAAGAGGATTGTAGCAGATCAGCTCTTAGCATTGCCATTGATTTCTTTGATTTTCAGTGAGAGACCAATACCCCTAGCTGCTGTTCTCATTCTTTGATTTTTCATCTCTTCTATATCTCCCCTTACATCTATGTTGGAATAGATCTGGATCAGTAGTACTTAATTCTTTAGTTTGTAGTTAAAGTGACAAAATCCCCAAACCTCTCCTCTTTCTTAGTTTAGAATAGAGTGCCAGATCCACTCTGGATCTGGAGATTTACTAAAAGTTAGACCACATTTCCTTGTGGACATACCCTTACTTACCCTTTTAAAACTTGCTGCAATAGAATACTTACAGGTCTGTGTGTCTGTTTACCTTGGTGTATGTGCAATTCATAGATTCCGTAATTATTTAATTTTAAACCCCTTTTGAGCACAAGGTAAACGGCCCAACAAGTTTTTGGCGCCGCTGTCGGGGATCTGTGTTTCTAACTTGGTAGATCTAAGTTTTTCTTCTTTTTTTTTGGGTTAACATTTTTTATTGTTTGAGAAGTGTTTGATTAATTGCTTCTTTAGTATTTGCTGTAGTTTAACTTTGTTTCAGATCTGGATCTGTGGAGCTAAGAGGAGCTCTGCATCACTTGGAAAAGCATTCATTGCTTAAGTTTGCATCTCTTAACTCTATTTCTATTTCTAAATCTGTAGTTTTGTATATCAATAGTTGTGTAGTTGTCTGTCTTGTGATTGAATTGCTGTTCCTTGCACTGTGATTTGTTGTGTTGTTCTTGATCCTTGAGGTGTGTATGCTTGGGAGGAGATCTCTTAATCCTGAGATTACCCCTTTGGATCCTGAGGTTGAAAGACTTCTCAAACCTAAGCACCCCTTACACACTTATGTTCTTAATTCTGATAATTCTGCAATGGGTGAGCAACCTAAGACCTTGAAGGAATTCAATGCACCAGGGGTTTACAATTCCCCCTTCTGCTTTCAATTCCCTGCTATTCAAGGGAACTATGAGATCAAGTCCTCCATTATCCAAATGTTACCCTCATTCCATGGCCTGAGCAAAAAAGACTCATACAAGCATATTGATGAATTTTTAGGACTGTGTACCACATTCAATATTACAGGTATGGGGGAGGAAGCAATCAGGATGAGACTCTTTCCTTTTTCACTAAAGGATAGAGCCAAAACTTGATTGTCAATGCTCCCATCCAATAGTATTCAGTCCTAGAGTAACCTTCAATGTCAGTTTTTGGCCAAGTTTTTTCCCATGCCCAAGACAAGCCAGTTGAGGAAGGGCATTATTTCATTTGCTTAAGCCCCAACTGAGGACTTTCACCAAGCATGGGAGAGATTCAGGGAGCTCCTGAAGCAATGTCCTCATCATCAAATCCTTGAATGACAACTTGTTCAAAGTTTCTATCAGGGAATTGACTCTAAAAGCAAAGATATGGTAGATGCCTCTTGTGGGGGTACCTACCTTCACAAAACTGCTGAGGAGGCTTGGGAACTGTTTGATATCATCAATGAGAACTCTATGCAAAGGGAAACATTGTTTAGGGATTGTGAAACTCCTAGAATGATGAGAGATAATACCACGAGAGGAAAAATGTATGAGGTGAGTGGACACAATGATTTGGAGAGGAAAGTGGACAACTTAACCTAAAAATTTGATAAGCTCATGGGAGCAATACAGTTACCCATGGCTGCTAAAGTAGAGGAGGCATGTGTTATATGTCAATCCCCCACTCACTCCCTTAAGGAATGCCCTTCATCTATCCAATTCTCAGATCTTGTGATGGAACATGTGGTTGCTACTCAGTCTTTTGGGCAACAACCTACTGCTAGTTACCAATGGAGAAACCACCTCAATCTGAGGTGGAGACAAGATACTTTTCCAAACCAGCAACAGCAACAACAGTCCATGCCTTATAAAAATGCTCAACCCTACTGCTAGATCACTCTCTTTTGAGGAACAAGTTCTGGCCTCATTGCAGACTTAGGATCCATGTCCCAAACTGTACACTCTCATAGCCAAAGCATTAAAAAGATAAAAGATCATCTTGGCCAGCTATCTAATGCTTTGACAAAGAGAGAGGAAGGGAGGCTATCTAGCCAACCCATGGACAACCCAAGGAGACAATATGTAGTAAGTGAGGTTTCTTCTTCTCATGAGGAAGCCAAATCTGTCACCACATTAAGAAGTGGAAGGCTGGTAGACAATCAAGTAGGTTGTGGGCCTGTGAAAAATTCAGAAAAAGAAAAAGAAGTTACTACAGAAAAATGTACAGCAAGAGAAATTCATGTTGAATAAAATGGATGATGATGATCCTAAATAAAAACATAAAAACAAAAAGAAAGATGATGAGTTGGCTAAGGCTGCAAATGGGGGAGCAGTCCCACATTTTCCATTTCCTAGGGCAATGCAAGTACCTTCCCCTTTCAATAAAGGGCATGCCAAAGTAGAAGAAATAATGAAAACCTTTAAATAAGTAAAGATCAATTTGTCTTTATTTGATGCAATCAAGCAAGTTCCAGCCTATGCCATGTTTTTAAAAGACCTCTGCACCCACAAAAGACAATCGAGGATACATCTTTCCAAGAAAGTCTTTTCAGCAAATAAAGTGAAGCAGATATTGAATATTGCAATCCCAACAAAGCTCCAAGACCCTAGAGTCCCCACCATCCCCTGCATCATTGGGGATCATACCATTGAAAAAGCCTTGTTAGATCCAGGAGCTAGTGTAAATTTGCTTCCATATTCAATATATGAGAAGCTGGGCTTAAGAGAGTTGAAGCCCACACATGTGGTATTACAACTAGCTGACAGATCTTAGAGGAAGCCTATGGGAATCATAGAAGATGTCTTGGTTGGGGTTGACAAATTCTTTTATCCTGCTGATTTTCTGATACTTGATATGGAGCCAAGCAAATGTGCTACTTCTATCCCTATGATCCTAGGTAGGCCATTTTTGGCCATGACAAATACATGCATATAATGCAAATCAAGGGACATGGAAGTAAACTTTGGCAATATGAAGGTCAAATCTAATGTTTATAATGCAGCTAATCAAACTCACCTGAATAGTGAGGACTGTTTTTTCATTAATGCATTAGGTGAGCTTGTAGTTGTTAATTTGCCCAAGTTGCTGTCTTATGATAATCTGCTTGATGATGGTGATGATATGTTTGAAAATGTAGTGATACTTGGGAAGATCACCCATTTCCATGAACCCCCATAGCAGGTCTGAATTTCAATGATGTACACTATGTATACTAACTATTTTGTTTTGTTAATTTTGTTATTGTTTTTGCTTTTTGTTCATTACTATTTAGCATTTTAAATAAGGTGTAATATATGCAAGCACTAATATGGAGTCATTCATTAGCTAACTTTGAGCAGCGTCTGTGTGAGTTGACTTGGGAGTCGACAAAATGATGTGCAGAGTGGTACTGAGGAATGATTTAAATCGAATTGAACTGCATTTTAACCTGTCGAGAGGTTTAAATTAATTGTCGACGGGTATTGGAGGTGTAAAAGTGATCATCGAAAGGTTCTGGCGTTGATCGGTGAAGTTCTCGATAGGTTCAGGATACATGTCGAGAGGATATTCAAATCTCTCGAAGTGTTTATCTCTGGAACCTGGAACCTATTGAGAATATGTTCGCACTGAGCTGAAATGGCTGTCGAGAGGACTTCTAACCCTCTGGAAGGGTTCCTCTGTAATTTTAGAACCTATCGACAAGATTAAAATCGAACCGCTCGCGAGGAATGGCTACTTTTCATCCATTGACAAGTAGGAACTACATGTCGACACCTTCCCCAATCCTATCGAAACTCAATTCTTTCTTGTTAAAACCTAACGACGGCTTCATTTTCTGCCATTCGACACCTTCTCTTTGTGCTGAGAGTTACTCTGGCGATTTTTCCCATTTTTGCTTTCACCCTCTCCACCTCACTGGCTATTAATGTAACCTCCTAGCAAATTTCCAAATTATTTCAATCCATCAAAGGCTACATTTTGTACCTGATTCGAGCTATTTTGGTATTGCGCCCATCAAGATATCACAAACCCTAGATTTCTATCGGTATACTTTCCTTTTGCTTTGCTCTATTGTTTCAAGTTTGGGAGTTTATATTGTGAATACGGGGGAATAATTTGAGCATCCTCAGAAGCTTGTGTGGTGATTGGTTGTGAATTTGAAGCGTTTGAGTAATCAATGGATGAGCAAGAGGACATCTTAGCAAATCTTTTCAAAATGCCTTCTAAATCTGCCACCAAAGCCACTAGGACATCCATTAGGCAACCTGCAAAGCCTAAGGAGACCCCCCTGCAAAAAGGAAACTTGCCATGGATGAAGCTGGGTAGACTACAAGACACAAGAAGACCAAAAAGACTAAAAAGGTCCAAATTAGTGTAGAAGTGGTTGAGGAAGCCCCTGAGATAGTATCGGCCACTGAGCCTGAAATCCCTGAGCTGGAGGTCAATGTCAACTTGTCCACACCCAATGAATTTGTGGATAAATTAAATCTGATCCCGGAAACCATTTTCGGCACCCCCTATTTTTCTAAGGTAGGGGAGTGTCAGGATACTTTGAATTATCTGGTGAAGACAGGCCTGACACCCATGATGAGCCCATTGAATGAAAAATCTTACCAAGGTTGGTCAAGTTGTGGTATCAAAATCTTGAAAAAAAAACCAAGACAGATTCTCTTGAGTCCTGCCTGATAATCCTGATTGATCAAATGAAAATGGTGGTGGATTACATAGATATAGGGACAACATTAGGAGTCCCTTCAGTTTATGACCCAGTTTATGGTCTGGCTGCATCTGAGAATGTCTCTTTCAAATCAATGGCCAGGAAGCTGACTCAAGGCATTGAGGGTCTGGGGACTCAATAATGAGAAGAGATTTGCCCTCCAGCATGCACTTCTTTGATTCAATACTAAGAAAGAACATTTATGTCAGTGGCCACCAGCAGGAGAGGAGATCACCAATCATGGATGCCTTGTACTTTTTCTCCAAGGGCCAATTTATCAATGTTGTTGGGCTGGTGTTTGAGACTATGGTGGATGTGAATGACAAATGTAGGAGGTCTCAAGCCCTATTAGGGCTCCCCTATAGCAAGCTCATCACTGCTTTACTTAGGGAAAAGTGATTTGAGTTCAAAGAAAATGAGAGGGTGGAGACTGTGAAACCCATATTGTTCGAAAAGAGAGCCTGGTCTACCAGTAGGACTCTCATTGGGAAGGGCAAGAGCAAATCGGTGGCGAGCCCAGAAAAGGAGACAACACATGTGACTAGCTCTATAATTGATCCTCTGAGTACATCAGCACCTCCAGTTATCCCTTCCAACCCTTTTCACTTTGTGCTTCCCCCTGATATCCCTATTTTGTCTAGCCCACCAACTCTTCCACAATCCATCTCAATCTCCTTACCCTCCATTTTAGTTTCTATTCCACTCAGCCCAATCACCCTCTCCACCATCACCACATCTACCCCACCCTCAATTCCTCCACTCACTGACCCCATCCCTACTTTACCTTCACTTATCATTCCATCCAACCCATCCATATCACCTACTCCAGCTTCATCAGCTGAACCTGCCACTTCTATCCCTCCATCCACCTCCTTTGATATTGACCCCACCTTTTTCATCTCCCCTCCACACACCCAGGACCAAATCATTAATGAGGGTTTTTCATCCCTAATAAAGTCCATTGTGGATAATATTGGGCATGATTATACCCCCCTACCTAATTCTCCACACTCCACTTCCCCACAGCCTACCCATTTTCAAACTACCTCGATTTTTTACCATACCTACACTGCACCACTTCAACCCACTCCACCTACTACCATACCTGACACCTAACTCAAATTCCTAAACCCCCTCCTATCAATCCAATCTCAAATCTTGGCCAATAACCAAACCCAATCTTCTATTGCAGGCAACCTTCAATCCATTACCCCCACACTCCCAAATCCTACTTGCATCCAAAACCTTTTACAGGCAATCCAGTCATCCATAACATCCTTATCCCATGCAACCCCACAACCTTCTATGTCAACACCCATCCATTCCCCCCCCCAACAGCACCTGTACTCAGTGACCCAACGCTAGAAACCACTTCTCCTACTTTCATCTATGCCTCCACCCAAACAGATCCTGAACCAGAACCTTCAACTCAACACCTCCTACCTAACTACCCCCCTCCCGTGCCTTCATCCATTCCCTCCCCCTTACTAACTAACCCTTTCATCACTGATGAGCAATCATTCATACCTGCTTCCTTAAATCCCAAGCCTCGTTATTACACACTCATTCGGGCAATGCAAGCTAATGCTTATATTAAGAGTGATGTTATTCAAGGTATGGCTGACCTGAAAGCCATAGTGAGGTAGCCTCTCCTTGATAAAATTTAAGCCTTGCACATGTCCTATAAGCTCGAAAAGAAGAAAACCAAACAGGGATGGAGGGAAATAATGATTCAATACAATAGGGAAAAGAGAAGAGTTGAGAGCCAAGAGGATGTGATTAAGGCCCTCCTGGCACAATTGAGGGTAGCCGAGGACAAGGCTAATGATTATGGAGTCACTATTACTGCTCTACAGAAGGAGTTATCTGGAAGTACTGATCGAAAGTTAGCGAAAGTAAATGTTAAGAAATTTTTGAAAATTAGTGCTTTGTGAACTTGAAAAAAAAGAGAAAATTGTGAGGTTATACCCCAGAAATCCGATGGAAGACCACACCTAGTGAGATTTGGGCCTGAAAATTTTTTCTTGAAGAGTGTCTTGGCAACATTTCTTTTTGCTTTAAGGACTGATTAGACCTAGTTCTGATCACTAGAAGTTAGGCAATTACAAGTTGAAATAGCTTGACAGCACTCGTGACATTGAGGACATGAAGTAAGGCCAGCCCTTGGACAGTTTGAGCCTAAAATTTTCCCACCTTTGAACTGCCCTTGACACACACCTTTTGAGCTTTAAAATTTCCAATTTTCTTTGATAAAAACCAAAAAAGTTGAACCCAAAAACCTCTCGACCTACTTCAGTTCACCCTCAATCTGAGAAGTCAGGAAATGGAAGGAGAAGTGAGGTTAGAGATGCAAGGTTCGATGTTTGGTTAAAAGAAGAAGAAAGTACATTTGAAGGCTAGTGTGATGTATAGTTGTGGCATTCCTACCCATAAAAAAATAATAATAAATAAATATAAATAAATAAAAAGAGAAAATAAAGATATGCTGAAATGAAGAAGGTAAAGTCATGAACCACCTCCTTACCTTTACGGATTTCTCAATTTGAAGCCTTTTTACCCCCATTAGTCTTTTACAAATTTCACCCATAAGCCACATTACAACCCAATAAAAAGACCTTACTGATCTGAAATTAATTGAGTTGTCATATGGAGATGAGGAATTATTTAATCTATGGTAAAAAGAGTTAGGAAATTTCAGAAATTAGAGCAATGCTTATGCTCATGCTTGCAGTCCTATTTGAAGTATGTAACTGTTCTTGAGCTATGTGAATTGATACACCCTTCTATTTCTGATTGAGTGTCTGCCCTGGTGAGCCTTGGGTTTGAAGTCAAGTTTGTTGGGGGCATAATTAACACGTGATTCTCAATTTACTGGTAAACTTTACACTATTTTTCACTCAAATTACCTGGACATGAGCTGAGTGACTATGAAGGAGCCACAACAATACTTTGGTTTAAACTGCCATATTTTTACTGAGAATCCTCTAAAAACTGATTGAACAAAGGTGTGGATTGAATTTTATGAATGCTTGTTGCTTGCTTCAATATTCTGCACTAATATTAACTGACCTTATTAGAGAAGTTTGTGGGTAACTTCACTGTAAACCCTCAAGAGACTTCACTCTTCCACGAGGGATCACCTAGGGGTTTAAAAGGCTTGATGCATATGTTAAATGCATCTGTGTTCCCTACAAAAGTGGCATTTTTCATTTTCAATAATTGTTTTCACTTTTTCCTTTGCTCAAGGATTAGCAAAGCTTAGGTTTGGGGGTACGTTAAGCAATGAAAAATACCATTTTTCACCTTCGAACCTGACCTTTGGAAAACCCTTGAGTTATTTGATAATGTATTTTAAGTATGTTTTGTAGATAAGCAATAAATTGTAGCTTAGCACAAACAGCCAAAAAAAAGGGTCAAATAAGCAATCTGCAACCTCAGCCTGTGCTCAAACTCCAACAATCCATAAAACCTTAGAAACTCATGGAAGGCCATGAACCCAACTGGGTGCACCTGAGACCAAGTACAGTGCCAAGGGATGAAGATTGAATCCATCCAGAGGAGACTGAGGGCGAGACAGATGAGAGACAGTGCATTAGAAGTGCGTGCCAATCAAGAAAGCATGGAAATCAAGCTGTCGAGGGGTTCTCTTAAACTGCCGAGAGGATCTGGTGCCTAAATAAGAAGATGTCGAGAGGATCAATTTACATGTCAAGAGGTTCAACTGAACCCGTTGTGTAGTCCATCCAATCCTGTCGACAACTGTTAGGCGTAGTCCTCGAGAGGATGAAAAGAAGTTGTCGACAAGATCTACAACAACCAATCGACGAGTCGACCACAACTTGTCGAGGGGTTGAATGAGATGATCGTCAATCCTATCGACAAGTGCCGTCAATCCTCTCGATAGGTCTATAAACCTGTCGATTTGCATGCAAAGCCAAACAGAACCAGTCGAGAGGATCCCAGAACCTCTCGACACTCGATTTGGGGAACTTCTTAGTTCTCTCTTCAGCAGCTATCCACGCCAGAAGCCTGTGCATGTGTTCCAAACCACGTCAGCGACCCCTGGAGGTATTTTTGGCATACAATGGCCCATGTGCGGAAACTCTAATGGTATCACATGTACTTGTCAGATGATAACCAATGGGAGAAGAGAAATCGGTCACATCAGCATAACAGAATTATCTCCTTGCATTTTGATTAGCTGAAACGGATCTGAGCATAGAGGAGGAGAGTATAAAAGCTTGGAGAAAATATAGAACAAACGATCCAGAAATTGAGAAAGCCAGAGCTTAGGGCGAGATCCATTTTCCTAAAATTCTCCCTTCTTCTTCCTCCTTTCTTCCTTCTCTCTTTAGCCAATCATGAGTGGCTAAACTCTTCTCAGTAGTTAGGGTGAGGTCAAAAGCTGTAAATTGACAGATTCAAAGGCATTCTATGGAACTATAAGATGCACAGATTGCAGATCTGAGCACAATCCTGTTGTAATTTTATAATATAATTATGGATTTTAAAGGTGATTCTGATCTATATTTCACTTTTTTGTATTTGTTTTTCCTGGGTTAGATATTCCTGTAGATGTTAGCCTATGAGGGTCTCATATCCCGACATCTATAATATCTGTAATGGTTTTCCTGTTCTAATCAAGATCTTTTAAGCGGAACAATCTCTAGGATGGTCTGTGACCATTAAAGTGGACAGATCATAGCCTTAGGATTGCTTCAGTTCTCTGATTGAGATTGGATTCTTATTCCTCACCTCTTCCAGGATAACCTGGGAAGCTGCGAGCCAGAAAAGAGGATTATAGCATATCAGCTCATAGCATTGCCATTGATTCCTTTGATTTTTAGTGAGAGACCAATACCCCTAGCTACTGTTCTCATCCTTTAATTTTTCATCTCTTCTATATCTCCCCTTACATCTGTGCTGGAATAAATTTGGATCAGTAGCACTTAATTCTGTAGTTTGTAGTTAAAGTAATAAAACCTCAAAACCTCTCCTCTTTCTTAGATTAGAATAGAGTACCAGATCCACTCTGGATCTGGAGATTTACTGAAAGTTAGACCAAATTTCCTTGTGGACATACCCTTACTTACCCTTTTAAAATTTGCTGCAATAGCCCTGAATACTTGCAAGTCTGTGTGTCTGTTTCCCTTGGTGTATGTGTAATCCATAGATTCCATAATTATTTGATTTTAAACCCCTTTTGAGCACAAGGTAAATGGCCCAACACATATTTGGCCATAATGTTGGTGCAGGGAAAATTGAGCTTGATGGATACTGGTACGTGGGACCGTCTTGGAAAGATTAGAACAGTGCCTACTCCTTCGCCTTCAGCATTTGCTGCCCTGTGGAAGTGCATTACCCAGGATTCCTATGTCGCCCTCTGTCATGAACAAGATGCCCTCATTAGGAAACTCGATTCTTAGAGGCTCATAGTCAAGTAAGGGATTCTCGATAAGATCATCAGTGAGTGGTTGCCCCTTTATTAATTTTTGGGTGACATATGTGATGTCAAATTCGGATAAGAAAAGTTTTCAGTGTGCGGTCTACCCAGTGAGAGCCAGCTTTTCAAACAAATATTTCAACGGATCCATTCAGACTAGAAGGAGAATGGCTTGAGATAGTAAGTAGTGACAAAGCCTCTGTGTTGCCCATAAGAGAGTCAATCATGCTTTCTCCAAATGAGAATAGCGTGTCTTTTAATCAGTAAACTTCTTGCTCAAATGGTAGATGGTTTACTCTCTTCTTCCAGTTTCGTCGTACTACCCTAAGATACATCCCATCGAGAATTTTGTCATTGAGAGATACATTAGGAGTGTCCTCCTAAGTACTGGTGGTACCAAAATAAAAGAATTGAGGAGGCAACTCTTCATTTTATCGAATGCGGCTTGGTAATCATCATTCCATTCGACGGACGAATCTTTCCTTAGTAACTTGAAAATCGGTGTACATATAGGAGTTAGTTGTGTAATGAACCGACTAATGTACTGTATTCTGCCCAAGAAGCCTCTTACTTCTTTCTCAATAGATGGTGGTGACATTTCGACGATAGCTTTTACTTTGATTGGGTCAACCTCGATGTCTCTCCTGCTGACGATGAAGCCTAGTAGCTTTCCTAACATGGCACCAAATGCATATTTTTGTGGGTTTAGACGTAGCCTGTACTTTCTCAATCTTTCGAACAGCTTTTGGAGGTTCACCAGATGACCACCTCTCTCCTAAGACTTGGCTATCATATCGTCGACATATACCTCGATTTCTCGGTACATCATGTCGTGGAATAGTATTGTCATGGCCCTTTGATATGTTGCCCCATTATTCTCCAATCCAAATGGCATGACTCGGTAATAGAAAGTCCCCCATGGGGTAATGAATGTTGTCTTCTCTCGATCCATCTTGTCCATTTTGATCTGATTATACACGGAGAATCCATCCATATATGATAGCATCCCATGTCGGGCAGTATTATCGACTAAGATGATGTGTGATAAAGGGAAGTCATCTTTTGGGCTCGCTTTGTTAAGATTTTTGAAGTTGATGCATATGTGAATCTTTCTATCTTTCTTCAGCACTGGCACGATATTGGCTAACCACTGTGGGTATTTGGAGATCATGAGAAAGTTGGCGTTGTACAGCTTGATGACTTAATCCTTTACTTTTAACATCCATTCTAGCCTGAGTCACCTCAATCTCGGCTTGACTGGCTTGCCATTTGGATATAGCGGTAGTTCATGTTTGACCAAATCGGTGTCCAAATCAGGCACATCCTCGTATGACCATGCAAAGACGTCTTGGTATGATAGAAGGAAATCAATCATATTTTTTCTTTTCTCGGGAGATAGTGACGTTCTGATTTTAGTGATTCTATGAACCTCCTCGATACCCAGATTGACATCTTCAGTCTCTTCAATGATCGAGGTAGGGCCATACTCAAAATTGTCATATTGTTCAAGGAGCTCATTGGGAAGCTCCTCGATTAAGTCCTCACCATCCAAAACCATGACCTCACGTCGGGCGGGCTCTTCCTTTAAGGCATCATTTTTCTTACATTTCTCAGGAGTTTTAAAAGATAATATGTTTAGACTTTTTTATATTTTTTCTATGTTTTTAGGATTTTTCTTTTCTTCGGAGATGGGCCCTTGGCAAGGCGGGTTTCTATATACACATAGTATTGCCTGCCAAGGGCTAACCTTACCTTTTATAGGTTGCTTTTTTAATTTGGAGCCATATTTACAGCCATTTGATACTTTTTGAGTTAGGGGCATTGAAGCTCAATTTCTTACCTGGGGTGCCGCACCCTTACCATGTACTATGGAAGGAGCTAATGGAGATGGCTTTTGAGGGTCAGCCTCCAACATGTTTACCATTGGTTCGTTCGGAACTTGGTCCTCAAATATTAACACGAGCTTGGGGTGGGTCATGGCAGGTGGATACATTGGCGGGGGTACCTCCTCCTCGAAGAGTGACAATGAAGTGAGGTCTATTTCAATCTCAGGGGAATGATTCAGGAATTGGTTTGGTGGACAATGGCTTTTTTGTGTGGGGTCAATTGAGTTGCCCCATTCTGATCAATCTTGATAACCCCCGCGCTCACAAAAGTGCTTTGGATATGAGGTCACGGTCGGGGCTCATCATCCATGTCTATCCCTCTAGATTTAGCGATGGCAATAGCATGGGCCTTTTCCTTGGCCTCTTGGATCTCTTCTTCGGTAGGCTTGTAGCCTAAACTGAATTTGATTTGTTGTCCAAAATTTGCTTTGACAAGGTATCTGCCTTGCAGGCAAGGACCTAACCCTTTTCCTTTTTAGTAGCCCCACTTCTGGAGCATTGCTACTGCCGTAATCATTCCTCTCTGATTTTTTCCATGGCCTTTTTCGTGGATTATGATGCCACTGCCGTTGACACATCATATTGAAAACTATGAAGCTTTGTGTCCTCAGCTGTGTGTGGTATATCTAGCATCTTGAGATTTTCGATGTTGTGGGTCATTTTCTTTATTTCTTCTCGCTGCTCTCCCATGATGGATATAACTCTCTTCTGAGATGAATTTGAGTTGTTGGTGTAGGGTGTAGGGCACCACCCCGATTTCATAGAGCTATGGTCTCCCTAGCAGTAGATTAAAGAGGACTTGATATCCATGAATTGGAATGAGATTGAGAAGGTCATTGGTCCAATGGGGAGCTCAAGATCGACTTCTCCTATCACCTCTTTCCTCATATTATTGAACCCCAGGCTCCCACTCTGGCCGGTCGAAACATATCCCAATCTTGGTCGTTGTTCCCAAATGGCACACATTTAATGTTGATATGTTGTCTATTAACACTAACAGAATCACCATGTTCCTAGTTTCGACCATGATATTGAGGGATTTGGAGTGGTTCTCTCCTGTTGAAAGATTGGTGTCCGAAAATGAGATAGCATTAGGAGCCAACACGTTCCCGATCATTTGCCCCACTTCATTTGGGGAGACCTTGTCTAATACATGGGTATCTTTTAATGACGCCATTAAAGCTTTGAAGTATTGTAGAGACGTCATTAATAGGTCCTAGATGGTAATGTGGGTCAGAGTTTACCTTAACTGAGTTTCTAGCACACGGCTTATGCGTTCCATTGGATTTACCTCTGTCGATTTCCTACACTCTTTTGGCTGGGCTGATACCAATACCTCAGGCTGTTTGGAGATTTTGCCCGATCGAGTTATGAACTCAACTGCCTCTTCTCTGTTATCGCTTGTATTGGCATCCGTTTGGTTGTAATTGAATGAGACCTGATGGGGATCATATGTTGGCCCTGAAAATTTGAAATGGGATGGATAGAGATGTCGGATATGATTGAATTAGCGAGCTGGTGTGGCAATGTTAGGCAAAATATGGTTGACTGGTATAAGAGGCAGCTGGACTGATGTTGATGTGGCAAAATTAGGCCAACTGTATTAGGTTAGTGTTGGAGGTGAACATACTGGTGAAAGTGTGGCAGTACTGGGCCAGGTGTATTGGATTGGTGCGGGAGATGAAGGCAGATGGGCTGATGATGGTGTGGCGAAATGGGGCCAAATGTGGTTGACAGGAGCTAACTCAAAAGGCGAGATAAAATTGGGCATCATATAATTGACAGGGGTCGATGCCGGATATGATTAGTATTACAGAGGTGGGGTCCAACTGGACTGACTGTGGCTAACAGGCGTGGGATCCAGGAGGTATAGCCTTAATTCTAAAGGCGCCACCTAGGGTATTGGGCTCGAAAAATAGTCGGCTAACACCAAGGGTTCAAGCACCCCTACCATCTCTCTTTCTTGATCCCCTTATCTAGGAAAGGCGGGGCTTTCTCCTCCGACGATATATTTGGAGAGGTCAAATTCACCTGTGTCCCTCTCTGTCATGTTGATGGTGGCCCTTGGGCCCATTCTCCCTTGTGGATGCGGTGGTAATGGCTCCTACAGTATATTGGTTTGGGAGTTTTCCTGAGGAGGTGCCGGAGGGATGATCTTTCCTGCCTCTATCAAATCCTCTATCGCATGCTTTAAAGGAAAGCACCAATCAGTAGGATGCCCTAATTCCTAGTGAAAACTGTAGTGTGTATTGGGGTCATAATTTCTTGAGATTGGATTCGGCGGGGGTTACGATTGAAGCTGAGTGATTAAGCTGTTTTCGATTAGTAAAGGCAATAAGATACACAGGGACTACCCCAACGGCGTGAATACTCGATTAAGGTTGGCCCTTCTCTAGTCAGGGGTCTGCTGTCCCCAGGGGACATTGTTCTGCCGAGCCTAATTTGTTGGTGCTGGTGCTAGCTGTACTGCCGTGAATCGAAAAGGTACAATACTGGTGCTGAATTGTGTGGCCATTATAGCTTGGACCTCTACCCTTGTTCTTCTCTCAGACCTCTGCTCAGGAAACTTGCGGACCCCACTGGCTACCATTTTATTTAAACAGCCCTCTCTTACTGCATCCTCGCAGTGATTAGCATTTCTCACCAGGTTAACAAAACTGGCTTGTTGTTGGTATACCAAAAAGTCTGAGATAATTGGCAGGACAGTTTTTGAGATCACCTTGATTTGCTCATCATCGGGTATACGATTTCTTACTTGGGTTGCTGGGGCCCTCCACCTTCCGAGGTATTCATTAAACGTCTCATCGGGTTTTTGGTTCAATTGAGCCAAATCATATTTTTATGGCTCGATATCCATATTGTAGACATATTGTTCCTTAAATAGGTGGGTGAGGTCCTTCCATGTTTTTATCATGGACGACTCAAGAGAAGTGAACCACCTCAAAGTCGGACCTGTGAGACTTTCCTGAAACACTTTGATGAGGAGTCGTTCATCTCCGCTGTATTAGCACATGTCTCCACAGTACGATTTCAGGTGGGCAATGTGGTTGCCGATGTCGTTGTATTTATCAAAGGATGGAGCTTTAAATTTAGGTGGCAAAGGCACCTCGGCAAAAAGGCACAGATCTGAAAAATTTATGGCATGGATCTTGGTCCCCCTAGCTTCATTAGTCATTTCTGGATTTTATCCATTTGTTCCTTTAATAGCTCTGATCCTTTGGATGGCAATGTTGGGGTTGGTCCCCCACTAGGCTGTCCCCCTTCATTCTGAATGGCCTGTGGGTTGGTAAAAGTGGGTTGTAGGGGAGTGAAATTGGTGAATGCCCCCATGGAAGCCCCACTATTTCAGGCCTCATCCTCCTCATATTGATTACCCGTATCAATGAATGGGGGAGGAATGAGGTTATCTTATTGATTTAGCATGGGTTGGATAAGTGCCTGGTGAGACCATTGTACATGGGGAAAACTTTGATGAGTGGCTTACAGGATAAGGGGATGAGCGAATTGTGGATTTTCGGAACGTGCTTAGTGGGCCCATGATATATTTTAGGGATTTTCGGGATTTGATTGGGCAGTGAGTGAATGGGTAAATTGGGGATGGTTGATGGTATGGAATGGATTCCTAGATTGGGTTGGAAATGATGGGCGTGGATGTGTATGGCCCATGTCGGGTTGATGGAGTGAATGAGATGAGTTTATTATTTGAGGGGGAATGGAGTGTGTTTGTTGGGTGTAACTGAAGGTGGGGAATTGGGGGAATGATGGAGGGTTGGAAAATGTGACCCTTGGGTTTGGGCCTAAATGGGATTGTGGTTGGGTATTGGGCCTTTGAGGCCCACTCAGATGGCCCCATGGTTGATATTGGGTGCCTTGGGTGGTATGGATTACAGGCGGTTGATTGGGGATGTTGTTTTGGGTGAATGGGGTGTGGAGATTTTAGAGGGTTTGTGATGGATTTGAAGGTATTTGGGATGGATGAGAAAGGCTTTGGGTGGCTTTTCAAACAGTGTAAGCCCTAACCATGTCATCCATCATGGCCATAGGGTTAGTGGGTGTAGATGGCCCTTCTAATGAGGGGGTGTATGGGAAAAATTGGGCATGACCTGGATAGATGTATGGGAAAAATTGGGCATGATTTGTGTGGATGGGGGAAATATGGGTGTATGTTGGGTGAATGTGGAGAAATGGGATGAATTTTGAGTTGATGAGGAGGATAAATGGGGTGGAAAATGGGAGGGACTTTGGGTGGATGTGGAAGAAAAATGGGGTGTATGTTGGATGAATGGGGGAAAATTGGGTATGATCTGGGTAAATGTGTGGGGAAGTGATCGGCCTTAAAAGTTACATAATTTAGATCCAAATCTTGGCATTGTTAGGCCTCATTTAATTACTAATATTTTATTTCAGCGCAATATTGAATATAATAGGTTTTGAAGGCCTAAAAACACAAATGTAGTTAAAAGAGCAAAGTTAAGAGAGTTTTGAGGGTGTGACAAGAACCTACCAGAATAGCGGAGAGAAAAAAGAGTGTCTGTTTGTATATAGATCTACTAAATCTAAGGCCTATACTATTGGAAATAAGACTTTCCCATCTTTCCAACGAGCCAAGAATCATCTGATTCCGAGCTGCATATCAAAAGTTATGGCCGATTGAAGTTTGCACAAAAATGCAGGAAAGTGCAGGATTTTTCTGACTGGTCGAGAATGAGTTGTGATCGATCCAAACTGTTTCTAGACGCGATTTATAACGTTCCAGCACATAACAACTTCATAAATATGATTTTGGACTGATTGAAATGTCCATTTCGATCAATCCAAACCCAACAAAAGAAGTAAACTTCATATTTGCATTTTTGTGACCGATCCAAATCATTTCTGGACCGGTCATAGATCAGATTTTGGCTGATTTTCAGGCACAAGGATGGATATTCTTGCTAATTTTTAGGCGAAACAGTTGGGATTCTTCCTAAAATCAAGACTCCAAGATCTTCTACCTTCCTAGTTTAAATTAGATTCGTTCTACGGTTTGTTTCCTAGTCGAAATCAATATTCTAGGGCTTTATATATCTATAAATAAGGACCCTAAGTTAGGAATAAAACAGCTTTCAGCCATAGAGCTTTTTGCTCATAGGTTTTAGGTTTATATTTTAGATTTGTGAGAGTTTATGAGATTGAGGGCTTTATAATGATCATTCTATGATCGATTTAGCAATGATGAAGATCATAGCAATGATGTGCAGCTAAATCGTCCCGAAGCTTGGGATCTCTTGTACGATTGAAGATAAGTAAATAACTTTATTTTTATTTCTCTTTTATTTTGGATTCCGTTAATAGTATGATTGCATGTTTGAGGTTCTGACTAGATCGAGAATGCGATGGTAATGCTGTAATCTTATTTAGTTCAATTTCAGTGGCCTTGTAGAGATTGGGGTTAGTCTAGATAGGATATTCACTGACGAATTAGGCCTTGTAGGGCTGTTTTGTTGGTTCGTGCAATGGTTCTTTGATGATTAGATTTATTTAACTCGCGATTATATTTATCTAATTCATATACGAAGCAACTGAGCTTGTAGCCAAGAGCGGGGGTATCTAGGATTCAAAATAGATTAGGAATAGGATGCGAGTTATTTATGAATCTGAAATCCAAGAGAGATCCCTGGCTTGTCTCTCAATATTTTCCAAATCTGTTTTCTTGCTTTTCTAGATAAAATAATTAGAAAATTACTTCTATAAAAATCCCCTTTCTAGTAAGGCTTTAATTTAAAATAAACGACTACTCTCTGTGGTTTGACACCCTTGTACTTGCCCCAGTACATTCGAACTTGTGCACTTTGAAGGTTTTGAAATAAAATGATCAAGTTTTTGGTGCTACTGTCGGGGACTACGGTTTTATTTGAAATATTTTCGTTTAATTAGTTTGAATTAGTAGTTTCTAATTCTAGTTTTTTTTTCATATTTGGAGATCGAGGCCTAAGTCTATCAAAGCTTCAAAGGGGATGCCTGCGAGAGGCCAAGGTATTGTTTTTAGATCTAGTTAGGTTTTTGTTTCTTTGTTTGTGTCTATGTGATATGGAGTTTCCTACAAATTCGATGCCACCATCATCTGATGGGTTTAATTGTGAGACTCCATACCACTATCGAGATGGACATGGGCACAATGGTCCTAATTGGTGGGTCCCAAATTGGGGTTAAATCAGTCTTTTGTTCTAAATTTTTCAAACCAACATCAGTTTGACCCACAAGACTCAAAATCCCTATGGACTTTGGATTCTGATATTGAAGAATAGAGGCTAGCTATATTAGAAGAACTACAATTCGATCGAGAATACCTTCATAGAATCCATGCTCAATCTAGTCTCTTGCGAGAAAGAAATATCAAATGGGGCAGACGGTCGCTGCTATCTCTAGGGAGGAAGACTCCTTACCTAGTCAATCTATAAGCATCTCACAAGATTAGGAATTTAGAGGAGGATCTACCCCTGCCCCTGTGCCTGAAGATGAGGCCATGACCTTTTGGAGCATGAGGAAGATTACAAGGAAGATTGTGTTGGCCCATATATGATTGAAATAGTGTAAGATGGCCAACCATTTTGTGTTACTCCTTTAATATCAAAAGATCATCAGTATGAGGAGGACACATTTCCTTGTTGTACATCGACTGAGTAGCCAAGCATTACAGTTGAGGCACCATATGTTCCTAGCGATTCATTTTTACAATGCTTACCGCTTATGAGCAATGATGTATTCAGTACTCCTAAATTGCCAACACGCAATGAATTCAAGCCCTTAGGTGATAAAGAGGGCATCCATTTTCTGATAGATGAACAACCCGTTTTTGTTCCTATCGAAGCTTGAGGGTGGTCCGACTAAAAACTACAAAACAAAAACTTAGCGCTTCTTGGGAGGTAACCCAAGCCCCTTGTATAATATTAGTTTAGGATTTTTGTTTTGCTTTTATTAGATTTAATGGAGTTTGTGTGTTCAGGTAGTAGGGTTGTATAATAAAATAGAAATTTAAAATACAAAAGAAAGGAAAAAAAATTAGGTGAGTAATTGGTGAAATTTGGGTAGAGAACTCTGTTCTCCACCAGATTTTGATCGGTCGAAGTTGATTTCATCCACTCGTAAGACTTAGGGACTAGGAAAGGAGAAGAATTTCGACTGGTCGAGTTGTTTCGACCGATCAAAATTATATATTTATAATAGCAAACAAAGTTGTTATAACTTCGACCGGTTGAAATGGTTTCGACCGGTCGAGATCGGGAGTGAGCTTTAGAACAGAAGCAGTAAAGAGAATTTATAATTCTCTTATTATTTTGACCTGTCAAAATTGGTTTCGATGGGTCAAAAACAGAGGTTCTAAGGCTATATAATGCCCTGTGACTGGTCGAAATCCCATTTTCAACCAGTCCACACCCTCATTCCCTTGCTTTCCTCATCTTCCTTGAGCTCCCGCAGTTTTACTTCTGAAATTTTTTTTTCCCTTGTGTGCCATTCCACCTTTCC
Source organism: Chloranthus sessilifolius (assembly GCA_021018995.1). Classification (NCBI taxonomy): domain Eukaryota; kingdom Viridiplantae; phylum Streptophyta; class Magnoliopsida; order Chloranthales; family Chloranthaceae; genus Chloranthus; species Chloranthus sessilifolius. Next base: position 34,450,966 of record CM037593.1, read on the forward strand.
GCCTTTCACTACGCATTGTTGATCGTCGTTCCGCGTTTCGCCTCCCCACTCCCATAAATTCACCGCGAGGGATCAATTCTTCGCATCTTGTGGCCGCAACCGACGATTTTCACGCTTCAAAGGTAACTCCGTGCTATTTCTTTTCCTTTTGATTAGTTTAGATTTTGTGTGTTTAGATGATGCTTGTGTTGTATATTATATCTTTTTAGATTACCCTCTTGTTGTTTTCATTGCTTATGGTTTTGTGCAATGAGGGCATTGCACCATTTAGGTTTGGGCGTGTTTGTGCTTATTGAAGTGGTCCATATTTTACTTTGTTGCATCTTATACTTGACCACTGTTTAGTACACCCTCAAATCCACAGTCTTGAATAAAGTTTTGAACCATCATATGCTTTATTTTCTCATAGTTTTCAAACCGTAGCTGTTGATGCATGTGAATTCTAATTTTAGAATATTTATGCCATGTTAGGACTGTTGTTGTCTACAATTATTAATTCCAATGTGAACATCTAAAGATCGGTCTAAATTTCATGCTTAAAAAAAAATCTTACACTTTAGCCATGCTTAAGTCCGAAAATCAAAGTATTAGTTTGAATTTTGAATCTTAAGATCCTAGGAAAGACTAAACCCAGTGAGCTTTAGAACTGTTTTCTCGTTTTTGATGAGTGCATATAAATTATGAGTGTCTTTGCATTCGTCCTTCATTGTTTAAATCTCATACAATCTATCTTGGTTTGTCTATTTTTCATTGTTTATATTATTACACTAGAACACTTTGCATTTGAACTCAAGGCAAATAGGCATCATTACCACCTTGTTAAGAGATGATCGAAGGCCGTCTTTGACTCTTTTGTACCTAAAATGCCTCACCTCATACAGATTTATCTTTTTGTACCCCTTTTAAGCTTGATTGAAAATATATTTGACTTTATATATTTCTTGATAAGCCATGTTAACCATACCTCGATATCATTTCTGAAAATTTAAGCTTTACGCTTCAATCTCTGAGAAATTGGGAACGAGGGATGAGAGTAAATGGGATGAGAGTAATTAGAGAGGCATGAGAGTGGTGTTTATTGTGAGTATATGGTAGAAAATCATATGAAAAAAAAGGTAGAAAATGAGAAAAATGAAAAAATATGAGGTGATTTCAAAATGAAAAGCAAAAAAGAGTAGAAAGAGGAGAAAGTTGAGAAAAAACAAAAAGAGAAATTCTGAAATATCCGAAAAAGAAAGAGCGCAAAGTTAGATAATCAAATTGTGTTTCTTTTCCCGGTTTCTAAAAAAAATTTGATCCCCAACTTCCTTTTCTTTCTTAACCTTTACCCAAGCCCCGTTACAACCTTGAAAAAGACCTTCTTGATTCAATCTTGAGTGGTAAATGTCTTATGGAGAGTAAGAGTATTATGTGTATGGTGTTTGGTATGGCGTGCTTCGGATACAAACATCCATTCATCATGAGATTTATCTTTTTAATTCTTTGATTCACCGTGTTTCTTATGTCATGTGAGACCTTTTGATTTACATTGTAATTCTCTCTCATATGTGTGTGAAAAGTGAATCATTCATCAAAACAATTCTATTTTGAGTATATACTTAAGGTGAGGATTGAGTCGAAACTTGAGATCCGATGATTCTTTATTTGGATTAGTCCCGCGATAAAAAGATTTTAGCATGGGTTGGTACACACACCAGACTCTGGGCATGAATTAATAATTTATTCAAGGATCGGAGCATTGGTTTAATTTGAATAGGCAACAGTAGGCTTAATATAGCATTGGTATTTGAGAATGAAAGTTTACACGTTACTGTAATTACTGATTTTTATTTTTAAAAGTATATATATTATGAAAACCATTTTTGAAAACTCATTTTACCGATGGTTTTAAAACTATTTTGGAAGTTTGTGGGCGTCTTTACTAAAAACCCTCAGGAGACAAAACTCCTCCACTAGGGATCACCTAGGGGTTTAAAGGCTTGTTACATATGCTAAATGTAATCGTAGCTTGTACAATATTAGATTAGTTTGCTTTTAGGTAGGATTTGAAGATTGCCTTTATTCGAGGACTAACAAAGTTCAGGTTTGGGGGTGTGATCGGCCTTAAAAATTGTATAATTTATACTCAAATCTCGACATTACTAGGCCTCATTTAATTACTAATATTTTCCTTTAGTACCAGATTGAATATAATAGGTTTTGAAGGCCTAAATGCGCAAATGTGGTTAAAAGAGGAAAGTTAAGAGAGTTTGAGGCTATGGCAAGAACCTACCAGAACAACAAAGAGAAAGAAGACTGTCAAAGTTTATATATAGATATTCTAGAACTGAGGCCTATACCATTGGAAAGAATACTTTACCAGCATTCCAAAGAGCCAAGAATAACCTAATTCGGAGTTGTATATCAAAAGTTATGACCGATTGAAGTTTGTACAAAAATATAAGAAAGTGCAAGATTTTCCTAACCGGTCGAGAATGAGTTGTGACCGGTCCAAACTGTTTCCATACACGAATTTGGAACGTTCCAGCGCAGAACAGATTTAGAAAAGTGAACTTCATATTTGCATTTTTGTAACCGGTCCAAATCATTTCTAGACCGGTCATAGATGGGACTTTGGCTGATTTAGAGGCGCAAGGATGGGTATTCTTGCTAATTTTTAGGAGAGAACGGTTAGGATTCTTCCTAAAATTAAGACTGCAAGATCTTCTACCTTCCTAGTTTAGATTAGATTCGTTCTACGGTTTGTTTCCTAGTAGAAATTAATATTCGAGGGCCTTATACATCTATAAATAAGGACCATAGGTTAGGAATAAAACAGCTTTCAGTCATAGGGCTTTTGGCTCGTAGGTTTTAAGTTTAAATTTTAGACCTGCAAGAGTTTGTGAGATTGAGGGCTTTGTAACGATCATTCTATGATCGATTCAACGATGATGAAGATTATATCAACGATACGCAGCTAAATCGTTCCCAAGCTTGGGATCTCTTGTACGATTGAAAATAAGTAAATAACTTTATTTTTGCTTCTCTTTTATTTTGGATTCCGTTAATGGTACGATTGCATGTTCGAGGTTTCGACTAGATCGAGAACACGATGGTAACATTACAATCTTATTTAGTTTAATTTTAGTGGCCTTGTAGGGATTGGGGTTAGTCTAGATAGGACATTAACTGACAGACTAGGCCCTGTAGGGCGGCTTTGTTGATTTGTGCAATGGTTCTTTAACGATTAGATTTTTCTAATTCGCAATTAGATTTATTTAATTCATATACAAAGCGACTGAGCTTGTAGTCAAGAGTGGAGGTACCTGGGATTAGGAATAGGATGCAAGTTATTTATGAATCTGAAATCCATTAGAGATCTCAGGCTTGTCTCTCAATATTTTCCAAATCTGTTTTCTTGCTTTTCTAGATAAAATAATTAGAAAATTACTTCTATAAAAATCCCCTTTCTAGTAAGGCTTTAGTTTAAAATATATGACTAGTCACTATGGTTCGACACCCTTGAACTTATCCTAGTACATTCGAACTTGTGCACTTGCAAGGTTTCAAAATAAAACGATCAAGAAGATTGGGCATGACCCGAGTAGATGTGGGAAAATGAGGTGTATTTGGATTGGTTATAGAGGGAAAATGGGGTGCATTTTGAGTGGAAGGAAAAATGGGTATGATTTGGGTTGATGTGGGGGAAAATGGGGTGTATTTGGATTGGTTGTGGGGGGAAATGGGGTGTATGTGGAGTGGATGGGGAAATTGGTAAACTTTGAGTGGATGTGGAGGGAAAGTGGGGTGGATTTGGATTGGATGTGAGGAAAAAATGGGGTGCACTTTGAGTGGAAGGAAAAATGGGCATGATTTGGGTTGATGTGGGGAAAAATGGGGTGTATTTGGATTGGTTGTGGGGGGAAATGGGGTGTATGTGGAGTGGATGGAGAAATTGGTAAACTTTGAGTGGATGTGGAGGGAAAGTGGGGTGGATTTGGATTGGATGTGAGGAAAAAATGGGGTGCACTTTGAGTGGAAGGAAAAATGGGTGCACCGAATGGTCCGGTGACATTGAATTGGTGTTGGGTGGAGGGATTGGAAATGAGGATCTCCTCAGCATAGGAACGTGATGAGGAATGTGGTGGGGACAAGTCCAGATGAAAGGCAGTTAGATCGACCGCCCAAGACATGGTCTGTTAGTGGGTGGGGTATGGATTCCTTGGGTGTGGCCCAAAGACCCTTCTTCTTCTTCCCCTTCGGGAGGATGGCGCATTAGGTGATGCCGTTGTTACGGCATCACAAGCTTTCCTTGATTTTTTTTAGATTTTTTTGGTGATTTTAAATTTTTTGGAAATAAAAACTTTTTTGGATCTCCTTCTCTTTTTATGGTGCTTGTTTGGGGCCTTGGAACTCCCTTTTCGAGTGGCGTTCACACCCCTAATGTCTCCCACGGCGGGACGCGATACCCTTTTGAAGAATCAAATAAAATCTTTTGATCTACGAAAAGGCACGAAAATCCACGCGACAACCCGATCCCTCAAAAGAGTCAATAAGAGGGTGGCCTCTCTTGACCGGCGAGGGCATTTTGGGTGTCAAAAGTGTGAGAATTATCAGGAGTTTTAAAACCACTAAGCGGGGGGTTCAGGGAACTGTGTAAAAGGCCCCAAACTCGGGCTACTCAGTAATTAAGCTATGCGTGCATAGTATGCACGCAAGGCTAAATTTCTAGCTTTTTTGGCTATGCGTGCATACTATGCACGCAAGGCTAAAATTCTACGTTTTTGGCTATGCATGCATACTATGCACGCAAGGTTTATATATTTATATTTTTCCAGCAACAAACCTAAGTTGGGCTAAAAATGGGTATTTTGGAAGTAATGCTTCCTGGGACTATATTTATTTATTTTTCGATTCCCTCCTCTCCGCACCTAAGGGATACAAGGCTGTTTCAATGCGACTAACATGCTCCCCATGGTGTTAAGGCTTTGTAAAGTTTGGTCACCCACCCGATATACCTTCGGCGCAAGTGCCTTCTCAGATACTGGATGAGGTGGTTCCTTTCGAGATCACCACTAGGGTTGTCGCTCTACTTTGAACCGAGATAGGTATATCGCTGCCTAAATATTCCCCTCTTTTGTAAAAACTCGTGAGAACGATTTAATTCCCTTGGTTCACTTTTAAAGTTCAATTTTAAGGGAATTTGCTTAAGTTCAAAAATGGGTGGTAAAAGTCTCGTGCCGCCTCTATGGGCCGGTGTCCACTGTTGGAATATCTCATGAAATAAGAAAATAACGAAGCCAGTCAAGCGACTAGGCAGAATATATAAATTTTATCAAGTAGACCCTCCAATCGGCTAAGGTGGTAAAATGACAGAAAGTAAAACTAAGTTATCAAGTAACCTACCAAATGGATAAGGTGGTAAAATGATGAAAAAAGAAGCTAAATTATCAAGTAACCAGCCAAATGGTTAAGGTGGTAAATGACGGAATCGTAGGAGTAAGTACAAAAAAAGTCAAAAAGGTTAGTAAAAAGAAAAACACATGCAAGAAAAGGCCAAAACTTCAAGGAGAAGCTCTACAAGCTATCCCCTGCGGAGTCGCCATCTGTACAATTATAGGCACTCGCAAGTCCGTCGCGATGATGCACTCTCTTAAAAAAAGATGGAGTAACCACTCAGAGTTTTTAGTGTCCCGGGATACCTCAAAATCGATATATAGGCACCGAAGTGTAAAATATGACTCCGATTCACCGGTCAACGCAAAAGGCTCTTGGGTAGGGGCTTCGGTTATCAATCGGAAAGGTGTTAGGCATCCGATCGACTTGCTCATAAGCGATTTCTACTATGGCCAAGTTTATGTTAGGATTTATATATATATATATATATATATATATATATATATATATATAAAGATGAAAAAGTGAGCGACACTTCCTATTGCCCGAAGGCACTATGATCCTATCAAACTCTCTACCAACACCAAAATTTCGGTGGCATAACGGTTTGATCCTTAAATAGAAGAAAAGTAAAGAAGGTAGAGGAATAGAGGAGAGAGCCAGAGCTCTCGAGCCCTTATAGCACCATTGGTTGGATCTTTGCGTGAGAGCGACGCCAATGAGCTTCCGATAGCACCGTGAGTTAGAGAAGGGTTCTAACTTCTAAGGTTTGGAGGCTTGGAGCTTGGCAATGATGATGGAAATATAAGGATTTTAGAAGGATGGGCTAGGGTGTTCCAAGGTTTGGAAATGACGGAAGCTTGAGATGAGGAGGGATTTTTGTATAGTTTTCTCTTTAGGTTTGAAAAAAGGTGTCCTAAACAAGGGGAGGGGGGGGGGGGGGGGGGTGTGGCTCTCTATTTATAGATGGAGAGGTGATTAATGAGGGGTTAAGACACTAATGGGTTTAGGAATTAGGTCATAGGAAATCTAAGATTTTTGAATTTTTTAAGACAGAGAGGAGTGAAAATTGGGTTTTAATGGTGGATGATAGCGTGATGGTTTAAATGGAAAAAGAGTAGAACTTAAGGTTGGGAGGGGTATAATAGTCCTAAAGAAACACTCCCAGATGGCTGGGATGGTCCACAAGTCAAACCCCAAAGTAAAAATCTGTCATTTTTCATGAGTTTCAGAAAATGGGCATGCGTGCATAATATGCACGCATAGCCAATTTCTGTCGAAAATTGGCTATGCGTGCATACTATGCACACACAGTCAAACCCATCAAACTAGAGAAGTTGGCCCCCGTTCTGGTGGGTTTCTGAAGCCAAAAATCAATTTTTTACACATGTGTGCATAGTATGCACGCATGTGTAATATTTACCGAAAATTGCACATATGTACATATTATGCACGCATTTGTAATTTTCTGCACTTTTCTTCATTCTTCAATTCACCATTACTTTTGATGTACATCTCAGAATTCGACGATTCTTGACTCGTTGGAAAGCTGGGAACCTCTACTTTTCAGTGATATAGGCCTTAACTCCAACAAATATCCCTTCAAACTTTTGCATGCTTCTTTCTATTCACTAGTCAGGTTGGTTCAAATTTGGGTCCTATAGGCCTATTTAGGCTTTCTAAGGGTTCGAGTTGGCTCTACAGGGTTTGGGATGACTCCTAATGCTTTGGGAAGTCCTCTCAGAATCTCAGGTGCATGTCTTTCTTCAAAGTACATGTCGATCGTTCCTTCGGATAAATTTGGGTGTCTAGAGTGTTGATCTCCACCATGCTCTTTGCAGTTATGAGCATGTCATCAACATACAAGAGAAGGTAAATAAATGAGTCATCCATTAGCCTCTTGAAGTAAACACAGTTATTATATTCACTTCAAATATAATTTTGGCCTACCATGAACGTGTCAAATCGTTTGTACCATTGTCTCGACGACTGTTTCAATTCGTACAAGGACTTCTTCAGTTTGCATAATAACCTCTCTTCTCCAGGAGACTTAAACCCTTCAGGTTGGGTCATATAAATCTGCTCCTCCATATCATCGTGTAGAAATGCCGTTTTCACATCGAGTTGCTCCAACTCTAAGTCCAACTTTGCTACTATTGACAACAAAACTCGAATTGAAGTGTGTTTCATAATCGATGAGAACACCTCATTATAAGTAATGTCTTTCTTTTGTGTATGGCCTTTTGCTACCAATCGTGTTTTGTACCTTGCACCACTACTCTCCGGAGTCCTCTTTCTTCTTATAAACCCACTTGCCCCCAATCGCTCTCTTTCTCTTAGGTAACTTTGTCAGTCCCCAAGTTTGATTCTTGTAACTAGAATCCATCTCTTTATCTATTGCAGCCTTCCATTCCATGCACATCTACTACTGATTGCATCCTTAAATGAAGGCGGCTCATTGTCATCCAACGTCAATGCGTAGGGGACCATATCCTCGTAATCGTAGCGAATTGGTGCTCTAATATTTCTTTTGGATCTTCCACTTGCTAAGAATAGTTTTGGCTCTCACTGAACTGTTTCTATATTTTCCTTTGATATAATAATTGTAGGATTTTCTAACTTTACTTTAAACTGATATTTTGCCACCTCTTCTCTAATTTTCATTGTCTGTTTGCTAGAAGTTCGTATAACAAATTCATCAAAGGTCACATCTCTGCTAATCGCAATCTTATTCTACTCAGGACACCATAACCTGTATCTTTTCACACCATTTACATACCTTAAGAAAATCACTTTCTTAGCCCTTAGGTTAATTTTACTATCTCTAAGATGATAATAAGTTGTGCAACTAAAAACTCTCAATACACTATAATCTCCAGGCTTCTCTGAACATATCTCAATCGGAGTCTTGCATTCTATTGTTATAGACGGTGATCTGTTTACTAGATAACATGTTGTATTGATTGCTTCGGCTCAGAACTCTCTACCCAATCCCACATTGGATAACATATATCTTGCATTTTCAAGTAGAATTATATTCATACGTTCCACTACCCAATTCTGTTATGGTGTATTCCTCACTGTGAAGTGTCTAGCCATATCGTTCTCTTCACAGAACTCCTAGAACTATCCACGGGTATATTCATCACCATTATTGGTTCTAAATCGCTTGACCTTCCTTTCAGTTTGGTTCTCAAACAATATTTTTCACATCTTGAAGATTTTTAACACCTCATCCTTACTCTTCATCTTATAGATCTATACATACCGAGAGTAATCATCGATGAAGGAGATGAAGTACCTAACACCACCTTTAGAAGGGACCTTTGAAGGGCCTCATACATCTAAATGTCTATAATCCAGTGTGTCTTTCGTAGTGTCAACTGCTGTCTTAATCATTCACTATTTTCCCAAAATACAATACTCACAAAAATCAACTTTGTCGGCCTTTACACCTTTCAACAAGCCCTGCTTGCTCAACTTTGTCATCCCTTTTCTGACATGTGCCCTAAGCGTATGTGTCATAACTGTGTAGAGGACAAACCACTATCATCTAACGTAGATACTACTGCTCCACCTATCACTATACTCCCTGATGGAAAGTAAAGGTTTCTAACCTTTTTCGCTTTCATCACAATCAGAGATCCCTTTGTCACCTTCAAAACTCCACCTTGAGCTATAAACTTGAGGCCATTGGAGTCTAGTGTACCAAGTGATATGAGGTTCTTCTTCAGTTTTGAAATATAGTGTATATCGATCAATGTTCTCACAATCCCATCCTGTATCTTTATTCCGATACTCTCCTTTCCAACTGTTTTATAGGTCATATTGTTACCCATCAAAATCATTCCACTATCCACCTATTTATAAGATGTGAACCAATCTCGATTTAGATACATGTGGTAGGAGCACCCTGAATCAAGTATCTATGCATTATGTGAGTATTTATCTAAAACCATTGACAACACATTTTCATTATCATCCGGAGTTTGTTCGGCTATATCAACCCCATCAACGGCCTATTTCTGCTTCTTATCCTAAGCATCGTCCCTCTTTGTTTGTAACTGTGGACAATATCTTCTTATGTGACCTTTTTTATGACACTTGTAGAATTCTACTGTCTTTCTATCTGGGCTTTGATCTATCCTTTGCAGATTTACGGTCCTCTGCTCTCCCCCTAACCAACAAGCCATCTACTTGTGTATCACTATCCGAACATTTCTTCCTAATGTCGTTACAAAGCAATGCCACTATAACCGACTCCAGTTCAATAGTATCATTCCCATAATGCAGTATAGTAACTAGGTGCTCATAAGAATCGGGGAGGGAAGACAAAAGTAATAGTACTTTGTCTTCATCTTGAACCTCTTCTCCAACACTTAATAATTCAGATACTATTCTATTGAATTCATTAAGATGTTCGTTGAGAGAAGTACTTGCCTTCATGTGAAACTTGTACAGTTACTTCTTGAGATATAGACGACTCGTTAGAGATTTCGTCATGTAGCGGTTCTCTAATTTGGCTCATAGCAAAGCCGTCGAATTCTCTCACATTACGTTGTACGTAATCTCCTTCGCTAGACATAGCCGAATCGTACTACACGCTTGAAGTTTGAATTCTTTCTAATCACTATCGGACATATTCGCTAGCTTACCTGAAAGCTATTTCAATGCCTTGTGCAGCCCTTGTTGAATCAAGATACCTAGAATTTATACTTGTCACAAGCCGAAATTAATCTTTCCGTTGAATTTCTTAACCTCGAACCTCGCGTTTGAAACTTTTACGGATTTCAATGTCATCTCTAATCGTAGAACAAAAACCTCACTATGATACCAATTTATTGCGCAGAAACTCACAAACTAACCAACGATCTCACGATGAATGATCAAATAAGAATGCAAAATCAAAGAAAATCAATTATAAACACACAAGAGATAATATTTACGTGGTTCGACAATATGCCTACGTATACAGGCAGCGATAATCCACTATATTGATGATCACAGAAGAATACAAGAACACTCAAACCTCACCAAAGCTCTCCTCAAAACTCTAGATAGTTTTTCCAAAACTTTACAATAATATCTCAACCCTCTAATTTGGCCAAGAGTTTTCCCTTTATATAAAAGACACAAATCATACTTCCAATCTAAGAGAAACTCACCTTATATAGGGTTTAAATGAACTGGGCCATTGCCAATTAGAGTCAAACTACAATTCAACCTCCAAATTAGAGGCTACTATAATTCAAATTCTCCAAGTTAAAGTCAAACAATATATGCACCCCATTATATCTACTCACTCTCAGCATATATACTTCATATTTCTAACAAAAACTTCAAAAATCTGTTCCAATCAGCAAATGACCAGATTTAATGGCTCTAACTTGATAACATTATGACGCTGGTGACTCCTACTAATTCATAGATGAAAGCGCACAATACTGGCCTTATCATCCAATGCCGACTCTAGAAACATTGATTTAGAGATATCTCAGGCCGACTGCCCGTGACTTGGTGCTTGGATAAATATTTGAGATGTGTGACACGTGGAATCATATATTTGGATAAATATATGATCTAATGATCTTTTACACAAATTATTAATTTTAGATGACCTTTGACTAATTTGAATCACATAATAGAGATTGGCTTTTGGCCCAATACTTCACATGATAGATCTTTTAATTATGGGCATCAAATTGCATGGAATATATGTTGGTTTCACATTACAAGCATCCTCCAAAGTGACCGATTATCACGAGCTTCGGTGCTCAGGTTGGGTGCCTAAAACCAGCTCCAAAACATGTCATGAGGGCAGTATCTGGACTAAAGTTGTCAATGGGTCTGGTCGACCTGACAACCAACCTGCCCGAACCAATTTTTTACTGGGTCAGGCAAATAAACTTGACTCGGCAGTCGGGTTGGGCAAAAATATGCACCCAACCGACCCGATATTTATATATAAAAGAAAAGAAAATAGGGGGGATTTTAACTAGGTTGGATCGGCATCAGGTTGAGTAAGGCATATCCCGTTCTCCCAACCCAACTCAGTTTGGTCAGGTCTGGTATATGCCATTTTCCCAACCCTACCGACTCGATTTTATCTTTCGAGGATGCTGATACGCTATTTTGAATTTTTGAGACCCAGTGCATGATCATATAACCCGTGAGTGACCGGTTAAAAGACATGTGGCACTTTTTTATATCACCCTGAGATCATGGATATATGTGGCACTATTTTTCATCAATGTGTACTTGATGTGTAGGGCCTGACCGAATGAAAAGATCTAGTCAGTTGAAGATTGACGACACATTGATGAAAAATAGTCCAATGTTCCTAAAATGAATCGCAGCTGTTCATTTCAACCGCGTTTGACCGCTTTGAATCATCATCATTTGTTCATTTTAATAGGGTTAATTGCTTTAAATCACATGACAGAGAGGTTTCTTTGTTAGAAATTTTTATTTTGGTGGCCGTCATTATGGTCAATCCGTTGATCGATGAATGATGTAAGATCAATTTTGTTATGTAATAATTGCTAATTCAGTGAATTTGAAGATAATAAACAATTGATAATTAAGTCTTTTAGTTAGGGTACGATTGTAATTTTCAATCATAATATAATTAGTAATTTAAGTCATTAATGAGAAATGATTCATTGGCTATAAATATAAGGGATGTTGATTGTTTAACACACTTCAACCCTTCTTATTAACAAAAGCATCCCCATTGTGCTCGGAGGTATTGAGAGCGATGAGATCGTTGAAGATCGACAGCCCACCTTTCATAACTTACACTCAAAGTGCGCACATATATTTTAATCCATAAATTATTGATTTATTATTTTGATTGATCATGTACCTAAATCGTAAGGCATATTTGCTTTGAATCACATGATAGAGAGGTTTCTTCTCACACAATGGTACACCTGGCAGATCTTTTATTCGGATCTTCATAGCAACAAGAGCCATCCATCCACTCTGTGGCTGACTTCCCTCCTCTATAGGATCCCTTAGCAAGCAGGTGCTTTAATTTTACAGGACTGGTCTGGACTGGTGCCTTTTGGGCTGACAGTTTTCTAGGCGTCCTCGATCGTTGGTTTTTCAATGTAGGCCTTGTCTATTCATTTAGCAATTATTGTCTCATGTTTTTCATGCAAATTATTTTAATAACGACACATATAAGTTGAAACATGTTTAATCTAATCAAAATTAATTTTGTGGTCAAAGTTAATCATGCGGTCAACTGCACGATGAATGTGCGATCAAATTAAGTATGATTACCACGCAGTTGACCAGTTAAAGTGCAGTTACCTACCGTTCGCGTAGTTAAAGCAGGGTCGGCCTTCACATTTTAGGGGCCGAAGGCGAGTTTCTAAAATTGAGACCCATGTTTCATATTACTTTATAATATATAAAACAATCGTCACAAGTTTTTTCTCAAAGAAACATCCGTGTGTATCATTTAATTATCAACATAATAAATAAATTTCTAAATAAAAATAAGGTCACTAATTGGCTCCTCAAACATCTATTTAACATCCATCTCACGTGTAGCTCATTTGTAAAATGTCATAGTCAACTAAAGAATAAAAAATTAAGGGCACTAATTGGCACTAATCAGCTCCTCAAATCCCCTGTTTTAACACATAATTTCGTGCAATTTGGGGATGATTGGCCCTAGTTTAAGGGTGCTAGCTGAAGCTTAATTTCTGAATTTAACACTGAAATATTTATTGTTTTATGGCTTAATTGTTCTAAGCAAAATTGTAATAAGGGATCTGTTCTAACAGTTCACACAAGCGGTTAGACCTAGATATGGTAAGTGGAAATATCCTTTCATGATTTTTTCCTTATGCTAAGTGCTAAAGTGCAGTCTTAGGCGAGCAGCCAATGTAAATATTTGGGACCATTAGAAAAGTTTGGCCAGGTGGCATCTGAAATTCTAATTAGGGTTATTGAATAGTACAATGGGATTGGGCATGTAGCTCAATGGAAGGCTGACAATATTGCAATCTCTAGGTCCCACGTTCAATATTAGCTTATCTATTAAAAAAAAAAAGTACTCCAAACTTTTCATGACTTGATCACTCTATGGGATACCTAGAGTTTGGAGTCAAAATAAAAGGTAAACAAATCAAGTACAGAGCAACATAAAATTTCTTTTCTTGAAATTTCATGGGGTTTTGCAGACAATCATATGTTATATCTTCCCATCATATGTTGTCATAATCATTAGTGAAAAGGCATAAAAGATATTTTCCCTTTAAGAACAAATAGAGGCTCAAAATACACATTTCTTACATGATTTCACACAGACATGTGTTGGTGATGATATCCATCATAGATATGAGGGGTGAACTATGGGAGTATAAGCCATAAAAGACTTAAATACAAACACATGCGTTAGTGTTCATAATCGAACACAAATAAAGTGTTTGTTACAGTAATTCTTGAAAATAAGGAGTGTCCCTATTATTACCTCAAATATGATTATTAGGTATTGGATACAAATTCTCATCTACCACGCCAAAAGTGTTGGAGTTTCCAATATATTTGCTAGAAAATTCCTCTAAGTGTTGAACGATTATAAGTAAAAAATTGTATTCTTGTGATGGAAGTAGTATAGCTATGGGAACCACCAATGAGCACTAATGTATAATATAGTTATCAGAACACCAATGCGGAGCAGTAGGTACGAATCCTCATAAATGCTACTCACAATTGTTTTTAACTCCAGAGGTAACTAAAATGTTCTACTACAATCATAAAAGGCAATCTATCATATTTTCTTATTTGACAATTAGGACTATATGTCTGTAATTCCTGACAGTCATATGAGCAATTGATATTATCAACTCTAATAATTTAACATATTTAGGAAAATAATTAACAATTTACAAACATTTGCAATTGATGTTATCTTATTATTCTTCTTCCTTTTTCAAATGGCATCCAAACTAAGGGTAATGCTTAACCAAATACAAAATTCAAAGCTACGTATTGTTTCTAGTACTCGAAATTGGCAATCGGACAATTTTAAATCTATAAAGTTTATACCTTAAAGTTGTAAAATTCAAACCTAAATCGACAAAATTAATAATAAATAAGTCCATCATCTTGAAATTAACAACAAATACATCAATCGATCCATCCCGAATCAAATCAAACAACAACCTACTCCAAATTCACATGTTCAATGACACAGAACCAAACAGATCTTAAAGCGAAAATCTAATTACCGAACTGAAATATATATAAAGACTTACCGTAAGCTTGTCGACGGCGGGGAAGTGGCGTTTTCATCGAAAATGGTGGGGAGTTAGATAGGTAAGGGTTTGAAAGAAGGGAAAGCGGGGGGAGAGCAGAGGAGAGGGTTGCGATCACACCCCGTCGCCCACTCAACTGGAGACTAAAGAGGAGAAATGGGTTTTGGGTAACCAAATTCAGGGCCCTTATGGCTATATAGATTTTTTTTTTTTTAAACCTTACTTTTTTAATGGGTAAAATTTATTTGGGGGCCCTAAAAATCGGGGGCCCAAGGCAGCTACCTGGCTGGCCTTGGTCCAAGGCCGACCCTAAGTTAAAGTGTGGTTACCACAAGACATTAATTGCTAAACGAATAGATAAGGGTAATTTTGATATTTCATATTCAAAAACTAATTATTTAAAGTTTGAATTGTTAGAGCAAGAATTTGACTAAGACCCAATAATGAGCAGGAATCTTGCCAATTTTCATAATTACAGGGACCTCACAAAAACCCGTTTTTCCCCAAGCTCCTGATTAGTCAAACTCTCCTGTGTAATTTTTTCAATAAAATTACACTATCCTTTAATTTTAGAGAGAGAGAGCTTTGCACCATTGACCCACTTCATAAATAGAAAATAATTTCAAATAAACAAAAAGTTGGTCGGCCTCGTTTCTATATAGCAAAGGTTCCCATGGGTTTTGTATTATTGCTCAAAATTTATTCCTAAACATGATTTAAAATTTTCAACTTTTAATAAGAAAATGTGTTCTTTCTATTACACATTTAGAAAACAATTATTGGCATAAGCTTTTGTCAATTATATTGAAGATTTCTGAAATTTCTGAATAATTATAGATCTAACAATTTTAATAAAATATAAATAATAAAAATTCTAATTAAATCCACACAAATAACACAAGAGAATTTTTACGTGGAATACCCTATCACAAGTAAAAATCACGAGATCTATCTCAGATCCAAAATAAATAATTCACTATGAAATAAATAAACCTTACAGTGCTTTGAAAATGATTTGCCCTATCATTCTCCTCACAAACAATGACCGCATCCCACGACCATCCGTTCCATAGTGAACATCTTTTGCTTCAAATCTCGAATCACACGAGTTTAACAATCTATACCTTTATATCACAATAATGGAGTAATTCCTTGTGAGAGAAGTCCAAATAGAGTGGTATAAGTGTATCTCAAATACAAAAGGAAATCCAGTCTCAAATTTTCGGAATAGAAAAAATTTTCGTAGAAGAGATAACTACTTGAACTGAATTTACATTTAAATACTGTCGGGGAACGGACGTTCGTGAATCACTCACGGTCGTCCGTGACCACGGATGTCCATGAGGTCATCCACGGACGTCCGTACAATGGATTGTGACAAACGAATTTCGCAACCTTTTACTTAGCAATTAAGCAATACTTTGAGAGCAATATTAGACTAAATCATGATTATGACAAAATAACTTTCAATCTCCCCATTTGTCACAATCATGAAAAAATCTAATTTATAAGAACTCAAAATAAAATTACATCATATTTGCTCTCATCTAAGTCCTATACAAAGTTCTAACATGTGATGCAAAAATTACAACATTATTTGCTCCCCCTAAACTATTTGCCAAGTAAATTAATTATTCTAAAATAATATCTTTCTATTTATGTCTTCACTTGTCACCTGAAACAATAAAACATTAAGATCAAGTGTAACAGGTATATAAATTTTTCTCCCCCTTTTTGTCATAATGTGACAAAGAGAGAGATTAGAAACTAAAATAGGATTAATTAACAATAACTCATTTATAACAACCATCTACAAAATGCATTTAGATAACTTGGAATTTATACAATAAGTTCTTCAACCAAACATAACTTAAGTTTTCACAACAAAAAGACACATAGCATCAACATACACATCCATATATGAAAACATTTATAACCATAAACAAACATACAAAATGCTCAACCATAAATTTTCAAAAAACACACCACAGTCACTGCGGTGGAAACTGATCATCATGCGGAGAAAACTGAGAACCAGGTGGTGGGAATACACTATCAAAACGGTGCATCATCGCACCAAAACCATCAATAGTGTGAAGTGAATTCAATTGATCCGCATATAGTGTGAAGCTCGTTTCAACACGATCGGCGAGGTTATGAATATCCGCCTCAATATGATCAAATCATTGATCGTAGAAATGTGCTTCCGCACCCTGGAAAGGAGTAGGAACCAGAATTTCACCCGGATCAACATCTCCTTCAGCATTCACTGGTTCATCATCATCATCACCAGAGCTCTCATCAATAAACTCAACATCATCTAAATCAATACGAACTCTTTATCCAATCTTCTTTAATTTGCCTAGTAGAGCCATAGATCTAGTGATCGCTAAATGTGATGGAAGTGACATTTGAGAAGCTACTACCTTTCCTATGATGATTGGAAAAGGTAGAGACATTTTTGAAGACTCATCTCGCATCCGTCGAGCAATCATCTCAAAAATAATGGTTGAGATACAAAGAGGGCGTCCCGTATCAAGAAGGAACATCAAATAAATCAATTCTCACCGAACCTGATCCCTGTTGCCTGCTCAGGGAGCGAGAGTGGCAAAAATTACATGTCGGAGCCACTGAAATCGTGATTTCAGAGAAGAATAATGAAGAGCAGCACCAACAGGATGATCAGGTTCACAGACGAAGTCATAAACTGAAGATGGGTGATGAAGAGTATAAACCTCACCTGATTCAATAGGATACTTATACCCATCTAATTTCAATGGAATATTCAGGACATGAGAAATAATAATAGGAGAGAGGCAGATTTTTGTACCATAAATGAATGAGATGACATAACTCTCACTTCTATCCTCAACAAGAGTGCTTTTGATCAAATTTGCATAGAAGCATCATACTACGTCTGTGTATGCGGGGCCAGAAAGAGAGAAAAAAGAAAGCCATCCTCGATCAGCAAACATGGAGAAAAAATCATGATCCCTAAGAAATTGCTCTAGAACAACTCTTTCAACGATTAAAGATCTTGTCGCGAATAATCGATCAAAGCATTGGTCATGAGTCGGAGTAGGAAATCATTGCACAATTTGAAATGGTTGAGCCTATCCCGACGCAGAGGATGATCCGGTATTTTTTCTTGAATTTTTTCTATTAAGAGGCATTTTTAGATGGTGTTTCAGTAAAAAAAATAACTCCGGGAAGAAAAGACGGTTAATAGTGAAATATTCCGGTAAAAAAAAGATTTTATATGAAAATCCAGATAGGTTGAGTTAAAACCCCACGGACGTCTGTAAGGAAGTCCACGGGCGTCCGTGAATGTCAGAGTCCGCATGAAGAAATAGTGAATAGCCATTAAAAAGAAGCACAAATAAATCAAGGCCGTTGATTTAAAAATACGGACGTCCGTTCTAAAAGGACGGATTTCCATAAATGGCAGTTCGCAGACATTAAATGCAGTTAAAGAATTGGCTGCAGTTGAACCGTCAAATTGACGGACGTCCAGTAGTGCTACACGGACGTCCGTAGAAATATAAATAGTAAGCCTTCAAAAATGCAGATGTCCGTAATGGCATTCGAACGTCCGTAGAAATGTAAGCACAGGATATCAGTGGGGGTTGATAAATGCGGACGTCCGTGGTAGTTTCACGGACGTCCGTGAAAAGTATGTTGTTTTATTATTTTGAAAAAAATAATTTTGATACAATGTTCATACTTAAATGCTATTAAATCAAGGAAACAAATTTGCATAAAATATGTCATAAATTTTGTATTCAACAAACTAAATTCACAAGATAAATTAGTACATATTTGAATACATGAAATCACAAAGTCTGAAGGTATAATAAAAATTTCACAAGCACATAATAAATTTTTATCTTTGCTAGCTCAATATTACACCAAGTAGTTAGAAAATGAAATATGAAATAATATGATGAGAAATAAGTCAAATGCAACAAAGTCAAACTTTATAAAGAATTTATTTGGTTATTTTATTTAATAATAGAGAATTGCAAAGATAATACTCAAACCTTGTTAAGCTTTCTAGTTAACCTATATATCGAGCTTTAGAATAATGACTCCCAACTAGATAGTTTACGGCATTAGATGTTCAAACATCCCTACGATTTTACTTGCTCGAGTCAAAAAGGCTACAAGGTTGAGTAAATCGGAGAAAAATTGTATAACATTACGTGCTTTCTAGTCGACCTATTTAACGAGTGTTAGGTCAATGACTTTCAAACCAGTTGGCTCAGAGCATTGAGTATAAAATACTCCTACGGGCTTAATAGCTCGAGTCGAGAAAGCATAAGTAAGAAATAAGTAATTTAAAACATAATCTTTAATTAGTTTTGAAAGAGTTGCAATGACAGATCTGATTGAGACGAACATATTTCTTTTTGACAACATAGAATAAAAATGAGTTAATATTGATTCAACTTACATGTAGTGAAATAAGATTAAAAAAATAATGACTTTAGATCGCATGACATCTGATCATATATATATATATATATATATATATATATATATAGGGTGTGAATCAATTTTTATCATACAAAATCATGAGATTATTCAAGTGAGGCACAAATTTCTTTGAACAAATAGCACAAGCAAATTAAAAAAAAATTTTAAAATATGAATTTACTAAAAATATTTACAAGAAAATCAATTGAAGCATTAGTCAAGTAAGCATAAACCAATGGATTTTCAAATAAATTCAAATCGACCAAAATCCAATGGTTTTGTGAAAAGATCAGTCAATTGAAGTTTAGTGTCAATGTGCTCAAGGATAATGATTTTATCTTCAACCAAATCACGTATGAAATAGTGTCTGCAATCAATGTGTTTAGTCCTAGAGTGTTATACAGGATTTTCAGATATAGAAATGACACTTTTGTTATCACAGAATAAGGTCATAACACCTTGAGAAATCTCGTAATCAGACAACATCTGCTTCATTCAAAGAAGTTGAGTGCACCTGTTTCCAGCATAAATATATTATGCTTCAGCAGTGGACAATGACACAGAGGCCTATTTCTTACTAAGCCAAGAAACAAGATAGTTTTCTATATAAAAACACCCTCCACTGGTGCTTTTACGATCATTAGAATTTCTGACCCAATCTGAATCAGATAATCCCACTATTTGAGATATGGTATTAAAAGGATACCACAAAGCTAAATCCAAAGTTTCATTAATATAACGGAGAACACGTTGAAGAATAGTTAGATGAGATTCTTTAGGTGCAACTTGGAATCTAGCACACATACCTACACTAAATGCTATGTCTGGTCTACTTGTTAAATATAGAAGACTATCTATCATACTCCTATAAAGAGTTTCACCAATGGATTTACCAGACACATCTTTTGATAATTTTACTGAAGTGCTTATTGGTGTACAAGCAGATTTACAAGATTTCAAACCAAACTTTTTAATCAATTCTCTGGCATATTTAGATTGAGTAATGAAAATACTAGTGGAACGTTATTTTATTTGAAGTCCCATAAAACAATTCAATTCACCAATCAAACTCATTTCAAATTCATTAACTCATTAATTTTTTAAATTTATGTGTAAACTGATTAAGTATAGATCAAAAAATAATATCGTCTATATATTTGAGCAACAATTAAATGAGATGATTCTTCTTTTAAAAATAAAGTTTTATCAACACTTCCATGTTTAAAGCCATTATTAATCAAATATTTTGTTAACCTTTCATACCAGGCACGTGGTGCCTGCTTCAAACCATACAAGACCTTTTTTAGCCTAAAAACATCAAGAGGTTGATGTGGATCCTCAAACCCTTTAGGTTGTTCCACATACACCTATTCAGCAAGAAAATCATTTAAAAATGCACTTTTCACATCAATTTGATAAAGCTTAAATTTCAAGTGACAAGCCATAGCCAAAATGATTCGTAAGGACTCAAGTCTAGCCATAGGTACAAATATTTCATGAAAATCAATGCCCTCAACCTGTGTATAGCCTTGAGCAGCTAATCTAGCCTTGTTTCTCACAATTTTACCTTCTTCATTATTTTTATTTTTAAAAATTCATTTAGTTCTAATTATTTGAATGTTAGAAGGACGAGAAAGTTCTAATTATTTGAATGTTAGAAGGACGAGAAACCAATTTCCATACCTCATTTCTCTTAAATTGGGTGAGTTCTTCTTGCATGACCATAATCCAATGTTCATCAAGAAGAGCCTCTTTTACATTTTTGAGTTCAATAGAAGAAGTATAGTACAAATGACACAAAAGATTAGAAAGAGTTTTGAATTTATGTCTAGTCAGGATTTTGGTAGTGGCATCACCAATGATGGCACTAGAAGGGTGACTTTTCATGTCACGAGCGTAAGTAGGCCTATTTGTAGACCGAGATTCAGAAACATATTGATCAGTTTCATCTTCATCAGAATGTGATACACTATTTGAAGTTGTAGGATGAGATGAAACAAGTTTAGAAGTAGAATTGCTCTCTATTCTAAGTTTTTCACATGTGATAGGAACAATTTGAGTATCATCATCTTGATCTTGATAGATTGATGATGTATAAGAAAAATCTTCTACAATAACATTTATTGATTCCATGACAGTTAAAGTTCTTAAATTAAAAACTCTATAGGCCCGACTGTTTAATGAATAACCAATAAAAATGTCAATATCAATTTTTGAATCAAATTTACCAAGGGATTCTCTATCCCTTAAGAAATGACATATGCTACCAAAAACTCGAAAGTAACTAATTTTAGGCTTTTTCCCATACCATATTTTATATGGTGTTTTAGTAGTGTTATGTCTAAGGTAAACATGATTTGATATATAACAGGCAGTACTCATAGCCTCAGCCCACAAATTTTTAACAATATTAGTTGAATTTATCATGACACGAGTCATTTCTTGAAGAACGTAATTTTTTCTCTTAACCACACCATTTTACTAAGGTGTGTGAGGAGACGAGAACTCATGTTTGATTCTACTAGAAGAACAAAATTGAGAAAATAAAGAATTTTAAAATTCTCGTCTATGATCACTATGAATTCGAACAATAGACAAATCCTTTTCAATTTGAGTTCTTTTAGCAATAATTATAAATTCATCAAAGGCTTGAGATTTTTCTTTTAAAAAAATAATCCATGCATATCTAGAAAAATCATCTACCAACACAAGAACATATTTCTTTTCCCCTAAACCACTTGTTCTCATAGGACCAACAAGATCAAAATGAAGTAACTCTAGGATCCTAAAAGAAGTAGGGACATTAACTTTCTTAAACCCCTAACAAGTTGGTTAGAAGCTAATTTATAAAGATCATTTTTGTTCATATGACTAAGCCTTTGATGCAAAATATCAAGTTCATTAGTTCCAGTAGTAAGGCAAGTGGTCTTGAAGGGATCTATGAATGTATAACAATTATCAGATGATCTAGTCTCTTCAAACACAACATTTCCACTAGAATTTATAATAGTGCACAAATTTTTTGAGAAATTGATATTCATTCCATCATCACATAAATGACTAATACTAATAAGATTGACCTTAAGTCCTTCAACATAAAGAACTTTTTTTAATTTAGGATAATCAGGAGCATCCACAGTACCTTTTCCTGTAATTTTACAGGAGCTCCCGTTTCCAAAAGTGACATTTCCTTCAGAACAAGGATTAAGATGAGAAATGAATGATTTCTCACCAGTCATATGACAAGAACAACCACTATCAAGGAACCACCTTAATGATTCACTAGCTTTAAGAGAAATATGGGCAACTTGAGCCAACTAGTCAAATTTTCTGACCCAAACACGTTTATATTTAGGTTTCAGTGGTGGTTGACTTACTTGTATCTGAACATTGCTAGTTTGAACCTTTTTATGATTCTTCCATTGTCTAAATTTTAAACTAGTATAAAAATAGTTTCCAAATGTAAATGGGCAATATACAACAGTGTGCCCTTTCCATTCACAAGGATAACAAATTGGAACTCTTCTTCCAGTGGTTATGTGACTAGTCGACTTAGTATTTCTCAAATTAGTTTTGGAAATTACTTGAAATGATTTTGTTTCTTTAACAAATTTTGGTGCATTACTTGTTTCTGGTTTAGAAACATAATTGTATCTAATACCAGACTTATCAGTAGTTCGTTGACCAATATTTAAAATTTTTTCAAGTTTCTTATTAGCATTACAAAAGTTAGAATACTTGTCATTAATGGAACTGAGTTCACTTTTTAAATTTTCATTGATTAAAGTTAGAGATTTAACTTTATTTTCTTGTTCCACAAATTCAGAGTTTAAAAATTTTACTTTGTCCTCAAAAGATTTAGGAGAATTTTCAAAAGAGGTTTTCTCTTGAATGTGAGTTTCAATTTTTAGGTTAAGATTAATGATTGTATTTTTCAACTCACAATTTTCTTTGATCAATTTTAATTTTTCTTAGTGAGTTCTAATGATTCCTTATACAATTCACTGTAGGCATTATTTACGTCAAGAACATCACTATCATTTTCAGAAATAATAGATGAAGAACTAATCGAGATAGTTTCATTGATCAAAGTATTTTTAGATTGTAGAGTATCCGACTCAACAATCGAAGCCATAAAGGCTCTAAAACCATGTGAACTAGATTAGAATCATCAGAAGATGATTCATAATGTTTATCATACTCATTTGTGGCAGCTAATGCTTTTGACATACCTTTTTCATTTTTTCGACTTGGACATTCAACAGCAAAGTGTCCATAGCCACGACATTTATAGCATTGTATTTCAGAGGAGTCTTTTTGAGGTTTCTTCTCAAAAGATTTAAATTGAAATTTCCTTGACTTTTCGATTTTTTGAAAAGGTTGTTTCTTATTTTTATAGAACTTGTTAAATTTTTTAACAAACAGTGCAAGTTCTTCTGATTTATCAGAATCACTGCAAGATTCAGAATCATTCTTAGACGATTTAAAAGCAACACTTTTACTATCATGAGTATCTTGAATTTCGTACTCATAAGTTTGCAAAGAACCAACAAGTTCATCTAAATTTAAGGTATCAACATTTTTAGATTCAACAATTGCATTGACCTTAGATCTGAATCTTTTAGGTAAAGATCTTAAAATTTTTCTAATAATTTTTGTATTAGAAATTGGTTCACCAAGATTAAAAGAACCGTTAACAATATCATTCATACGAATATAAAAGTCACTTTTAGGTAAAGATCTTAAGATTTTTCTAATAATTTTTGCATTAAAAATTGGTTCACCAAGATAAAAAGAACTGTTAACAATATCATTCAGACGAATATAAAAGTCGGGAAATTTTTCATTTTCTTCCATGTGAAGATTTTCAAATTGGGAACTAAGCATTTGAAATTTAGAAATCTTCACTTGGGGGGTCCCTTCATAAGTGGTTTCAAGGATTTTTCATGCATCCTTAGCAATAGTACAAGTACTGATCCGATGAAATTCGAAAGTAGTAACTACTCCAAATAAGGCATTAAGAGCTTTAGAATTATAACCAAGATTATCATATTCTAGATCAGTCCACAATGATCTAGGTTTAATTGTAGTATTAGATATATTATCGATCATGGAGGTCGTGGTAGGTGGCGACCATCCATCCTTAGCATACCATATGTGCGGATCCATTGAACTTAAAAATGCTCTCATTCTTGCCTTCCAATAAAGATAATTAGAGCCATTGAATAAAGGTGGTCTAACAGTAGACGCACCTTCTCTTGGAAGATCAAGATATCCTGAATTAGTCATTACACTAAATTTGTAAGAATTAATCAAGTGTTCTAGCCCTGATACCAATTGAAATTTCGGAATAAGTATAGATCTAACAATTTTAATAAAATATAAATAATAAAAATTCTAATCAAATCCACACAAATAACACAAGAGAATTTTTACGTAGAAAACCCTATCACAGGTAAAAACCACGGGATCTATCTCAGATCCAAAATAAATAATTTACTATAAAATAAATAAACCTTATAGTGCTTTGAAAATGATATACCCTATCACTCTCCTCACAAACAATGATCACATCTCACGACTATCTGTTCCATAGTCAACATCTTTCGCTTCAAATCTTGAATCACACGAGTTTAACAATCTAAACCTTTAGATCACAATAATGAAGGAATAATTTCTTGTGAGATAAGTCCAAATAGAGTGGTATAAGCGTATCTCAAATACAAAAGGAAATCTAGTCTCAAATTTTCGGAATAGAGAAAATTTTTGCAGAAGAGACAACTACCTGAACTGAATTTACATTTAAATACTATTGAGGAATGGGCGTCCATGAATTACTCACGGTCGTCCGTGACCACGAATATCTGTGAGGTCATCCACGAACGTCCGTACAACGGATTATGACAAACGAATTTCACAACCTTTTACTTGACAATTAAACAATACTTTGGGAGCAATAGTAGACTAAATCATGATTATGACAAAATAACTTTCAATTTCCAAATGTTCTCATAAGCTTTTGTCAATTATATTGAAGAAACAATATTATAATGCAGTATAAAACTCTATTATTTCTCTCCCATATCATCAAGCTCATTATTTCAAATTTATATATCCATTTGATACTCATCTCTATTATTGAACATTATTCCGAAGAGTAATATTGTTGTATCTCTACCTATGTTGCTGCCTCAATTAGGGTTATTAAGTAATGGTAAATTTTTTGGCAAGTAATTAAAACTTAGAACCCTCTAATTGGGGATGGTCCAAATTGATGAGCTTGTTCACCCATGAAGCCCTTTGTTGAACCAATGCATTATATACATGGTATCCTATTATTTCTCCAAACAAAAGTACTATCATACAATGTGCTCACATGCAGCCCATACTCACCTCTATATATGTTGTGTGTGAGGGTGGGGAAGGGTGGATCTGATCGATCTTGTGCATGTTGCCCAAATGACACTAGCTAGTTTAGAGTTAAACCCTACACTCTAACACAAGCTCTCTCTCTCTCTCTCTCTCTCTCTCTCTCTCTCTCTCTCTCTCTCTCTATATATATATATATATATATATATATATATATATAGGTACTGAAACTGTGAAAGACCCATACCCAACCTAAACTTGACTTGGGTCCTAATTGTGTTCACATTTGAGTAATACACTCCCAAATTTGATTCGCAATTGCGGGTAAGATCTGGACCCAACCTGGCACTGTGGTCCAATTGGATCAAATTGGGTCGGGTAAAACACATTTACACCCACTGTTATTGACTTTCCCCCTTCTTTGCCATCCTAGATAATATGTAAATTGATATCAGAAAGAGAGAGAGAGAGAGAGAGAGAGAGATAACACTCTCAAATGATCCATAGTACCTACTTGATGAGCTACATCTAGGATGATACATGTGAAAATTTGTATTGAGAACAGATCCGCATAAGTCATTGGAAAACCTTAAAAATTGGAACCTTTGGGATGAGTTGGATGTTTGACCATGGATGACTTTCACATGGAGAGGAGTGCACTTGGCAAGTAACTAAAAAATCATTTTGATTGATTTTTGGATCATCTCATCATCATAGTCGTATACCATCTTTGATTGATTTTTATGTCATTTTCATGAACCTGTATGTGAGACATTAAATATCCTAAAAATATTTCAAAATAGTTTTTAGATAGTCTATGATAAATTGAATGGTTTAAGATTAGCATGTTATCTCTTTAGATTGATGGTGACTCTATGATCACTTGAGCTTGACAAGGTGGAGGGACCAGTGTATCAATATGAAACTATGCATGAGATTATAAGTGGTATTCTATGTTATGGGGCAGAGTACTAGTCAATTGGTTTGTGTTGGTGGTTCAACATCAAATAGTAAGCACCTTTCTGAAAAACCCATAAAGATTCTACTTCAAATTAGGCCTTCAATTCAATCTTACTCATAAATTTAAACCACCTCACATTAGCAAGTTATCTTACTACTTAAATGCTTCAGTACCATGAATTAAAAGGCAGCTTAGAGTTTTAGATGTCAAACACAATCAAACAATTAAGCTTGATGAAGTATTTTATAGAATTGCAACGATCACCGTTGCTTTTTCATGAGGGCATGAAGAGGGGTCATCAGAAGTCCATCTTTTGGAAGTAACAACTATACAATCAAGGATCGCGATTTATGCATTCTTCTCCTTCAACGATTCAAAGCCGTGGATGCCTTCTGTATTATTTCATCATCATTACCATCATCACAGTCCCTATCCCATCTACTTTTGGGGTCGGCTTTGCGAGTCCTATTTCTCCACTAATTTCTTACCAACGCTAAGCTAATAGGGGATGCTGCAAAACGTGTGTTCGTGATAGGTCTCATCATAGGGATTGGGCGGGGATTTTTTACAGTTGGGTGTCAACCTAACACTAACCCTTATCCTTTCTCATCCGGGCTTTTGATTGGCAATGGCGGAGTTGCCATGAGTCCAATTTAATCTTATAAATTTTTAAATATGGATATGTTAATAAAATAAGTCAAAGAAATCAGTAAGATTGAGATTGATTTTAAAATTTATCAACAATACTAGTTAACTAAGGGATTGCAGTCCTTGTTTGTGCAGTTTGAGAATTGCTACTGCATACTCAAACATTTTGTTATGCCATTAGTTCTATGTTATGTTATTATACCTTTGTGTACATGGGCTTCTAAACAGGCATCTTGGTATATAGCTTTGTTGCTTCTATGATTTCTACACCACAGTTCTCCAATACTCTTAGGCTGGTGTTACTGTCACACCACTTTATGTTTCAGCTACCTCACTTAGTCAAAGTTAGAAAGACGTTGACTGCTTTGAATCAGACGATGGATCCATTTTTCGTCGCAATCTTCCACGCAATAAATTTTGAGATCATGAGCATACCATCAGATAGTAAGATGTTGATTACAGTAGCACCCATCTCAAAAGGGGAACGTGATCATGGCATACTATCAAATGAGATTCACGTTCAGTTTTCGGGGTGTATGGCATGTGGAATCAACATCTGACCATCCTATTGTAGGCCCATCTTCTCAAGATATATTGTGTACAAGACTGGGATGAAAAATGATCATCATCTGGTTCAAAGCAGTCAACAAGACTTCTACTTTACTTAGGTGAGCTGGTTGTAACATAAAGTGGTGTGACAGTAACCAGCCTACTCTTATGTGGGTATTCAACCAAAGAGACAAAAAGAGAAGAAAATGAGCACGCTAGCAATTGACTCAATTCAACAAATATTTTAGACACTTCAGTATTAGAATGGAGAGGTGGTTTTATTTAGGAAACTTCCCACCTAAGAAATCTGAGATAAGAGCCCATGAAGATGAAGTTACCGAAGTTGGTGGCTATGATGTATTTCTAATGCAGCAATGGTTTTAATCACCAGCAGTCTATAACTCTAAGCATTTACACAGGAAAATTGAAGTAAGAGGCCAGTGAAACCATAAAATTATGTCAAGAAAACTGATCTCCTAACTCGAGTCATAGGATAAGCCTGTGACTCGAGCTCCTATTGGTTGCATGTCATATCATATCATATATATATATATATATATATACATTCTCAACATCATAAAA
Source organism: Chloranthus sessilifolius (assembly GCA_021018995.1). Taxonomy (NCBI): domain Eukaryota; kingdom Viridiplantae; phylum Streptophyta; class Magnoliopsida; order Chloranthales; family Chloranthaceae; genus Chloranthus; species Chloranthus sessilifolius. The sequence goes on from CM037593.1 coordinate 34,479,199, forward strand.
CACACTTTTAAAAACAAAGAATGCGTTACCATGAAAAAATGGGCACTCCTGCTTCCATATGACCCCCCATCTCTCAACAAAAAAATAGAATGAATAAAATCAGTTTACCTACAGATCAAGGTTCAAAACTAAATTAACCACCTCACATTACCACGTTGGGCAGAGAGATTTCCGTCATTTTTTATTTATTTTTATTCTTGCCTAGGTCTTGATGGTGAAAATCTTTTGCGACTTCACGAGTAAATGATTGGCGAAAAGGATTTCGGTCATTTATCTACTTCGAATTGGGTAGAGTGACCCTTGGGCTAGGGAGGCCCATGTATGCAAGCCTAGGCGAGAGCCTGATCTTAGGACTAGGACGCGGCGAGGGGATTGGACCAAAGGGTGCCTGATCGATCCTTGGTGAAAGGTTGACTTGCTCGAGTGCCTTTGATTGTAGGTCCATTGGGTAGTCCCTAACACACCCAATTCGGGGCCCGGTTCCAGTAGTCCACTTGCACGACAAACGTCTGCCGAAGTCGAACGCTGGTGCTGCTTCAGTGTTGGCGGCTTCGTTATGTAAATCATCTAGTCCAGTGGTATCTTCAGCAGACTCGACCACGGCTTCAGTTGTGGATGGGCACTCCACGTCCTCTGTCTGAGACTCCTCGGGAATATGGAACGATGGGCTGTCCTCGTTAGCAGCGCACCTCTGAAGAATAATTAATTATGATTAGCCAAATTAGACCCACTTTTCTAACCTTAGAAAGAAATGTACGAGTAAAATGACAACCTGAAAACTCTGTTTTTTGTAGAAAAATAACAGCCAACTTTTTATTTGTTGCTATTTTTCATGCAAATAGTGAGAAAATTTTCAAAAATTTGTTTATTTGAATGATAGGAGGGAATGGAGAAATTACCTTTACATTGGTGAGATCTACATTGTGCTCCTCAAGGAAGCTAATAAACACTTGGAAGTTGTCTTCTGTTGGGAGGTAGTGCCCACTGTATGGCCATATAACCTGAAGAATATGAACAGAATAAAATATCGTATAAAGGAAAACAAAACATGTAACATTTTTCATAAGCAAGCATAAATGTCACGATTTGTGACACTAAGAAAATAAGTTACAATATTTTCAAGGAATTGGATCCAATGTCTTATACAAACACAGAGGTCTTTATATACCTAGCTTCTGTCCAATCAGTACACATGCTCATCAGTCCTGATTGTACACCATTTAGTTACAGGAAACAGCACAAAGCATGTGATAGGTTGGGAGTGGAAGCCTCACCAAAAGATTGAAATTAAGCTATTTTACTATTGGAAATACGAGCCAGAGCGAGGCTCCGAAGCATGAGCAGTACACTGGGTAGAAGCTTCCGGCTACTAGGGTCCACCAAAGGGCCACCTCTTGGGTGAGGTGGACCAGAGCCCAGAAATCACACTGATTCGACCATAGCCTAAGAGGTCGTAATTGATGAGCATGTGCCCGATTCAAACAAGTTAAAGAAGACTCTCATTTGAGCTCTATACTATGTTTAAGGGAAAAAAGCAACAATGACCAATTAACAAAATATATAAATTTCTCCTTTTTAAATAAGCCCATGTTACAATATATATATATATATATAGATAACTTATATTACCTTAAGAACCCCATTTTTAGCGACTAGTCTTCCCGCTGCTGTCGTAGCCCCACCCGAAAGAAAACTTGAATGTTGGAATACACCTTTTTTCTTCTGCACAAATGATTAAAAGCAATAAAATATTAAAGTTTATAACATTAAATTTTCATCCTTACGCAGAAATATACAAGCAAAAAAAGTTCTTGATTTTTTCAATATTCATAATAATATGTATACCCGATAAATGCAACGAAAAATATAAGTATGAAGTGTACCTGCCCCACATATAATGATCTGGATGTGCTAAGAACAAATATCCACTTGGAATCTTCATCTGTGTCTACGAGCATCCGACTTTGTTTATAGACAAGAATTCCGCTCTCAACGATGACTTCATATGCCTCTCTTTCGTTCTGCAAAAACGAAGTGTGGATGAAAACATGAACTACATAGATTGAGTTGGAAAAAGTAATACAAAGAAGATGTTGAAGAAATAGAAAATTGAAGCTGAATTAATACACATGGCCAGTCTGAGGCACGAGAAATATTGCTGTGTGAAAACCAATATTTGTCCCCACCACTTAATGCAAGTGGGCACCAACAGGTTACTGGCAAACTGGTTTCAGGACACAGCGAACTGGCTTTGAATTCTTCTCAAGGATTTGGTGAATCTGTTCAGAATAAATATAGGGTACTAAAAACAAACAGCTAATACTTACCGGCCCAAGATATTTAATGCATTGGCGTTGAAGAACGTTTCTTGGGCATTTGTCAATGTTTATTTCTTTACCATTTCCTACATCCAACCTTCGTTTACAGAGAAAGAAGAGAAGAAAATTTGTAAGCTTCACAATTGGAAAATTTGGTGAAGGAAGAAGAAAGATCAGAGGATGTAGTTACCAGTAGAAAAAGGGTTGGGAACTATCACTATCGAACCATATGTCATAATAGAAGTGCAGATTGTGTCCATAACGATGGCGTGGATCAATCTGTACAAAACCAATTATATATCTAGCTTTTAGTAATAAGATATCTTAATTTGGAATATGCCATGCTTTCTCCAACCCAAGCCTAAAAGTTGTGTTGGCATAGATCAAAATCCCGGACAATACCGAGCCGTATCTGGCTTGCCATCTGAGACAAATGTATCCAGGTATCACCCAATCAATATACATTATAGTATATAGTATCGCTGATACCCGAGATGAAACGTCTCGGTATCGACACAGACCGATACTGAGATTTTAAACCTTGTGTGGTAATGATATTAGCAACTAAAAGAAATGGCTGCTTACAGCTTCAAGCCAGTGTTGCAGGGCTAGCTTTCGGGCTTTCTCATCCTTAGATAATCCCTTTCCAACCTGTAGACAAAATATATAAAAAAAATATACGATTAACTATAAGTATTTAGAGACTACAGAGAAGTGAAGCATGGATTGAGACTACAATAGCATTTGTGAATCGCTACGGCTTATAATTTTGATATTAAGTTTACATTTTAATGATCCCAACATCATTATAAGTACCTTGGCGGCCCTCGTTCTTGCCCGTGTCCAACGGTGAAAAGCTGTCTCTGGTTTTTCAATGTCAAAATATGATACCGAGCTTTGTTTGAGAGCTGCAAAGTCTAGCGCCTTCCACCTATATTGAAAATAAAAAATTTCATCAAACCACCGTAGCAATAACTTCAAAGATTTGAAACCACCTAATGCTACATTAGATTAAATGCAAATGGAAAATTAGAACAAAGAGAGGCTAAGAGACTAACCAAAGCTCCTCAACCACGACCGCACAATCCGCAAGATTTCTTCGAGTCCGATAACTCTTGTAGACTTTCTGCAGCTTAACTGCAGCTGCATCGAGCTCACTCATAGGCCTCGGCGAAGCTAATACAGAGAGGAATTTTTTGGCCTCAGATTGAATTGCTTCATCCTTATCTCTGATGTTAGTATTTATTGATACTGGCTTACGAATCTCTAAACTTTGTTTCGTAAAGGAATCTGCAGTCTCGAGTTCAACTTTCTCGGGTTCCCAATTCTTGAAACTTAAGGACCTTTCAATGGTTTTCTCAGTAGATATTTGGGATGCCGAAACGTTTTCCGACTCCATTAAACTAACTGATCTCGATGTCACGTCCTTATGGTCATCATCTAGACCGAGTGATCTCATTATAACGGTATCTTTCATGTCTATTTCCAAACCAAACACCCTGTGCTTCACAACTATTTTCCACACGGAAGAAAGCATGGAATATGATAAGCCCATGAAGAAAGAGAATAGAGTTTTGGTTCAGAGAATGTACCTGCAAATCAGAATAAGACAGGGATGAATTTGTAACCATAAATTTTTGTTAAGAACAATTCCTGTATGGAAATTTATAAATGACTTGAACCAAATTCTAGTGACAGAAAAATAGATAATCTAACTTCAAACTTCAAAAGCCCATGCTCTACATATATGCATCAACTAAAATTTGGTTAGGTCGGTGTGACGGGAGGTGGGGCCGATCAACTGAAAAATTTCGAACAAATCCCTACTTGTGAAGCTGATGGGCCACAGTTCCTATCATCATTTGATCATGAATTGGACATTTGGACAGAGATGGAGGATCGAAGGAAATACTTTATGAACACAAGATTTTCTTTGAATTGGAAAAAGTCGCCATTACATCGTGAATTTTTGGTTTACTAAATAAGCCACGAATTAATCCTAACTTTTGAAAAAATCATGAATTTTGCAATTAAATCGCGGTTAATTTGTGACTTTTTCGATAAATCAGAACTTTTTCAAGTTTCATATTTGTTTTCATACTTTTTAATCATTCGGAAATCTTTTTATTTTTTCCGACTTTTTCCCGAAGTTTTAAATTTTCCTATTGCTGACTTACTCCAAAACCCCAACTTGGTGAGTGGTGACTACGGTTTTGACCCAAACAAAAAGAGGTAATTATAAGCCAAATGACCACAAAAAATAAATAATAATAACAATAAATAGTGGATTTTGAAATACAGAAACCATTTATTGAGTCAAATAGTGGGCTTTGAATATAATTGAACTGAAACAGATTTTTGAGCTGTCAAATAGTTTGAAATACAGAAACCATTTATTGAGTCAACAACAAATTCTACCTCTTTTATTCCCTAGATCAGAGAGTCAACCATGCAGAATCAAACTAAAAGGAATAAAAAAATACAAGGACAACCCAATATAAAAAAATTAAAACGAAAAAGAAGCAAATTAACAGAATAAGATTTCAGGGACAACAGGAACTGGTCCTTGAATAGGAAGCTTCACTAATAGGGATTTTTTTTTTTTTTTTTTTTTGGTGAATGGTGGTAGGCTTCACTACTAGTAATCTAACATAATCATTAAGTTAAACCAAAAAATAAATAAATAAATAAAAACTAATAAAAAACTAATAAAAAATATACAAGTGTACAGGATATCAACCAGAAAACCCACAAATTTAAGAAGAAACAAATACACATAAAAACTTAGATCAAAACCCAGAAGCAAAACACAAAATTCAGAGACGAAAAAGAAAGAAAATGAATAAAACAAGGCAAATTACCTTCCAATAAGCCTTAACAGAGGTTAAAAAACTACACCATGTGGGTGACAATTCCCCTGGTTTATATAGCAAATCACTAAGTGGGTTTGTCAGAGAAGATCAGAAAAAGAGATGGATCTTGAATAAAAAACAATAAATGAAGATTTCTTGGAACCTTCAGAAAAAATTGAGGAACAAAACAAAACAAAGAAGTCCATGATCAACCATACCTTAGCAGATTCCAGGAAAGAAACAGAGTGGATAACTTTTGAATAAATGGAAACAGAAAAAATGGGTGTCATTTTGCAAGTGTGAAGGTCTAAAACACATGGTTGTGGAAGGATTCAATGCAAAAGATATTGACCTCTGGATAGTGAAAGAGAGACAAGGTGGTCAAATAAGCACTGTAAGAGCCTTTCTTTGATATTTCCTTGGATAATCTATGCTGTTTTTTATTAGAGGTTGGTTAATAACTTAAGGGTACATCTATTAGCACTAGTGCACTACCCAATTATTGAAAGCACCTATGATCTCATGTGCGAGGGGAAGGTCTCCCATTTTTCATTTAGCCACCCGACAAGGGCACTTCCAGATATAGTTAGGATTGTCACTGGGCCGGATTAGGGTCGGGTTAGGGTTTAATTCGGCCCTAATTTATTCGGATCGAGTTCCCAAATTTTTTAGTTCAGTCCAACCCGAACTCGGGCTATAATGTACTCAGCCAAAGCCCGGCCTCTATCGGGTCGGACCGGGCTTGAGTGTTTTTTCCGTGCTTTTTTTTTTAATTAAAGTTTGAAGAACTTTAAAATTTTAATTAAATAATTATATTATCATTATAGAGGCTCAGGTACGTACTTTTATTCAAATATTTCATTTTAATTTGTCGCACAATGATTATAAAAAACAACGATTGTTTGAAAATCTATTAACAAGTCATCCAAGTTGTGTAGTTAAAAAGTTATATAACGGTTGCTTGAAAATGAATTAAGTCATCTAATTTGTCCACCAAAAAATATATCCACAAGGTTATTGCTCTTTTTGCTTAAATGCTCCAAGTTTAAACCGTTCAATGGTTTAATCTCAAGGCATTTAAGTAAATCATATTTAACTATTTATAAAAAATTATAATTTAAAAAATATATATATATATATATATATATATATATATATATATATATATATATATATATATATAAAATATCCGGGTCAAGTATTGCCCGGATGTTGCAACACTCAACCCAAGCCCGGCCCGGATTTATTCCAGTTGCAACATGCTTAGCCCAGTCTGAATATCGGGCCAGGTTTACTTAATAAAAAATAACACTTTTCTGGCAGGGTGCAAGCCAAAATTTGGGCTGACTCGACCCATTGAGACCTCTAGATATAGTATCTTACACAAGGGCACCCACTTTTTTCATCTTCTTTATCAGCTCTTGCCAGTCATAAACTTATGATGAGTCGTACAAACTCATGAAACTCACTTGAAACATCCTCTTGAAATCCTCTTAAATCCCACATGAAATCCGCTTTTGAAACTTAAATAAAAGCCACCTAAAACCCCCTTTTCAAATCCTTTTGAAGCTCATTTAAAACCTTGTTGGAAACAAAATTCTCTTGAAGATGGTGGTCATTTCTATCGCTATCGTTATGATTTTTTGGAGCTAAAGGGAAGAAGAAGAAGTTATCGTCAGCGTCTACGCGGCTTGCAAGAATTAAGGAAGAAGTCGCCGTCATCATACTTATGACTTCTCGATGATTTCCAAAGGGATCTTGGTTTAGGATTTCAATTGAGGAAAAAAAAAGTGGGTGTTTCAAGTAAATTGAGTGGGTGCATATTTTATGAAAATATCGAAAAAAAATATCGGTGCGAGTAGATAGGTTCTTTCATTAGACTGATAGATGCTAATAGAGCTATATCCATTACTATATTATAGACACTACTCTATGATTGTGATTGTGGGTCAATCAATAAATTATAGTTGTTTTGGTTGTTAGCGTTTGATATTATTCTTGTTAATTAAAATTAATGAAGTGCTCTTCATTGTTTATCTTCCTAATTCTGTTAGGGGCGCTGAAAACGTAATCTCACTCAGCCAAAAAAAGGTAATCTAAACATTTAATGCTTTGAATCTTGAGATTATGGGCATAGTACTAGATGGACAATTTTTTAATTCTACATAATACAAATCCCCAAAAGTAAATTAAAATTATATTCAAAGGTGGTGTGTGTTATCTGATTTTTGGGTTATTTTTATAATAATCTCATATGAGATAAGAAAAAGTCTTTGTCCTAGGCTATATATATATAATTGGGGCTAAAACCTAAGCCTAGAACCGGCTGGGTCTTCACACTTTTTTAAGATATGTGCTGGGCCAAATGACTATCTACTGGTACACCTATGATGTCAAGGTTCATTGTGCAAAACATTGGAACGAAAAAATTCAATAGTGAGATTACCTCTTTGATTGGCGTGAGATTATATTTTCATGGCTGCCAGTAATGGTACCCATTATGTTTGAGATTATATTTTCATGGCTGCCAGTAATGGTACCCATTATGTAATTTACAAAGTTTGTATGCTACAAAAGTCAACCCATCTCCCACTTGAATATTAAATATCCTAGAACCTACAATGGGCTTTTTTTTTCATTATTGCTGGTTAGGTAGGTAGTCTGTCAATATATATATATATATAAGGTTTAGGTAGGTAGTCTGTCAAAAAAAAAATATAATTATATATATCTATATATATATATATATATATATATATATAAAGAAAGGGAGAATGCGTTCGAACCTGTATATACATACAGGAGTAAGGAAAAATGCGCTTGGGTGTAGAGATATCTCTATACCAATTGATATGGGCGCGACATATAGCGTCATTTTTGTTAAGTAATGAGTGGCATGGGAACCACTTTACCAACTAGAGTTACACTTTTAAAATATTTTACTATTCTTTTGGCTATTATTCTTGACTTTTTTAAAGTTTCTTTAGGTATATTTTAATAAAAAAATATGACATCTCAATAGCGAAACGCTAGCATCTCGGCAGTGAAGCGCTGACACCCTGGCGCCTAGGTGCCAGCACTTCCCTAAAAAAAAAATGGAGTGTCGGTGCCTCGTTTTAGGAGCGGCTACGCTTTGATAATTTATTTTATTTTATTTTATTTTTTTATTTTTTTATTTTTTAATGGAAACGCTAGCACCCTAAACCGAAGTATAGTGTGACGGGGCCAATACTCGAGCTTGTAGCATGGTGCTTGGGGCACGACATGTGGTGTCAGGAGGGCACGCGACATGGGGCTAAGTAGGCCTGACAACGTGGTCGCGCTGCGGGGACGCGACACGGTCGCATGTGGGTAGGATGCGGGAGCGATGCGGTCGCGACACGGACGCGACACAGCCAACGTGGGCTAGCGATGCAGGAGGTGTTGCGGTATGTCAAACCAAGGGGTTTGAGGTCCTCCTGCCATTTGTGCTGAATGACTGTTTTACCCTTATATAGGGGAAGGAAGCTAGAGAGCTATTCCCCCGCACACGGGGCCTTGCGTTGCCAGAGGGGGCGCAAGTGTCTCCTAGGCCTGAAAGGGTGGGCCTAGGACGTCGACGCAGCGATGTCGTGTGGAACCCAAGGGAGGTTGGTGTATGGCTCCGGACTACGCGTCGCAGTGCATACCGCTGGGCAACCTCGTGAGAACACCAGAGCGCTGCGTGGGACTCAATTGAGCACGACAGCATGTGGGCCAAGAATGAACGGGTGCTAGTAATTCGGAACGCACACGAAGGCAAGCTGCGTGGGACTCAGTTGAGCACGCGAGCGATGAGGCACAAGGCTGTGGGCTTGGTTCAGTATGTGAGCATGACATGGTGCTTGATGCAAAGGCTAAACGAAGCGGTCGAAGGGCACGATAAGCTGAGTGGTAGGTCGTGAAACAGAGGCAACCACGTTGGGGGAGTTCCCGTCCTCTAAGCGGGTGGTATCAGAGCTGATGTGTAGATGAGTTTGTTTCGTTGCATGCGGTAGTGAAGCACCGTGCGGGCTGAAAGCGCGTCGAAGGACGCCTGTATGTGGTATCGTAAGTGACCTAGCGCGGCGCACGTTAGGTGCATGGGGACTAAGGTTGCGAAGTGCGACTGCGACAAATGACGCCGGTTTTGAAGTGCCAATGCTTCGAATTTTTTTTTTTTATGAAAACATTAGCGCCTCTAAACGAAGCGTCACTACCTCTAAACGAAGCATCACTTCATTTCGGGGTGTTGGCGCTTTGCTCTCAAGTTGCTAGCGCTTCGCTATCAAACGCCACATTTTTTTAATAAAATATATAAAAAAAAAAAAGTCTGACATATTCTTGAAAATGCATATCCCCGGGCCATATATATATATATATATATATATATATATATATATATATATATATATATATATATATATATATATATATATATAAGCATACGACATAAAATAGTCTCGATATAGTGCCTATTCAACCTGTCCGTAGAAAGGATCCATTTATGGGGCACCACAATGGGAGGATAATCTCGAAGAGTATTTCACAACAACAAATCACTCACCTTTGTTTATATGTTAATATAAAGGGAGGAAAGAAACCATAACCTCATCCTACATAAAGTGATGGCAAGTCTGTTCTCATAATTAAATCAGGCCAGGCCAAGACAACTCAGGTTCTTGTCGGGTTTTGATTGGTCCAATTTTTTTTATTCTAAAAATTACACTTCAATCCGGCTCAGACATAAAATTATGTCAGGCTCAACCCTAGTGATTTCAGGCTCAAGCATTTTATTTTAGTCCAAACCTAACTCACTAGATTGGGCTAAAGCCCTAACTCATTGACATCCTTCTCGACTATCAAGGATCAAAATTTCGGCCGAAATAATCGAAATTATCGGTTTCAATCACCACCGAAATGATAATTATGGACCGAAATTTCGGTCATTTTTTATATGAGATCAGAAATTTTGGCCAAATTTTTTATTTTCGACTGAAATTTTGATTCAAATTTTTAATTTCGGCAAGCCCAAAACCAAAATTTTGATCATTGTTGGCTATTAGCCGATATATCAGTTACGGATAGCCCACCCATAAAGAGTTTATGAATTGACCTTTTTACGTGATAAAGATTGAGTCACATGTTCTCATTCTAAAATTCTTAGTAACACTGGAATATTAGATGCAACACATATCTGCCTTCACAAAACCCTCAAAAAGTCCGAAGTCCATTGATTCAGGATACCATGTGACACACTAAGGGGTGAGTGAGGGCGCCCTGTCACGAGGTAACTTTTTCGACGCCCGTGCGGCGCATCACTACCGCTATAGCGAGGCCAGTCTAAACTCAGATACCAATTTTTCACGAAGCATAACCTAATGCTAGTTATCATGCTCGTGCAACATCTCGTTGTCGCGCACAGCGAGACCTCTTATCCAACTATCACTCTAATACCACCTGCCTAGAGGACGGAAACTCCCACATCATGGTTGCCTTTACTCGAGGCAAACCCTCTCAATGCATCGTGTCTACCCGCGACACGCATGGCAGCACCTCAGTGCCAATTGGCCTGCCTAACTTCACCCTGTGCAACGCACTAGTCCCTCGCTTCAGACAGTGGCATGCATCTCTTTATGTCATTCCAGCCAACCAACGTGTGTGGCCCACGCGACCAGCACACTTGGAGTAGCATGCAGCTCTTCATGCTATCCAAACCACGCATCGTGTGTGGCATGCGTGACCAGCACACATCTGCATCAGGCTCTCAGCTAGTGCGCGCCACTACGTCCCACGTAGCCCTTGAGTGCCCACGTGAGGTCACCGACCCATGTGCACCGCGACGCCGGCACGGGGCCACATGGTAACCTCACCCAGGTGACACATGGCCGCCGCAGGGCCGCTTCGCGGCAGTAATGTTCTAGGCCCACCCCTAACCTAGAAAGCCCATGCGCTAGTCCCGCAACGCAGGGCCCCATGTGTGGGAGAATAGCTCCACAGCTCCCTTCTCCCTATATAAGGGTAAAATAGTCATTCAGCCAAAATGACAGGAGAACCTCAAACCTATTGGTTTGACATATAGCAACGCCTCCCGTATCGCTAGCCCAACTTGGCTCAGTCGCGTTCGTGTCACGACCGCGTCTTACCCACATGCAACTGTGTCACGTCCTCGCAACGCGACCACGTCGCCAAGCCCTCTTGGCCCCATGTCGCGTGCTCTCCTGGCACCACATGTCGTGCTCTAAGCACCGTGCCTCAACTATGTCGTGTCCGTGTCGCGTCCAGGTCGCATCCGTGTCGCGTCCGCATCGCGACCACATTGCAAGGCCCTCATGACCTCATGCCCACATAGCATAGTGTCGCGACCATGTCGCGTCCGTGTCGTGACCATATCGCAAGGCCCTCATGGCCTCATGTCGCGTGCCCTCATGACACCACATGGTGTACCCTCATGGCACCGCATCACGTCTAAGTCATGACTGTGTCTCGTGTTCACTCGACACCATATCGGGTCTGTCATTGCACCCGGATGCCGCGCGCCCTTGGCACCGCATCACGTGCCCTCTTGGCACCGCATCGCTTGCCATACAAGTCAGATGTCGCGTGCCCTCTTGGCACCACATCGCGTGCTGTCCTAGCACCGCCTCACTTGCCTTATAGCACTCGGACGTTGCGTGCCCTCTTGATACCACGTCGCGTGCCCCTACGCGGACCACCGCATTACGTGCCTTATGGCACTAGGACGTCGCGTGCCCTCTTGGCCCCACGTCGCGTGCCCCTACACAGAGCACCACATTGCATGCCCCCACGTGCGTCTATTCGCTGTCGCATCGTATATAAGGGGCACCTGCATGCGTTGCAGGGCCGTGTGCCTCTGCGCCCACGCATGCTACACGGTTAGCTATAAGGTCCGCTTGCCTTCTTGCTAACTAAGTGTCCAGTTACAAGGTCGTCATGCCTTCATGCTGGCGCACAGATTAATGAGGCCGTCACAGTCCGCCCGCACTCGATTTTAAAATAATTTTTTTAAAAACTAATCTTCGATGTATCTTTTGTATCTTTTTTATATTGAAATATACAGTAATGAATACTCTTATTTGCAATTACAATTAAAAATAAAAAATTTAAGGCTACAAATAATGGTACCTATCTTATATAACTTTGTCCGTTCTTTCCTCCCTCAATCTCGCAGGGTTATAAAATTTCTATCTACAGGTGAATAGCACATGAGATTTAATATTAGATCTATCATTTTTAAAGGGTAGCGTTATTTGCACCCGCACCCGTTAAACTTGTGAAGAACAGGCAATCCCCTCTCTCAATAAAAAAAGTTGACTGCCTTGAATTAGAGAATGGAGATTATTTTTTTTCTTCAATCTTTCACACAAAAGATCTTGAGAGCATGGCACACCTATCATACGATCACATGTTGATTCCATATGACACACATCCCCAAAAGTGTGTCTACACCTATTTATAAAGAGTGAATCTATAGTTGCAAATAATATAGCACATCATTACTCAACTAAGAACCTATTTTTGCTCCCTAAATCTCTCATGGGTATCTCCACTTGCGCCCATGCATTCTCTAAAAGCATCCGCATCTCGGATCCCTTGAAAGTCATTGATTGCTTCAGATTAGATGATGGAGATCGTTTTTCTCCCTGATCTTCCACAAAATAGATCTTGAGATCATGTCTCACCTATCAAACGGTCTGTTTTCATTCCATGTGTCACAAATTCCTAAAACATCCATGAATCATATGACATATTTTTGGCATCATATGGCACACATCAGACTCAAATGTGAATTAGAGTCATTGAGATCTTTAACACATGGAATAAAAAAGGGATCGTCTGATAAGTGAGACATAATCTTCGGATCAATTGTGTAGAAGATCAGGGTGAAAGACGATCTCCATCACACAATCCGAAGCAATCAATTGTTTTCAAGGGGTCTGAGACGTGGTCGCTTTCAAAGAATGTGTCGGCGCAAATAGAGGTACCCGTCTCTCATCTCCAAAAGTAGATCTCTTCACACATGCATTTAAGTGTTAATACTACTGACATTTTTAATCAAATAATAGAAATTATTTTTCGTCCCAATTTTCGACACCACGGATCTTAAGATCGTGGTCCCATAATTTTGGCGAAATGTTGTTAAATTTGTTGAAATTAATGAAAATTTTGCAATTTCGGAGAAATAACATAAATTTCATTAAAAGTTTCGTTCAACCCTTGTTTCAGTGAATTCTAGGGAATTTCATCGAAATTTTTATCTATGACTTGCACCCTGACTAGATGAAAATCCTGGTTCTGCGACTGACCATGTCTAAACATCATGTTAACCCATTTTGCTTCACAAAAATCACCTCAAAACCATTTCCTAACTAGTTCCATCCTCAAAACTAAAGTGTTGTAAGACATGGACAGGAAATGTAGTCGGATTGCGTGGTTTGAGGGGAGCAGTGGCCTCCTGCAGTTCAGTTTGGTGTTTGGATTATACTTAACCATTAGGCGGTCCAGAACAGTCGAACCACATGATCCAACCGCCCTATCATGTGAACTCTCTGGTTGACTGTGCAGTCCCTAGGCTGACTAATATTAAAACATGGCCAATCGGCCAACTTTACTCCCAATCGGCCATAAAGTTTATGTTGAATAAGGTTTAATCCCAACCACTGGTGTCAATCGATTGAGTTTGGAAAATCAATCAATTGAGGTTGGGAAAATCAATCGATTGAGTTTGGTAGATCAATCGATTGACTTCTGGGTGGATTCAGATCCGCAAGTTTACTTTTTGGCATTGTTTTGGAAGTATTTTGAATACTTTCAAATATTAGAAGATTTCTTTGGTCATATTTCTAAAAGAGTTTGGAGCCTATTTGCAGAAATTTTCTCTAGGGGTCTCAGACATTGTTTGAGAGAGTTTTTTTCAAGAGAAAAAACTGGTAGAGAATACTTTGTGAGAGAAAAAATATTGAAGAATTGCTTGGGGATTGAAGATCTGATTGATCCGATTGAAGCCGTTCTTGTGTCAGAATTGTTATTATATTTCGACAGATCTCTTCACTATTTTGAAGGATTGCGTCCTTGGTTTTTACAATGGGTTTGTTATTGAAGATCGTGTTAGATCTTTATTGAGTTTGCACTAGAGAGAAGAGAGTGTGTGCATTATAAATGTTAATAAAATAGTGCATATACTCCCGTGAACGTAGCCCTCGATTGAGTGAATCATGTAAATCTTTGTGTTGTGCATGTGATTATTTTTTATCTGCATCTTCTAATTTTTTTCTCATTCATCGCAATAGGGAATTCGTAGTGTGGGTAGAATTCCTAAAAAGTGGTATCAAACCTAGCAAGTAGTATCAGATCTAACAAGTGGTATCAGAGCGAGGTTTACGCTGCAATGGCGATGAAGGTCTCGAATGCACGATTCGAGGTGAAGAAGTTTCTGGAAAGAATAACTTCGCTTTGTGGCAAGTCAAGGTCACAGATTTTCTTGTACAACAAGGCATTGATGATGTCCTACTTGGAAAGGAGATGGGGAAGAAGGCAGAGATGTCCGATGAAGAATAGACCTCTATTGATAAGATAGCTGTAAGCACTATTCAATTGTGCTTGTCCGATGAAATTCTGTACAACGTTCTTTACGAGAAGACGATCGTGGATCTATGAAAGAAGATGGAATCTCTCTACATGACAAAGTCGTTGTCCAACAGACTCTTTATGAAGAAGCATCTCTACACCCTTCGTATGAAGGCTGGTACGCATATTCATGACCATTTGAATTCGTTTAATAAAATAGTTAGTGAACTATTGAGCATTGAGGTGAAACTTGAAGAAGAAGATCTAGCACTTCTCTTGTTCGCCTCATTGCCACCATCTTATGAGCACTTTGTTACCATATTAATTTATGGTAAAGATACTATTACTGTCAAAGAAGTAACTGCTGCATTTCTTTCCGACGAATTGAGAAAACAGTTCGAATCTAACTCCGAAAGGGATTAGTCTCTTGAGAGAAAGGGGTCGGAACCATGATCGTAAAAGAGACAAATTCAGATAGGATAATAAATCAACGAGAGGAAACAACAGGTCCAAATTTAGGGGTGACAGAAAGGATATTATATGTTACTTCTGTAAGCAATCTGAACATAGTCGCAAATATTGTAAGCAGAGATTGAATAATAATAAGGGTGATGAAGAGAATTCGCAATAGGCTAGTATTGCTAAGCCAGATTCCGGTGAAGACCTATTGTGTATATTATTAAGCTTCAGTCAATTTGATGGTAGATAGATCCTAAATTCAAGAGCATCATATTACATGTGTCCGTACATGGATTGGTTTGACCAGTACAAGGTAGCCAATGGTGGGACGATTTTGATGGAAAATGATAGTGTATGTGAAACAGTGGGTATCGATTCATTCTGAATTAAGATGTTTGATGGTTGTGTTCACACTCTTACTGAGGTTAGGCATGTGCCTGATCTGAAGAAAAATCTGATCTCGTTGGGGGCATTGGATGAGATAGGATATCGAGCCATCATAGAATCCGATAAACTAAAGGCTATACGTGGTACTATGACCTTAATGAAAGGTGAAAAGATGGGAAATATGTATACTTTAATAGGCAACACAATTAGAGACGGTGGTATTGCAGCTACAAAAGATTTTAAAGATCTCTCAGATTTGTGGCATAAGAGGTTTGGTCACATAAGTGAACGTGGGCTAACATAGCTCATAAAGAATAAGGTGATTTCTGAAATTCAAACTTCTAAACTAAATTTTTGTGAAGATTGTATCTTCAGGAAGCAAAAGAAAGTCAGTTTCTCTACTGAAAAATACACTTTGAAGGGCTGATTAATTACATGCATTCAGATGTATAGGGAATGGCTAAAGTCACTTCAGTAGGTGGAGCCAACTATTTTGTGTCATTTATAAATGATTATTCTAGAAAAGTATGGGTGTATCTGATTAAAAATAAGTTAGAAGTGTTTCAGAAATTTAGGCGTGATAGAGTATGATTGAAAAATAGACAGACAGAAAGGTGAAGATTCTCATATCAGATAATAGTGGAGAATACTTATCATCAGAGTTCAAAACTTACTATAAAAATAAAGAAATTGTTAGACACTTAACAGTTCCTGAAAATCCTCAGCAAAATGGTGTAACAGAGAGGATGAACAGAACACTATTAGAAAAAGCACTGTACATGTTGAACCATTCCGGCTTGAGTCATGGATTTTAGGCAGAGGCCGTGAACACGGCATGTTACTTGGTCAACCGGTCGCCTTCAGCATCATTGAACTCAAAAACTATTGATGAGGTTTGATATGGAAGACGCGTCTTGATTGGCTATGTGGAAGGAATCAAAGGCTATCATTTGTGGGTTATACAATCTCACAAAGTGATAGTTGAAAGAGACGTTACTTTTAACGAAGATGAGTTTCCGATAAAAAAGACGGAAGACAAACCTCAGTCATCTGAGGAACTTCAGGTACATGTTGATGTTGAGAGACATGAGCAAGATGAGAAAGATAATAAAGACTTTGAGATAGAGCATGATAGCATAATTTCTCAAGACTTGCAGTCCCAGGTACTGATTCTGACTACCTTGAGAAGGTCAGAGAGGATGAAGAAACGTTCTGAAAAATTTAAAGATATGGTCATGTTAAAACTTGCACATATCAAAGAGAATGCAATGAACATGTTGATTAACAGTTAAAGTGATAAAACCATAAAACCTCTCCTCTTCCCTGTTTTAGTTTAGTTTAAATTAGGATAGAGTGTCAGATCTACTCTAGATCTGGAGATTTACCATCCTTTAGAACACATTTTTCTATGGACATACCCTTACTTACCTTTTAAAACTTGCTACAACAGCCCTGGATCTTGCAAGACTGATAGCTCACATTGATTCGACATTGCTGTAATGTGTGCAGTTAATCGATTGTTTTAATCATATAGTAATTGTTAAGGTGGGCTGCACAACAAGTTTTTGGTGCTGCTGTTGGGGATCTGTGTTTTTAAAAGTGGTAGATCTAAGTCTTCTCAGTTTTAGATTTTATATTTGAAATTGTCTGTTAAGTGTTTGATTAAATACTGCTTTAGTCTTTATTATAGTTTCACTCTGTTTCAGATCTGGATCTGTGGAGCTAAGAGGAGCTTTATATCACTTGGGAGAACAATCATTGCTTATATTTGCATCTCTTAACTCTCTTTTCATCCCTAGATTTGTGGTTGAGTAGATCTGTAGTTTTGTAGTTGTTTGTTTTGTGATTGTTTTGCTGATCTTTTTGCTGTGATTTTATGCTTTGAAATTGGTTTCTGTTGTGTGTATGCTTGGGAGAAGATCTCTTAATCCTGAGATTGCTCCCTTAGATCTTGAAGTTGAAAGACTTCTTAAACCTAAGCAAACTATACACACACTGTTAGTTGATTCTGAGATTTCTGCAACGGGTGAGCAACCTAGGACTTTAAAGGAATTCAATGCACCAGGGGTTTACAATTTCCCCTTCTGCATCCAATTCCCTGCTGTCCAAGGGAACTATGAAATCAAGTCTTCTATCATACAGATGTTACCCTCATACTATGGCCTGAGTAAAGAAGACTAATATATGCATATTGATGAATTCTTGGGACTGTATACTACCTTCAATATTATAGGTTTGGGGGAGGAAGTAACCAGGTTGAGACTCTTTCCTATTTTACTAAAGGATAGAGTCAGAACTTGATTGTCAATGCTCCCACCTAACAGTATTCGGTCCTGGAATGATCTTCAATGTCAATTTTTGGTCAAGTTCTTTCCCATGTCCAAAATAAGTCAGTCGAGGAAGAGCATTATCTCATTTGCTCAAGCCCCAATTGAAGGTTTTCACCAAGCCTGAGAGAGATTTAAAGAACTCCTTAAGCAATGTCCCCATCATCAAATTCCTGAATGGCAACTTGTCTAAAGTTTCTATCAAGGAATTGATCCTAAAAGCAGGGATATGGTTGATGCGTCTTGTGGTGGTACATACCTCCACAAAACTGTTGATGAGGCTTGGGAGTTATTTGATATCATCAGTGAAAACTCTATGCAAAGGGAAACTTGGGCAAGAGACTTCGAGACCCCTAAATTGGTGAAAGAAAATACTACCAAAGGAAAGATGTATGAGGTGAGTGGACATAATGAGTTGGAGAGGAAAGTGGACAACTTGACCAAACAGTTGGAGAAAATGATGGGAGCAATGCAGTCTCCAATGGTTGCTAATGTGGAAGAAGCATGCCTCATTTGCCAATCTCCCACTCATCCCATTCAAGATTGTCCTTCAACTATCCAATTTCTAGATCTTGTGATAGAGCATGTGAATGTTGCCCAGTCCTATGAACAACAGCCTACTGTTGGCTATCATTGGAGAAACCACCCCAACTTAAGGTGGAGACAAGACAATTTTCAAAACCAGCAGCATCAACCACTACAGTCCATGCCCTATAGCAATGCCCAGCCATACTAGCAGAATTATTTTTCAAAGCTCCAATACCAACAACCTATGGCTCAACCTTTGGCTCAGCCAATGGTCTAGCCTGTGCTTCAAAGTGCACCAGCCCTAGCACCCTCTAGGTCCCTCACATTTGAGGGGCAAGTTCTGGCTTTACTATAAAATTTGGGCTCTTTATCTCAAACTTTTAACTCCCACAGTCAAAGCATCAAGAAGATAGAGGATCACCTTGGTCAGCTATCTAATTCTTTGGCTAGAAGAGAGGAGGGACGATTGCCCAGTCAGCCCATGAACAATCCAAAGGGGCAGTACATGGTTGGTGAGACTTCTTCTCATGAAGAAGTAAAATCTGTCACCACTTTGAGGAGTGGGAGGCTGGTGGATAAGCAAGTTGGTATTGAGCCTGTTGAGTCAAGTGCAGAAAAGGAAGATACAACCCATGAGAATTCGCAGTAGGAGCAGCATTTAAAAAATAAATGGGGTGATGTACCCCTATAAAAAATTGAAAATAAAAATAAAGAAAATTTTGATGAGCTTTGCTAAGGCTGCAAATGGGAGAACAGTTCCCCATTTGTCATTTCCCAATGCCATGAAAGCAGCTTCTCCTTTTTACAAGGGGAATGCTAAGGTTGAGGAGATGATGAAAACTTTTAAACAAGTAAAGATCAACTTGCTTTTACTTGATACAATCAAGCAAGTTCCAACCTATGTAAAATTTTTGAAAGAATTGTGCACCCACAAAAGATAGTCTAGCATACACTTATCTAAAAAGGTCTTTTGTGCTGAGAAAGTAAATCAAGTGTTGTCTATTGCAACTCCAACCAATCTTCAAGATCCTGGAGTTCCCACAATCCCTTACATCATTCGGGATCATACCATTGAAAAGACTTTATTAGATATGGGAGCTAGTGTAAACCTACTTCCATATTCTATTTATGAGAAGTTAGGCCTGGGAGAATTGAAGCCCACACATGTGGTGCTACAATTAGCAGACAGATCTGAAAGGAAGCTTGTGGGAATGATAGAGGATGTGTTAGTTGGAATTGACAAAATTTTCTATCCAGCAGATTTTCTGGTTCTTGACATGGAGCCAAGCAAATACACCACCTCAATTTTTGTGATTTTGGGCAGACCTTTCTTGGCCACTACCAATGCTTGTATTCAATGTAGATTAGGAGAAATAGAGGTGTCCTTTGGCAACATGAAAGTGAAATTGAATATTTACAATGCAGCCAATCACCTTCACTTGAATAGTGAGGAGTGCTTTTTAATTGATGTTGTTGATGAGCTTGTGAAAGAGGCTTTGCCTAAGATGCTGCATGGTAATGATCTTTGTGACAATGTTGGGGATGTTTTTGAAAATGTTGTGGAGCCTGTACCAATCATTCGCTATCATGAACCTCCATGACATGATTGAATTTCAACAAATGTACACTATGTATCATAAATTATGTGTTTGATTATTATTTTTTCTAATTTTTTCTATCTTTGTTTCAATTCTCTTAGGCATTGTACATAGAATTTTCCATGTATGTTAGCACCCCAGGTATGAAAATGAGTAAGAATTGGTGAAATGAATAGAGTTGGAGTGTCAAATCTGTTGGGAAACGAACCAGGAATTGATTACAAGCCTATTTAAACTGAAATACAACCTGTCGATAGGTTCTATGAATATGTCGACAAGTTCTGAGAGTTCCCAATTTGCTTTTCGCAAGATCTAGAAGCTGCCGAGAGATATAAGCTAATTCCCGACAGGTTTGGAAGGTGTAAAAATGGTTGTCAATAGGATCCAGGAGCATTTCGATAGATTCTGAAGACTATTGGTTGAGTTCTCGACAGGTTCAGAGTACTTATCGAGAGGCTCTCTGAACTTCTCGACGTAATTTGTTTAGAGTCTAGAACCAGTCGAGAGGATTGCTTATTGATTTCAAAGAACCTGTCGAGAGGTTCTATGAACCTCTCGAGAAGATGGCTCATGTCTTTTTGAACTCTTCGACAGGATTGTGTGGACCTCTTGCGGGGATCTGTCACTTTGCACTTTTCGACAGGATGCATCAACCTGTCGACGACTTGCCCCAATCCTGTCGAGAATCGTTTTCCACTGCTTTAAACCTAATGACAACTCCATTTTTGCTATTTGACAGCTTCTCTTTGCGCTTTAAGTTGCTCTGGCGATTTTTTCCATTTTGCTTTTTCTCTCTCTATCTCACTGGTTGTTACAGCAACTTCCTAGCTATTTTCTCCATTGTTCAGCCCATCAAAAGCTACACTTTGCACCTGGTCCAAGCTGGTTTGGTGTTGTGCATTATAAGATCTGTGAAACCATAGGTTTCTGTTGGTAAGCTTCTCTTCAGCTCCTCTTTGTGATTTCCAAGCTTGGCATTTCAATCGTTACTTTGTTTGGATCGTTTGAGCATTCAAGAAGTTTTTGTGGTAATTGCTATTGAATTAGTGGTGATTGATATTGTGTTGATTGAGTAATGGCTGGTTAAGAGGACACATTGGCTAACCTTTTCAAAGTGTCTTCTAAATCTGCCACCAAAGCCACTAGAAAGTCTACTAGACAAACCACAAAGCCTAAGGAAACCCCACCTGCTAAAAGGAAGCTTGTCATGGAGGAAGTTGAGAAAACTGTGAAATCTAAGAAAACCAAGAAACCAAAGAAGGCTCAAATCAGTGCAGACATTGTGGAGGAGACCCCTGAGACACAACCTAACCCTGTGCCTGGAATTTCTGAAGTTGAGCCTAACCCTGAATTGGAGCCTAAAGTCCCTTTGCTCAGATCCACACCCAATGAATTTGTGGATGTATTAGATCTGATCCTAGAGACTATTGTTGACACCCCCTATTTCTCTAAGGTAGAGGAGTGTTAGGAAACTTTGAATTACCTAGTGAAGGCAGGCCTGACACCCATATTGAGCCCACTGAATGAAAAATTCTACCCATTGTTGGTTAAGTTGTGGTATCAGAATCTCATAAAACAGACCAAGTTTGATTCAACTGAGCCCTGCCTTGTCATTCTGATTGATCACATGGAGTTGGTGGTGGATTACAAAGATATAGGGATAGTATTGGGAGTCCCTTCTGTTTTTGATCCAGTTTATGACCTGGCTGAACCTGAGAGTGTCTCGTTCAAAGCAATGGCCAGGCACCTCACTCAAGGCATTGTGGGGACTGGGGAGTCAATTATGAGAAGAGATTTACACCCTAACATGCATTTTATTGATATAATTTTGAGGAAGAATATTTATGTGACTGGGCACCAACAAGAGAGGAGAGTGCCAATATTGAATGCCTTATATTTCTTCTCCAAGAGCCAATTCATGAATGCTGCAAAATTAATTTTTGATGAAATGGTGAATGTAAATGACAAATGTAGGAAGGCTTAAGCCTTATCAGGGCTACACTACAGCAGTCACATTACCGTCCTGCTCAAGAGAAAAGATTTTGTTTTCAAGGTAGATGAGCCACTGGTAAAGGTGACCCCCACAGTTTTTGGGAAGAGGGTCTGGTCTGCCAGTAGGACCCTTATTGGCAAGAGCAAACACAAGTCCAGTGCAGATACTGAGGTAGAAACTCCTCAGGCAACCCCATTTGCTGTTGTGAGCTCAGACCCTCACCCTACAGCTATCACTATCTCCATCCCTCCACCTAAAACTTCTGCAGCAATCTCTATTGAGCATGTGCTCACATCCGCTACTCCTCCAGTCGCCTCCATTTATCCCAGTTGTATCCTATGTCAGCTCTGAGAGGGCCAGCTTCACCACCATCCCTTCTATCATTCCATCCATATCAATTTCCTTACCCTCCATTCCAATCTCCATACCTTCCAGCACTTCAGTATTTATTTCCACCATCACCTCATCCACACCTCTATCCATCCCTTTTCCCATTGACCAAATCCCTACCTTAGCGTCACTCACCATTCCAACTAGCCCATTCATTTTATCCACCCCACCTTTGAGCCCTGCACCAATTTCACCAGCTGGTCCACCACTTCTTCTCCCCCATCCATTCCTTTTGATTTTGATCCTATTTTTTCTACCTCACCTTCACATACCCAGGACCAATTGAGCAGTGAGGGTTACTCATCTCTAATAAAGTCTATTATGGACAATATTGGGCATGAGTACACCCCACTATCGGAATCTCCACATCCCACCTCTCCACAACCTACCCATTCATCCACCCCACCTTTTACCCATAGCCACACTTTCCCATTTCCACCAATTCCACCAATCCAACCCACAACCCCTGTCACACCTAGCCACTTACCTCAAATCCTAAATCTTTTACTTTCCCTCCAATCCCAAGTGATGGCTAACAACCAAACCCAATCATCAATTGAGGCCACACTTCAAGCCATGCACCTCACACTTCAAAATCAATCCTCCCTTCCAACTAGTCTCCAAACCATCCACTCCACCTTGACACTTTTAACCCAACCTCCCCAACCACCATCCATCACTCCTACCTACACCGATCACTCTACTCAAATTGAACCATCACCCTAGCCTGACCTTATCCAACCTCCCACCATTCCCCTACCCCTGCCAATCATCCTCCCACCATCTCAACCTAATCTCCCACCTGTGGTAGCCACCTCTAATTCTGCCACAGATGTGGAAGACCTAATCCCAACCCTAACCTCAACCCACCCAGTGCCTGAACTTCAATCTCAGCAGCCCATACTCCCTGCCTCCTCTTTTCCCCATCCCCCTCCATACTCCACCCTCTTCCATGTCATGAAACATAACCCTTACCTCAAGAGGGATGTTGTGAGAGGAATGGCTGCTCTCCGCCAATCAATTGAGTTGCCTTATAAAGCCAAGATTGAGCACATGATTGTGAATTACAACTGGGAAATGTCCAAGATCTCCAAGGGTTGGCAAACCATTTTACTCCACTATGAAGCTGAAAAGCTCATTGCCGCTTCTGAGAAATCAAGAGTTGATGGATTAGAGGAGAGGTTGGCTGCCTCCAAAGCGCGCAACAAGGCAGCCCAGGAATTGTATGACACTGAAGTAGCACTGCCCGAGAAGAAGATTGAAATCCTTGAACGAAAAATTGCTAACTTAACTGTCGGACAGCCTGCACAGACTGCTGAACCTACCCCAACTAAAGAAGAAGAAATAGCTGCCCAGTCTTATGAAGCAGCTACCATAAAAGGGAAGACCAAGGCTGGGAAGTAAGCTGCAAAATTGTAAAGGAAGGCGAGGATGAGAGCTGAGTATAATAAGATAGCTGCCAAATATGGTTGGGAGCCAAAGCCCCCATCTAGCTCTGACTCAGATCATGATTCTGAGTAGGATGTATATAGTCATGTTTAGAGTTGTACAGTTAGGATTCTTTTTGCATAATCTCCTGTAGAGCATTTTCCTTTACATTTTCCATATTTTTGTCTTATCAATCGATTTCTCTTTAGCCTATTTTACTATGATTTTCTTGTTGCTTTCTGTTTTATTGTCTGCTTTCTTTTCCTGATTCTGTTTGTGTATTTTGCTTTCCTTGTTTCTCTGTATATGTTTTTCGCTTTCTGCACATCCCTTTATCTTTGAAGCAGTGAGGACATTGCTCCTCATAGGTTTGGGAGTGTGACAGCTTGCCAATGGATAGTTAATGATAGTGCAGTAAGGTTTTTAACAAAAATTGAGGAAATGAAATAATTTCACACCTGATTTTTGGTTGAGAGAGAGGAAATTAAAACTTTTTAAAATTAGAACATGTAATAGTTCTAACATCTTCATGAAGAAAATGTTAAATATTTAAATTTAAAAAATGAATGCTTAGTGAACCTGAAATGAGAGGAAATTATGAGGATATATCCCAGAAGTCTAATGAAAGACCATATCCAGTGAAATTTTGGGCGTGAGAAAAAATTTTCTTGAAGAGTGTCTTGGCATTTTTTTTCTGCTCTAAGGACTGATTGAATCCACCTCTACTCACTAAAAGCTAGGCAAATCCGAATTGAAACAACTTGACAGCACTCATGACATTGAGGACATGAAGGCTTTCATTTGGACAGTTTGAGCTTAAAATCTCTCACCTTTGAACTTCCCTTGATACACACCTTTTAAGCCTTAAAAATCCCAGTTTTCTTTGACAACAATCAAAAAATTTGAATCCAAAACCTCTTGACCTGTTTCAGTTCACCCTCAACCTGAGAAATTAGGAAATAGGAGGAGAAGTGAGGTTGAAAGAGTAAGGTTTGAGAATTTGGTGAAGAATGAAAAAAATACAGTTGAAGGCAAGTGTGATGTATAGTTGTGGCATTCCAGCCAATAAAAATATAAAGGAAAAAAAAAAAGAAAAAAAAAGAAGAGAAAAACAGAAAAACAAGAATGAGAAAAAGAAGTCACTTCGTTGGATACATCGAAATGAGGATTGGAAATTGATCACTTCAAATCTGAAAATTCAAAGAAGATGAAGATTGTGCTGAATGAAGAAGGTGTACATGTCACTTCCTTACTTTACTGATTTCTCAATTTTGAATTCCATTCCCCCCTTTTATTCTTTTTAAACTTCACCCATAAGCCACATTACAACCCAATAAAAAGTCCTTACTAATCTGAAATTGATTGAGCTGTCATATGGAGATGAGAATCTGTCTAATCTATGGTGAAGAGAGTTAGAAAATTTTAGAAATTAGAGCAATGCCTATGCTCATGCTTGCAATCCTATTTGAGGGCTGTAACTGCTCTTGAGCTGTGAGAATTGATACACCCTTCTATTTTTATTGAGAGTGACAGCCTAGTAAGCCTTGGGTCTGAAATTAAGATTAATGGGGGTAATATCCAAAACAAGATTCTCAATTGAAAGATAAACTTTATATTAATTTTCATACAAAATACCTTGACATGAACTGATTGATTGTGAAGGAATTACAGTAAGATTTTAATTTTAAAATTGTCATGTTTTTGCTGAGAATCCTCTAAAAAAACTAAATGGAGAAGGTGTGGAATGAATTTTATATTGCTTGGTTCAAAGTGACATTTAATTTTATAGGTTAGTTGTTAAGTGGTGAAAAATTAATTAGAAAGGAGACCAAGTTTAGCTGAAAGAAAGATTGAACCTACTAAGGGGTTCGAGTGTTGAACAAGGCCTAAGAGGTGTCGAAAGTATGTTGTCGAGAATTCCATGATAGAGCTTCGGCACTTTGTCGAGAAGTTTTGAGGCAAGGAATGAATGAATGAAGGTTGAACATGTGTATAAACATTGAGAGGTATTAAGTTGAAAAGATAAAGATCTCGAGAGGCCTTACTCGAGAGGTTGGAAACCTGCGTGGATCTTGTCAGAGGATCTCAAGGTATAGATGAGTGAGGTTTGGATACTTATAGCCGGGTTCAATGAACACAGTCGAGCATTCAAGACAACCTGTCGATAACTTACCTCAAGCAACATTCAGTCTCGCGAGGATTGAGCCAACCTGTCAACCACTTCATGGAAGATTGTATAACCCATCGACAGGATTGTCTATAACCTGTCGAGAGGATGAGTATCGACAGGATTATCTATAACCAACCTCTTGAAATATTCTACAAGTTCACAGATCTTGATTAACACATGAGATGTATAAACCTACCTCGACTAGCTACTTAAAATCACAATCGGATCTTATCGGCAAACCTTGATTCACATTGTTGTAATGTATGTAGTTAAGCTTATTTTAATCATAAGAGGATAGAACCTCGCGACACTCGTTTTGACAACTAAGGTGTGTTTCTTCAACAGTTTTGACTTCTGATTTACGTAAAGTTTCCAAAAATTCGGTGACTCTATAGGATGGTATTTTTCACATGGTTAGAGTAGAAATCCTATCCTAATTTAAACTAAACTAAAGGTGAAAGAGGAGAGGTTTTATGGTTTTATCACATTAATACAAATTACAAAAGATAAATGCTATTGATTCAAATTTAATCAAACATGAGGTAGGAGGAGATATAAAAAAAAATGAAAACTATCAAAGAGAGAATCGAAGCCTAATTCCTATCTATTTTCCTCAAAGGAATCAAACGCTTCCATAGATTCCTTGATTCTCTACAATCCATCTCTATAAGCTCTCATTCTCGATGTTAGGTATAAGGATCTAATATCAAATTGAGAATTGAAGGCTTATAAGGCTAAGGCTATATTGTCTATTTAATGGTCACGATATCCTAAAGATTGTTCCAATAAGGATCTTGATTAGAATTTAAACTATTATAGATGTCTATATGTCACTTTGCTACGTATTTCTAGTTGGCATCACAGGAGTATTTAATTCCTGCGGAAATCCAACCAAAAGTGAGTAGATCAACATCTGTAATGGTTTTATTCTCATCAATTATATTGCAATCTCTACAATAAATTTGTGCTTAAAGTAATAATCATATTATTATAAGCTTCCTAATCTCTCAATTTATAGCTTAAGACCTTACCTAACTATCGAGAAGAGTTTAAATGGGAGATTGGCCAAAGAGAGAATGGGAGAAGGAAGGAGGAAGGAGGAGAATTTGAGGGAAATGGATAGAATTAGGCTCGTTCTTTAATTCGGATGATTGTTGATTTTCTTCAAGCTTTTATATCTCCTCCTCCTCTGATCCATTTGAAATTTGGATCAATAACTTTTATCTTTTATAGTTTGTATTTAAAGTGATAAAATCATGTGACCTATTTCTTTCAAGCCTTAGTTATTAGTTTCAATAAAAATACACGTGAAGTAGTTAGGGTTTCCATGCATGAACACATTTTCCTCTGGGTCACTTACCTTTTAAAACTCATGCTACAGTGGATCTTGCGTGGCTCATGATGCTAAGACATTGTTGAATGTATGTGGTCATTATTTTAATCATATAATATTTTAATCATATAATAATTGCTAAGGTGATTTTAAAAGTTTTAGCTCGGCAGTGGCTTCAAAATAAGTAAAGATGTATGAAATATGTTAGTCGAAGATAGGTTTGACACATCTCGATGTTAATGAAGATCTATCTTTTCGTGCAATATTTCGAGAGGTTGGTTATAGATAATCCTGTCGACACTCATCCTCTCAACAGGTTATAGACAATCCTGTCAACGGGTTATACAATCTTCCGTGAAGTGGTCGACAAGTTGGCTCTAATCTCGAGATGAATGGTTGCTTCGTAAGTTATCCATGTGTTATCTTCCATCGCCTGTGTTCGCGATAAGTATCTCGAACCTCTCGACTTCATCTATACCTTGAGTATCCTCTTGATCATCACCAGGTTCCAACCACTGGTGCCGAACCTCTCGAGATCTTTTATCTTTTCAACTCAAGTATCATGACTCTTACACATGTTCATTCCGGCGCTTCAACTTCTTCGAAATCCTCAAGTTTCATGGAACCTCTCGACGGCATATTTTCAATGATCTCACAGCTGACACACCTCTTGGGTGTGTTGTTCTTCCTTTGTTCAACACTCAACAACCCCTTAGTAAGTTCAATCTTTCTTCCTTGCAGCTGAACTTGATCTCCGGCCTTTTCAATTAGGTAGCACAATGCTTCTTGGGCTCTTTTAAGCTGAAGTCTGTATTAAGCTTGTAATTTATTGCTTAACTATAGAATATACTCAAAACACATTATTAGTCAGCTCAAGGGTCCAACAAAGGTCAGGTTAAGGGGTAAAAATGGTATTTTTCACTACTTAACATTAACCCGATTATACAAAAGGAGTTTGGGCATTGCCTAAATTTGATTAACATTTGTGGAAGATGTTGATGCCCGTTGGGGCGGTGACGTGGTTGGGGATGAAACCTTGGTGGAGATTGTTGAATAAGGTTTAATCCCAACCACAGGTGTCAATCGATTGAGTTTGAAAAATCAATCGATTGAGGTTGAGAAAATCAATCGATTGATTTTGGTAAATCAATCGATTGACTTTTGGGCAGATTCAGATCCGCGGGTTTAATTTTTGGCTTTATTTTGAAAGTGTTTTGAATACTTACAAATATTAGAAGATCTGTGAGTCATGTTTCCAAAATGGTTGTGTTTATTTGCATAAAGTTTCTCTAAGGATCCAGAGAGAGCTTGGTGAATGTTTTTTCATGAGAGAAAACTTGTAGTGAGAATACTTGAGAGAAAAAGTATTGAAGAAAAGGATTGAAGATCTGATCGAAGTCATTCTTGTGTCGGAATCGTTATTATATTCCGACGGATCTCTTCTCTGTTATTTGAAGGACTGCGTCCTTATTTTTACAGCATGTTGACTTTGTAAGATCGTGTTCGATCTTAATTGAGAGTGCACTAGAGAGAAGAGAATGTGTGCGTTGTAAACGTTTATAAAATAGTGCATATACTCCCGTGAACGCAGCCCTCGATTGGATGAACCACATAAATCTTTGTGTTGTGTGTGTGCTTTTTACCTGAATCTTCTTATTTTTTCACATTCATCGCGATAGAGAGTTCGTAATATGGGTAGAATTCCTAACAGTCTGGATTGCTAAATTAGCTGATCAGCCAAGAAGTCTGGCCGATCAACCAAGTTGTACTTACCTATGTTGTACAAATAAAATTGAAAGCATGCCCTAGAGGCCAAGGAGCAAGGTCGATCATGGCTGACCAACTTGGATTCTTGATTAACTATTGGCAGGAAAGATTGGTCGATCGGCCAGATAGTCAGGCAGATTAATCAAGACTTTGGGTTTCTTAGACACTTGATTGTTCAAGTGTCTATGAAAAAGTCTAATTGATTGGCCAGACTTCTTAGACACTTGGCAACGCTCTCTCAAGCATAGCACCTGTGCTTGGTAATCACAGGAGAAAGCTGGCGGGGAGCTGCATAAAATGGGTTGGTAGCTGTAGTTTTGCCGCTACCCGCTATAGTAAATAAGGAAGAGGTGGGGAGTAGGTGTTCATCAAGTTGCCAAACGCAGCATTATGAACAGCGCTACTCGACCGCTTGAACCTCAGTCGGATGGGTGAACCAATGAGTTTTGAGCTTCAGAACCACGGTTCACGATTTCTATTTCATTGACCCATCAACAAATCAATGTCAACACAACTTCTTCAACAGATGAACATGAAGACGGGCAATGGTCAGGTCCAACTAGTTGAACCTGATTTCGTGTTCAACCAAATTTATACCTAATTTTGTGTTCAATCAAATTTGCAGTCATTAGATATAAAAAAATCTTTACTAAATACTATGCGCTAAAAATGAAAATTATGAAAAATGACAAACTTGCACACGGCTCTCTTGCCACATAGACACAAAAGTCCAACAGTTGTAAACATCATAATAAGTGTTACATTATCGCCATTAATGCCATGGTATAAGTGGTTGTAGATTTGTGTGGCAAAGACACACAATAGATGGTTTATAATCTGGGACGACCTCTATTTCCACCAACCGGATTACGATGCATATTCTGAAAGTTATTGATTGCTTTGAATTAGAAGATGGAGATTGTCTGTAGATTTTTATTTTCCATGACATAGATACACAATTTTAGGACTACTGTTTTTTAGATTTGTACCACTTGTAATCAAAGATACACAATTTTAGGACTACTTTTTTTTAGATTTGTGGCTGAAGCTACGCCTATAGTCTCAAAATCCCATTGTGTGAAAGATTAGTGTGATAAACGATCTGATTCAAATCAGTTAATGATTTTCAAGTGTAGGCACCCTCAATAAATCGGTAGTTGTGAGTAGAGGTACCATAATAAACTAGATGATAATTTTTTTGAAGGCATCAAAACTGGCATTCCAAAATTATGCTATTGGCCGGAATCCATTTAAAAACAAAGACTTGTATTATATGGGACCCCTGTGTCACCTATTAACACCATTAAGCCGTCTGATTTGAAGCTCATAATCTGAAAGATTTTTAATGGAAAAGAGAGATTAACCCGAACATGGCCGGAGATGCTCTAGTCAGGTACCCAATACTAACTCGGGGATCTAACAGTCTCCTTAAAACCTGACATCATGAATGAGTTTAGTCTCCAGCATAAACAATTCCACACGTCAATCAGTATCCACATTCCATATAAGATACAATCATAATCGTACAATACCTTGACTCTACGACCAATGGTCAAAAGAAGCTCCTATCCTATAGCACGTCATAGCACGGCTTGACAATTGGCATGTTCACATTGGAAGACAAATTATTTCCACCAACCTTATGGCAGAGACTTAGACCCATTTGATTGAATCATATCCTGAGCTTTGGACAACATTGACATTTTTTTTCAGCTCATACAACTTCTCTAGGCATACACCATCCCACAGAAGGGATGCAACTATGATTTATGCTACTTTGTGAACCAGAGGGCCTTGAATTTCGTGAATGATATGGATATACGATTTGATAGGTAAAGTTTAAGTTCTCGTAAAGATATCACGGATAACGATGCAGATGTGCAGTCTAAATGTGCGTCCGAGCTGCAGACATTGAGATTTGAGATATGCATAAAGCTTAACACCGAATAAAATTGAGCATTGCTACGTGCACATCATTTCTAGTCGCACACCATCTTTTGCTAGTTCACGCATAGTGATAATCAGTTTTAATTAAACTGTTGCCGATAATGATCCAAAACATGTATGAATGATAAAAAAAGCAGTCATTTTTCCAAGTTTGTGTTTCTTTCGATTATGTGAAATAAAAATTTTTAGGCACACACCAACTTTTATTATCAGCACATTATTTGATTTTGTTTTCGGTGTGTGGGAAGAATAAATTGGTGTGCATGTATATAGCAGCCCCAAGTACCGGTCAGTCTCCCTTCCAACACGATCAAAACTCTAAAGTAGACTCGTAATGAACTTGGTCCCCGTACGGACAACTCTCCAATGTGTCCTTTTTAAACACGCAACCATATTTCTTTGGGTGCCAATAATGAAAATCCATTATGCGTCTGATCCAATGGTAGAGGTCGTTTTTCACTCCAATCTTTTGGTGGATCTTGATACTAAAGGCATACCATTAGAGGGTCATGCTGTCATTCCATATGTGAGATTCCAAAATGGGGCCCTAAAATCACATTTGAGTATGATGTGTGTTATATAATTTTAGGGTCACCTTTTGGGGGTCACCTTTTGGGGATCTATGACATGTGGAATCAAAATATCAATCGTCTGAACATATGCTTATGGTCTCAAGTTTCATTGTGCAAAACATTGGAGTGAAAACGTTCCCCACCATCCGATCAAACACAGTTAATGGATTTTTAATGTTGGCGCCCACAAAAATGTGGATGGCACGTTTAGAGGTACCCTTTGCCTAATTGGCTAAGCATCATATGAAAATAACCTATCCAAAAAACTTATGCTGATCCAAGGTTACAAATCGTTCGATTTGGGATGTTTAATATGAGCTGTGAGTCTGTAGGCACCCAAATTTGGCCCAAGGCCCAATCGAGATACATTTCGAGAAAGGCATACATCCGAGCTTTTGATGGCATGTATAGAACCCTTAGGACCTCTTTCAAACCCTTAGGAATCATCCTAAATCCCTCAGGAACTTTTCTGAATCCTTAGAAACCAATCCCAACCCTTAGAGCCCATTCCGGATCTAAGCCTAGCTTTTCCGAGTAATGGATGAAGGATGGTGCACCAGGACTAGCTACGGCCTTTTACTGCGATCGAATCTCATACCATTGGAAAATAGAGGTTGTTAGCTTTCCAACGGTTCAAGAATCGTCCCAATCGAAGGTGTGTACGCAAAGATATGACGGTCCAAACCTGAGGGACAAGGAGATAATTTCAAATGAACTCCCTTAGAAATTTGGCGCAACTAATAGTTGCGCCAGGTTATTTCTTCCAAGAAATGGCTTGGCGCAATTAATAGTTGCACCAGTTATAAGTGAGTTTGGCACAACTATTAGTTGCGCCAAGCCATCTCTCCCTAGAAATGGTCTGACGCAACTAATAGTTGCACCAGCATTAAGGTGAACCGCACCTTGGGGAGTCAACTTTCAGGCACTGTACATGCACTAGGTCACTGTGCATATGCCTGACGCAACTAATAGTTGCGTCAGGCATATGAACAGTGATCTCTGATTTTTATCTCGAAAATCGATATTAGGGTTTGACTTGTTGATCATCTTGACCTTTGGGGTGTGTTTTGCTAGTTCTGTTACACCCATGTGCACCCTATTTGCAATCCTTAAGTGATTTGAAATACCAACCTATCATCCACCATTAAAATCACTATCACATCTTTTCAAGCTCTCAAAATCATAGGAAACCTTAGATGCTAGATTACCTAATTTCTAATCTTGCTTAGCCCCTAAGTAGCCTCCTAACCCGCCCTTTTCCTATAAATAGAACTCCTCTCCCTTTGGATTAAAGGTTGAGAAAATTTACCTAAGAGAGAAAGAGCTTAAGTGAGCAAATCTTTCTCCCTTTGGTGCACTATTGCCATACATAATCTAGAATTCCAAAACCTCCTTCAAGCCATATTTTTCACCTTAGATCCCCTAATATAGGCGTATGCTATTCATTTATCTCCCCCCTACCTCTTAGATAGCAAGCCTTAGAGGTTAGAATTTCATTTTCCACCATACAAGCCTTCAAAAGCTTATCAAAGTAAGCCAACGCAAGGCTCTTCAACAGTGCCACAAGGGCCCGAGAGCTCCGGCTCTCCCCTCTATTCCTCTACATTTTCGGTCACTCCTCCATCCTCCCATTTGTACCGTTACGCCGCCGAATTTTCGGTAGGAACGGAGGGGCACAAATAGGATTTTAAGCCCCTTTGAGTAAGAGAAAACCTTTTTCTTTTCTTTTATATTATTTTTGTTTTGGCCATAAGTAGAGACCACATTAAGCAGGTTGATTGGGTCCCTAACACATTCCCAATCGATAACCGAAGCCCATACCTAAGAACCTTTAGTGTGGACTGGATTTAGAGTCATATTTGTGGCACTTCGGTGCTTATAAAAATGATCTAGGTTTCTCAGGACACCAAAAGCTCTGGGTGGTGACTCTATATTTTCGTTAGCGAGCGCATCGTTGCGATGGGATTGTCAAAAATCCCACTGTTGCACAGATGACGACTCTGCTGGAGACTAGCTTGTAGAGTTTTCCTTTGAACTTAGCCTCTTTATTTTTTTATTTTACTAACCTTTTATTACTGTTTATTTTATTTTATTTTTACTCACCCCTCCGATTAAGTTATTTTACCTATCTTTACTTTTACGTTATTTACGAGTCTTAGCCAATTAGTGGGCCTACATGCACATTGTCTTATAATTTTCTTTACATTTTCGTCATTTTAGTGCCTTAGCCGATTGATGGGTCTACCTACGCATTGCCTTTTAATTTTCTTTAAATTTTTGTCATTTAAAGTGCGTTAATCTATTGGCGGGCCTACTTGTGCAAGCATATTCTAACAGTGGACGCCGCCAGTAGTGGTGGCACGGGATCATTACTCCCAATATTTGAACTAAAGAAAACTTCCCTAAAAAAAGGGCTTTAAAAAAAATTAAAATTAATCAAGATAGGGAACTTAATCAATTTGTTTTTTTTCGGGTTAGAATTTAAAGGGTTGGGTTATTATGCACACATACAACCACCCGGGTCTTAATATGGCGGCAGCCCCTAGTAGTGATGATTCAGAAAAGTCTCAACCCATCTAGTATCTGAGAAGACACTTGCACCGGAGGTATATCAGGTGGGTCACCTATTCCTACAAACTTAAAACCAATTGGGGAGCGCGCTAGCGAGTTATACCGGACTCAAACCCTTGAGTTCGGTGAGGAGAGAACGATTCACTAAAAAATCAGTCAATTCCACAAAAAAGCTAAAAAGAGACTCAATTCGGGCTGAAGTAACTGCTGTCAAGAGTTCTGGAAACCCACTTTTGCCTGGCGCAAGTATTAGTTGCGCCAATGCAAAAATCCCCAAAAATACATTGGCGCAACTAATAGTTGCGCCAGCATTATTTAAGAAATTTTTGCTCTAGCGCATGTATTAGTTGTGTCAGTATTTTTCTGAGCAATCCTGCCCAATTCTGTGGCCTTTTCAACATCCCGAGTCCCCCAATTAGTGTCTTAGTACCTTTGTTTGGGCCCCGCCACCTCCACCACCCAATACGCCCCCGCCGGTCAAAAGAAGGTAACTTCTTTTTTACTCATTTCGGGGGATCAGGTCACTTGCCTCAGTTTCTGTGCCTACAATAGATCAAAGGTCTTCCTTTGATTTTTCCGAAGTGCTTCGGAATCGTCGCCGCGGGTTGTAAATTAGGGTACGAAAGCCACCCGAGAAGTGAATTCCAAGGCCTCGGAACCTTTATTTTTATAAAAAATTTTTTTTTTTTAAATTAAAAATAAAAAAACCTAAAAAATAGAGTTCTTGTGATGCCGGCACAACGACATCATCTTGCCCTCCATCGTCCCGTAGGGGAAGGAGGAAATTTTTCGGGCCTTATCCAAGGCACTCATATCCAACCTGCCAACAAACAATGTCGTGGGTAGTGGACCCAGCTTACGCCGATCCTGACTCATCCCCGCCACATTCTCCAACCCACTCCCATTCGGGAGAAGTTTTTTCCACCATCCCCCTCACCCAATCACCTTTTACAATTATCGGGTCTTTTGGTACCCCCATTTTTCCAACCACCACTTTTCAAAATATCCAAATCAACCCTCCCATTCCCCATCTTTTACCCAGACCATGCCCATTTTCCCTCCCATATCCATGTCAAATCTAACACCTTTCCTATCCACATCCATACAAAACCCAACCTAATTTTCTCCATCCACATTCATGCCCCATTTTCCATCTTCCCCATATAGCTCTGATCCACCCTCATTCACCTATGTCAGCTCCACCTTATCCAACCTCCCACAAATCCTCCCATCTACCCAGGTCATACCCATATTTACCGGGGCCATGCCCAGTTTTTCCCAAACACCCACACTTTATCCTTCATCATTCTTAAACATTCCCAACCCATCCCCCTTTGCCAATGCCCCACTTCATCCCTCCAATCCACCCCATATCCCATCTACCCAGGTCATGCCCAATTTTATCGGGATCATGCCCAATTTACCCACCACATCCATCTCATCTATATCTCATCACTCCTTAAATCTACTATCTCCATCCGACCCTCCTTCCATGATTATGATGGAGGAGATGTTCCAAGCCTACTCCATATGGAAGGCTTCCCAAAATGCCTCCTCTCCTCCACACCCCATACCCATGAACCCATCCCATACCCTAGCCAATCTCTATGCCTCACTCCCACATGACCTCCATCAACCCCCCATCATCCACACCACCCAAACCCACATTTCCCACATGCCCACAGGCCCATTGGCCCAAGCCCCCATTTCCCACATGACCCAAGGCCCATTGGCCCAAATCCCAACTTTCCATATGCCCCAAGGCCCATTGACTTAAAACCCAACCACCCACACATACCAAGGGCCCATTGCCCAGACCCACCAAGGCCCAATGGGCCAAACCTACCAAGGGCCCATGGCCAAGACCCATCAAGGGCCCATGGTCCAAACCCATCCAGGGCCTATAGCCCAAACTCGTCAATAGCCCATGACCCAAACCTATAATGACCAAGGCTTCATGGCCCAAACCCAAGCCCCTAACCTTGAAGCCTCACACCCATACCCTTCACAATTTCTCCAAAATCTCACCCATTCACAACCTTCACACCTGGGTCAAACCCAAACCATACCTCAAACCCAATTTTCCCATGGCCCCACACCCCAAGGCCATCTCCAAACCTTCCCCCATGCTCAATGCCCTCATCAGGCCCTGCTCCAAAATCTAACTTTCACTCATCCCATCACCCAACAAGCTTTCCCTCATCTCCAATGGGCTCACCCAACCTCTACTCATGTCATTCACACTCAGTCCATGCAACACCAGCATGAGAATCCTGCCCTCACTGTGCACTATATCGACCAGCAGTATGAAGAGGATGAGATTATAAACAATGGAGCCTATGCTGGGGCATTGGCCAGCCTTAATCCTCCTCCAATCATTTCCCCTCTGATAGTACAAAGTGAAATCCAACCAACTACCGAGAAAGCAGCCCCCATATCTAAGGAGTCAGAGCAGCTGAAAGAATAGTTGGACAAGATACAAAAGCAGTTGACGAAAATGGGTGGTGCTGAAATTCACGCCACGGACTTCACAGATTTATGCTTATTCGCTGAGGTCCCCTTGCCTCCCAAATTTAAAATGCCGGCTTTTGACAAATACAACGACACCGGCAATCCTATTGAACACCTCAAGTCCTACTATGAGGACATGTGTCAATGTGGAGGGGACGAAAGACTGTTGATAAATGTCTTTTAAAAGAGTTTGACTGGTCTGGCCCTGAGGTGGTTCACATCTTTGGAACCATTTATGATGAAAACGTGGAAGGACTTAACGCACTTGTTCCAGGAATAATATGTCTATAATATTGACATCGAATCATGTAAGTCTGACTTTGCCCGATTAAAGCAGAACCCGAATCTGACCTTCAGCGACTACTTGAGGCGGTGGAGAGCTCTAGCAGCTCAGGTCAGAAACAGGATGCCTAATGATGAGCAAATCGAAATGATTTTCAAGAATACTCTATCAGTGATCTTAGACTTTTTGGTGTACTGTGACAGCCCGGATTTCGGCACCCCGAAACCCGTGCCATCAGCACGATCATCTTGACCGTGCCCCTTAACTATGCACGGAACACTGGTATATCAAGCATAAAAAGAAGTAAGAACAACTTGCGGAATTTAAATCTAATTAGAAATACTTTTCAAAAGACAGTTCTACCCTCATGCCCCTACATGAAGGGAGAACCGATCCGAACCATCGATGATATAATTCATCACAGATGGTTCGCCCCAAAGGAATAATCCAAACTCTATACATATACATGTTTTCACAAAATAAAGGCTTGACATACCAAGCCGTACAATCTCTACTCAAAACTCCTCAAAGTAGCACAACGGAGTCCTCTAGAAGAAGTCCTCTGGAGGTGGCTCCAACTCCTCGCCGGCAGCAAAGTCCGACTCATGGGATCGGCCCCTGAAACCTCGGCAGCTGCCGCTAATGGACCTGCGACGTATAGTCTATAGGGTGAGCTACATCCTAGCCCAATAGGGAACAAACACTGCTGAACATATAAGTTATAACTCACATATATTCCATGATATGCCATGCATGATGTAACGATGCAGTTGTTGATAAAACAGTTAAAAGCATTTGTTTTACTGTTGATTTCTTATATTTTTATTTACTCATGAATAATGCAGAAAAGGCCTAAAGCAAAACTTAAACTTTCAACTTAAGTAATCCCCGAGCAATATAGCATCGAGCCCCGATGAGCTACCCTTCATCGTCATCTATATAGACAGTTTTAATGTATTCCCTGGGAATACCATATAGTACCCAAGCCCCTTTCCCCTGGGGATTGGTGGCGGGGTTTCACATCTCATCAACACCCCTGGGGTGTGCTTACTATGTACGGATAAGCCTCCGGCGCCTCACGGTTTCGCGCCAGACAGTCCACGGATATCTGCCGTGTCATCCGTGGGTATCCGCCACGTCGGTGGGGTAACCTAAGGAACCTCAAATAACAAAAATATATTGCCTTACATATAGTTATTCACCGTGTAATTGTGCTATCTTATATCAATTAGGCCCTATCAAACATGATTCAATCTGTGGATACATCCCTGGGATGTATCCATTAGCTTGCATCACACCTGATGCTCTTATCTCTTTACTTCTTCATCCCCTGGGGATGGCTCATTCGTTTACTCTTATGAATGTCACGCACGCACACTTTTCACATTTCTTTAAGCAATACAATAATTGAATTGAAATTTATATCACTACATACATGCTCTTGTAAAATAAAGTACATGTTCAGGGTGTTCCCTACCTCAAGTCTTCACTTGTTCAATGCATCAAGGTCCCACGTGGCTCCTTGTGCACTAGCTCACACGCACCACCTATGGTACCACATAACAGGTGAAACACATCACAAAGGATGCAATAAAGAAGGTATAAGATCCTCCAAGAATCTTAAAGTCAAACCTAAAAGTCAACGAAATTTATCCCAGTCGATTAATCGAAATCCAAAATCGATTAGTCGAACCTGGTTCGATTAATCGATTTTTCAAAATCGATTAATCGAAGGTCAATATCGATTAGTCGAATTACTTTCGATTAGTCGAACTCTCCTTTTCGCAAAGTAAACTCACTGTTCGAATAGTCGAGTTTTCCATTCGATTAATCGAATCCAGTCTCGATTAGTCGAATCCTTCTTTTCGCAAAGAACACTTACTATTCGAACAGTTCGAGTTTCCATTCGATTAATCGAATTCAGTTTCGATTAATCGAATCTCTTCTTCAAGACAAGTACACTTATCGCTCGAATCCAAACTTCACAAGCCGATTAATCGATCCCAAATCGATTAGTCGAAGACTAAAATCGATTAATCGAAATCTCATTTCGATTAGTCGATTTTCCTTAAATCATTTCCTCCAACCCCTGGGATCCACTGGAGGTTCCCAGTCGATCAGTCGATTTCCCAAATCGATTAATCGAAATCCAAATTCGATTAATCGAAATCCAATTCGATTAATCGAATTCGTGGTCCTCTGACCTTTCAACTTCTTGGCGAATTTCGACTAGTCGAACCCCAATTTCGATTAGTCGAAATCCCCAGATTCAGTCTTCTTTGGCTGTTCTTCCCCAATCTTTTCTAGTTATTTTCTAAGCAATACTCTTAATTTCCACCCATTTTAACTATAATTTACTCTATAAATCTACACCATTTATTTACGAGAATCTCACCTTAAATCAATCTCAACTTGATTAAAATGAAGGGTTGGAAGGTTAGGGTTTCCAGCTCTTGTGTGAACAGATCCTCGCGAATCCGCTTTGATTTCAAGAACTCCCCTTCCAACAACTTGCAATAACTTCTCACTAGCTCCTTTACTCCTCTCTTTCTCTCTCTCTCTCTTCTTTACTCCTCTCAACCACCAAAATATGAATATTAGGGTTTTCAACCCTTTTTATCTTATCTCTCTTCTCGGTGTGGAGCACATACACACCCATCGGTGTATGTTACTCTACACGCTCCTCTATCTCTCCACTCTTCTACACTGGTATACACATCACATCCGCTCATCTCACCCTAAGTTCATCAATGGACTATCTCATGGTCAAACCTATGACCAATCGGGCACGAATCCCGAGGTCATAGTTCAACGTGATTTTTCTTCGGGTTATCACATCCTCCCCACCTTGGGAATTTTCGTCCTCGAAAATCACCCAAAGGCGTGGTGGTCTTCATTTCCCCCCCCCCCCCGCACACTCGGAGGTGAGGTGGTCTACCACGTAACGCACAAGTACACACAAATACGCAAAATCAATGAACCATATATAACAGTAACAAGGTTTTTATATATATATCAAAAGTTACAATAATGATTGAATTGGGGACCACAACAGAGAAACAAAAATGGTTCACCCCTATACAGAAGATGTACAATGGACAAAAAGAAAACGACACTACGGCAGTCAGGCCGGCCCCGCAGCTGGTGGATCTAAAGCTGGAGCAGGCTGGTCGATGGGAGTTGGCTGATCTGCCACGGGTGGCTGGATGGCTGGTGGCGGTAGCGGATGAGAAGTCCTCACAGCGGGCTGTGGAATCTCGGGCCGCAGAGGTGGAATGGTAGTGGAAGTAGATGGTGGTCGTCATTGGTGCCGTGGTGGTGGTGGCGGTGGAAGTAGAAGCACCGGCATGATGTAATTGCGCCCTAAAGACGGGACCCTGATGGAATGTCAGGTGCCGCGGTCCATTCTCTCTTCGCGATGTCCGTGTAGGTATGGGGGTAGATAAACTTGAGGGTGTGAAACATGAGGAAATCAATCCTCCTGTTCATCCTCTCGTTATTCGCTTCCATTCTGGCCTCGAAGCGGGCGAGAGTTTCCTCAATGGTGGTGGTGGTGGCTGGGGCGGGTCGGCGACGTGAAGTAGAAGGGGTCGCCGGTGCAGATCGAGGTGGTGGTGGTGTAGCTGCTGGTGGTGGTGGTGGAATGACTGGCTGCGATGTGGGTGGTGCTGCGCCAT
Organism: Chloranthus sessilifolius; assembly: GCA_021018995.1. NCBI lineage: Eukaryota > Viridiplantae > Streptophyta > Magnoliopsida > Chloranthales > Chloranthaceae > Chloranthus > Chloranthus sessilifolius. The sequence continues at coordinate 34,519,895 of CM037593.1, forward strand.
CTACAGGTACATGTGGCTGTGGTGGCGGTGGGATTGCAGCTGCGCCCTCGGCTGCGTCAGCTGGTGGTGGTAACGTCTTCTTCAGGAGGTTGTAACTCCTGTTCCATTCGGTGTGGGAGAATGGTTTCACTGGGTCGGTGGCTGTCGCTTCGTGTGGTGAGACGACATAGGCTGGGTCGGATGAATACGCCTCTAGAATGCTAGAGATGATGCGCGCGTAGGGCATCCCATCCCTAGCTCGAAGGTTGCCCTTCATGAGCTTTCCCTTGATGTACCGCATCCCTTCAAGGATGACCATGGTAACATCAAACCATCCATAGAGGGCCACCAACTCCACACGCGGCCGTATGCATTGGTACAAAAGTTGGCGTGAAAAACAGAATCGAGCATCCACATATAATGTGGAAGGTCAACCCTCTTAGACGAGGTGCCCGATCCCTTTTTCCCTTTGGTCATGTCGGCAAGGATATCCTCGACATTGACCGGCTCTGGAAAGGGTGGTAGTAGTGTGGTATCGGGTATATAGTCCAAGTAGCACTCGACTGCTTCTTGGACATGACGGCGTGTGATGAGGTATTCACGACCCTCAATCGTGGTTTTCACCATGTCGTCAGTAGGGCCATCCTTGAGGCCCTGGTAAAATAACCTAACCAATCGCGGATAGTAGAACTTCCGGATTGGTCCGAGGAGGAAGGTGAGACCGGCGTTGTTAAGGTAGTTTAGGGCCCAAATGGTCTCACCTTGGACCACATCTTTGTCAAAAAGAGTTTTGTCGAAATTGTGTTCGACTTCAAAGATCTTACCACCACTCAAAGGTTGCTCAAGGTTGAGGGGTGGTGGTGGAATAGGGCTTGCGTCACTTGAAGACGCGCTCGTCGGCCCGGACGTAGTATCCGATGTCGATGGTGAGGGCGTACTCACAGGCGAAGGGGTTGGTGGTGGCGGTGCGACATTTTTGCGCCGCACCGGCAGTTTTGAAGTTGGCTTCTTCGTGGATAATCGAGTTTTTGGTGGCATTTTTGCTAAAATGCAAGGAATTAGGGTTTCCTATATGCAAAGAAAAAATAATGAATAAGAAATAAGGGTTAGGGTTTACCAAATCTTGAGAAGGTGTGTGAAGAAAACCCGGTGGAAAATGGCCGGAAATGGAGCAACCCTAGGCAGTTGAATCGCCGGAGAAGAGGAGGAAACGGATGCCCAAACTCAAAAGTCGAATGGTTTGTAAAACCCCCTCACATACTTATATAGTGGTTGGCTCGACTAGTCGAATTCCTCAGTTCGACTAGTCGAACTTTAAACTTAAAGGAACTCCCCGAATTCGATTAGTCGATTTTCCTAATTCGACTAGTCGGCTTCGATTTCGACTAGTCGAAATCCCATTTCGATCAGTCGAAATGCTTAGGGTTCAAATTTCTGACTTGGAGCCCACTGGAAGGACTCAGTCGACTAGTCGAGATCCGTTTCGATTAGTCGAAATTTTAACTTCGACTAGTCGAAATCTAATTCGACTAGTCGGAATCGTGTGCCCTTTTTAAATTTCTATATCTCCCTCCATCACTCGATTAGTCGAAATTTTGTTTCGACTAATCGACCTTCCCTTTATGTCTAATTCGATTAGTCGAAATTTTCTAGCTTATTCTTTTTGAACTCTTACTCACTGGCATAGTCAGTCGATTAATCGATTTTGACTTTCGATTAGTCGAGTTGTCAATTCGACTAGTCGAAATGTCTCAATTAATCGAAATTTCAAAAATCTCCATTGAACAGTTGAATTACAATTTGGATCAAAATTTCCATTACATTACAAGTATCGTGGAGATTTCACAACCACTTTTGCGGTTTACATTGACTTCTCACGTCGTTGGAACAAGGCTGGATATTGTTCCTTCACATCGGCCTCTCGTTCCCAAGTAGCCTCTTCTTTTGGATGATTGTTCCACCGAACAAGCACTAAGGGAATCACTTTAGTGCGCAGTACTTGTTCTTTTCGATCCAAAATCTCCACTGGCTCCTCTATCATGCTCATGTCCTCACACATCTCTATAGGTTGCTTCCCTAAAACATGAGACGGATCGTTCACGTACTTCCTGAGCATCGATATGTGGAAAACGTTATGCACTCGATCAAATAGCGGTGGTAATCCAATGCGATATGCAACTTCACCTACTCGTCCCAAAATTTCAAATGGTCCAATATAACGTGGACTTAACTTCCCTCTCTTGCCAAATCGCATTATTCACCTTCATACTTCACAAACACGTTTCGCCACTTTGTAGTCAACACTAGTCCGCTTCGTATCGGCGTAACTTTTCTGTCTACTTTGTGCTGTCTTCAACCTTTCTCTGATAATTCGAACGACGGTAGCATTATCTTCAAGTAGCTTTGGTCCTAATACAAATTTCTCACCTGTTTCCTCCCAATTGAGAGGTGATTTGCATCGTCGTCCATATAGAGCTTCATACGGTGCCATGCCAATGCTCGTTTGAAAACTGTTGTTATATGCGAACTCGAGCATCGGTAGATACTCATCCCAGTATCCTTGCATATCAAGCATGCACGCTCTGAGCATGTCTTCTATCACTTGGTTCACTCGCTCTGTCTGTCCATCAGTTTGAGGATGGAATGCTGAACTAAAGTCTAGTCGTGTTCCCATTCCTTCTTGAAATTTCTTCCAAAACTTGGACGTATACAGTGGATCACGATCTGAAACTATGTTGCTTGGAATACCATGTAATCTTACAATCTCTTTCATATATAGGTCTGCCAATCTTCCTGCCGTATACGTAGTATTGTATGGCAAAAAGTGCGCTGATTTGGTCAATCGGTCTACGACGACCCAAATAGCATTATGTTTCTTGGCAGTACGAGGTAATCCAACAATGAAGTCCATTGAGATCGATTCCCACTTCCATTCTGGTATTGGTAAAGGTTGCAATAGTCCCGCAGGATGTCTATGATCAACCTTCACTTGTTGACAAGTCAAACATCGTGACACATACTCGGCCACGTCTTGTTTCAGTCCTCTCCACCAATAATTCTTTTTCAAATCTTGGTACATTTTGGTGCTACCAGGGTGGATGGCATAATTTGACTTATGAGCCTCATCCAGAATTGTTCGTCTTAGATCGGCATTATCCGGGATGCATAGACGGCCTTTAAACAACAAAGAACCATCTGCTTTTACTGAGAAGTCCGAACTGATGCCTTCACTCACGTCTTGACGAATCTTTGTTAATGCTGGATCTTTCATCTGTAGCTCGTGGATATGTTCAAATATCACTGGCTTTACTGAGATGTTAGCCAAAAAGGATCCAGTGTCCTTTGACTCAATGTTCGCATCATAGCATGCCAGGTCTTCCAATAGTTTCCATCGGTGCATACCCAAAATCAATGAAGCTAATCGAATGAACCTTTCGACTCAATGCATCGGCTACTACATTCGCCTTGCCGGGATGGTATTGTATAGAGCAATCGTAGTCCTTGAGGAATTCCATCCATCTACTGCCTCATATTGAGCTCTTTCTGTGTAAACAGATATCGGAGGCTCTTATGATCGGTGAAAATTTCAAAAGTCTCACCATACAAGTAATGTCTCCAAATTTTCAGCGCAAAAATGACTGCTGCCAGTTCCAAGTCATGAGTCGGGTAATTTTTCTCGTGTTCTTTCAGCTGTCTTGATCCGTAAGCTATCACCTTCTTGTGTTGGTTGAGCACACAACCAAGGCCAGACATCCCGTATCCTCCACCGCTCAAGGAATTGCCAACACTGGAGCTGAAGTGAGTCTCGTTTTGAGTTCTTGAAAACTCTTCTCGCATGCCTCACTCCACTCAAACCTTGAATCTTTTCGTGTCAGCTTTGTGAGAGGTCCCGATATCTTTGAAAACCCCTCAACGAAACGTCGATAATAGCCTGCTAAGCCCAGAAAACTTCGGACATCTGTCACTGTCTTTGGTTGTTCCCATTTAACTACTGCTTCTATCTTTGCTGGATCTACCGTGACACCATGCTTTGAGACGACATGTCCCAAAAAGCTAACTTCTTCCAACCAAAATTCACACTTACTGAGTTTGGCGATAATTGGTGTTCACGAAGGCGTCGAGAGAATCCTCAAATGTTCTTCGTGTTAGTCTTGGATTTGGAGTATATGATATCATCAACAAATACCACAACGCAGAGTCCAAGTGTGGTTTAAACACCGTTCATCGATCCATAAACGACGCCGAGCATTCGTTAATCCAAACGGCATCACAAGGAATTCATAGTGTCCATACCGTGTCCTAAAGTCCTTCAATGTCCTCGCCTTTGACTCGAATCGATGATACCCAGATCTCGTGTCGATATCTTGGAAAATACTTGCTCCTTGCTGTTGGTCGATTAGATCATCAATTCTAGGCAAAGGGTAGCGGTTCTTCACGGTGAGTTTCTTCAATTGTGGATACTCAATGCATAGTCTCATTGACCCATCTTTCTTCTTGACAAACAAGACCGTGCTCCCCATGGAGATACACTTGGTCTAACAAACCCTTGTCCATAAGCTCTTGTAGTTGTTCCTTCAACTCCTTTAACAGGAGCCATTCTATAAGGTGCTTCAAATAGGCTCGCTCCTCGTGCTAAGTCAATGGCTAATTCTACTTCTCTTCCGGAGGTAATCCAGTAATTCTTCCGAAACACGCCGTCAAGTCTCGCATAACCGCTATCTCGTAAATGACGTTCTTTTCTTCCTTGTCCTCCTTTAAGAAAGCTAAGTATCCATCATCCCTTTCGATCATTTTCTCGGCCCTTCTGCTGAGATCGGGCACGTATGACGACCTCACTCCTTGAAACCGAAATGATCTTCTTGTGTTGGGTCTGAAAATGACTACCTTGTTCTTGCAATCAATGGTCGCACAATGCTGCGCCAACCAGTCCATGCCAAGGATCACATCAAACCCTTGCATGTCTAACAGTACCAACTTTGCTTCCAATTCATGCACTTCTAAGTCTTGAATCACATTACGATGATGGATTTGCAAGCTAACTCCGTGTCTACTAACTCTCCAGTCGGAATAGACACAGATAGGACGAAATCCAACGTCTCTGGAACGATCTTCATCTTCTTAGCAAAACGTGGAGTGACGAATGAGTGGGTAGACCCGGGGTCTATCAACACTCGAGCGTCATGTCTAAATACACTTCCCCTTTCATACATAGTTAACGTACCTATAATATATATACACATACATACAGAAATTTACACATCAAAATGCACTCTCAGTTTATATTAAAAGAACCTACACTATTCCTAATGCATGCACCTTTTTCTATCTAAAATTCTTTATGAAACGGAATTTTTCTTTAAAAAATAAAATTTCTCACCTTGGATGACGTCGTGCACATTCCCTGCTTCCTGAGCAGTGACTGCATAGGCTCTCCCCCTAACAATCGGCTTCCTTGCTTGAATGGGTCGTGGTGCTGTAACTGAAGCCGTCTTGCCCTTGTCTGTCTCGGGGCAATCCTTGATCAGGTGGCCCACCTTGCCACATCGGAAACAACCTCTAGTTCCGATTCTGCAGTCTATAGTCCTATGCGGCTTGCCACATCTGGCACACGTCTCTCGAGGTGCGGAAGATACGGTACGAGAACCCTGTGTGATAGTGGCACCAGTAGACATGGCAGGGCTCTCATAGCGAATAGGTCTCCCCGACGCAAGTAATGGAAACCTCTGTTGGTGTTGTTGTTGCTGTTGTTGCGCCGGTCTTCCAAAACCTCCCTGAAACTGCGGTCTCTGACTCTGACCCACGAACCTCGGCTTTTTATTCACCGGTTCGTAATTCCCCATCCTTCCGTGGTCAAGTCCTCTCTGTTGCTCTCTCTGTCTATATCTGTTCGTGTTCTCCTCTTCTACAACCAATGCTTTGCTCATGACCTCTTCATAGGTCCTCAGTTGAAATGGAGCTACGCCTCCCCTAACCTCAGGCTTCAAACCTTGCTGAAACCTCTTGGACTTCATCACTTGAGCGGCGTGTCCGAGAGCAAAAGCAGCAAGTCGTAGAAACTCTACCCCGTATTCTCTCACAGTCATCCTCCCTTGTACTAGCTGTAGGAACTGAATCTCAAGCTGGTTCCTCACTACTTCCGGAAAATATTGTTTGTTGAACTCCTCAACAAACTCCTCCCAAGTCCATGGCAGCTCTAGGGTCTCCTGAGCCCGAGTCCGTATCACGGACTTCCACCAAGGCCCAGCCTCCCCATCCAACATGTAAGCTGCCCATCTCACACTTTCATCTTCCGTGCAAGTTAGCACGCTAAAGACTTTCTCCATCTCCATCAGCCAATTCTCAGCGGCCATTGTGTCTGCCTGCCCAGAAAATGAAGGAGGTCTCATCCTTCTAAACTCTGTAAAAGATGAGGGCACAGGCAACGCAGGTCCTACAGGTGGTGTAGGTGGTCTTTGTTCTCTTGACGATGAGTACGCAAAGGATGCTGCTTGTTGAGCCATGGCAGCTGCCATAGTCTCCATAGTGTGCATCATCCTTTGTCGCTCCTCTCTATCTTCTTGCCTTTCTCTCAATCTTTCTTGCTCTCTTAGATCTTGATCCTGGTGATCTCGATCCTCTCCCTCATGCTGTCTGCCACTACTGCCCCCTGGGGCCTCGTTACCTCCTAAAGGCACTCTTTTGGTAGGAGAGATGTAACCATCTCCACTACGTAAACTCCTTTGATGGCCTCCCCTTGGTCGGCCTCTCCCTCTAGCTGACATTTGCGGCTGCATTTGAAACTAAGGTTTCGTTAGCAGAAGCCCCTATGATCTGACGAAAGAATCCTTGTCAGAATTGCTAAAAGAAAATGGCTCTGATACCAACTGGCGGCCGGATTTCGGCACCCCGAAACCCGTGCCATCAGCACGATCATCTTGACCGTGCCCCTTAACTATGCACGGAACACTGGTATATCAAGCATAAAAAGAAGTAAGAACAACTTGCGGAATTTAAATCTAATTAGAAATACTTTTCAAAAGACAGTTCTACCCTCATGCCCCTACATGAAGGGAGAACCGATCCGAACCATCGATGATATAATTCATCACAGATGGTTCGCCCCAAAGGAATAATCCAAACTCTATACATATACATGTTTTCACAAAATAAAGGCTTGACATACCAAGCCGTACAATCTCTACTCAAAACTCCTCAAAGTAGCACAACGGAGTCCTCTAGAAGAAGTCCTCGAGGTGGCTCCAACTCTCGCAAAGTCAGGCTTCACATGGGCGTCCCACAAACCTCGGCGCCGCTAATGGACTGACGTATAGTCTATAGGGTGAGCTACATCCTAGCCCAATAGGGAACAAACACTGTTGAACATATAAGTTATAACTCACATATATTCCATGATATGCCATGCATGATGTAACGATGCAGTTGTTGATAAAACAGTTAAAAGCATTTGTTTTACTGTTGATTTCTTATATTTTATTTACTCATGAATAATGCGAAAAGGCCTAAGCAAAACTTAAACTTTCAACTTAAGTAATCCCCGAGCAATATAGCATCGAGCCCAGATGAGCTACCCTTCATCGTCATCTATATAGATAGCTTTTAATGTATTCCACAGGAATACCATATAGTACCCAAGCCCTTTCCCGGGATTGGTGGCGAGTTTCACATCTCATCAACACCCACAGGGTGTGCTTACTATGTCGGATAAGCCTCCGTCACCTCTCGGTTTCGCCAGTATCGGTCACGGATATCCCGCCGTCGTGTGGGACCTAAGGAACCTCAAATAACAAAATATCGATTGCCTTACATATAGTTATTCACCGTAATTGTGCTATCTTATATCAATTAGGCCCTATCAAACATGATTCAATCATGGATACATCCTCAGGATGTATCCATTAGCTTGCATCACACCTGATGCTCTTATCTCTTTACTTCTTCATGCCTTGGGGATGGCTCATTCGTTTACTCTTATGAATGTCACGCACGCACACTTTTCACATTTCTTTAAGCAATACAATAATTGAATTGAAATTTATATCACTACATACATGCTCTTGTAAAATAAAGTACATGTTCAGTGTTCCCTACCTCAAGTCTTCACTTGTTCAATGCATCAAGGTCCCACGTGGCTCCTTGTGCACTAGCTCACACGCACCACCTATGGTACCACATAACGTGAAACACATCACAAAGGATGCAATAAAGAAGGTATAAGATCCTCCAAGAATCTTAAAGTCAAACCTAAAAGTCAACGAAATTTATCTATCGATTAATGAAATCCAAAATCGATTAGTCGAAACGTTCGATTAATCGATTTTTCAAAATCGATTAATCGAAGGTCAATATCGATTAGTCGAATTACTTTGATTAGTGAACTCTCCTTTTCGCAAAGTAAACTCACTGTTCGAATAGTCGAGTTTTCCATTCGATTAATCGAATCCAGTCTCGATTAGTCGAATCCTTCTTTTCGCAAAGAACACTTACTATTCGAACAGTTCGAGTTTCCATTCGATTAATCGAATTCAGTTTCGATTAATCGAATCTCTTCTTTTCGCACAGTACACTTACTGTTCGAACAGTCAAACTTCACAAGCCGATTAATCGATCCCAAATCGATTAGTCGAAGACTAAAATCGATTAATCGAAATCTCATTTCGATTAGTCGATTTTCCTTAAATCATTTCCTCCAACCCCTGGGATCCACTGGAGGTTCCCAGTCGATCAGTCGATTTCCCAAATCGATTAATCGAAATCCAAATTCGATTAATCGAAATCCAATTCGATTAATCGAATTCGTGGTCCTCTGACCTTTCAACTTCTTGGCGAATTTCGACTAGTCGAACCCCAATTTCGATTAGTCGAAATCCCGGATTCGATCTTCTTTTTCTTATCTTTTCTAGTTATTTTCTAAGCAATACTCTTATAATTTCCACCCATTTTAACTATAATTTACTCTATACATCTACACCATTTATTTACGAGAATCTCACCTTAAATCAATCTCAACTTGATTAAAATGAAGGGTTGGAAGGTTAGGGTTTCCAGCTCTTGTGTGAACAGATCCTCTGCGTCGAATCCGGCGCTTTGATTTCAAGAACTCCCCTTCCAACAACTTGCAATAACTTCTCACTAGCTCCTTTACTCCTCTCTTTCTCTCTCTCTCTCTTCTTTACTCCTCTCAACCACCAAAATATGAATATTAGGGTTTTCAACCCTTTTTATCTTATCTCTCTTCTCGGTGTGGAGCACATACACACCCATCGGTGTATGTTACTCTACACGCTCCTCTATCTCTCCACTCTTCTACACTGGTATACACATCACATCCGCTCATCTCACCCTAAGTTCATCAATGGACTATCTCATGGTCAAACCTATGACCAATCGGGCACGAATCCCGAGGTCATAGTTCAACGTGATTTTTCTTCGGGTTATCACATGTACCAACAGTAGTTCAGTTTTGCTGATCTGGTGAGGAACGCCAACCGTTGTAAAGATGCCATTAGGGAGGGGCGCCTGAACAAAAAAATACTGAGTGGAGCCAGTGGGGTTAGAAGGTTTTCAGAACAAATGAATGATAAGAGCACTAGGGCCGATGTCCAAAATATTGCTAATGCCAGACCCAACAATAATATAACCCCGTTCCAATTTCAAGCGGCCCAGCTAGCACCGGTTAGAACTGAGCAGATACAGAGAGCAAGGAACGGTCAAGGAATGCAGATGACTCCGAAACAAAGGAGTGGTTGCTATGACCGAGTGTTTACACCCTTGGGGTAATCACTAAGTGTACTTTTACCTTTATTAATAGAAAAGGAATTAGTTACTATTTGTCAACTGCAACCTCCTCCCCACTTGATCCCAAAGAATTATGACCTGAATACTAATTGTAATTTTTATCAGGGCCCGAGTCACCCGACTGATCGCTGCTTCCCATTGAAGCACACAATCCAAGATTTAATCGATGCTGAAAAAATCATTCCACTAGCACCTTCGCAAGTGAACCAGCATGCAAATATTCATCAGGTGCTATTACCACCACATCCTATCGGAGGAGCAGGTCCCAGACCCACCATCGGCATGATAGAGGAAAATGAGGAGGAATTTGAGTTTGACCCGTCCGATTATATTAGTGATCGGGAGAGCTATGTGACGCCACTACCGAGAAATGTTGAAGAAAGGAATATTGGGGTGTTCGAACTCCTGAATTTGTCAGATTATTTTCCCAACCCCACTCCTCAAATTGAACCCTTGGATCTTAGGGCTTACTTTTCATCACCCACACCCATCAATTATGTGCACATAAATGCATATCAACCATACACCCCACCCCTGTCAGTTATCCAGTGGCCCATCATACTCCCAATCTCCCGCTAGCACCCATCAACTACTAATGGCCTATCCCTACCCCTAATCCCCCGGCCAGCACCCATCAACTACCAATGGTCTGCCCCTACCCCTTTTCCCCCGACGCCACCACTCACAAGCTTCACCACCCCCGTCTGGCCCAATTTTGTCATCCAATCAACTACTACCGAGGTAAATCAAGTGTTACCCACACCTCCGGAGCCCGCAGTACAAGGGCATCCGATACCAGTAGCCATGCCATTTCAGATTCTGAGACCAATCTACGATCCTCATCAAGTCTCGCTGAGTTATGAGTAAATAGATATCAACGTTGGCAGTAATAGAGAAGGAGCAGTAAACTTCTTCACGAGATCCGGTAAGATCTCGAAGCAGCCAGAAGCACCAGCTGCAACACAAGCCCAACCGGAGGAAAAGAAAGATAGCGCCGTGAATCCTTTTGAGAAAATGAGTCGAGAACATATACTAGAGACTTAGCTGAGAAGAATGCCTACCCATATTACTGTATGGGATCTGTTGATGACGTCCCCGCTCCATTTCTAAGCTTTAATGGGGGCATTAAAAAATATGCATGTCTCACTTCAAGTTAGCACGGATGAAGTCGGGCAAATAATTGGTCAAGTGATGGCTCTAAATGCCATTTCATTTTCTGATGTCGATTCACCTGAGGAAGGGGATAGTCACTCAAAATCTTTGAATATAATCATTGAATCCAAAAATATAATTATCCCCCTGGTTTTGATCGATAATGAGTCTGCGTTTAACATATGCCCACTAAGAATCGCCACCAAGATTGGGATAGATCCTTGTATGCTAAGACCCACGAGAACCAATGGCTGAGGTTTTGACAATATCAGGAGAGAGATAATGGGAGAAGTTGATCTTGAGCTATTAATCGGGCCAATGACCTTCTCCATATTATTTCAAGTGATGGACATTAAATCCTCATTTAATCTGCTACTGGGGCGCCCATGGCTACATGAGGTGGGAGTGATACCCTCCACATTGTACAAGAAACTCAAATTTGCATCTGAGCATAAGATCATCACAATCATCGGTGAAGGGCATAGTAAGAAAGAAAAGGCCACCAACAGCGTTGAAAAGCCCAATGTGTTGGATATGCTACACATCGCCGAGGACGTCGACCTCCACAGTTTCGAATACAAGGTGTCGACGATACTCTCGAAACCCATCGAGGGCATCATTCCAAGAACTAGAGGTGGAATGGTAGTGGTAGTGGCTATGCTCTAAAAGTGGGGCTATAAAAAAGGAAGGGGTGTTGGGCCCAGATTACAAGGCAGAAGGGAGTTCGTCACAGCCAAAGGGGGGAAAGCAGTTAGATTCAAGCTTGGTTATAAGCCCACGGAAGAAGAAGTAAGGGAGACTAAGGAGAAAGCCCGTGCCACGGCAGTTGTAAAAGCCAAGGGGATCCACATAGAAGAGAAACCTCAGCCCAGGCCTCATATAAGAAATTCATTCATAAGTGTTGGGGTCGTGAAGATTCACTGAAATGGGGAAACTCGATTAACCCCACACAAGCCCACAACACTAGTCCACCCCACCAATCCCTACATCCCCCTTTCTAGCCTCGAGATAGACTTGGCCGCGTTATCCCTCTTCGAGGAACGATGGCCAATGCCTGAACAAACTCCCCCTGTGGTTAATCACCACAAAATGGTGTTGACGTTTGAGGACGTCATCTCAGACGAAATGAGGATCAAAATGATAGAGGCTGACTCCGAAGAGTCGTATCAGTCAGCACCCTCCATCCAAACAGGTAAAGGAACGACCTCTCAGGTACGCAACTGAGCATCTTTGCTCCAAACCTTGGAAGCAGGGAGTGGCCTAATATTTGACACCCATTACATATAAAAAGTGAGATAAACCCTTGGCAGGCAATACCTTGCATATACACAGACTCGTGCTGCCAAGGGTCCGTCTCCAAAGAAATACAAAACCGCCAAAACATTGGAAAAATAAAAAATTCTAAAAACATTGAAAAAATACAAAGTCTAAAAATATTATTATTTTAAATTCTAGATAAAGTCCCACAAAAAGATGCCTTAATCGAAATACGCGTTCCACGTAAAATTAACCCCTTTCCTGTAACAATACAAGAAGAGGTAGGAGTTATGAGTCTAAACAAGGATATCCCTTTGGAGGAGCACCCCAATGAGCTCCTTGATCGGTTTGCTGAGTTTGAGCATGGCCCTACCCCTATTGTCGAGGAAACCGAGGACGTTAATCTAGGGACTGAGGAGGTTCCCCGAATTACCAAAGTCAGAACATTGTTGTCTTCCGAAGAAAGAAAAAGCATGATCAATTTCCTTCGGTCATACCAAGACATTTTTGCCTAGTCATACGAGGGCATGCCTGGTCTGGACATTGATTTGATCGAGCATGAGTTGCCTCTCTACCCTGATATGAAGTCGGTTAAGCAGAAGCTGAGACGTCTCTGACCTAAGTGGATGTTGAAAGTCAAGGACGAGGTCATCAAGCAGTATGACGTGGGGTTTCTCATGGTATCCAAATGCCCACAGTGGCTAGCCAATATTGTGCCTGTGCCGAAAAAGAATGGAAAGGTCCGTATGTGCATAAATTTTAGAAACTTAAACAGGGCGAGCCCGAAGGACGATTTCTCATTGCCGCACATTGACATCTTGGTTGATAATACTGCTAAGCACGGGATGCTTTCATTCATGGATGGATTCTTAAGATTTAATCAGATCAAGATAGCAGAGGTAGATCGAGAGAAGACGACATTTATCACTCCTTGGGGAACCTTTTGCTACAGAGTCATGCCGTTTGGGCTGAAGAATGTCGGTGTAACATACCAAAGAGCTATGACCGCACTGTTGCACGACATGATGCACCAAGAAATTGAAGTATATGTCGGTGATATGATAGCCAAGTCATCAGAGTGAAGCGACCATCTGGTAAACCTTCAGAAGCTGTTTGAAATATTGAGAAAGTACAGGTTATGTTTGAATCCACAGAAGTGCGCATTTGGCGCCATGTCAGGGAAACTATTGGGATTCATCGTCAGCAGGAGAGGGATCGAAATCGACCCAGTCAAAGTTAAAGCTATCACTGAAATGTCGCCACCATCTATTGAAAAAGAAGTTAGAGGATTCTTGGGTAAAATATAATATATCAGTCGGTTCATTACACAGCTAACGCCCATCTGCACGCCAATCTTCAAGCTACTAAGGAAGAACTCGCTCATTGAATGAAACGACGACTGCTAGGCAGCATTCGATAAAATCAAAAGCTACCTCCATAGCCCACCTGTGTTGGTACCACCCGAGCTAGGGAGACCACTCTTGATGTATCTCTCCACAACAAAAGTTTCGATGGGATGTGTCTTAGGGTAGCATGACGAGATGGGAAGAAGAGAGCAGACCATCTACTATCTGAGCAAGAAGTTTACTAATTATGAGACGCGCTATTCTCATTTGGAGAAAGCATGTCTGGATCTGGTATGGGCTACTTAGAGGCTCCGCCATTACTTGTTATCTCAAGCCGTGTTAGTTTTAGCCTGAATGGATCCGCTGAAATACTTATTCGAAAAGCTAGCCCTTACTGGACGGATTGCACGCTGGCAGGTCTTATTATCCGAGTTCGACATCACGTACGTCGAGGAGTGAAGGGGCTAGCAGCTCATCTTGCTGACAATCCTTTACCTGACTATGAGCCTTTAAGGACTGAATTTTCAGATGAAGATATCTTGTTCATGACAGAAGACGATACTGAAGAAGCAGAAGATTCTTGGGTAATGCACTTTGATGGGGCAGCTAATGCAGAAGGTTAGGGAGTTGGTGCTATTCTGATTTTGTCAAAAGGATCCCAGGTATCCGTCTCTATCAAGCTCAACTTCCCTTGCACTAACAACATGGCTGAATACGAAGCTTGTGTTGTTGGTCTATAGGTGGCTCTCGATCTGAATATAACTCACCTCCGAGTATTCGGCGATTCGCAGTTGATCATATGTCAGACAAACGGTGATTGGAAGATGAAAGACGAGAAACTGATCCCTTACCATGAGCACCTTAAGGATCTGATAGCTTGCTTCAAAGATGCGACATTCTCATATGTCCCCCAGATAAGGAATCGCTTTGCTGATGCACTAGCAACGTTGGCATCAATAATAGAAATCCCATATGGTGTTGAGATGAAGCCAATCATGATCGAGCAGAGGAATGAGCTAGCCTTTTGCCTTCAGATTAAGGACCCTACAAAGCCTGATGATGAGCCACCTTGGTTCTCAGATATCAAGAATTTCCTCGAGACACTAACTTTCCTTGAGGGTACGTCCATGACGGACCAACAAACCATTCAACGTCTAGCAGCAGGCTATGCCAATTGTGGGGAATACTTTTACAAGCGATCCTACAATAACATCTTACTCAAGTGCCTTACAGAAAGTGAAACGATCAATATCATGAAGGAGATCCATGAGGGAGTATCCGGAGCCCACATCAGCGGTCACATGCTCGCCAAGAAAATTTTACGGCAGGGATACTTTTGGACCACTATGGAATCGGAATGCTGCAAACATGTTCAAAAATTTTACAAGTGTCAAGAACACTCCGGTCTGATACACGCTCTTGCCATCGATCTTCACTGCATGACCACTCCTTGGCCATTTGCTACCTGGGGCCTTGACATCGTCGGAATGATTAATCCAAAAGCCTCAAACGGACATCAGTTCATCCTCGTCGTACTTGAATACTTCACCAAGTGGATAAAAGAGGCATCATATGCCAACATCACGGCTAGTCACATCAAGAAGTTTCTCAAGAGTAATATTATGTGTCGATTTAGAGTACCCAAGGATATCATCACAGACAACGACACAAACTTTATAAATAAGCACAACCGAGCCTACTGCGAGCAATACAAAATCAAGCACCATCGCTCGTTACCTTATCAGCCTCAAACTAATGGAGCCGTGAAAACCGCAAATAAGACGGTCGTCCACATCCTTAAGAAGATGATCGTCACTTACCGAGATTGTAGCGAAATGCTACCGTTTGCTTTGTGGGCCTACAAAATATTGATTCGTACCACTACAAGGGCAACACCATTCTCCCTTATGTATGGAACCGAGGCCGTCCTATTGGTTGAGGTTGAAGTACTCTCGCTCCGAATCCTTATAGAATCAGGCTTACCCGAAGCAGAGAGAGAGAGAGATCCCGCTTCGAACAATTGAACTTATTAGACGAGAAGAGACTCCTAGCCTTGTGTCACACTCAAGTTTACCAGGGGCGAATAGCATGCACTTACAATAAACGTGTCCGTGGTCGAGATTTGAAGATAGGAGATACTGTGCTAAAGAAGATCTTCCCATCCCTCCACACCGATCTGAGAGAAAAATTCTAGCCGAACTGGGAAGGACCTTACAGAAGTGCTACCGGGATATGCCATCCGCCTAGCCACCATGGACGGAGATCATCTTCCTGAGTCCATCAACGTTGGATACGTCGGACGGTTCTACTCTTAGTCTATCACGACAAGGTAAGTTTTGGTAAAATAGATACGTGACAGGAGTCAAAAAGTATCCCAAAAAATAATAATATCCTTTACTACCCCATTTGAGCCTGGGCCTTTCTTTCAAATAAACCCCTTTCCCCAAAAAAAGTGTGTACATATACAAAAAAGAAGTAAAGTTACCATCAAAATAAAAAAAAAATTGAAAAAGCAAAACCCCAAAAAGAGATTACCTGAAATGGAGTAAACAGAACAAAAAAAATGTAGAAGAATCACGGGGGTATATACAGTAAAATCCCCAAGGAAGGAAGTATGTTGAGAAAACTGAAGCCGTTTCAAGGAACCCCTTCTAGCCCAACATACCTTTAAATCCTAACCTAACCCATGACCAAGCGACACCCTGAAGGAAGCCCTCTTTTTAAGTTCACAAGCAGTCATAGTATCTGTTAAGTCAACACAAGCCAAGTTGTGGGGCGACACCAAAACCCCATCTGGCCGGCTATGATGGAATCTACGTCTATGTCGTAGCTTTTGAAAAAATAAATAAATATACAAGCTCAAAGCAAGATGGATGTGGTGAAAATTCGAAAGGGTGCTATGAGTGAAAACAACGAGTTTGTGCGAACCAGGTGAAAACCCGAAAGGGTGCTTAGGGTAAGAGAGCTAAACCCATGGACGTGGTGAAAACCCGAAAGGGCACCACGAATAAAAAGAGGGTAAAACGGGCACGACGAACCCACCTTGGGCGTTGTGAGTAAAATAATTTTAAAAGAGAAATAATTGTTGGAATGGGTCGATAATTAATGTTTGAGGAGCCCTCTTGGTTGCTCTCCCTGATCCCCTTTTCTGGGCCGCTCATGCTTGTTCAAATTGGGCCCCCGATCAAAATTGTCTTTGTGAAACTGCTTCGTCAAGCGTATGACCCAAGGTAAGGAGAACAGTTTGATTCAACCCAAAGGGATTGATGTTCCAGTCTTGGTAAGGCTGCTGAAACTCCCTCAGATCCGACTACTCGACCATGCTCGAAAGAGGACCCAGGATCTCACCCAGTGATAAAGGCACCACACCCAAAAAAAAAAAAAAAAGGAGACACACAAAACAAAAAGAACAAAAAAGAAAGAGTCTATATATAATAGCTTTCCTTTTTTTTTTTTTTTTATGCACCGCTTACACCACATCCCAAAAAATATCCGGTGTGATGTCTAACTTTCTTTCTTTCCTTCCTTTTCTTACAAAAAGCAGAACAAAAATATAAAGAGAATATGTATACCAAAAAAATGTGTGTATCCGTAAAGGGGTTTCTTACGCCCCTTTTTCTGTGTATCTGATCTATGCAAAATGATGTATGTGCGAGAGGGGCTCAATGACCCAGCTCGCGCTTCAAGGCATTAATCTCAGCGTGAAAGCCATCCTCCGGGATATTCCGCTCTATCAGCCAATGACCATGCAAACTCTTGTACCTCTTCCAAGAAGCATCAGCAGCTCCAAGGGCGACACTCAAAGATCTCTTCAGACGAAGGACCTCGCCCTCTGCTACCCATGCTCTAACTATCTCTTGCACTAAAAGCTCATGTAGGACCCTCTTCTCATCAGTCAACAACTCAGTACGGGCTCGAAGTGCCGTCTCCTTCTTACGCCAGGGGCCTCCCGTATCTACACTCTCCGGCTGATCCAGATGATCAGCAGTAGGATGCTCGGCCAATAACCAAGCCTCGTACTCAAGGGAGGACTGAACTAGATCTCCCTGCTCCATATTGCACATCAACGTCGATTGACGCGTCTCCCAAAGAGCAGTGATCCGATCTATGTCCCCGAAGGATCCCCTGGAAAAGATCAAGTCACATAGAAGGGGCTTTGTCTCACAAGGCACCTGCTGAGAGCAACCAAACTAACGCAACACTCGAAATGGGAAATAGGTGCTGCTAGTCAATCCTAAAAGGGTGATGCCCTCATGGTCTCTAGAATAAACTATTGGGAAGGTCCGGTCCAACCAAGGAAGCCTCCATATCAGCTTGGCGTCGGTCAACCAAAGCTTCAATGCTGACGAATTGCCTTGCGGAAGCAAGTGACACCTACCTGAAAAGCATCGAGCCGCCTCACCTCGAGCAATATAAAAGCGTGGCACGGGTCCCAAGATAGCGAGATGCTCACCTAACTAGACTTGAAGCAGCAAAGGGCATCCCCTGAGGTTCTCCACCTTGCCCAGAAGAAACGCGTCAAGACATCGATATAGTTCAGCAAGGACCAAATGCATCATTAATCTTCCCTCTGCCATTTCGATCAAAATATCACAAAGAGCCAGAGAGAAGCTCTCTCCCTCAATAAAGAAAAGGACTTCCGAGATGAGACCGAGGGCAAAGGCTTTCACATTAAAGATATTCCTAACCGACAATTTTCGAAGACTTTCGTGACTGAAAAGTTCTTTGAGGAATTTGATCGAACACCTTGTGGGCCCCCCAACGAGACTTTTCTCATACTCAAATTTCTTCAAACTGAGGGTAAGGTGAATGGATTTAGAGTAGCCCGACTTCGGCGTGACTCTTGCAAGGCCTCTGTGAAGCTTCAAGCTGGATAAAATAGATAACTCCTCAAGGGCTGGAGTTAGCTCCCGGCTCTCAAGACAAAACACATGGGAGTTGGCATCCCAAAATGAAGTGGCCGCATGAAGTAGGTTCCACCGTAGAAAAACCTCGAGGAAGAGGGAAGGCGTGATAGGCCGAGCCACTCAAGCTTGACGAGCTCGTTCTCATTAAGGCTCTCATGCCAACTTTTAAGAAAATTGGGCTCCATGCCCAAAGAAAGGGGTAAATCGGCTCCAAGCCCTCCATGTAAGGGAGGATTGGAAGGCGGGTTCATAGTTGCGCCAGTGCATTTTATCCCAGGCAAAAACTGGCACAACTATTAGTTGCGCCAGTGCATTTTATCCCAGATTAAGCCTGGCACAACTAATAGTTGCGCTAGCACAAAATCCACCCCCCATGCCTATCTTTTTCGAATTTTTGGGATTTTTTGTGAGCTGTTGACCTGATTCACATGTTTATAAAAACAGTTGCACCTAAGGATTGACAAGGCATCTAATATTAAAATAAGTTTAATTTTGTGCAGGAGAAGCCCACACCAAAACATGCATCATCGAGGGCCGCTTTTTATGAGCGATCAACAAAGATCTTCCTGCGAGCAGGTGGATACATTCAAGCAAGGGATAACATTGCAAATCAAAGAGAGACACTAAGCATATCTAAGCAAGACATCATCCAAAAAGTGCCGTAAATATCTGTTACAAACAAAAATCTCAATAAAGTTGTCTCAAAAGTGTTAAAATGTTTGAATGAAGAAACTAGGGCCTAATCCTTGTCCGCGCCCTTTGACTTCTTCCGCCGACGCGAGGAGCCTTGGTAGGTCCGCATATCTCCCACTCAAGACTAGGCCTGAGAAATCCTGCTAAGCAAAGATCGTGACTCCTTGGTGTGCGCAAGCTGCAAGTCACAGCCAAAATCAGAGACCAGGACCAATTAGGGGACAAAAATGAAAAAATATACGAAAAGCAGAGCAGCAGAATACTCACTGCCTCAACATCCCGAAGCTCTGCAATGTTACGATGATACGCCACATACTCCATAGCCGAATCAAAGTTCTACATTCAAAGGGATACAATGTCAGTTACCAGGGCAACCATAAAACATATGCAAAAAGGATGCCAAAACAAGAGAGGGACGGGTCGTTAGAAGGTTTACCCCTGGCATCACCTCAAGAGGAGGGACTCGGGCCGCTTCAGTAGAGATGCACGCCTGCCTG
Organism: Chloranthus sessilifolius; assembly: GCA_021018995.1. Classification (NCBI taxonomy): domain Eukaryota; kingdom Viridiplantae; phylum Streptophyta; class Magnoliopsida; order Chloranthales; family Chloranthaceae; genus Chloranthus; species Chloranthus sessilifolius. The sequence goes on from CM037593.1 coordinate 34,539,521, forward strand.
TCCACATTGGCACACAGGCCCGAGAGGAAGCTATCATCAAGGAGTCGGAAGGTCCCATAGACCATGGTCGGATCACCACCAGGGGCACCAGCATGAGAGGTACCCTACGGACCAACGCCAGAAGAACCCTCGCCCGAGGGACCAGCACCAGAGGGGCCCTCACCTGAAGGACCTGCCCCTGAGGAATCAGTGGTACCTGCCGCTGCTTCGCCTTCATTATCCGAGTCATCCCCTTGAGCGAACTGTGAACAAAGGAAAAATCTGCTCAGAAAAAAAAAAAAACAAAAAAAGGCCAAATTATGAAAAAAGAAGACTAATCTGAGAAAAAAACAGAAAGAAGAGTTACCTACCCGCGTGGGCTGCCAAATGCAAGAAAGTTAGCGCTAGGAATGAAGTGCGACAAGATGAACCGATACGGCAGGCACTCGTACCATATGTGATAATCTTCGGGCACAAGAACGGCATTGATAGGGAGCCCATTATTGAGGAAGGCCGTTGTGAGCTCCTCAACGCTACCAACAGGACCCATGACATCGGTGGGAGGGTCCATGGGTATGGCGTGATAACTCTGATACTGGTGCACCACCCGCTCCCCCAAATAGTAAACCCTCACCTACGCCCCATAAAAGAAAATAATGCGGCGGTTGTTGAGAAGGCATGATGGACCTACGGCTGCCCGGTCCCAGAAGACGGAGTTGAGGTATGGATCATGGAGGATCTGTCCAAGTCAAGAGGTAACCAATCAAGCAGACAAGCAGCATAGCAAATCAGGGAAAATTTCTGAGCTGAAGCAAACTGAGTTGGAAAGGGCTTTACCTGCTCAGGGACCATTAGGTCGAGTTGGGACCTCAAGCCCATCTCTAGGTGCTTCAGGCCCACATCACGGTGCCGAGCATGGTTCCAGTTGCTAAGAATAGGGTAGGTGAATGTATCCGAGTGGAGGAGCGGGTGCCCAGGATGAAAGTGGTGGTATCCCCATACCTAAGAAGAGCAGTGCGTGAGAGAACCAGTCAGTAACATACAAAGATCATCTGAGTAGAACTGATAAAAGCAAAAGGTTAGGGATTACCTCCAGGGCCGCCCAAAAGCCAACGACGAATTTTGTGTCCCTGATAGCGGCTCGGGCTACGCCATACATCAACCAAGTGTATCCAGCCGCGCCCCAGTCATACCTATGGACTTCGCCCCAATTGTCCATAACGCTCAGCAGCGCTAGGCTGACTTGGCCACTGCTCGCATTGGTAAAAAGGGTCTTACCTAGCAGAAGCAGGAGAGTGATGCGGGCCAAGATGATCACCCGCTCAAGCATAATGTAAAGCACCCTATCTGGCTGCCTCAGATCCACCAACTCATTAGCCGTATAGAGTGCGGATAACGAGGTCATCTTGACCTTGGTGCCATGTATCTGCCCATAAGGGGGATACGCCCCTATCATCCGGATAATGTCCTCCTTGCTCGGCACTGTGAGACTAGCTATTAGTATGCCCCCCACCCTGATGCCAGTAATCATTGCCCAATCAAAGGGTTTCAAGTCCATCTCATCGTACGACATATGAAAGGTCATCGTCTCAGGGTGGAACCGCTCAATCAATGCCTTCAGATACGCAACATCGGCCCTCATAAAGGGGCAAGACAGAAACTCTCCAAAGCCCACCTGCGCCAGCAAGAACTTCACCATGAGGGGGACATAGAGGTAGAAATCATGGAAATCAAGCCACCCCCCATGGAATAAGATGGAGGGGAGGTCCTGCATCCAAAGGAAAGTGCATCAGATCATGGAAACAAAGCAAAACTGCACAAAGGAAAAATTGAACATGTCTCGTACCCTGCCTGCTATGCCAAAATTTAAAATGTGAATATACTGTTGATGTAGGAGGCCAACCCGGGCAGCCTCGCCCTACATTTCTAGCCAAGGGTCTGCTCTCCGCTCTATCCAGAGGAACTGCTCCCCCCATGGACCGTAAACTATCTCGAGCCCCTCCTCGGGAACATACTCATCATCACGGGACATCCTGGGGCAACAGAAAGCAATCACATCAGAGCAGATCAGTAATAAAGAACTGTTTTTTATGCTACACACCAAGAGAAGGTACATATGCTCACCCTCCTTCTGTTCATTATCAGAAAATGAAGATACACACATACAAAAAAAATCTCTCTTTTAGATTGAAAATACAAAAAAAATCCCTCCCCTTTTATTTCCAAAAGTAAATGAAAAATAAAACAAACTTCCCTTTTTCTATGTTTAAAAATAAAGCCAGTTAAAACAAAAAAAAATCATCATCATTTCCTTATGCTTTTAAAAAAAAAAAATTAAAAAAAACGAAGAAGAAGTCTTTCTTTTATGATTAGAAAAACAACAAAAAAAAAACCTTTTATGCTCCCAAAATCAAAAACTAAAAATAGAAGAGCCTTTCTTTTATAAAAACAAAAACTACAAAAAAAACCCGTAGTTTATGCCCATAAATTCAAAGAAAAAACCCAACACAAAAATAATAAATAATAGTAAATCAATGCCTTATTTAGTTTTCAAAACAACACAAAATATAAAATCCCCTATTTTCTTAATTTTAAGAGAAGTCAAAAATCATTTTCCTTAATTAAAATTCAAAAAAAAGAAACCGAAAATCCCTTTTTCCCTAAATTAGTGTTCAAAAAATAAACCAAAAATCCATTGCTTCATATACAACATAAAAACAAACAAACAAAAAACAACAAAAATGAAATCCCTCTATATACACAAATATAAAAAAAACAAAAATATATATATATGTATATTAGGCACCAATAAATCCATAAAATAACAAAATAGGGCATTGTTCATAAGAAATCATCCACGCTTCATCAATGAACATACATACAATAAAGATAAGTCATTATTCATCAAAGAATGCGAGATCATGATCATATTTGCAAGAAAAAGCAAGAAAAATCAAGGAAAATGAGTTTTAAATGATTACCTTGTGAAGAAGATAGGGTCTTTGACCTCGCGTGACTCAGATGGTCGAAACGACGCGAGCGAATGCCGGCAATGGGGCACGCATAGAAGCAAAATAAAGGAACCCTAGGGAAGCTCTAGTTTTCGATTTTAAGAGGGGGAAGAGAGATATTTCAAAAATGTGCCCTTCTTGCCCGAACTCGGGCTGCTTAAAAATGAAACCCAGCCAAGCCCGGCGCAACTATTAGTTGCGCCAGGCAATTTTGGGGCCTTTTTTAGCTTGGCACAACTAATAGTTGCGCTAGCCACTTAGGAGCGGGTCTTGGGCCTGGTGCGGGTCAGTTGCATGACCCAGTCCCCCCTCTCTTTATTTGTTCCCCCCGGCAAATGCACGCACCTCCCAACAATGTGTCGATCCTCATTCGACTTACCTGGGAAGCCATGCTAAGAATAAAATGGATGAGAGCAATAGGCGTCTCGATCGTACATAAAAAAACGTGAGAAAGTCTAAAAAATGATAAAAAGAAAAAAATCCCTACAGAAAAGCCAAAAATAATAGAACAACTCACATAAATGGTAGAAAAAAATAACATAAAATAATAGTTCTAAAAAACAAAAAAAAATCACATAAAATAATAGCTTCAAAATCAAAAAATCGCATAAAATAATAGTTCTAAAAAACCAAAAAAAAAAAACTATCACATAAAATGATAACTTGAAAATACCAAAAAAATCACGTAAAATAATAGTTCTAAAAAACCAAAAAAATCACATAAAATAACAACTTCAAAATAAAAAAATCACATAAAATGATAAACTTGAAAATACCAAAAAATCGCATAAAATAACAGCTCCAAAAAAAAAAAAATCATCACATAAAACGATAGGAAAATTACAAAAATAAAACACATAAAATAACAACATGTTTGTGTTTCTCCACAGACTACGCACATGCGTGTCTTCAATGCAGTAAAATGTTAATGTTTTATCGGTAATGTAGATGTGCAAAACTAATGTCCTAGATCTAAGGTTCACCTTGGATCCATGGATCCTACTTCAAAGTAGGAGCAACGGTGTCAATCATTATCAGAGGGACAATGTTTCGGTCAGGACGATTCCACTACTAAATTGTTGAGCTAAGTGCTCTGTCTTTGATTCATATGAACGTGAGAGTCTAAGCTTCAAATTTTTCATGAACTTTTCGAAGGTATGGACTCTTGGTCCGTACGATCTAGGCATGCGCCCTATGGGGTTTGAGGTCCGGATAACTCCGTTAGAAAAGGTTAATCATTGGTTGAGACCAACCTGTTAAGAATGAGATTACGCATCAATCAGACTATATGCAACCATGCATCTAGAAGGGTTTATTTCTCCTTTCTTTTCTGCAGACTTAAAACCTGTTTTGACAGCGGTATCTCTATAAAGTGTACGCCATGCATCTGAGTATCCGTATGATGGCTGTTTATTTCAGTAAATTGTACTCGTGTAGGTCTGGGTTGGGGCTTCCATCGCCTTTGTTGTTTATCGCCCCTAATGGGTGCGTGATTATGCATAATTAAATGATGTTTATGATCATTATTGATAGAGATCAGGATTGGATGTCCCTTTTGGGAGATACCTAATGTATGGTTGGACCTGATCAAGGTAGTTGAAGTCGAATGCTCTAGGTCATGTTGATCCAGGGCACGTATTCAAAAACGACACATACTCCCAAAAAGCGTTGCGACCTCTGTTCGCTCCGCTTGATAGTCATGCTAAATAAATTTTGGGATCAATGGGTTCGCCCAAAGACCTTGAACCCTGCTTAACACAGGGGCACCCATGACCAATCAGATGAGGCGGTCAATGCCTCATATGATTAGACACAAATTGTGGAGCCTTGCGTACTTGTGTTGCACCTATCTTTAAGTGTAGGTCGATCACTCCTCTTACTTGCGAAGCTGTTGTATTCAAAATGAATCTCGAATATCAAATACCTTCAAAATTATCTCGAGAAGTGAATATTCTTCCCGACTATAGGGCGTTCGCAACTCATCCCACCTCGGTTATGCCCAGTAATATTGCTAAGCGCTTGGGGACCGATTACCTTGAGAAACGAATGTTTAGCTTGGCATATAGGGCTTTCGTTTTCTTACCATGTTACTCACCTGATGTTTAAAGTTCGTTCTAAATGTAGTGGACCCGTCAGTAATGCCTTAAGCCTCTTCGGATGTTTCTTTTCTTTGGCATTCGATTATTAGTGATCGAATACTAAAGAGGGGCATCTATAGACACCCAAATTTGGCCCAAGGCTCGATTGAGACACATTTCAAGAGAGGCATACCTCTGAGCTTTTGATGGCATGTATGGAACCCTTAGAACCCCTTTCAAACCCTTAGGAATCATCCTAAATCCCTTAAAAACCTTTCTGAACCCTTAGAAACTAATCCTAACCCTTAGAGCCCATTTCGAACCTAAGACTAGCTTTCCCGAGCAATGGATGAAGGATGGTGCACCGAGACTAGCTACGACCTTCTATTGCAATCAAATCTTATACCATTAAAAAGTAGAGGTCGTCAGCTTTCCAATGGTCTAAGAATCACCCCAATCGAAACTATGTACGCAAAAATATGGCGGTCCGAACCCGAGGGGCAAGGAGGTAATTTTAATTGAACTCCCTTAGGGATTTGGCGCAACTAATAGTTGCGCTAGTATTAGTTGCGCCAAGCCATCTCTTCCCAGAAATGGCCTGACGCAACTAATAGTTGCGCCAACATTAAGGTGGACCCCACCTCGAGGAGCCAACTTTCAGGCCCTGTGCATGCATTGATTTACTGTGCATATGCCTGGCGCAACTATATGAAAAGTGACCTCTAGTTTTTGCCTCAAAAATTGATATTAGGGTTTGATTTGTTGACTGATCTTTTGTTTTTCTAGTTTTATTGCACCCTTGTGCACCCTATTTACAATCCTTAAGTGATTTGAAACACCAACCTATCATCTACCATTAAAATCACCTTCACACCTTTTCAAGCTCTCAAAATCATAGGAAACCTTAGATGCTAGATTACCTAATTTCTAATCTTGCTTAGCCCCTAAGTAGCCTCCTAACCCACCATTTTCTTATAAATAGAACCCCCCTCCCCTTGGATTAAAGGTTGAGAAAAATTGCCTAAGAGAGAAAGAGCTTATGTGAGAAGATCTTTCTCCCTTTGGTGCACTATTCCCATACAAAATCCAGAATTTCAAAACCTTCTTTGAGTTATATTTTCCACCTTAGATCCCATAGTTTAGGTGTATGCTACCAATTTACCTCCCCCCTACCTCTTAGCTAGCAAGCCTTAGAGGTTAGAACTTCAATTTCCATCATACAAGCCTTCAAAAGCTCATGAAAGCAAACCAACGCAAGGCTCTTCAACGGTGTCACAAGGGCTCGAGAGCTTCGGCTCTCCCCTCTATTCCTCTACCTTCTTGGTTACTCTTCCATCCTCCCATTTATGTCGTTACGTCGTCAAATTTTCGATAGGAACAGAAGGGCACAAATAGGATTTTAAGCCCCTTTGGGCAAGAGGAAATCTTTTTCTTTTCTTTTATATTATTTTTGTTTTGGCCATAAGTAAAGATCGCATTAAACGGGTTGATTGAGTGTCTAACACATTCCTAATCGATAACCGAAGCCCCTACCAAAGAACCTTTGGTGTGGACCGGATTCAGAGTCATATTTGTAGCATTTCGGTTCTTATAAAAATGATCTAGGTTTCTCTGGACACCAAAAGCTCCGGATGACGACTATATTTTCGTTAGTGAGTGCATCGTTGCGACGGAATCGTCAAAAATCCCACAATTGCACAAAGTCATTTTTAGTTTTATTAGTGCCACGAGTATTTGAACGAATTGCTCACCGCACCATTTACTAGAGGGAAGTTGTTGGCGATTTTGAACTTAGGACCTTTGTGACAACCCTTTACCTATAAGGTAGGTTTTATATTGAAGCGTTTAGATTTGATGGTACAGATGCTATGGTGAACAAAAATTAGTATAATTGGAGAAGTTTTGAGAAAAAAATAATAAAAAATATGTGAGAGCACGAAGTTCAGTGATTATGATGGTCATTCAATGAAGATTGAAGACCCTAAGGTCTTCTTCTCTCAAAGCTATACCCAGAAACCAAATATTTAAAAGCATTCAAACAAAGTACGAAAGAGGGACCAGATTCCCCATCATCTTTCAAGACGATGAGAAGGAATTAGGATTTAACAATCTCGAGAAATAGCCTAGTAAATAGGTAACACGGATTTAATGGATCTCGAAAAAATATCTTGTTTCATTAAAAATTAGGAAGGTTATTATCTCCTTTTTAAAACAATTTAAGAAAAAGAATTCATCACAAAAAAAATTGCCAAAAATACGATTTAAATGCGAAAATCACATTTTTTTTCAAATATTACAGTTTTTCAAAAAAATAATGCGATTAAAATATAATTTTTTTTAAAAAATGCTCGAATTTGGTGACTATACTTATACCTAGCAAAGGGTTGCCATAAGCATTAGGTATAGGGCTCTCAATGGGCCGGATTAGGGCCGGGCTAGGGTTCAACCCGGCCTTAACCCGAGCTGCAATGTACTCAGCCCAAGACCGGCCCCTATCGGGCCAGGCCGGGCTTGGGCGTTTTTCCGGGCTTTTTTTTCTAATAAAATTTGGTTGACTTGATTTTTTGAGATATTTTTTCTGATAAAATTTGGTTGGGCTTGGGTTATTTATTTTCTAATAAAAGTTTGAAGAAGGTTAAAAATTTAATTAAATAATTATATTAACATTATAGAGGCTCAAGTATATGTTTTTATTCAAATATTTCATTTTAGTTTGTTACACAATGATTATAACGGACAATAATTAATCTCAAGGCATTTAAGTACATTATATTTAATATATATATGGGCGGGGTGCGGTCGGGTCTTGCAACACTCAACTTAAGCCCGGCCCGGATTTATCCGGGTTACAATATGTTTAGCCCGATTCGGGTACCGAGTCAAATTTGCTTAATAGACAATACCACTTTTTTCAGGTCCGGGGCCAGAATCCGATTCTCGCTCGACCAATTGAGAGTCGAAATTAGGCATGTTCCCCGAGGTTGTGAATGGGAAACTACTTATCTTGTTCGGATTCCTCCACGCTCAAACTTTAAGCTTTTCTACGATACAACGTAGCCAAAAGTCAAAACACGTTGCCAATACCAACAATTCCCGTATTGGCGTTTTGTGGAAAACGACTAAATCCGGCTGTCCGAAGGGGCCCTTAGGCGTTAGAGACTTCAAATCTCCTAGTGTCCCAAGCTTTGACCGTACGGGAAATTGCTATTGACCCGTACAGATGGCCCTTGGATGTAGACCCAAATTTAGGGCTATCACTGGATTGGATTGGGCCAGCCCACATGATTCCATTTTTTCAACCAACCGGTTGGGCACCTAAATTTGACCCGTTTGGTCTGATTGGGAATGAAAAATCCAGACAGACCTTTGGAGTGGGTTCGCGCAAAGATCGCGTAGACCCAACCAGATCAGCATCTATATATATATATATATATATATATATATATATATATATATATATATATATATATTGATAATAGATCACCATCTATATCTTGTTATATAACAAAAGTGATTATGGGATTTAGGAGATTTTGAGTGAGGTTGCATCAGTTTTTCGGGTCGGGTGCAACTTTGGATTGGGTCTAGTTTGGTTGTGAAAAAACCTTTGACCCGTTGGATATCAAAATTTTGACCCAACCCAAGCCATTGTCAGCCTTAGTCAAACTCAATAATAAAAGTTTATTACACATTTCTTTTTCTACTTCAAAACTTTATTTTTATTGAAAAGACATCAAATATATATTAATTGGCCCACATGGGAACACTGATACATGAAAATTTGGTCAAGCAGCTTTTGGAAAAATTAGACCAAGGTCCCAGGTTGGCCATTCTTCTTAAAGTTAGAAAATAAAAAGGTCTTGGGTTGGGACTTATTTATATATATATATATATATATATATATATATATATATATATATATATATATATATATATATATCTTTGGTCAAGCAACTTTTGGAAAAAATAGACCATGGTTCCAGGTTGGCCATTCTTCTTAAAGTTAGAGAATAAAAAAGTCTTGGGTTGGGACTTATCAAAAATTAAGTCTTGATATATATATATATATATATATATATATATATCTTTGGTCAAGCAACTTTTGGAAAAAATAGACCATGATTCTAGGTTGGCCATTTTTCTTAAAGTTAGAAAATAAAAAAGTCTTAGGTTGGGACTTATCAAAAATTAAGTCTTGATATATATATATATATATATATATATATATATATATATATATATATAATCCTGGGCACGTGCGTAGCATATTTTTTATCATTCTTTTTTCACATGAACATGCATACATTAGATCGGCTAAGAAGGGTCACGCCCATATCATAGAGCCACGATCTTTTCAAAATGATATGACTCACATCCATCGGCACCACATCTCGCCACAAGGTGTCTGAATACGAATCCAATTGAATCGGTAAACGACACCTTTGGGACACGGGAATGGATGAAGAGTCAACTCATACAACTTTGTAAAGTCTCAGGCGAGCTTTGGGTGTAAGTCCTATGCAGGTGATGGTATGTATTGACTGCATATTAGTGCAACTCTTGCTATCCACAATAACCCTACAACTCTTCTCTTTGTATTTGGCGAAGGTGTGGAAGATGTTCTCCCTATGCCAATCATTTTTTTCATCCCGTTGAGGTTGTGCAAGGACACACCTCACAATTAGATAAGGATCACTGTCATCACCTTCTTCATCACTAGGTGTGACATCTAGCTCGAAGACTTCTTCCTCAGAATTTTCATCATCTTCATCTCTCTCTCTCAATGAAAAGATTTCTTTGGGTCTCTCGTAGGGTATTGGGCAGCAAAGTGTTCCAACCTTTGACATTTATAGCACTTGATTTGAGAACTACCCCTCAAGGATTCTCCAACCACACATTTTTCCTTGTCAAACATCGCATTAGTAGAAGTGGGTTGTGTAGGTTTGGGAGGTGGGCAACACTAAGCCTCACTTCTCTGATACGATATTGGCCGGTATGGGATTTAAGTCGCCTCACCACTGTGTGCAATCGTGGGATTTGTGACGATCCCGTCGCGGCGACGCGCTCGCTCGCAAAAATTAATATAAAGTCGCCACCCGGAGCTTTTGGTATCCCGGGATACCTATATCATTTTTATAAGCACCGAAGTGCCAAAAATATGACTTTGAATCCGGTTCACACCAAAGGTTCTTGGGTAAGGGCTTCGGTTATCGATTGGGAAGGTGTTAGGCACCCAATCAACCCGCTTAATGCGGTCTCTACTAATGGCCATAATAAAAATAAAGTAAAAGAGGAGAAAATGACTTTCTCATGCCCAAAAGAGCTTAGAATCCTATTTGTGCCCTTCCGTTCCTATTAAAAATTTGGCGGCATAACGTCACAAATGGAAGGATGAGAAGAACAAAAAAGAGATAAGAGAAGAAAGGGGAGAGCCGGAGCCCTCGGGCCCTTGTAGCACCGTAGGAGAGTCTTGCGTGGCTTGCTTTGATGAGCTTTTGAAGGCTTTGTATGGTATGGAATAGGATTCTATCTCATAAGACTTGAAGCTAAGAGGTAGAGAAGGAAAGCTAGGGGATCACATATACCTACGCTAAAGGTTTTGGATGCAAGAACAAGCTTGAAATGAGGTTGGGAGATTCTGAAATTTGGGTGAAAATGGTGCACAAAAGGGAGGACGAACTTTTCACTTTGAGCTCTCTCTCTCTTAAGTAAATTTCTCAACCCTTAAACCAAGGGGAGGGGGACTCTATTTATAGGAAAATGGTGGATTAGGAGAGTGTTTAGATACTAATCAAGGTTAGAAATTAGGTAATCTAGCATCTAAGGTTTCTTAGGGTTTCAAGGGTTTAAAGAAGTGTGAAGGTGGGCTTTAATGGTGGATGATGGGTTAATGATTTAGATTATTTATGGGTCATAAATAGGTGTTAAAAGGGTACAAAAAAGTTATCAAAACACACCCTAAGGACTGAGGTGGTCAACAAGTCAAACCCTAATCACGAATTTCAGGACAAAAAACTAGGGTTACTGTTCATATGCCTGGCGCAACTATTAGTTGCGCTAGGCAAATGTACAATAAAACAGTTCTGTATAGTAGCCTGAAAGTTGGCTTCGCGAGGAGTGGAGGGACCCATTTATACTTGGCGCAACTATTAGTTGCACCAGACAAATTCTGGGGGAAAAAAAAATCCTCTAAAATGACTCAATTTTTAAATGGTCATAACTTTTGATATTAAACTCCGATTACGGTAATTTTTAGTTCTTTGGAAAGCTGGAGAAGTCCTTTTTCAAATGGTATATCACTTGATATTAGTAGAAGACCTCAGCTAGTCCTGATGCACCACCCTTCATTCATTATCCGGGAAGGTTAGGTTTAGGGTTCGAAATGGGTTCTAAGGGTCGAGATTAGTTTCTAAAGGTTCGGGATAGGTTTCTAAGGGATATAGGGTGATTCCTAAGGGTTTGGGGTGATTCTTAAGGGTTCCATACATGCCATCAAAATCTCATAAACGCGCCTCTCTCGAAATGTATTTCGATCAGGCCTTGGGCCAAATTTGGGTGTCTACAGATGCCCCTCTTTGGTATCCGATCACTAATGATCAAATGCCAAAGAAAAGAGACATCCGAAGATGCCCAAGGCATTACTGACGAACTTAAAACATCAAATGAGTAATATGGTGAGAAAACGAAAGTCCTGAATGCCAGGCTAAACATTCGTTTCTCAAGGTAATCGGTCCCCAAGCGCTTAGCGACATTACTGGGCATAACCGAGGTAAAATGAGTTGCGAAAGCCTAATAGCTGGGAAAAATGTTTGCTTCTCGAGTTGCAAAAGCCCGTTAGTCGGGAAAAATGTCTGCTTCTCGAGATGATTTGAAGGTGATTGATGTTTGAGATTCATTCTGAATATAACAGCTTCGTAAGTAAGAGGGGTGATCGACCCACTTTCAAAGATAGGCATAACGCAAAAATACGTAAGACTCCACAGTTTGCATCTAATCCTACGAGGCATTTGATTGCCCCATCTGATTGTTCGTAAGTGCCCCTGCTGAAAGCAGGGTTCAAGGTCTTTGGGCGAACCCATCGATCCCGAAGTTTATTTAGCATGACTGCCCGAACAAATTGAATAGATGTCACAACGCTTTTTGAGAATATGTGCCACTTTCGAAAGCATGCCCTAGATCAACCTGACCTAGAGTATCCAGCTCCAAGTACCGCTAAACAGATCAAACCAATCATTGGGTGTCTCCCAAAAATGGGCATCCAATCCTGGCTTCCGCCGATAATGATCATAAACATCAATTAACTATGCATAAATATGTACCCATTAGGGGCGATAAGCAACAATAAAGGCGATAGAAGCCCCGACTCGGACCTGCCCGGGTATAATTTACGGAAACAAACGACTATCATACGGATGCCCAGATGAATGGCGTACACTTTATAGGGATACCGCTGCCCATACAGGTTTTAAGCCTGTAGAAAATAAAAGGAAAATGAACCCTTTTGAATGCATGATTACACATAGTTTGATTAATAAGTAATCTCATTCTCAACAGGTTGGTCTCAACCAATGATTGACTTTTTCCAACAGAGAATCTAAAGCTTAAGACACTTAAGTTCATATGAATTCAAAACAGAGCGCTCATTGCAAAGATTTAGCAGTGGAGTCGACTCGATCGAAACATTGACTGTTTGATCGGGACTGACACCGCTACTCTTTCGTTGAAGTAGGATCCAGAATCCAAGGCGTGCCTTAGACTTAGGACATTACTATAGCACAATAGTGTTGCTGATAAAATATCGATATTTTACCACATTAGAACACGCATGTGCGTAGCTCTGTGGGGAAGTACAGATTTATTCTTTCTTTTTCAAAATAAATTTTTTTTTTTTTTAATAGACCTAACGTCAGTGGTGAGATGCTTCATCTGATTTGTCCATCGCTAAGAAGTTGCCCGCTTCGAGGCTTTGGACCGTGTGATGTTCCTGCATATTCTTAAGAAAATGTCAGTTTCTTTTTTTGTTTATACATATATAAAAAAAATGCATCCTAAATAACAGAAGGAGAAGTAAATTTTTACCTATCGAAAACGAAATGGCATTGGGTGCCATTACCTGTCCGATTATTTGCCTGACCTCGTCTGGGCTCACCTATTGGGACACATGTGCATTCTTTAACGCTCCCATTAGAGCTTGAAAATAGAGTGGAGACGTCATCAAAAGATCTCAAACAGTGATATGGGCTGGCATCTTTCTTAACTGAATCTTGAGAATGTGCTCCCGACTCATTTTCTCAAACGGGTGAACCGCACTGTCCTTCTTCCCCTCTGGCCGTATTGGTGGTGCTGTTGTTGTTGTTGATGTTGCTGTTGTAGTTGCTGCTGTTGTTGCCTCGGGCTATTTTGAGATTCTTCCTGATCTGGTAACAAAGTCCACTGCCCTCTCCCTACTGCTGTTGCCGGCGTTAGCATTGGTTTGCTCATAGCTTAGCGGGACCTGATGTGGATCATAGGTTGGTCCTAAGAGCTGGAGTGATATGGTTGCTAACACCTGAAGTGCATGTGCTGATGGCTCAAGGAGGGTAGGTAAGACCTAACTTATCTCAATGATGAATGGGTGGGTGGCAAAATTGGGCCAGGTAGGGGTTGGGAAGCTTAATGTTGTTTGTACGAGGGGTAATGGGGTGGGCGTAAGCCATATGTAGTTGATGGGTGCGGGCTGAGGATTGAGGGTTTGATGGGTTATGGGGTAATTCAAGGGGGGGGTGGAATATGGTTGATACGCATTTATTTGTATGTAGTTGATGGGGGTGGGTGATGGAAAATAGGCCCTAAGATTTAGGGGTTCGGCTTGTGGTGTAGGAGTGGGAAAGTAATCCGCCAGATTCAGGGGTTAAATCACCCCAATGGTTCTTTCTTCTCGGTCTTGCTACCTTGGGATCACAAAATTTTCTCTGTTACTGATATAATCAGAGGGGTCAAATTCATACTCTTCTTCAATTTCCTCTACCATCCCTATGGTGGGTCTGGGACCTGCTATTCGGGTAGGATGTGGTGGTAAAGGCACCTGATGGATATTCGCATACTGATTTGCTTGAGTGGGTGCAGGGGGAATGATCTTCGCAGCATCGATTAAGTCTTGGATCGCGTGCTTCAATGAGAAGCAGCGATCAATTGGGTGACCCGAACCCTGATGGAAATTACAATGTGTATTGGGGTAAAAATTATATGGAATCGAATTGGGAGGAGGTCGTGGTTGGAGTGCAGTTACTAATCCCTTTTCAATTAATAAAGGTAAAAGTACATTCAATGATTGCCCCAAGGGCACAAAGACTCGATCATACTGGGCTCTCCTATCTGGGGTCATTGCGTCCCCTGCCCATTCCCTGCTCTTTGTACTGGCCCTGTCCTGACGGGAGCTAGTTGCGCTGCTTTAAATTAGAAGGGGGCCACATTGTTATTACTGGGCCAGGTGTTTACAACATTCTGTACCTCTGCTCCTATTCTTCTATCATTTTTCTGCTCGGAGAATCTCCTAACCCTGCTGGGCCCCTCGGATGCATTCTTGTTGAGCCGTCCTTCCCTGATGGCATCCTCACAGCGGTTGGTGTTTCTTACCAAATCAGTAAAACTGGACTGTTGTTGGTAGATAAGAAAATCGAAAATCACTGACAAAGTGTTCTTTGAAATCATCTCTATCTGCTCATCGTCTGGTATTCTATTTCTGACTTGAGCTGCCAGTGCTCTCTAACGCCTCAAATAGTCGCTGAAGGTCTCATTGGGATTCTATTTCAAACGGGCTAAATCAGACTTGCGCGGTTCGATATCAGTATTTTAGACATACTGTTCTTAGAATAAATGCGTCAAGTCCTTCCATGTCTTCATCATGGATGGTTCAAGAGACGTGAACCACCTCAGGGCCGGACCGGTCAAACTCTTTTGAAAAACTTTTATCAGTAGTCTCTCGTCCCCCCCGTACTAGCACATGTCCCCACAATAAGACTTGAGGTGTGCAATCGGGTTGCCCGTGCCATTGTACTTGTCGAATACTGGCATTTTAAATTTGGGGGACAGGGGGACCTCGACAAACAAACACAAATCCATAAAATCTGTGGCATGGATTTCAGTATCACCCATCTTTAATAATTGTTTCTGGATCTTGTCTAGTTGCTCCCTTAACTGTTCTGATTCTTTGGACATGGGGGCCATTTTTTCAACAGCCGGTCGGGACTCGCTCTATGCTATCGGGGGTGGGGTTGCTACCGGCAAAGATTAATAGTGGTCACTGCCCCAACATAGGCACCATTGTTTCTGATCTCGTCCTCCTCATACAACTAATCTATGTAGGGTGTAGTGAGGACGGTGTTCTCATACTATTGCTGCATGGACTAGATGGGATTGGATTGGATGTGGGTTGGGTGAGCCCCTTGAATTTAAGGAAGGTGTTATGGGGTGATGGGATGAGTAGTAGTTTGGTTTAGGATGGGGCCTGATGGGGCCATTGGGTATGGGGGAAGGTTTGGATATGGTCTTGGGGTATAGGGCCATGGGAAAATTGGGTCTAAGGTACGGCATGGGTTTGACCCGGTTGTGAAGGTTGGGAGTGAGTGAAGTTTTGGGGGTATGGTGGTGGGTAAGAGGTTTGGGCTTGGACCATGGGCCTGAGGTAGGTTTGGGCCACAAGGCCTTGATCAGGTTGATTTCGGGTAAAGGGCATGGGATTTGGGGGATCTTGGCCTATTGGGCTTTGATGGGTATGACCCATTGGGCTTTGGAGGGCTTGGGTCATGGGCCATTGGTGGGTATGGGTTGTGGGCCCTTGGGGCATGTGGGCCTGGCCCATTGGGTTTTGAGGGGGTATGGGCCATGGGCCATTGGTGGGTATGGGCCATGGGCCCTTGGAGGGTTTGGGCTTGGGCCAAATGGGTTTGGGCCATGGGCCCTTGGGTATGGGTTTGGGCGATGGGCCTTTGGGGTATATGAATCTGGCCCACTGGGTTTTGAGGGCTATGGGCCATGGGCGGGTTTGGGCCATGGGCCCTTGATGGTTTTGGGCCATTGACCCTTGGGGTATGTGGGTCTGGCCCATTGGGTTTTGAGGGGTATGGGCCATGGGCCATTGGTGGGTTTGGGTCATGGACCCTTGATAGGTTTGGTCCATGGGCCTTTGGGTATGGGTGATGGGGTGTTGGGCCATTGGGCCTTGGAGATCATGGGTGGTGGGGTTTTGGGCCAATGGGCCTTAGTGAATGGCAGGGTTTTGGGCCATTGGTCTCGAAGATAATGGGTGGTGGGGTTTTGGGCCAATGGGCCTTGGAGATCATGGGTGGTGGGGTTTTGGGCCAAAGGGCCTTGGTAAATGGTGGGATTTTGGGCCAATGGGCCTTGGGGCATGTGGGAGATGGGGGTTTGGATGGTGTGAATTATGGGAGGTCGATGGGGGTCATGGGGGAGTGAAGCATGGAGGTTGGCTAAGGTATGGGATGGGTTCATGGATGTGGGATGTGGAGGAGAGGTATTTTGGGAAGCCCTCCATGAGAAGTAGGCTTGGAACATCTCCTCCATTATGGCCATGGAGGGGAGATCGGATGTGGATGGTGGATTTGAGGGATGATGGGACGTAGATGGGGGAGATGTGGAGGAAAAATTGGGTATGGCTCCGGTATGATCGGGCATGGCCATGGTAGATAGTGGGATGTGGGGTGGATGGGATGGGTCATTGGGAAAGGGGAAGGTATGGTGGATGTATGGGGATGATGAAAGGTTAGGTGTAGGTGTTTGGGAAAAATCGGGCATGACCCCGGTAAAAATGGGCATGACCCGGGTAAATGGGGGGATTTGTGGGGGGTTGGATAGGGAGGAAGTGGTGTATGTGAATGTGGGTGGATTGGGCCTATAGGGGGAAGATGGGAAATGGAGCATGGATGTGGACTGGGAGAATGGATTTTGTGTAGATGTGGAGGGGAAATGGGTTGGATTTGGCATGAGTATAGTTTGGGCAAAAGATGGAGAATGGGGGCGCCAAATGGGTCGGTAACGGTAAAGGGGGGTTGGGTGAGGGGGATGGTGGAAAAAACTTCTCCCGAAAGGGAGTGGGTTGGAGAATGTGGCGGGGGTGAGTTGGGATCGGCGTAAGCCGGGTCTACTACCCACGACATTCTACAGGAACGGGTTGGGTAAGGGTGCCTTGGATAAGGCCCAAAAATCCTCCTCTTTCTTCCCCTACGGGACGGTGGAGGGCAAGATGATGCCGTTGTGCCGGCACCACAAACTATATATTTTTTTTTGTTTGGATTTGATTTTTGGTTTTTTTTTTTGTTTAATTTTTTTGAGAAAATTTTGAAAAACAAAGGTTCCGAGGCCTTAGAATTCCCTTCTCGGGTGGCTCTCGTACCCTAATTCAAGACTCGCGGCGACGACTCTGACGCACTTCGAAAGAATCGAAGGAGAACCTTTGATCTGTTGAAGGCACTGAAGTCGAGGTAAACAACTCGATCCCCCGGAATGAGCCAAAAAGAAGTTGCCCTCTTTTGATCGACGGGGGCGTATTAGGTGTCGGAGATGGCGGGGCCCAAACAAGATACTAAGCGCACTGAACGGGGGACTCAGGAGGTGAAAAAGGTCACAGATTCGGGCTGGTGCTGTGCAGAATAGGCCTGGCGCACCCATGCCCAGGTAGCACGACCTCTTTTTTACACTGGCGCAACTATTAGTTGCGCCAAGGTAAAAATGGAGGTTTTAAAGCTGGCACAACTATTAGTTGCGCCAGTTATAAATTTCAACTTTTTGAACTGGCGCAACTAATACTTGCGCCAGACTAAATTGGGGCTCCAGGTCTATATGACAGCAGCAAACAACACCCGAAATGAGTCTCTTTTTTTTATTTTTGTGGAAGCTAGGCTTCCGAGAACTGAGCTATTTTTTGGCGATCGATTCTCTCCTCACCGCACCTAAAAGATTTGGGTCCGGTATAACTCGCTAGCGCGCTCCCTAAGGGTTTTAAGCATTGGAATGAGAACTCACCCGATATACCTCCGGCGCAAGCGCTTTCTCAGATACTAGGTGGGTTAGGACTTTTCTGGATCATCACCACTAGGAGCTGCTGCCATACTAAGACTCGGGTGATTGTATCTGTGCCTAAACCCAACCCCTGAAAAATCTATCCCGTGAAAACAAATTAATTAAGCTCCCTATTCTTAATTCAATTTTAATTTTTTCAAAACTTTTTTTTTTATGGAAGTTTTTGTTAGTTCAAAGACCGGGGGTGATGACCCCGTGCCGCCACTACGGGCCGGCGTCTACTGTTGGGATATGAGTGCACAAGTAGGCCCGCCAATCGGCTAAGGCACTTTAAGTGACGGAAAATTAAAGAAATTAAAAGACAATGCTCAAGCAAGCCCGCCAATCGACTAAGACACTAAAATGACAAAAAAGAAAGGAAAATTAAAAGACGATGCGCATGTAGGCCCGCCAATCGGCTAAGGCTCGTAAATGATGGAAAAGTAGGGGTGAGAAAAATAAAATAAAAAACAGTAAAAAAAACAGCAAAAATGGTTAGTAAAATAAAAAATAAAGTGCCAAACTTCAAGGAGAAGCTCTACAAGCTGTTCCTAGCAGAGTCGTCATCTGTGCAACCATGGGATTTGTGATGATTCCATCACGGCGATGCGCATGCTTGCAAAAATATAGAGTCGTCACCCGAAGCTTTTGGTGTCCCGGGATACTTATATCATTTTTATAAGCACTGAAGTGCCACAAATATGACTCTGAATCCGGTCCACACCAAAGGTTTTTGGGTAGGGGCTTCGATTATCGATTGGGAAGGTATTAGGTATCCAATCAACCTGCTTAATGCGGTCTCTACTAATGGCCATAATAAAAATAAAATAAAAGAGGAGAAAATGGTTTTTTCTTGCCCAAAAGGGCTTAGAATCCTATTTGTGCCCCTTCGTTCCTACAAAAAATTTGATGGCATAACGACACAAATGAGAGGATGAGAAGAGCAAAAAAGAGATAGGAGAAGAAAGGGGAGAGCCGGAGCCCTCGGGCCCTTGTAGCACAGTAGGAGAGCCTTGCGTGGCTTAATTTGATGAACTGTTGAAGGCTTTGTATGGTATGGAATAGGGTTTTAACTCCTAAGACTTGAAGCTAAGAGGTAAATAAGGGAGGCTAGGGGATCACACACACCTAGAATAACGATTTTGGATCCGAGAACAAGCTTGAAATGAGGTTGGAAGATTAAGAAATTTGGATGAAAATGGTGCACAAAAGGGAGGAAGAACTTCTCACTTTGAGCTATTTCTCTCTTAAGCAAATTTTTCAACCCTTAAACCAAGGGGAGGGGGGCTCTATTTATAGGAAAAGGGTAGATTACGAGAGTGTTTAGATGCTAATCAAGGTTAAAAATTAGGTAATCTAGCATCTAAAGTTTCCTAGGGTTTCAAGGGTTTAAAGAAGTGTGAAGGTGGGCTTTAATGGTGGATGATGGGTTAATGGTTTAGATCACTTATGGATTGTAAATAGGTGTTAAAAGGGTGTAACAAAGTTATCAAAACATATCCCAAGGACTAAGGTGGTCAACAAGTTAAACTCTAATAATGATTTTTGAGGCAAAAAACTAGGGTTACTGTTCATATGCCTGGCGTAACTATTAGTTGCGCTAGGCAAATGTACAGTAAAACAATTCTGTACAGTAACCTGAAAGTTGGCTTCACGAGGAGTGGGGGGACCCATTCATACCTAGCGCAACTATTAGTTATGCTAGGTCATTTCTGGGAGAAAAAAGGCCTAATGCAACTATTAGTTGCGCCAAGCAAATTCTGGGGGAAAATGGCTTGGCGCAACTATTAGTTGCGCCAGGTAAAAATTCCTCTAAAATGATTCAATTATTAAATGGTCATAACTTTTGATATATAACTCCGATTGAGGTGATGTTTAACTTGTTGGAAAGCTGGAGAAGTCCTCTTTCTAATGGTATATGATTTGATATTAGTAGAAGACCTCAGCTAGTCCTGGTGTACCACTCTTCATCCATTGCTCGAAATGGGTTTAAGGGTCGTGATTGGTTTCTAAAGGTTTAGGATAGGTTCCTAAGGGATCTAGGGTGATTCCTAAGGGTTCCATACATGCCATCAAAAGCTCGGAAATGCGCCTCTCTCGAAATGTGTTTCGATCAGGCCTTGGGCCAAATTTGGGTGTCTACACACTGTCATTTTCAAATACCGTTCAAGGTCTTAAACAATGGTGTAACACTGTTTAAGAGTTTTAACAGGTGAGAGATCAACTCTTTTTGTAATTCAAATCGCAATCCGGTGCAGAATCTGGAGAGAGTGACTTGAGGATCTTTCGACACCTTGGCTCTCATCATGTACTCTTCAAATCTACCAATGTATTCGATCACGGGCAGACTACCTTGGCATAAATTTTGTCGTTGGTCAAATAGGCGATAATAGTATAATAAAAGAACGTACTTCTCCATAAGTCATACCTTCATGTCCTCCCAATGCGTAGTGGGAGTACAATTCGTATTCATTCTTATGCGCTCGATGTTGGCCCAAAAGAGTCTAGATTGACCAATGAGCTTCATTTTGGAGAGTCTAACACATCACTCATCGCTCATATTATAGCACTCAAAATATTGATCCATATCGAACATCCAATCAAGGAAGACTTTAGGTTTCATTCTCCCATCGAAGGTTAGAAACTCAACTCAAACATTTTTTAGGAGTTTCTCATCCGAATCGCAGTCATTTTCATGATGATCTATCCTATGGTTCCGATTCTGATCATTCTGATAACCACGACATTTGAAGCGTGGACCATCACGCTCACGACGTTCAACTCCTTCTAACCGATTGACTCAGTCAAGCAACCTACTATTAGAAGCCTCAAGGGTCGTTTGGGCTTGTTCTATGACAACCATCCTATCATTGATTGCACATAATTCAGTTTTGATGTCCCTATGGACATCGACAATCTCGCTCATGTCCATAGTGATCATAGCTGACTACACGGGTTCTAAAATGACATGCAATTATGAACCAACAATGAATGAGGAACTTTATCAAACACTAGACATGCACACTGATGAACAAAAATGAAATAAAATTCAATGAAATTAAAATGATAAGAAAATATGCCCTAACCTGGAACCTAGGCTTTGATACCAAAACTGATGCTGGACAACGATTCTAGACTATGTGAATGATGATGAGATGCAAGATTTGTCGAAATTAAACTAATTAATTAAACAAAAATATCAAAATAATTGTGATACCTTAGGGCTTCGCAGATTTTCATTTGATGACCATGCTTGGTTCGGGTATGGTCCAGTCTGATGCACTAGATCCGTTAGCTCTACGAAAGGGGAGTCCTGGAGATAGAACTCTAGCTACTTCCAGATTAGGGCATCGCTCTTCGATCAAAAATGAAGTCTCTTGTTCTCTCAGGGTTTGTTGAATCGGATCGATCCAATGATTAAGATGCAAGCTAGGGTTTTGGATTCAGGGGAGGTTCAATTTAAAATGGAATCAGTTAGGTTTTATGGGATTAGAAATAATGTAGAGAATAGATAATCAAAGAGATAGGAAATTGTGGGCTTCGCACCCTTAGCTTCAGACCAACCCCTTCGGGTGAAGAAGATTCACTCTTCAAAGAAGCTCATCTCAAGCTTGAAGCAAATTGCTCTTTTATTCATAATCCAATAATTAGATACAATAGTTTTTTAATGATCTTATATAAGAGACCTCATAAGAAAAAATCCTAAACAAATAAAACACAAAAAAAAAGACAAGTTTGCCCCAAAACTTCAAACTACGACTTTTGGCGGATCTGACTTCGCGACAAATTGATTGATCGATTCTGAAAGCGACCAATCGATTTATATATACATATAACTCGCATGAAGTCTCGAGTCACATTTGATCGATTGAAAATTTGTATTTGATCGCTCAACTGAGCATGGAAATTCACCAAAATAAAGACCCCTCCTGTCCACAATCGATTGATCGAATGCCTAAGATCGATCAATTGTCTGTGCACACCTTTGTATTCTTCCTTTATGCCTAGTTCTGGTTTCCTCCACTTCTTCTGATGTCGGTACATGTGATATGATCCAAAGCCTATGTTCATGATGTCGGTGTTCCCGTCAATCTATCTCTGTTTCTCTCTCTAGATATCTCTCTCCCATGCTCGCTCTCTCGTTCTCTATGTTTCTCTCTCTCCCATGCTTTCTCTCATTTTGTCTCTATTTCTCTCTCTAGATCTGCTCCCACATTCTCTCTCATTTTCTCTCTGTTTCTCTCTCTCTCGTTATTTCTTTCTTTTCATATAAGGGTAGTGCTATTTGCACCCATTAAACCTGTGAAGAACACATGGTTTCCCACCATAAAAAATGTTGACTTCCTTGAATCAGAGGATGGAGATTGTTTCTTGCCCCAATCTTCCACAAAACAAACTCAGATCATGTCACACCTATCAAACGGTCAGATATTGATTCCACGTGGCACACATCCCCAAAAGTGATTGTTTGATAGGTACACCCATTATCACAATCACTTTTGGGATGTGTGCCACGTGGAATCAATATCTAACCATTTGATAGATACACCATGATCTCAAGATCTTTTTTGTGGAAGATTGGGACAAAAAATGATCTTCATAGTCTGATTAAAGGCAATAAAAAAAAATTCCTATGAAAGAGGGTGTGCTCTTCATAGGAAAACAGGTGTGAATAATCACTCCCTTTATATGATTCATCTTACTCTTTGTAAGTCTATCTCTTTCCCACTCTTAGACACTTCTCTCTCATGCTCTCTGTCTCTCTCTCACCATTGACTGACTGCTTTCATCCTACGATGACGATAGTTTTTAGTTTGAATATTTTAAAAAATAGATCTTGAGATCACAGCCCACCTATTAGATGGTTATATATTGATTCTACGTGAAACACATTCTAAAAGTTACCCAAGAACCCTTCTCATGGTACACTATGATCACGGATGTGTGCCATATGAAATTGATATTTATCCATGTGATAGGTGGTCCATGACCTCAAGACTTAGTATGCAAACGATTGGGATGACAAACAATCTCCATCACCTAATTCAAGGCAATCAACAATGTTAATGTGCGCTAAAAGAATCTTTAATTATCAAAACTGCTACCTTCCCAATTAATTATCAAAATTGCTACCTTCCAAATTTATAGAGCAAGCCACTTCCATTTTTGTTACTGTCACACCACTTAAAGAAGGAAAATAAAGACTGCTTTAAATCAGATGATGACAATCATTTTTCATCCTAATATTCCACACAATATACTTGAGATCATGGGCCCACAATCAGATGGTCATGTGTTGATTCCACATGGCACACATCCCAAAAAGGAGATGATTGTCGCATATAATAAAATGATTCAGGATCACTTTTTGGGATCTATGTCACATATGGCATCAATATCTGACCGTTTGATAGTAGGCCCATGATCTCAATGTAATTTTTTGTTTAAGTGGTGTAGCAATAACAAAAATGGGTGTGGCAATAACAATGTTCAATATATATTATGCACACTAGCTATCTATCCAATGGGTAGAGGGTGCACACTAGTTGTCTATATCCAAGGTAATATTGGCTGCCCAATGAGAAATGGCATATGCCTGGCATGACCCGGAAACGCATCCCCACCCGATAAAAAAACTCCTATTTTTCATTATCGTTATATATAAAACCTTGGGACGAGTCAACTCGACCCAACCAGCTTTTTGTCCAACCCGACTTAACCTATTAGTCCACCCGACCCAAAGGTTAGGTCGGATGTCTCATGCTCAGCCGTCTCGATGAGTTAAGTTTATATGCCCGACTTGGTAAAAAAATTCAGATTGGGTGGGCATGGTCGGGCATCGAGTTGACCCCACCTATTGACAGTCCTAGTTGTGATTTATGTAAATTTGGGTTAATGACATCTAAATTCAAACTTTCTTAAACCAACGTAATGAAGGATTTACAAATCCTAAACCCAAATCTAAATATACTAGTTAAACATCCAAACAGGCTATTTGCAAATCCAAATATTTTAAACCCTTGATTTGAAATACCTAGATTTGAAATTCTCAAATTCAAAAACTCGTTCCCAAACGCAGCCTAAGTTATCAAAAAATTAAAAAAAGTCTCTAAGGGCTTGAGGCTGTAGAATAATGGAAGGTTGATAATATTGCAACCTCCAGGTTTGAGTCTAGCCTACTTATTAAAAAATATATATATTTCAATAACTGTTAGGAAAGATCTAACCGTTAAATGTCCTCCCTCGGCATGGTGGAGGTACACCTTTGGAAAGCTATAAGCTAAATGTTAAGCTATTGGACTGCATGTACCTCGTCACAGAATGAGACTTGAGACTCTCAAAATCACAAAAATAAGATCACATGCATATGTTTATATCCTATATAACTAAGTAATGATAAGATGAAGAAAGGTAAAATCACATCACAATATTAAGATCTAAGAATTACCAACAACCACTAATAACAATCCTTGATCTGTTTTTCCAACTCTGCAGAAATCAAAGGCTACACTTTAGTCTCTGGCTACAAGAAGGTTCAACTTTCCTCCTTGAGCAAATCTTGAGCACAGCATAATCTGCAAGAGAACTGGGCATGACCTCCTTTGAAATGGATGGCAAATTGCCGAATAAGATCTCAAATGAGTGGAAGCATGTTTGTAGAAATCTTAAGCACAACAACTCCCTGCCTCCCTGGCATGTAGGGATGCAAACCCTAAACTGAAAACCGAAGGTCCCAAACAAGTCCGAACCACACCAAAAACCGGCATAAGCCGAACCAAATTGAAATCAGTTCGGTTTTCGGTTTGGGTGCCTCGAAACCGATTCCCGACGGGGTAGGTTGAGTAAACTGATTGCTAAATGGGCCTTAACCGATCCAAACCGGACCCGAACTGATAAATTCAGCGAACCGAACCGGTGGTACCCTGTAACAACCATTACACTGACTGGTCTAAATTTGACGCCTAATTGGTCTCCACTGGCCAGGCTGTGACCCGAAATCAGTCAAGTAAAAATTAGCCACTGTTGTAGGCACTACCTTAGAGAAAGACATAAATTTTTTTTATAAAAATTCTTAGTTGAGCCTTGATGAGTCTCCAATGACTCAGTCAAGTTTGAGTTACAAAACCTTTGTAGTTTGATCTACTCAGAGTTTGGGGCAGAAAGTTACTAATCTGCCCAGATTGCACCAGAATTCTTCACCCCAACTGGGCTATGATTTTTATGCGCAAAAACTGCTCCAATAATCTGTGAAAAATTCTGGAGCAAAATTTGATACGTTCCCCACCACTGTACAAAATTTCACAGTAAACTCCTCTGGTTTGCTGGCTAGAAATTTTGTAAAATTGGGACACAAAACTGTGTCAAGTGACACACAGCCCATGACCAGATCTGACCTCTGATCGGATGGCCCTGATTTCATCAAGATATGTATATTTTTAGCCTTCATAATGTATGGGAGAAATTTATATAACTCCTTAAGCTTTCCAACAAGCTATCATTTGTCCAATTTCAATAGCAGCACCGAAAGTTATGGGCCAAACATCAGAAAACATAAAATTGTTTAGTTTTGCCCAATTTCTGCGGTCGAGATGGATAGGTGTAAAATTACCTTATGGATAGCCAATTTCGACCGGTCGAGATTCGATTTCGACCAGTCAAAATTCAATCTCGACCAGTCAAAATTCAATCTCGACCTGTCGAGATGTATAGGTGAAAAATATGCTTTCTGATCAGTCAAATTCAACCTATCGAGATCCACTTTCGACCAGTCGAGATTCAATGGCAACTAGTCGAGATGACTATTTCTACATTTTCTCATTTACTTCATTTCTTCATAATTTTTGATATACAACTCCGATTTGGCATGTCTTGGCTCTATGGAAAGCTTGAAACCTTTACTTTCCAATGAGCTATCATTTGTCCAATTTTGATATAAAAATAAAAAGTTATAAACCATATATCAGAGACTATTAAATCTGATTTGATGGCCAGTTAAGGTGAAAACAATACTCTGTAATTTAATGGCCCTGATCAACCCTGATCAAATTGTTCAGTGCCACCACTTGAGAAAGATGAATATATCACTCCTCTTTCCCCCAATTTTGGAAGGACTTGGAGATTCGATCATAAGCGAAAATGGCGGCAAATTTACTGTGAAAGGTCTGATACCCTTAAGGAAAAATATATAAAACTAACAGTGAAGACAAAATCTTGACTTTCACACTGAAGGGAACACCTATCAATTCGAAAATATCAACCTTGGGTCCACATCATGTAGTCCAAGATCGGTCAAAGATGGTTAAAAGGGGTTGTACACCACATGTTTGAAGTTTGTACATGATAAGGGGGTGTATAAGAGGTGTACCCAACACCAACCTTGAGATATAAAAAGGGGTTTTAGCCCCACCCTCTCCCATTCACTCCCAACAGCTCCTCTCCTCTCCTCTGTTCTCTACTCTCTTCTCCTCTCTTTTCTTTTCTCTTCTCACTCTTTGAAAAATCTGAACTGGCCATACAACCCAGCCCTTTTCTTCTTCCTCGAGCACAATCAAGCTCCATTAATGAAAACTAGTTAATCTAGAACCTTAGAAATGGAGATCCCGTCGTGGAGCTAGTCTCGCTGTCAAACCTCGTCCGAGTGTAGCATCGTCGTTAGCTGCTAGAGCTGCGAGATCGGCACCGCTAAGGTAGAGTTCTAATTTAATTTGATTTCTTACATTTGTGGTAGAAATATGTAATTTGTGTATGGAATTTTGACGAGATGAGATGATCTTTGATTCTTGATATGCATGTGCGTATTCTCTTCGATTTTTATGAATTGATGTGTCTGGAATTAGGAAATTTTGCGATCGAACTTCGCATGCATGCATAGAAACGTGACACGAAGCTACGAAGAATAGATTGAACCTCACATGCGTGCGTAGAAACACGATGCAAAGCTACGAACATAAATACAAGATTTCTGTATCGCTGCTGTAATTCGCTTTGTGTGATTAATCATCAAGGATTCTGATGGGGACATCAAGATCAAGGGCATTAGATGTGGGACGAAAAAATTGTCCAGCAGTAGAAGAAACGGAAAGGAGCCGGAACAGAAGAACCGAAAAGAATTTGAAGAGGTGAGATGTGTGTTAGTCGATCAATCGACCCTAGGGCCTTGATGGATCGATTGAGGGCAGTGTGCTTTGAACTTTTGGCAAATTTCATTTCTCAGTCGATCGATCGATTGTGGTCTGTAACTTCGAACGATTTATAAAATTATAAATTGATCAATTGATTCTAGAATAGATCGATTGATTTATCGCGTGGCCAGATTCATCAAAAGACAGACTTTAGTTGTTTTGGGCAAACATGTCTTTTCTTTAGTGTTTATTTGTTTTAGGGTTTTCTCTTTTTGAGACTACTATATAAGTTCCTTATAACTTTGTAATAATTATTGATTGTTGAATGAAAATTTGGGAGCTTGCTTTGTGTAAAAGACTTGTGAAGAGTTTTCAACCGAAGGAGTGGATCTTTCAAACTTTGAGGAGTGAATCTTCATTTTTCGTGTGACTTGGTGCGAAGTCGATGTACAGCCTTGGTGTGAAGCCTCGAAACCCTTGGTGTTAAGCCTTTGATCTTATCTTTCTATTCTATCTTTTCTTTCATTATTGTCTGGTAATATCCCTCCTAGTTACTTTGATAAAATCCAAAACCCCAAATCTTTATTAATTTATATTTTTGATCATGCCGTTTTATTGCCTTAATCCATCAAGTCTTATTTATTCAACCTTAGAAGAGTCAAGAGACGATACCATAATTGTCGCTAAGTGCCCTAAACTAGATTGAAACTCAAGTCCTTCATCGAATCAGTTTTTCTAGATCGGAAAAATTCATACATACAAACGCTAAAATAGAATTATTATAATTGTTTTAATTGAATTCATTAAATTATTTTATGTGTTTGGGTGATTTCGAATATTTCCGTTATTCACTTTAATCTATGGTTAATCTCAAATTCGCATCATTTAAGGTTTAGCATTTGTCCTGTATTAGATTTGGTATCAAAACACAATTTTAGTTTTAGGGTTTCAGTGTTCATATAGGTTCTAGGGTTTATTTCTTTCATGATGATGTTTTGCATCATTTAAGATTTGTTTTCGTCATTTCCGATTTGTCTTGCATCATCTAATTTTTGTCTTGCATTGTTATGGATCCCCTTAAGATGGAAGCCTTAATTAGAGACTTTATGTCTAAGTTGACCGTGAGTCAAGCCACCCTTCAAGCCCAAATGGTTGAGCACCATAAACAATTGCAACAATAGTTTCAAGGTCAACAGGGCCGATATGAGGCTTTAGAATCCCGTATTGAAGAAATAAATGAGCTCATTACTGAACATCACAAAAGAGTTAACACCACCGACCATAGGAGGGAAGGTCATCACCGTTGTCAAGTCCAAACCGACCAGGACGATAAAGTCATGAAATTTGTGAAAATGGATGCTCCTACTTTTGATAGAAAAAGACAACCTAATGTCTTTCTCGAGTGGGTCACCGGCATGAAAAACTACTTCAAGTGGTATGCCATGTCCAAGGAGCATAAAGTCCGGTTTGCCAAGGTCAAACTTATGGATCAAGCTAGGCTTTACTAGATGGGATAAAAGTGTCGTAGGCAATCCCAGGGTCTTCGTCCCATTTCCACTTGAGGCGAAATGAAGATCCAACTGAACGAGAAATATGTTCCCCTTTCATATGATGAACGTATTCTTAATTAATAACAATCATTGTGCTAAGGAAATTCATCGATCACAAATTACATCGATAAGTTTGAAGATTTGATATCCCAAGCTAATGTGGATGAGCCGAAAATAGTTACCCTATCCTGATTTTGAATGGTCCTTCGCTCAAAACTTCAGAGGGAACTCATTCCACACCGTGTTACTGATCTAGAAGAATATTTATCTAGAGTCAAGGAGTTAGAGAGGTATCTCGACGCTCCAGTCAGTGATCGATCTAAGCCCTCTAACCCCGATTTTTGATCTAGTACTGCTGAAAAGGCGAATAATACCTATAGTAAATCCTTAAAACCCATGAATCCTCAGATTGACAAGGGTAAAGGACAACTGATTGAGACTTCTAGGCGCTTAACACAGCAGTATTACAAGTGCCAAGATTTGGGTCACTTCGCGTCTCAATGTCTCAGTAAAACCCAAACCTTGATTATTCACGAGTCTCCCAAGAAAGAGGACAATGAGTTAAAAGAAAATTTGTACGAACCTATTGAAATGCCAAATGAAGAAGAGGACGAAATTCTCGTGAAAACTGTAGGTTGTATTAGGAAAGTTTCTATTCTCAGAGAGAGTGGTGGTAGTGGTAGTGTGTTCATACCACATGAGTCGTTAGAATTGGTAGGAATGCGTCAACATTCTAACTTTCATGGGATTAACAATAAGATTTTATTGAATGATGAAAATACACAGAATGTCACTAACATAATAAATTTGTTTAATGAATTTAATAGCGATAATTTTATGTTGATTCATGATAGTCTCGAGCATGTGGAACTTTTTCGCGACCTTGAAAAGAGGTAATGATTGTAGTCTAAAATTTCCTCTAGACAATGGTATTCATCGGATAGTTGCGGTGGAAGATCTTACGCCTATTTTATGTCCTACAACTATGCCTTTTGACCCATTCCTTGTTACCCAAATAATCGAGTCAAACCACTAATTAAGCAATTCATAACTCGTACCCTACTTGTGCAATATGAGGAAAGGTTGAATGAGGAGGTTCGGGTGTTTCCAAACTTCCCTACCAATGAAGGTAAATAGTAGGAGTATCTAACAACATGGAAGGGCAAGTCGAGAGCAGCCCAAAGTGTACCATGCATGGGTTCTATAACTTATCGGAGATGAGTTCTCCCACCCGAGAAGAATTGATGGGGACATCAAGATTACGAGCATTGGATGTGGGCCAAAAAGATTGTCCAACAACAAAAGAAATGGAAAGGGAGCCAGAAGGAAGAACCGAAAAGAAATTGAAGAGCTGGGAAGTGTGTTACTCGATTGATCAACCCCAGGGCCTCAATTGATCAATTGAGGGCAATGTGCTTTGAACTTTTGGTGAATTTCGTTTCTCAGTCAATCGAATGATTCCAAATTTTTGATCGATCGATTGTGGTCTGTGACTTCGAGCGATTTATAAAGTTATAAATCGATCGATCGATTGTGGTTCGTGACTTCGAGCGATTCATAAAGTTATAAATCGATTGATCGATTTATCGCGTGGTGAGATCTACCAAATTAAAAGACGAACTTTAGTTATTTTGGACAAACTTGTCTTTTCTTTAATGTTTATTTGTTTTAGGGTTTTCTCCTTTTTAGGCCACTATATAAGGTCCTTATAACTTTATAATAATTATTGATTATTGAATGAAAATTTGAGAGCTTGCTTTGTGCAAACCCTAGAAGACTTGTGAGGAGTTTTCAACTGAATGAGCGAGTCTTTCAAATCGTGAGGAGTGAATCTTCATTTCTCGTGCGACTTGGTGCGAAGCCGACATACAACCTTAGTGTAAAGTCTCAGAACCCTTGGTGTGAAACCTTGGATCTTATCATTCTATTCTATTTTTTCTCTCATTATTGTCTGGTAATATCTCTCCTATTTGCATTGATAAAATCCAAAACCCCAAATCTTTATTAATTTATATCTTTGATTTTGTCCTTTTATTGCCTTAATCCGTCGAACCTTATTTATTCAAACCTAGAGTCAAGAGACGATACTATAATCTAAACTTGGTGCCCTAAACTTGATTGAAACTCGAGCCCTTCATCGGATCGATTTTTCTAGATAAGGAAATTTAATACATGCAAACACTAAAATGGAATTATTCTAATTGTTTTAATTGAATTCATTAAATTATTTTATGTGATTGGGTGATTTCAAATATTTCCATTATTCACTTTAATCTGTGGTTAATCCCAAATTCGCATCATTTAAGGTTTAGCGTTTGTCCCGCATCAGATTCAACAATCGTCATAGCTACGATAAATGACGATGCATGCGTTAGCTTTCTAATGGTGTAAAATGTGTGTGAGACCGAGCTGTAGATAGGAAGATCCGACCCTATCTTTGTCGCTACCGCAAGTTCTGCAGAAATTTGTAGAATTGCATAGACGGCTTGACATTGTAATCCGCTTTGTACGATTAATCAGTAGGGATTCAGTGATTGCTGTAACTCTGATAAATGATGGTACATGTGTTATCTTTCCAACGGTGTAACATGCACACAAGACTAATCTGTAGATAGGAAGATTCGACCCAATCTTCGTCGCTGACGTAAAGTTCCTCAGAAATCTGTAGAATTGCATAGACGACTTGACACTGTAATCCGGTTTGTGCAACTAATCAGTAGGGATTCAGTGATCATCGGAGCTATGGTAAATGACGGTGCATACATTATCTTTCCAATGGTGTCACAAGCGCACGAGACCAACCCGTAGATATGAAGATTTGTCCCGATCTTCGAAACTGTCTGATTTCAGTAGTGAGGAAACTGCAGAAATTTGGGTCAATTTGCCTCTACAAATTATACCAATCCTTACAGAGTCGTAGTATGATTCCACTTCAAGCACGACTTTCGATGAGTCACCTTTCATCAAGATCTGAGAATGCATCATTTCGATAATGTATGCCATCTTTGTGAAATTTTTAGTACACAAAGGTCAAATATGAAAATCAGCACATTAAGAGCAATCCTTTTAAAGTCCAAGTTTGGACTCGAGACCTCAACATAGAAGGTTAATTAAACCAGAATGGGTTAATATAAATTTAGGACCTGATGTCCTTATGGGGTATTTTAACGAACCACTGCCATCCACACACCTCATAATCAGAGAGCACCCACATTTAAATGTGAAATTTCCTAGGGAATTGAATTTCTTTAGACATAAAACCGGATTGGCCCAATATATTTGGTCTAAGATAATAAATAAAATTGTTGGGACCTGATGACCCTACTTGAAGCTTAGTGGGATATTGCTATGTGCACCCCACTGTTGGTAGATTTTGCTACTTCTTTTTATTGTAAAAATGATAAAGATAAAATAAAGGAAGTAAAGCAAACAAAACAAAATGGGGAATGAATACAATACAAAACCAAATCACAGACCTACAAGACTCCAGGGTTTGTTGTAGCAAGTTTTACGAAGTAAGAGTTTATCCCACAGGGAGTATTGATCTGAACCACTAGGGCATACAACAATCTCCAGATCTAGCTACAGATCTGGCAGTCCTAAAGGAAGGGTGTTTAAGTGTCACTAAGCTATACTAAAAACTAAGAAAAACATGAATAAACTACAGCTAAAGAAAGGGATAAAGAAGGATGATGATGTGTGTGATGAAATAAAGATAAAATATGGAGAAATAAACAGTTAGGGATAAATCAGTTATGCAACTCAATGTCAGGCATGAATCTGTAGCAATCCTTTAGATGGCTTCAAGCACATTTACAAGGTTGAAGTTAATCGATACCATTTAGACTGCTCTTAAGGCTATAACCTGTCCACTTAAATGGTCATAGACTATCCAATAAAGTTTGTCAAATCCCATTGATTAAGTCAGAAAACTAACCTCACCCAAAGGAATGGATTGATCTTAAGGCTATAATATGTCCACTTCAATGGTCACAGAATATCCAATAGATTTCTTTCAACCAATGAATTAAGTCAGGGTAGGAATACCATTACAGACACTATGTTTGCAAGGCTACAAGCTCATGCATTCATAGGGACAAACATATCAGGAAAATCAGGTGGAAGCTATAAGAAATTTTAGGCTGAATGAGGACTTAGATTCAGCTGGTCATTGCTACAAAAGGCCTGTAATGACCCAACTCACAAGTCTGCAATCTCTACAACAAATCAGATCTACACACTGATAATGGTGATGTAAAACAGAGTAGGTTTGGCTCTGCACAATCTCTCACTAGGCTACAAGCTCAAGTGCAGAGAAAAATAATCCATCTTAGATCTGTGACCAAGACTTGCCCTAGGGCTATAGTCTATCCACTCAAATGGTCACAGGCTATCCACAAAGGCTGCCTTACCCACGGATGATGAGATAGAATATGTAAATTGCTACTACTACCATGGTTGCATGGCTACAAGCTCAAGCTTCCATGAGTATTTCAAATTAGCTCAAATCCTAAATGCATGCTATAGCCTGAACAAAACTAAGAGAAAGTAGGAAAATAAAGAATTGAATAATCATTTAAAATAGGCATTACATTAATTGAAATGAAACTTATAATGTTCTGCCCTCAAGGCAGCAGCCTGTGCAAACCCCAAATCAGCTCACTCCATTTCATACAAAACCGATTGCAAAACATGAAATAAAATTATTACATAGAACTTAGCCCAGCATTGTTGCTGTGCTAAGGAAGAAGAAAATAGAAAAGGGAAAAGGAAACTAAACCCTAAATGAGCACAGGAAAACCTTGCTCAGATCTCAAGCTATTCCTGGATAATTTACAAATGTAGATAACAATCCTTTATATATGCAATCCCTTGAAACCCTAATGTGCATTAGCCAATCAGATTTGAGAATGCTTTGAAGTTGATTCTGTGGCTTCACTGTGGCCCTTGGATTGCCTTGGGATGCGTGGAGTAGATAGGTACCTCAGGGTGTGTGCCCTAAAATGTGTGAAATGCCCAAATAGTCCCTGCAGTGGACTGAGAAGTTGAGAGCCCGAGCTTCGCGAGGTTAAGTTTGCAGTTAAAGGCAGCTCACTTGGCTAGTCACACAGATGGGGCTTCAAGTGTTCTGGTCGCTAAGCTCTCGTTGGGCTCTCGCGGGGCTGGATTGGCTTGAGTTTGTGCAACTCGCCAGGCTGCTCACGAGGATCAAATGGGCCTAACACATCTCACGTGGCTCCCTTCCAGGCTCGCGATGATGCTTGCTAAGTTGATTGCGCGTTTGGCCTCTCGAGTGGCTGTTCGCCAGGATGTATCTGAGGATCTCTCGTGGCTGGCTGTTCACTGATGCCCACGAGATCTGTGTGAGAACTATGCAGTTGATCTTCTGAAGCTCTGTGCGGCTCGCGAGGATGAGAAGAACCACGCGACAATCAAATGCGTGTAGCTCGCTAGGCTCAAGACAGCAAGCTCGCGAGGCTCATTTTCTCATGTTGCTGCAATACTGAGCTACGCGAGGTACTCGCGAGGCTCCCTTCTGATTAAATTGAACCTCGCGAGAACTTCGCGAGGTCACTTTTTATGCTCTTGCTGCTGTGCAGTGTCTGCTGCAGCAGTCCTGCCTGCTCAAGTCCACACTTCTTCCACCAGTTGGGCTCCTAGGGTCCACTTAGGCAACCAAAATGGTCCTAATGGTGTGCCAAATAGATCAAATGGTGTGAACCACCATGGTCCCTTCAATGATTGCCCAACAACTCCACATCTTGACATAAAATGCAGTCTTCTTAGCTTGAAAAGTGTGAATTGTTGCATTAAGCTCTGAAATTTCAGTTATCTACAAAAGTGTACTTAAAATACATTATTAATATGCTCAAAGGTCTGTCAAAGGCAAAGTTAAGGGGTGCAAAGTGGTACTTTTCAGAGCTTAACACACCCCCAAACCTAATCTTTGCCAGTCCTTGAGCAAAAGAAAAATTAAAAATATTTATTCAAAACAGAAAATGCCACTTTCGTAGGGAGCACGGATATATTTAGCATATGTACCAAGCCTTTTAAACCCCTAGGTGATCCCTAGTGGAGGAGTGAAGTCTCCTGAGGGTTTCCAGTGAAGATACCCACAAACTTTCACCAATAAAACAGTTAACAACAGTGCATCAATGACAAAATGTAATTTAATGAATTAAGCTTCATTCCACACCCATTCTTTAAAAATTAGGGGAAATTATAGCAATAATGCATGTTATTAAAACTAAAATTCAGCATGTAATGCATCACCACCATTCAATTCACATCAGAATTACATTGTGCGCAAATTAGCACTAAGCTTACTAGTGATTCAAAAATCAGGTATGTATACACCCCAATGAGATTAAAATTCAGACCCAATCCTTACCGGGGCTCTCTCACAATGAAAGCATAAGGGTGTTCATATTCTCAACAACTCAAGATCAGTCACAGCCCCCAAATGGGACTGCAAGTATGAGCGTGGGCATTGCATCTAAGTTTTAACATCCTCAAGTATTTTCATCATAGATTAGACAACTCCGCATCTCCACATGATAACTCATTTCACTTAGGATCATCAAGGTCTTTAGTGGGTTGTAATGTGGCTTATGGGTGAGGTTTGTAAAGAATAAAAGGATAGAATGGATCAAAATTGAGAAATCAACAAGGTAAGGAGTGATTCATGACTTCATAACCTTCATTTCAGCACAACTCCATCTTCCTTAATATTTTCCAGAGTCAAAGTGGCTAGCTTCTTCTCCTTCTTCTAATTTCTAGATGAAGTAGTTCTCTTGACTTTTCTTCTATTTTTTTTTTTCTTTTATATATATTTTTTTACATTTTCGTGCTGGTTTGGCACACATAATCATTTCTACACTGTCATTTTTAGACTGCTTCTGTTCCACTTCCACCAAATGTTGGACCCAGCTCACCTATCTTTAATTTCTCCTTTACCTTCTGAATTCTCAGAGTGAGGGACAGGTTGAATCAGGTTATGAGGTTAAGGTGCAAGTACTCCGATATTTGTTGAAGAAAAATAGGATTTTCAAAGCTCAAAGAGTGTAAGCAAAGGGCAATTGAATAGGTAGGAAATTTTAAGCTCAAACTGTCCAAATGAAGGCCTTGGGTCATTTCCTTAGTGTCATGAGTGCTGTCAATCAGTTTTGATTTGGAGGTGCCTAACTTCTAGTGAAAAGTGATTGAATCAATCAGTACTTAGAGCAGAAAAAATACCAAAAACACTCTTCAAAAGAAATTGGATAGGCCCAAATCTCACAGTGTATGGTCCTCACATTAACCCATGGAGTGTATTTCTATATTTTTCTTTCCTCTCTAGTTTACCAAGTGCTAACGGAAAAAAAATTTTGATATTAGTTTGATGATGGCTAAAATTTTCAAAGATTTTCAGTTTTAAAAGTCTGCAAAATTTTTAAATTTTCACAAATTTCCTCATTTTCAGATTAGGTGGGAATTGACTTTATTCATTCAAATTAAACCACATACTGCTGCACTAGAGTTAACTATTCCATTGGCAGGTCTACTCTGCCACACCCCCAAACCTAAGTTAAACAGTGTCCTCACTGTTTCATGCAACATGTGTATAGGGGTAGCAAGGTAAACAATAGACAGACATTCTAAATTACAACAGAAAATTAAGAAAAAATTAAATAAAAATTCAGCAAATTAAACTAGAAAGAGAAAACCATATGGTATATACAAGTGTGACACTACGAGAACAATACTACGACACAAATTACTAAAAATAGAAAGTAAAAATAGCAGAGATGAAATTAAAAAAAACAGATATAGATAAAACAAAAACTGACTAAACACCTAAAAACAGAGAAATCCTAAACCTAACTACCTAACATGATCTGGGCATGAATCAAAAAGATTGCAAAAAATTTTAGCATTGAAAATATAAATTTGAAAGCATGATTCATACAAAAATCAGATCACACTACACTATATAGACTGAATTTTAAAACACTAAAAACAACTATGTTACATATGGTACACAGTATGAGATCTGTTGTCAGTGGAAGGACTTGAAAGTGAATGATTTTAGAGGGCTCAACAGAATTTTCAACAAAGATTTGTAACCTCTGATCATTAACCCTCATGACTATTCCCAACATTCAGGCTCATGATCTCAACAGTCTAGATGGGGGTATATGTATGACAGAAAATGAAGACAAACCATCTGGAACTCAACTAAACTGGAAAGAACTGAAATATAAAAATGAAAGGCCATACCTTTGCATTTGCATCAAACCTGGTGTCCTTCCACCTCAGGAATTGTAGTTGCATGAGAGATGCAGGGAGCAGCTCTAGCTCCATATCAGGTGGAGAGGCAATAACAGGCAACAAAGGTGCCTTAAATGGATGAGGGCAGTTGTCCAAGTGAAGTGGTGCACTCACCCCACTGAGAAGCCCAAAATAATACTTTGCAGCACATAGGTGGGGGCCTCCTCAGTCCATCCTTCAAAAATTTCAGCAAAATACCGCAGCCCAAGTCCAGCAGATTGGGCAAGGTCTCATCCACTATTTCACCGATGACTACAACTGTTTAACAAATCTCATTTCCTCCATCATATCCTTCCCCTTATAAGAGGGAGGACCTTTAAAAATTAGAGGAAATGGCAGATGAGGTACTGCTGGTCCTCATCTGCTGATACATCAAATTTTTATTTTATTTTATTATTTTATTATTTTATTTATTTTTATTTTTTTAGATTAACATTACAAAGACACAAAAAATCTAAAACAGAAAATGAAGAAAATTTTTAAAAATCACACATAAACTAAAGCCGACATTTATTCAAACACTACATACGTAAAGAATATAGCTCAACAAAAACACAGATTACTATACTAGATCAAAACTCCCCGACAGCGATGCCAAAAACTTGTTGGTAGATTTTACTTCTTCTTTTTATTGTAAAAATGATAAAGATAAAATAAAAGAAGTAAAACAAACAAAACAAAATGGGGAATGAATACAACACAAAACCAAATTACAGACCTGCAAGAATCCAGGGTCTGTTGTATCAAGTTTTATGAAATAAGAGTTTGTCCCACAGGGAGTATTGATCTGAACCACTAGGGCATACAGCAATCTCTAGATCTAGCTACAGATTTGGCAGTCCTAAAGGAAGGGTGTTTAAGTGTCACTAAGCTATACTAAAAACTAAGAAAAATAGGAATAAACTACAGCTAAAGAAAGGGATAAAGAAGGATGATGATATGTGTGATGAAATAAAGATAAAATATGGAGAAGTAAACAGTTAGGGATAAATCAATTATGCAACTCAGTGTCAGGCATGAATCTGTAGCAATCCTTTAGATGACTACAAGCACATCTACAAGGTAGAAGAATCCAACTTAACCCATGCCATTTAGACTACTCTTAAGGCTATAACCTATCCACTTAAATAGTCACAGATTATCCAATAGAGTTTGTAAAATCCCATTGATTAAGTCAGAAAACTAACCTCACCCAAAGGAATGGATTGATCTTAAGGCTATAATCTGTCCACTTCAATGGTCACAGACTATCCAATAAATTTCTTCCAACCAATGAATTAAGTCAGGGTAGGAATACCATTACAGATATTATGTTTGCAAGGCTACAAGCTCATGCATTCATAGGGACAAACAGATTTAGAAAATTAGGTGGAAGCTATAAGAAATTCCAAGTTGAATGAGGACTTAGATTCAGCTGCTCATTGCTACAAAAGGCCTGTAATGACCCAACTCACAAGTCTGTAATCTCTACAACAACTCAGATCTACACACTAATAATGGTGATGCAAAATAGAGTAGGCTTGGATCTGCACCATCTCTCACTAGGCTACAAGCTCAAGTGCAAAGAAAAATAATCCATCTCAGATCTGTGACCAAGACTTGCCCTAGGGCTATAGTCTGTCCCCTCAAATAATCACAGGCTATCCACAGAGGCTGTCTTACCCACGGATGATGAGATAGAATACGTAAACTGCTACTACCACTATGGTTGCAGGGCTACAAGCTCAAACTTCCATGGGTATTTCAAATCAGCTCAAATCCCAAATGCATGTTATAGCCTGAACAAAACTACGGGAAAATAGGAAATAACGGATTGAATGATCATTTAAAAAGGCATTGTATTGATTGAAATAAAACTTACAATGTTCTGCCCTCAAGGCAGCAGCCTATGCAAACCCCAAATCAGCTCACTCTATTTCATAAAAAATTGATTGCAAACATGAAATAAAACTAACTATTACATAGAACTTAGCCCAGCATTACTATTGTGCTAAGGAAGAAGAAAATGGAAAAGGGAAAAGAAAACTAAACCCTAAATGAGCACAGGAAACCCTTGCTCAGATCTCAGGCTATTCCTGGATAATTTACAAATATAGATAACAGTCCCTTATATATGCAACCCCTTGAAACCCTAATATGCATTAGCCAATCAAATTTGAGAATGCTTTAGAGTTGATTTCATGACTTTACTGTGGCCCTTGGATTACCTTGGGATGTGTGAAGTAGATGGGAAACTCGGGGTGTGTGCCCTCAAATGTGTGAAATGCCCAAATAGTCCCTGCAGTGGACTGAGAAGTTGAGAGCTCGAGCTTCGCGAGGTTAAGTTTGCAATTAAAGGCAGCTCGCGTGGCTGGTCGCGTAGATGGGGCTTCAGGTGTTCAGGTCGCTAAGCTCTCGCTGGGCTCTTGCGGGGCTGGATTGGCTTGAGTTTGTGCAACTCGCCAGGTTGCTCGCGAGAATCAAATGGGCCTAACACAACTCGTGTAGCTCCCTTCCAAGCTTGCGAGGATGCTCGCCAAGTTGATTGCATGCTTGGCCTCTCGAGTGGCTGTTTGCCAGGATGTATCTTGGCCTCTTGAGTGGCTGGCTGTTCACTGATTCCCATGAGATCTGCACGAGAACTATGCGGCTGATCTTCTGAAGCTCTGTGAGGCTCGTGAGGATGAGAAGAACCACGCGAGAATCAAATGCGTGTAGCTCGCTAGGCTCCAGACAACAAGCTCGCGAGGCTCATTTCCTCACACTGCTGCAGTGCTGAGCTACACGAGGCTCCCTTCTGATTAAATTGAACCTCACGAGAGCTTCGCGAGGTCACTTTTTATGCTCTTGCTGATGTGCAGTGTCTGCTGCAGCAGTCCTGCCTACTCAAGTCCACACTTCCACCAATTGGGCTCCCAGGGTCCACTTAGGCAACCAAAGTGGTCCTAATGGTGTGCCAAATAGCTCAAATGGTGTGAACCACCATGGTGCCTTCAATGATTGCCCAACAGCTCCACATCTTGACATAAAATGCAGTCTTCTTGGCTTGAAAAGTGTGAATTGCTGCATTAAGCTCTGAAATTCCTGTTATCTACAAAAGTATACTAAAAACACATTATTAATATGCTCAAAGGTCCATCAAAGGCTAGGTTAAGGGGTAAAAAGTGATACTTTTCAGAGCTTAACACCCACTGAAACCTAGAAACACCCATATAAAAAATTGTGGAGAACTCTTAAGGACCTAAACTAATTGTAAATAAGGCCCCATTTGGCTCGATTTATGAGACCTAAAATTGGATTGGAACCTAAAATTGAATTAGGATTTGAGATGGAAATGGGATTCAAAGTTGATTTTGAAGTACTTGAACTAGACCCGAATAATTGAGGAGATAGACCTCACCTATAACCTTACAGAATTATTCAAGAATATAAGTCCCTAAAGGACTTTAATTAACAGCTACACTAAGTATAGTGTAAACTGGTTTAGGAAATCAGTATGTCTAGTGATCCTATTGCATAAATAGGTTCAAAGCATTAATAATGGTTACTTTGATAGAAGTCGAGTAATGACTTTAGGATTCAAACTAATTAGATTGATTGTACCCGAAACTAAATCGAATTGTTGAACCATATGTATTTGTAACACCTACCCCTCAAATTCTGTGTCAGTCAACCTGTTAACTGAGACCTATTGAAACTTTACTGTGTCAGATGACTACCTGAGGTCAGGTCCACCAGAAAAAGTTGGGCACCCACCTGAAGATTGATGGGATAGTACCATTTCTAAGGGCACCCATAGGGCACCACTCGTATTCACATGGGTGTGTTAGTAATTAAGTAAAATACACACCACATCTCGCATCACATGAGAAGCCTAGGCTGGCTATTGATTGACCCTGACCCGAGATTTGACCCAGATTGGGACTGAGCCTTAGTATTGATGTGGATATCACCACCAACAGTTTAAATTTTGATG
The DNA here is from genome assembly GCA_021018995.1 of Chloranthus sessilifolius. NCBI lineage: Eukaryota > Viridiplantae > Streptophyta > Magnoliopsida > Chloranthales > Chloranthaceae > Chloranthus > Chloranthus sessilifolius. The sequence goes on from CM037593.1 coordinate 34,580,582, forward strand.
ATCATCATGATAATGATCAATGATTCCGGTCAAACATAGACCCATAAATCCTAAAAGACTAGATGCACTAATATTCTAAGTATTGTGTACTTTCATGGAATAATGGTAATTCTTGTAAATATTAATTAAGCCTAAGTGAATTCACATTTAATTTTTCTAATTTCTATAACTATAAAATAGGATTTTGCTAATCTCTAACACATCCTAACCACTCATCAAGTTTACTAAACTTTGACCCCATCTAAGACCATTGAAAAAATTTGGAGAAATCTAAAGTGAAAGATGGGCTTTCACACATGCACCACAAGATGAGTTTTAAGGTTATAAGTACACATAAATTGAGGACCTAGAGGGCATTAAAAGGCAAGATGAGACAAATTGTATGGATGGGAAGTGAACCCATGCTCATGCGCATGAAGCAAAGAGGAGAGAGGAGAGAGAGTGAGGAGCATGGGGAGTGAAGTGTGGACACTTGTCCAAACTCTTGAAGGCTTTGTCCCCCTCCACTCTAGAAAATTTCAAATTCCATAGGGGCTTCTCCATTCTCTTCTTCTTCTTCCTCTCATTTCCTCCATTAGTGCTCCTTCCTGTCTTGCATTTGCCCTATTCATCCAACCCTTGAAACTCTCATCTAAGACCATAAATCTACTCCCCACCTCCTTTTTAGTCACATACCTTAAGATGAGGTCCATCCCAGCTCTTTGCACCATGAAACTTTGATCAAATTAGCAAGGAGAACCAAGGTAATTAATGTCTTAGTTTTGTTTTGATTTTCTAAGCCAAGTAGAGTAGGAATTTGGCATAGATTTGAATTTTTGAGAGCTATTTTATTTGAAGCTTTGGAATTTCTATAGCTTGGTTAAACTAGAACAATATGATTCCATGCATGTGATTTTGGTGCTCATGCAAGGCCATCCAATGGTCCAAAATTGATCAAAATGGACTATGTCCATTAGTAGTGTAGGATTTTGATATAGATTGAAGTTTTTTCTTGAATTCTTTTGATAGAGTTTGAGATTTATGTAGCATTGGTAGACCACAACTGTAGAGACCAAAATTTGGCCCAAGGCCCGATCAAAATATATTTCGAGGAAGGCGCTCCTCCGAGCTTTTGATGACATATATGGAACCTTTAGGAACTCTTTCGAAGCCTTAGGAGCCATCCCAAACCCTTAGGAATCACCCTAGATCCCTTAGAAACCTTCCTGAACCTTTAGGAACCCATCCCGACCCTTAGGAACCCTTCTGAAGCTTTAGGAGTCATCCCGAACCCTTAGGAATCACCCTAGATCCCTTAGGAACCTTTAGGAACCCATCGCGACCCTTAGAACCCATTTCGGACATAAACCTAGCTTTCCCAAGCAATGGATAAAGAGTGGTGCATTAGGACCAACTGTGGCCTTCTACTATAATCAAATCTCATACCATTGAAAAGTAGAAGTCTTCAGCTCTCCAACGGGCCAAAAATCACCCCAATCAAAGTTGTATACGCAAAGGTATTGCATTTCGAACTCGAAGGGCAGAATGGTAAATTCATGTGACCCCCCTTAGGGATTTGGTGCAACTAATAGTTGCGCCAGCTATAGGTGGATTTGGCATAACTAATAGTTGAGCCAATTATAGGTGGGTCCCCCCGCGGGCAATCTACTTCCCAAAGCTACTACTATGCATATGCTTGGCGCAACTAATAGTTACACCAGGCATATGAATAGTAACTCCAAGTTTTTACCTTAAATTTTGTGATTGAGGTTTGACTTGTTGACCATCTTGATCTTTGGGATGTGTTTTTCTAGTTCTATTGCACCCATTTATTATCTATGTGCAACTCCTTAAGTGTTTTAAAGCCTCATCCTATCATCCACCATTAGAGCACCTCTTCACCTTTTTTAAGGCTCTAAAAACCCTAGGAAACCTTAGATGACTTATTACCTAATTGCTAAACCCAATTATCCCCTAAGCACCCTCCTAACCTCTCTTTTTCCTATAAATAGAGAGGCACCGCCCCTTGCAAATGGCTTGAAAAAATTTGTAATTAAGAGATTAAGGAATCCCTTCTCTCTCTCTCCTCTAGTGCACCATTCCCATACAAATTTCAGAACTCTAAAAACCCCTTTAGACATTAGTATTTCATCCATAAGCTCTAGGTTAGAGGTGTGTTACCCCCTAGCCTTCCCTCTCTACCTCTTAGCCATCAAGCCTTAGGAGTTAGAACCTCATTCCATACCACATAAACCTTTAAAAGCTCATCGAAGCAAGCCAACGCAAGGCTCTACAACGATGCAATACGGGTCCGAGAGCTCCGGCTCTCCCCTCTATTCCTCTACCTTCTCGGTTCTCCCTCTATCCTCCCATTTGTGCCGTTACGCCGCCGAATTTTCAGTAGGAACGGAGGGCATAAATAGGATTTTAAGACCCTTTGGGCAAGAGGAAGCTTTTTTCTTTTCTTTCATATCATTTTTATTTTGGCCATTAGTAGAGACCGCATTAAGGGGGTTGATTGGGTGCCTAAAACCTTCCCAATCGATAACCGAAGCCCCTACCCAAGAGCCTTTGGCATAAACCAGATTCAGAGTCATATTTGTGGCACTTTGGTGTTTATAAAAATGACCTAGGTTTTCCGGGACACTAAAAGCTCCGGGTGACGACTTTATAATTTTCATTAGCGAGCGCATCGTCGCGACGGGATCATCAAAAATCCCACGGTTGCACAAATGGCAATTCTGCTGGGGATTAGCTAGTAGAGCTTTCCCTTAAACTTGGCCTCTTTATTTTTGATTTTACTAATCTTTTATTGCTATTTTTTATTTTATTTTTTCTATGTTTTTACTCACCCCTCCGATTACGATCGGTCGAATTTAGAAATCGACCGGTCAATTTTTACAAAGCAGTATGCAATTTGGGATCTGGATAAATCGATCGGTCGAATTTGAAAATCGATCGGCCAATTTTGTCTGAGCATGCCGACGCTATTTTGGTATTTTGACCGTAACATTTTGCTCCGAACTCCGATTGATTCGATTCTTACGAAGTCGGAAAGAGGACAAAGAGATCTAAAACGTTTGTGAATGAACCAATTCATGAATCAAATTATTTTGGGGTCAAAAGTGATCTGTAAGTTAGGCTAAGTTCTAGGTTAGTACGTTTTGACTGAAGTGTCGATACAGATTTTGTATTTTGACCGTAACTTTTTATTTTGAACTCCGATCATGTGATTCTTGAGGCATTGGAAAGGGGGTAACAAGATCTATAACTTTTATGAATTAATCATTTTATAAATTTAAATATTTAAAGGTCAAAAATCAGGGGAAAGGTTATATCAAATTCTAAGTTAACACTAACTTGCCCATTTCCACCTGAATTTTGAGAAAGCACTTAAATATATCTAAGTTATTAATAATTAGGGTTAATCCTTAATACATCGTGTACTTGTGATGTAGATTGGGGGTGAAAAACCATCAATAGGACTTTGATTGGCTTCGCTCAACTTCGGGGTTAAGGTAGGGGAAATTCATCATCTAATTGTATTTTTGACTTTATACATAGATAATGTGATATAAGCGAATGTTTTGTAGCTATTTTAGAAACTATGAAAGCTTTGAACTATGAATTTGTAATTGAACGCATGTGTATGTTCGTTCCGTTTATGTATCTGTTTGTGTTTTGTTCCGTATCCGTTTGTGCTCCGTTCCATTTTCGAATTCGTTATATTTTCGCTAAGGAAGTTGAATTGAGAACTCTTTGAATCTAAAAAACAAGTGGCGGAGAGGAGTTGAGTCTCCGAAGAGGGGTTGAGTCCCCGGGATTTTTACTCTGTTCCCGCTTATGGGATGCTTTGTTCCCGCTTATGGGATGCTTTGGCCCCCCGTTGATTTTATGACCCGATATGTTTTGTTCCCTGCAAACGGGATAACTATGTGATTGTGATGTGATTATACTTTATGTGCAAAGAGGGGTTGAGTCTCCGAGGTTTTTACCTTGTTCCCCCAATGGGATGCTTTGACTTTCGAATATGTATGTTCTATTCCTTGATGCATTCTCGTTCTCGTATGTTTCGATTTGATGATATGTTGCTTTATTTCGTTATATTCTCATCATGATATGTCTCCATTTCTAACATGTTTCTGTTTTAATATATTTTGCTTATGATTTACTTTTGTTTCTAGCTATGTTTTGTTCTAATCTATGTTCGTCTCTGATATGCTTTGTTTTAGCTTCGCTTTGTTTTGAAAATGAAAATGGAATAATGGCAACTCTTTTTTATACAAAATTATTTTGAAATTCTATCATTGAATCTATGCATTTTAATGATAAGATGTGAATTGTATTTAAATTTCTTCTACTGAGCTTAGATGTAGCTCACCCCGACTATACGTCACAGGTATAACACTTAGCAGGACACCGGACTTGAGGATTGAGTACTTGAGGATTGATAAGATTTTTGGGATCGTAGATTTTGGTAAGTTGTGGTGTTGTTAGTTATTGTTCAAGCTAGATATTAGAACTGGAGATTTTAATATTATCATATGTATTACCTGCTTTGATTTCTGCATGTATGTAGATGTATCAAGTATTCCCTGTATTCGGATCGTGATCTGCGACCTGACGATTCGATTTTCCTGTTGGAATTGATTTAAAGAAAAGAAAAAATATATATTGTTGGATTTTGTGGAAACGAGAAAATCGGGCTATCATAAATATAGATTTAATCTAATCAACAATCAATCAGAAATTTGGACATCAATCAAACTCTAGAAAATTAAAGATGGAAAATAAAATACCATTACACTAATCTGCAAATTCTAACCTGAGTCGTCAATTCAAATTAAATCTTTGAGATGTTTACAAAGTAATAAATTCTAAACTAGAAAGCGAAGTAAAAATATATCTTTTACCCCTCAGCCGGAGTCGTCAATTGCTTTTGAGAAACTTCTGATATCTAATCTACTAGAAACTACAGATATCTACACTAATCTTCAGCACTCAATTGCAGTCGTCAATTGCTTTTGAGAAACTTCTGATATCTAATCTACTCTAACTATGTTACACTATTTTGATAAGAAGAAAATCCAACCTTAGTCGTCAATTGATGTTGATTTCTTCTTCGATAATTAATTCCTAGACCTGACTCTTTTATTTATAGATCATAAGGAGTCGGTTTATAAGACTTCTAATTTTAATATAAGAAATAAAAACTATCCTAATATAACTCTACTTCTAATTTTATCTTTCTTTCTTTCTTTATCTTTATTGACTGATATGCTTATAGAATGTCCTTTAATTAGCTGCAGCAAAATCCTTCGAGAATATATCTTTATTAATCTTCTCAGATTCGTAGTCAGTAGAACTTCTAATTGTAAAGATCTTCTAATTCTGTTTATGGCGGTAATAGTTCTTACTCACATGATTAGCAGTAGCATCAGCAAATAGGAAAGCCTTTATAATCGTAGATAATGATTATCTATTCTTCTTTCTCTAGAAAATCGTAAATCACGATTTTCTATTCTTTAGCTTACTTCTTTATTCAAACTATCGCTTTTCTCTTTTATCGCCTCTGAAGAATCGTCTTTTTAAAAGAATCGTTCAATTACGATTTCTCATTTCTTTTCTTTTCTTTAACAGCAACAGCGCATAATCGTAAATTATGATTTTCTATCTTTCAGTAGTAGCCAATCGTCTTTATCATTTAAATCGTCTTTCTAACTGCTTTTTGAGTTCATGTTAACAAAGATTATCATTAGGGTTCTCTTTTACTGCTTATCTCAAATATCTGCACATCAGCAACTCATTAGTAACAAACTAAGTCCTAGCACTAAGTTAAAGGTGATAAAATGATAAATTATGTGAATGATCACACCTCCAAACTTAAGTTTTGCTAGTCCCTAGCAAACAAGGAAACATAAAATATCATAAACTAAAAATTTAAATGCCACTTTCGTAGGGAACACGATTGCATTTAACAAATGCAACAAGCCTTTAAACCCCTAGGTAATCCCTAGTAGAGGAGTTGTAGTCTCCTGAAGGTTTTCAGAAAAAGATACCTACAAACTTTAAATATTTTTTTTATAAAATTCAATATATATATATATATATATATTATTTAGTCATTCATTATATGTTTCATAATTTGTAAAAACTTTCAAATATTTTATCCTTAACTTTCCATCATCGTAATTATCCTCTATCAAAACTCAACAATTTCAATTCATTATAGCATAGAGTGTGTATATCAGTGAAAAGTTTATTCATCATAGATTTTCTAAACTGCAGTTTTTGGAAAATATTTTCATTCAAACTCTCACTTTTTTTGGCATACTCTCAAAAATAATCAAAATTTTAGGTTCTCACAATATTATATATAAATTTTTAAGGACAATTAACTAATAAATCTCATAGAAATGATAGTCAATTATGTTCATATAACTTCTTTATTTATACATAATATCTAATTTATATATCTCTACTAGGCTCATACTTTTACAAATCGTAAATCACAAAGGTCTTTCCTTCGACTTGTAATGGGGCTTTGGGTTTAAAAGGTTTCAAAGAAAAGGTAAAGAGGTTTCAAAGTTTATTTCTAAGAATTTAGCTCAGCTTTCTTTTTCTTCTTCTTTTCTATATCAGCTTTAGTAAGTATCTAAAAAGTTTGATAATCTTCTTCCCATTTTTTTTTCTTTTTCTTTTTCTATTGCAAATCCCATTTTTCTATAACTTTTTCTAATTTTTGAAAGCTTTTGGCTTCTCCCTTTTTTTTTTTCTGAAATCGTCTTTCACGATTTTCCGTTCTCTTTTCCCATATTTTCATACAATTGAATTTCTTCTCAGTTGTACCCTTTTTTCAGCAGATCCTTTATCTGTTTAGTGCATACTCCTTTCACTCCTTCTTCTTCCCTTTTTTAGCATTCTAAACTCTCAGAAATTGTAAGGGTTAAAGGTAGAAAGCTTTAGGTAGTACATATGGTTAAAGGCTTATATAATCATGGTACAAAGAAATTTTTGGTTTAAGCTTCTAATATGGGTCAAAAGATAAAATATTTTGAGATTTTTGGCTTTTTGGCTCTGGTTTAACAAAAGATTGCCTTTGGTCATTTTCACAATTTACTAATATGAATGTCTTATTATTTTGATATATTCATTAGATAGTTCTAAACAAACAAATAATCATATTTTCAGAATATTTTAATTCTAAATTCAGCAATATGAGATTTCAAGTTCAAGGAAAATTTTATCGCATGAATAAAAAAATAGTCTCTCTCAGAAGAAAGAAATAAGCTCTATAGCTCACTGTATATATAATTTTGAAACTATAATCTAAAATATTTGCAGTTCAGAATAATCGTATAGTTTCAAATATTCATCTGATATAGTGTCTAAAGATGCTTTACTTTGAATTGTAACTATTTTTATTTTGATATTTTGAACTACTACTATGATGGATTGCTAAGAATTTCAGATTTTCATATTTTTCTTATCATAAATCACATATAATGATTAACTAATTTTTTTTTTTCAAAAATTAAAAGTAAAAGTTAGTATATCCCCCCTCCCAAACTTAAATAGGACAATATCCTCATTGTTCAAAATAGGGGACGTACAAAAATATTAGACCTTCATTTCTAAAATTATTAATAGCCTGACTATATGCCGAAAAAATTCTGTTACCAGAAATATATTCTCCCCCAAACTTGAGAGAAAATATCCACGACTATTCTTGGAATATTAATAACAAAAAAAAATGTTAGTTGGGTTAGTAACACACACTGTTAGTAAAAATTAACAAAACAAGGAAATTTTATATCTTACTAAATATTTACAAGGATAATATAATTGCAACATAGTCTACCTGTGAGGTTGAATGATATATAATTTATGTATCTCACTAGGTGATGATGGGTAAGGCACAATTGATTAACTTTGTAGAGCTGGTGCTGGTAATGATAATATGGGCAAGTGACTGCTTAATACTTCCTCATCAGTGGCAGATACTATAGCTATGGAACAATCAAATGTGCTTCAAGATTCATGTTCCTCTTTTGGTTCCGGTATTTCTGTTGCAGAATGTGCCTCTGTTTCTCCTTTCTCTACGACTACTGGTTCATATTTTTCTCTTAACATTTGTAATTCTACTCTTAATTCGTCCTTTTCATTCTAAAGCTGGGATATCACGGTTAACTTCTCTTTACCCTTAGCTCTCAAATCTCCAAATACAGCTTTTTCTCTTGCTATATCCACCCAGTATTTTATTGTGAGATTGTCAATATTTTGCTTCTGTTCCTGACAAGTTCGTATTAGGGATTCTTCATTGTCTTTCAATTTGAGTACTTTCCCTCTTTCCACTGTTAGTTAATGGTTTTTCCCAGTCAATTGAGTATGAAGTGACTACTGGTATTCTATGTGAGTTTTTTCTCATGTTGTTTCTCAAAAATCTGGGTCCTCTATGAATTCTCCATATTGCTCATTCAACTCAGTAATTTTATCTTGATATGTTTTCCTCTCAACTTCCCAACCTTGTTGATTTTCCATAAGTCTCCTATTTTCTTCTTGGAGTTGCATCATCTGTTCTTGGAGTGTCGTAGTGGCTTCTTGAACCTTCTTGGTTGTTTCAGCTATCCATCTTGCACCTTGCTCTTGAGTAGCTTTTCTTTGCAAGCTTTCTACTATTTTAGCTCTCTCATGGGTTGTCAAGGTGGTTTCGTGGATTCTTTTCTTTAGACTGTGCAAGTCTCCCATCCATTTTTTCATAATGCCTAGTAGTTGTACCAATGGTGGGGCATTCATAGATATCCACTGCTCTAATTTTATCACTTTACTTGATATTTCTGACAGAGGTATTAGATTTGGCTCATGGCTCTGTTGCCATTGTTCTACTGCCTTCAATCTTCTTTCTATTTGAAAAATGGAAGTGTTGGTGACTAGAGGATTTTCAAGGGGTACTTCTCTTGCATTTAACAACTCTGTAAAACTTCCCCTTGGTAACTAGGAATCTGGTTCTTCAACAGATCCAAGTCTGAGTGTCAGCTCTATATTGGCTGGAATTGTAGGCTGAGCAACAGGGTTTACTTCTGTTGTAGGGGAATTGGCGAAAATAGTTACCTCTGTTCTTTCGATAATTGGGCTCACGGGGTCTGCATCTTTAGTAGGGGGCATAGCAGGCCCTACAGGAGAGTCCAAAGTTTGGTCATACAGAACAGGTTGTTCTGCATCCTGAGGTTCTGTCACAGCAATCTCTTCTTGCCGTGGTGGAGTAGAAGCACTCACATCGTCTTCCATTATTTCTTCTTGTGTTATTCCTGCTGCTGTTTGATCTATAACGGGCTCTTCTCTTTCATCTATGACTTCTACCAATTTTACCGAGTTAGAGGAGGTACTTTTGGTGCAAGAAGGAAGTGGTATTTTCTTTTTATTATTGGCACCTAAAGTTCTCCTATATGCTGAGATAGTTAAACTCTCCTCTGATCTTGGTAAAGCTTTTTCCTTGGGGTCTATAATGTACCCCACATTTATCCACAAATTTGTAATGAGACCTCCGAATGGCAAAGTTAGATTCTTTGATCAATATTTTTCTTGACTCAACTTCTCTCGCACGGTTAGGATTACTTCGAAAAGATAGGAGGGCACATGGAACCAATAGCGGTTTGCCATTAGATACAATGCTCTGGCAAAAAGTGCCCTTCTCTGTGTGCCATGGCTAGTGGGGTGTATGGTTTTGTGGATAAGCACATCAAATAAGTGAAGCGATAAATTTCTTGCTTCTAAGTCCTTTCGTAAGAAAAAGGATCTATCCCGTGGAGGTTTTCCTAATAGGTCTGTTGCCATATCTGTGAAACTTGGGAGGGTCTCAGGTGGTTTTCTCAAAAGATTGGCCTCTAGGTTATCACATGATAGTGGTGGGATCTCTAAGGGTACGTGCATCACCAAGGCGACCATTTCTTTTGGTATCTCAATAGGGAATCCATCAATATTTGTGGAGATGATTGAGGATGACCTTGGGCCCTTTCTGCTCATGTTTTCATAAAATTATCTCACCAATCTAGGGTAGACTAGTGTGACACCTGGTTCTAAGAAATAATGTAGCCCGACATCCTTGAAATATTTGATGGCTTCTCCTCCCATTTCTAACTTTTCTAAGGCTTCAGCGTCCACTGTAATTTTGGCTCCCACAATATAATGTTTTATTGAACCAGGGAGTTCATCAGTTGGTGTGGCAAAGGACACTGGCCTTTTACCTTTATCTATTTTGGGCCCCTTTTTAGGAACAGATACAGGATCAGTCTGCACTGTGTATTTGGAAGGTTCTCTGATAATAACCCCAGGAGATTTGGGTTTCTTCTTAGGGGCGTCTGCTGCTTTTGATTTGGTTTTAAGGGCAGCAGCCCGTACAATTCAGTTTATGATGGGGGGGGGGGTATCAGAGTTATTACCTTCTTCTTCTTCTCCTTCCCTCCGTCTCTTGTTTGTTGGATCCACATCGTTACAACTTCTTTCTTTAAAAAAAAAGACATTTAATTTATCATAACATTTAAAAATCCCTTGCAGAACCCCCGATTTATTTAATCATTGAAATCATTCTCTTACCTTAAGATGATAAAACCCTAATTCAAAATAAGCAGGATTATGGTAGTTCCGAAGTAAAATGAACAATATAAAAGAAATATAATAGGATAAACGGGATGAGGTTCAGTTGAGAAAACGACTGGATTTTTGAAAAATAGAGGGAAATCTGGAGCGAAGATGGAAAGTTCGATAATGGAGCCGACATATCCTCTCATGAATATGTAGGCCCTAAACGATGACCTGTATATCCGGTCATCAATCGCCTATAACCTAGAATTGTAAGTTAATTCTAGCTTTTTGACTTCAATAGGCGAACTCTATATCAGTTAAATCATAATCACTATGATTTTCCTGGTGAGTTTATAAAAATGAGCAATCCGTAAATCTATACGATTGTTCAATATAGCATATAATAAGACAAAACCTTATGCCCCGTCGTTTTTTTTTTTTTTTTCAACAATCAGGATTTAATATAAAGCCTTGCTTCCTAATAATGTTACATATTGTACAAGAGTGCTACGGAGGCATCGGTAGCTCGACAATCTAAGAGGATTTAATTTGTATTATGGGGAGCAGCTCTCCCCCGAAGGTATTTGTCCTCTTGGATTATTAATCGGCTGCATTGGTAATTGTTCATTCTCTCTCCTTGTCATTTGCGAAGCTAGCTGGCCAATCTGGCTCTCCAGCTTTGTAATGGAATGAGTATGTGAATGTAGTGTCTAAGAGAATTAGGCCAATTGATGCAGTTCCTTGGAATGTTGATGTGATTATTGCTATAAATCTTGAAGGATCTGTACAATTGTGGCATTAGACATGTTGTTTTGTGGAACAAATTGTTGTTGTGCAGTCAACATAGGTCTTTGATGATAAACTTGAGTATGAGGAAATCAAGGTTGCACAACTTGTTGTGCTAGTTGTGCTCCCACTGTGGATCCATAATTAAATCCAGGGTGGTTTCTCCAGGATGGATTATATGAATTCCCATAATCTCCTCTCTGGAAGGTCATTACTTGTTCAGTCTCCATCATCTCTTGATGTGTTGGCACAACAGGATTCTCGATAAAAGTTTGGCAATTTGAACAGTTTCCCACAGATTTTTCCACAGTGCAAGGTTTGGTAGACATTAAAGTTACGAGTTTTTGCTCAAGAGCCGCAACCTTTGCACTCATGTCGTCCTCCTTCTTTACTTTATCTTTACTGATATCGTAAATACCACCCCTCGCGAGCGGGGTGCGGCAGTTGACATCTGGGTCAAATCTAAGCAAAGCGTATTTTTACTTTGAATTATCGTCCAACCTTTCAAATAAATTCCACGATTGTTGGCCATTTTGAGCCATAAAGGCTCCTCCACTAATGACATCAACTGTAGACTGGTGGGTCTCAGTTAATCCTTGGTAGAAGCTTTGCGCAATGGACCAGTTCGGTACATCTTGGTGAGGGCACTTCCATAATAAGTCCTTAATTCGTTGCCAACTCTCATGAAATAATTCTCCAGGCAATTGCTGGAAATCTTGAATCACTTGGCGAATTTAATTAGTCCTACCAATTGGAAAGTACTCGCCTAAAAACTTGGACTGAAGTGTATCCCAAGTGGTAATACTTCTGACAGGTAATGAAATTACCATGCCTTTGCCCTATCCTTGAGAGAAAAGGGAAATAGTCATAATTTAAAGGCTTCACCATTGGTGTTTGGACCTTGGAACATGGTACAAAGTTCTATGACATCCCTAAGGTGTTAATAGGGATCCTCTCGGTCATGTCCATGAAAGGTTGGTAACGATTGAAGTATATGGGACTTGATTTCAGAACTTTGACCTACTGCTACCTCTGGTATCACTATACAAGAGGGTTCGGTCAAGGCAACCAGACTGAAATGTTCTTGAATTGAAAGTTCGTCAGCCATGGTTGGAAAATTTCTAGAAGAGGGTATGTTTCTTGCAAGCCTGCGCAAGAGAGTCCGTTTAATTTCTGGGTTATATGCACAATAGTCTAGACTCCTAGACCGAGTGTGGTGCATACACTAGAAAATTATTTATTATAAAATTATTATATATAGATTATAAGTTTTATATGGTTTTTATTTTAGAAGAACAGGGAGAGAGAACAAATCTGAGCCTTGAGCTTCTTTGATTAGGAGAAGTTAAAACTTTATTTATTCACTCAGAATAAACCTGCAAAAAGATATAAGGGATTAAAGAAAAATAAAAATATAAAGAAATATAAAAAGAAAAAGATAAATATTGGTTTCTAAAAGAATAAAAATAGTAGATAAAAATAGAAATAATAGATAAATTTTGCTTCCCCGGCAACGGCGCCAAAAACTTGATCGTCACTTACGTGTATATTTCTAATTAATTAAATTCAAGTCTTAACCTATTGCAAGTGCACAATGAAAATTACAGTACTAGCATAGGATCGTTCCTATGAAGAAATGTATTTATCTTTTATTACCTCCAATTTATATCTCTTACTTAAATTCTTATTTTAAAAACTTCTACTTATCCTTAAAGATCTAATCTATTGGAGAAATATGAATAAAAGAATTTTTTTATTAAACTAAGTGCATAAAATAAATCTAAATCCTCCTTCAGATTGAGGTCATTAATCCCAATCTTTAGCTATCGGATATTTATGAATTTAAACAATACCGTTACACTATATTTCTATTCTTCTAGCATTGGGCATCAATCAATACTAAAATCCTATCAATATAGATTTAATCTAATCAACAATCAACCAGAAATTTGGGCGTCAATCAAACTCTAGAAATTTGAAGATGGAAAATAAAATATCATTACACTAATTAGCAAATTCTAACCTGAGTCATCAATTAAAATTAAAACTTGGAGATGTTTACAAAGCAATAAATTCTAAACTAGAAAGCAAAGTAAAAATATATCCTTCACCCCTCAGCCGGAGTCGTCAATTCCTTCTGAAAAATTACAGATATCTACAGTAATCTTCAGCACTCAAGTACAGTCGTCAATTGCTCTTGAGAAACTTTTAATATCTAATCTACTCTAACTATATTACACTACTTTGATCAGAAAAAAATCCAACCTCAGTCGTCAATTGATGCTGAATTCTTCTTCGATAATTATTTCCTAGACCTAGCTATTTTATTTATAGATCATAAGGAGTCGATTTACAAGACTTCTAATTCTAATAAAAGAAATAAAAACTATCCTAATGTAGCTCTACTTCTAATTTTATCTTTCCTTCTTTCTTTATCTTTATCGACTGATATGTTTCTAGAATGCCCTTTATTTAGCAGCAGCAGAATCCTTCGGGAAAATATTTTTATCAATCTTCTCAAATTCGTAATCAATAGAACTTCTAATTATAAAGATCTTCTAATTCTGTTCATGACGATGATAGTTCTTACTCACATGATTAGCATCAGCAAATAGGAAAGCCTCTATAATCGTAGATAACGATTATCTATTATTCTTTCTCTAGAAAATCGTAAATCACGATTTTCTATTCTTTAGCTTACTTCTGTATTCAAACTATCGCTTTTCTCTTTTGTCGCTCCTGAAGAATAGTCTTTTTTAAAGAATCATTCAATTACAATTTCTCATTTCTTCTCTTTTCTTTAACAGCAGTAGCGCATAATCGTAAATTACGATTTTCTATCTTTCAGTAGCAGCGAATCGTTTAAATCTTCTTTCTTATTGCTTTTTGAGTTTACTTTAACAAAGATTATTATCATTAGGGTTTTCTTTTACTGCCTATCTTAAATATCTGCACATCAGCAACTCATTAGTAATAAATTAAGTCCTAGCAGCACTAAGTTAAGGGTGATAAAATGATAAATTATGTGAATAATCAGCTAGGCTTTAATTTATTACTAACAAGTTAATGATGTACAAATAATAAGAAACAATAGTAAATGAGACTGAAAGTATTAATCTTTGTTAAAATGAATGTAAAGCAGTAAGAATGACGATTGAATGAAAAGACGATTCTTTGCTGCTTTAAAGCCAGAAAATCATAAAAGACGATTGAACATAGTAGCAGAAGAAGAGACAAAAAGTAAAAAATCGTAATTTACAATTCTTCAGAGATGTTTAAGAAACTAAAGCGATACAAGAAGGAAAAGTGATTGATCATAATACTACGCTAGTAAATGAAGTGTAACAGCTGCCACATTCTGATCCCGACAATATCGAGTACGGACTCAAGTAGGGTCACATTTATGCCAAAAACGTGACACAAAGAACTGGTTTAGAATGTCAATGATGACTGTTAAATAGGGGAACCTTAGTGGGCCATTATTAATAATTGGAACAACGAATGATCAAAGATTAGGTAGAAATTAAAATATTCAGAGCCCTCCTAAAGATGAAAATTTGCGTAACACAATTTTAAATAATGCATAGGACTGGTAGGCACTGAAAGGTGTCAATCCTTTGACCCAAAACCCAGGTGTGCATGGAGTAAAATACTAACAAAGGCCTGATGGCCTCACCTCGGCAATAGAGGCAAGTGAAATAGGTTGCCCCGGTCACTCGAGGCAAGCACCTTGCCTCGACCACCTGAGGCAAGTAAACTAGTTGCCTCGACCACCTGAGGCAAGCCTAAAAGGTTGCCTCGGCAACTGAGGCAAGCCTACAAATAAATTAACTAATATAAAGCTTTTATATATATATACACACACAACTTTATATATAATACCTAGCTAAAATATATGGCTCCTAAGCTAGCTCCCTCTACTTTAAGGTAAGTGTAAACAGATTTACACTAACTATCTAATATATAAATCATATGCATGTGTTCTATATATAAATTAAGCCTATGGTGGCTTTTCCGTCTATACACTTAAGAGCCTAGATAGGCATTACATGGAAACTCAGCTCAAATAAGTTAGAAACTCTATGTGTATAGCAGGGAATGTATAATATAACAGGGTTAGATACCAAACAAACCTTGTTTGTTTGTTGTGGGATACACTCACCCACCCTGTACTAGCTTAACAAGGAAGAGGAACCTTACAAGCTTATAAGTTGCTTGTGTTTCAACTTGACTACACGACATCGTGAGTCATTAACTTCCTTCATGCACGCAAAGGAGATAACCTAGTATAAAATATATGAGAGCCGACTTCATCTCCCTGAACATGAAACACTGCATATGCCATTAAGCCACGGCCATTAAGGTACACCTCTGATAGGTGTTAAAATTAGTTTTCTATCCGATATTTTCACACCGTCGATCTGAAACTCGTGAGTCCATTGAGTCGAGGCTAGGAAGGCCATTGCAATTCACAAATTCGGCAAGTGCAACGTCGATGCACGTTCGGCACCGCACCGTCGAGACCTCATGATCACCAAAAGGTACACTGATTCACACCTTAATATAGATGATCGTGTATTGTTAATAAAAAGACACCGAAATGTCCGCACAAAAATGAATAAGAAAATCCAATTTTTTGTGCAATATATATAAGAAAATATGATCTTTATAATCATACAAAAGACCCAACTAAAGGCTTGAGTAAAAGAAGCCAAAGTGAAGCAGAAAATACCCCGGCAAGCCTAGCCTGACAGGCTTGCTGCGGCAACCTTACAGGCTTGCCGCGGCAAAGTACTCAGGCTTGCCGCGGCAACATTATGCTCAGACTACTATGTAGTATTTTCATCATAACTTTTGATCCCGAACTGCGATTGGTACGATTCTTGATGTGTTGGAAAGGAGACAACGAGCCCTACAACGGTTATGAAGAAATAATATTCTGAATCTAACATTTAAGGGGTCAAAAATTGGTGACAAGTCCCAGCAACATGCTCAGCTGCAAAGCTTGCCGCGACAACCCTGCATTTGATGCACTTGGTGACACCTCTGTCAGGGGTTTATGTTGGGTTGAATTGCTGAGTTTGACCATAAGATTTATGACCATAAATGGTCCATATTTGGAGTCTATAATAACCCAATAAACCATTAAAAATACCAAAACGATAAACATAAATTCTAGGTATTTGGAGCACATGATGAGTTTTGGGTAAAGACATGCGTGCACGGAAGATCAGTTAGGTGAAGACCTGGTATCAAAGGAAGGGAAAACACCATACTCATTTATATTGCGTTTTCTTATTTTTGTTTAGATAAGCAAGCCATGTGTAATAAGTACGAAATTGATACACATATCAATTTAGTTTTAGCCATGTGATACAGAAGTTACTCGAAGATCAGTGCAGTTTCATAAGTAATTCAGGATGCATATGTTAGTACCTTCAGAAACATGAATATGCCACATATGTTTAACTAGCGTAAGGATGATTTATAGCAGTTATGAAGTTTTGTATGCTTAAGTTTTAAGATATGCCACGTATGTTTTGCATGCCTATGTTTTAATCAGTTTTGAGGTTACCAATGCCAATGTGATATCTGAGTTATATATATAATGCTAGATTAAGTTCAATAAACCAAGAATGATAAGTTTGGTGTTTAAGAATGATTTAGCCTAACTTGAGGATGATAAGCTTGGTGTAAGTAAGAGGTAGTAGTTCTGTTTTTGAGTTCAGCCTTGAAACTTCAATCGTGAAGAGCTCAACTTTGCTATTCCAGCTTTGATAAGTCAGTTTTGTTAAACTATTAGCCCAGTTTTGATACATATGAACATGCTAACGCAATAAATATGAACATGCTATGTCAGTATGCTAGTTTTCATGATAAACAAGCCTGTGAAGTTCAGTTATGCTAGACAAGTTTTTCATATGATTTTAAGATATATGCGCATGATGTCGCATACATGGAAAACAATATGTTCATCATGTTCTCGCATGCTTGATCTTGTACACGGTCACTTCTTGATTCTTGATACTCGTTTGCTTCATGTTAAGCCAATCGGCCCTACTAACTTAGCTCAGGGGCTTGACCAATCTCGCGTCAAGTGACCTTGCTAACAAAGCTCAAGGGCTTGACTTATTGAACCAAGTGACCCTGCTAACTTAGCTAAGGAGTTTGACCAGTCTCGTGTCAAGTGACCTTGCTAACATAGCTCAAGGGCTTGACTTTTTGAGTCAAGTGACCCTGTTAACCTCGCCCAGGGGCTTGATTATCTTAGTCCAAGTGACCCCGCTAACTCGGGAGCTTGATTTTCTTGTTTCGTGTTCTTGTACATGTCTTGTTTCAGCACGATCCTTTGATCTCGCCCGATTCCTTGTCAACATGAATATGTCAGCATGCATAGGGTAGCATGATACAATAATTGCATCATTTAGTGTTTGTTCTGTTAAGTGCTGCTAGAATAGATTAATGTTAGGCTAAACCTAAGATAAGATGACATATGTTTTATTTTATTTGCTTTTAGACATGAATGAAAAAGCTAACATATAAATTACTTGTGTAATTATCCCTATTGAGCTTCGATGATAGCTCATCCTACGACTTTATGTCTTAGCTACAGATATTGCTCAAGACCCTGAGCACGAGGTTATTCCTACCTACCATCAGGAGGAGGACGAGGGAGACAAGGAGGAAGATTCTGCGGAGGACTTCTTTCCTTAAGAGGTTTGAGAGAGAGATTTTTTTTAAACATTAAACATGTATAAACAATAGTGTGGTTTAAGATAGTTTACTACTTCATGTATAGGTTTCTGTTTATATTCCTGTTAAGTTTGCTGCTTTAGATAAATGAATGAATATCAGTTGTTGTCATATTTCTACATATCATAGTTAATTCAATTCGGTTTCACATATGTAACACTTTGTACACGATGCCCTCATATGATAGGATCATGTTAGGTGATCCGACAGTGCGACCTTTCCCATTTACGAGAAGGGGAACAGTCGAGTTGTCACATGAAGAATCGTCCTAAGAGTGAAAGATATGAAAACAAGAAAATAGTGATTTATGATTTTCCAAAAAAAGAACAATCGTGAGTTATGATTCTATAAAAGGAAGCTTTCTATTTGCTACTGATCACGTGAGAAGATATACCGCCATGAAAAAAATTAGAAAAATTCTTGACTTAGAAGTCTGGCCAATCACGGATCTGAGGAGATTGACGAAGAAGACTCTTAAAGGACTCTGCTGCTAAATAAAGGAGAAAATCCAGAAGTATATCAACTATTGAAAGCAAGGAAGAATAAAAATAAGAATTAGAGTTTTATTAGGAATCTTTAGTTTTTAGTAATTTCTTTTATTAAAATTAGATCTCTGTAAACCGACCCTTTATGATCTATAAATAAAAGGGCTCGGCATAGGATTAATCATCGAAGAAATTCTCAGCATCAATTGACGACTGAGGTTGGGTTTTCTTCCAATTAACTTAGAGTAGATTTTTATTACTTTGTAGGTTAGATATCCAAGGTTCTTCGATCACAATTGACAACTAGGATTAAGAGTTGGAAGATTAGTGTAGATATTTATAGTTTCTCATAAGTAATTGACGATTGCGGCTGAGGGGTGAAAGATATATTTTACTTTACTTTCTAGCTTAGATTTATTTTTCATACAATTTACTGCTTTGTAAACATCTCCAAGTTTTAATTTGAATTGACGAATCAAGTTGAGATTTGCAGATTAGTGTAACTATTTTACTTTTCCATTATTAATTTTCTAGAGTTTGATTGATGCTCAAATTTCTGGTAGATTGTTGATCAGATTAAATCTGTATTGATAGAATTCTAATTTTGATTGACGCTCAATGCTAGGAAACTTGATATATGGTGTAACGGTATTTTAAATTTGTAAACATCCGATAGCTGAAGATTATGATTGACAACCACAATCTGATGAAGGAGGATATAGGATTTACTTTCTGCAAAATTAGTTTAAGAAATCATTCTTTATTTATATTTCTCAAGTAGTTTAGAACCTTAAAGATAAATATAAATTTCTTAAATAGACTAATATTATGGTACAAAATAATCCTCGTGGGAACGATCATATACTAGCTCTATAATTTCCATTGTGTGCTTGCAATAGGTTGAGACTTAATTAGATACACATAGTAAGGCGGCCAAGTTTTTGGCGTCATTGCCGGGGATTAGTTTTTGTATCGATATTAGTTTTGCTTTTAGGAAACAAGTATTTATCTTTCTCTTTTTATATTTCTTTATTTTTTTATGTTATTGATCACTTCTTAAGCTTTTGTAGGTTTATTCGGAGCAGCGAATCAAAGTCACAACTTTCCCTGACCAGCAAAGCTAGAGGCCCAGATTTGTTCCTCTCCCTGCTCTCCTAAAATAAAAATTATATAAAATTAAAAATAAACTAGATATTACGTTCTAGCCAACCTACCTTGCATCAATTTCAACTTAAATATGACAGGAGTAGCCCAACGTGTGGCTAGAACGATGGGGGAATATTATGCATTGTCACCTCTTACACCTCCCCCATGTATTCAATTAACCCCCTTTACTGGTCATAGGAGTTTTGAAATCACGCCCAACATACTTCAGGTACTTCCTACTTTTCATGGGTGGATGGATGAAGACCCCTATGTTCACCTAAATAAATTCATAGAAACGTGCAACATTATCCGAATTAAGGATTTACCATTAGCATCCATTCGATTGAGGTTGTTTTCATACTCACTTAGAGATGAGGCAAAGCAATGGATACACTCTTTACCCAAAAATTTGATTGCTCATTGGGAGGGGTTAGAACAAGAACTTCTTAAGAAATACTTCCCAATATGCAAAACGAATCGGATCTCGCGTCTTATTTTAACGTTTTATCAATTTTCAGACGAATCTCGCCAAGAGTGCTGGAATCGCCTTAATGACCTTATGTATAAGTGTCCTCACTGCGGGGTCGCATGCTGGCAATTAGTGCTCACTTTCTATGAAGGTCAGAATGAGCAAACACGACCTATAATTGATGTGGCCTGTGGAGGTATGTTTCGTGCAGTGACAGCAGATGCTGCTTGGGAGTTTTTTAAGACCCTTAGCGAGGAACCGGTCCAACACCACGCACCGGGTGAGGTTGATTCGGAGACTTCAACTATTATACCTCCTAAGCAAGGATGATTACATAAATTAAAGTCAATGATGAAAGGTCTTCCGAAGCTGAAGCTTTGGAAAACAAAAATTCAATCTCTGGTGGATATAAAATCGTACCCAACATATCAAAATGGAGAAGCCTGTGGTCATAGCCATGGCCCAACTCAGTTAGTTCCCCAACCTCCAACTGCATCCTTTCAATCCCCAGGAAACCAAGACCACACTATCATAAAGGATGCCTTGCTGTAGATAACCAAAATCTGGGTGCAGCATGGCAGAATTCAAATGCAGTTACTTCTTGATCTCTTGCACTCCATTACACGATTAGAAGCTCAGGTTGAGCAACTAACCACTTTGGCGAGAAAAAGTAACTATTCTTCCTCATCGCTGGTTGGTACTCCAGGAGGACATATTTTTATGGGAGGCACATCAACTCCCCATAACCTTTATTGAGTTCCTCATGGACCTGTTGAGCTATCGACTCACCCATAGCAAATATTTGTAAAATAATTTTAGTGTAAAGAGTTTTCTACGATTTACGGTATACAAAGTACATGCGATCGTAGAGATTCTTTTGTCGTGTCATAAATCACTTTAATCGTATGGATTTATGATTTCTCGTGATTGATGAGTCCAATTGTTGCGAGTACGATTTGAAGCGTCACAGATTCTCTTCATAGTTCCCCATAATCATAAATGACAACTCTAGGGAACAGGTGATTCCAGTGATCGATCTTATCAATTACAATGAAATTTAAACCCTGTAAATTCATAGAGGAAGCGGACACGCATCACATTCAATTTTCACTACTTCCCAACTACCCTAGCCTAGTAACCTATACATCGACATTTAACTCGAAGTGACGGTTCTAAGTCAAGTCTTTTCCCTATAAATTCATATACCCACAAACTTAAACCATCTCATAACCTTTCCTGTAATAGCCCGAAAAATCACATTGAACTATGACCTCGGGATCCGTGCCTGATTGGTCTTAGGTTTGACCATGAGATAGTTCATTGATGAACTTAAGGTGAGATGAGCAGAAGTGATGTGTGAATCAGTGTAGAAGAGTGGAGAGATAGAGGAGTTGTAGAGTTACATACACTGATGAGTGTGTATGTGCTCCACGCCGAGAAAAAGAGATAAGATAAAAAGGGTTGAAAACCCTAACTTTCATGTTATGGTGGTTGAGAGAAGTAAAGAAGAGAGAGAAAGAGAGAGGAGTAAGAGAGGAGTTATTGCAACTGTTTGGAAGAGGGAGTCAAGCATTAAAGAGGCCGGATTCGACGCAAGGGATCCGTTAGAACCAAAGCTAGAAACCCTAGCCTTCCAACTATTGATAGAAATCAACTTGAGGTCTATCCAAGGTAAATTTTTTTGTAAATAAGATGCATAGATTACAGGGGTTAAGTTGCGAAATGTGGGTTAAATCATAGGATAATGGCTTAGAAAGATAGAAGAAAAGTATGGAAAAGATTGGGAAGAAACGTTCGAAGGGGTTGAATCGACAATTTCGATTAATCGAAATTGGGTTTGATTAATCGAAATTGGCGGAAGTTGAAGAGTCGAGAGGACCCGATTTCGATTAATCAATTGAATTTCGATTAATCGACTTTGATTTCGATTAATCGATTTGAGAATCGATTAATCGTAGAACCTCCAGTGGACCCGGGGTTGGAGGAAATAAGGAAAAATCGACTAATCGAAATGGGATTTCGATTAATCGATTTTGGTTTCGATTAATCGATTTGGAATCGATTAATCAACTTGTGAAAATCGACTATTCGAACTAAGGGTCTGCTTTGCGAAAAGAAGGATTTCGATTAATCGAAATTGGATTCGATTAATCGAATGAAAACTCGACTGTTCGAACAGTAAATTTACTTTGCGAAAAGAAGAATTTCGATTAATCAAAATTGGATTCGATTAATCGAATGACAATTCGACTGTTCGAACTGAGAATGGACTTTGCGAAAAGGAGAATTTCGATTAATCGAAATTGCTTTGATTAATCGATATTGACTTTCGATTAATCGATTTTGGAAATCGATTAATCGATTTTGGAGTTCGATTAATCGACTGTAGTAAACTATGTTGACTTTTGGTTTGACTTTAAGATTCTTGGGGGATCTTATACCTTCTCTATAGCATCCTTTGTGATGTGTTTCACATGTTATATGGTACCATAGGTGGTACGTGAGAACGAGTGCACAAGGAGCCACGCGGGACCTTGATGCATTGATCAGCTAAAGACTTGAGGTAGGGAACACCCTGAACATGTACTTTATTTTACAAGAGCATGTATGTAATGATATCAATTCAATTCAAATGTTTTACTACTCAATGATTATGAAAAGTGTGTGTGTGTGGCATTCATAAGAGAACTTAAATGGACCATCCCCAGGGGATGATGAAGTGAAGAAGTAAAGGCATCAGGTGTGATGCAAGTGAACGGATACATCCCAGGGATGTATCCATGATTGAATCATGCTTGATGAGGCCTAACTGATATAAGATAGCACAATTACACGGTGAATAACTATATGTAAGGCACCGATATTTTTGTTATTTGAGGTTTGATAGGTTACCCCACCGACGTGGCGAGATAACCACGACTGACGCGGCAGGATATCCGTGACCGATACAGCGGCTAATCCGTAGGCCAGTACGGAGGCTTATCCGTACAGAGTAAGCACACCCCAGGGGTGTTGATGAGATGTGAAACCCCGCCACCAATCCCGGAAAGGGCTTGGTACTATTAGTATTCCTGTGGAATACATTTAAATTGTCTATATAGATGACGATGAAGGGTATCTCGTCGGGGCTCGATGCTATATTGCTCGGGGATTATTTAAGTTGAAGTTTAAGTTTTGCTTTAGGCCTTCTCAGCATCATTCATGATTAACTAAAAGACATGAGAAATTTACCAGTAATTGAAGCGTTTTTAACTGTTTTTCATCAATAAATGCATAGATACATCATGCATGCATATCATAGAATACATGTGAGTTATATTTTATATGTTCAACTGTGTACTGTTCCCTATTGAGCTAGGATGTAGCTCACCCTATAGACTATACGTCGCAGGTCCAATACTAGCGATTGGCGGCTTGAGACGCCGATCCCATGAGTCGGACCTTTGCGTCGGCGAGAGTTAGAGCCACCTCCGGAGGACTTCTTCTAGAGGACTCTGTTTTAGTTGGAGATTGTACGGCTTGGTATGTCAAGCCTGGTTTTTGATTAAACCTTGTGTATATGGATATCAGAGTATTCTTTTGGGCGAACCATCCATGATGATGGTTATCATCGATGGTTCGGATCGGTTCTCCCTTCATGCAGAGGCATGAGGGTAGAACTGTCTTTTGAGAAGTGTTTTTATGTAGATTTAAATTCCGCAAGTTGTTCTTATTTATTTTATGCTTGATATACCAGTGTTCCGTGCATAGTTGAGGGGCACGGTCAAGATGATCGTGCTGATGGCACGGGTTTCGGGGTGCCGAAATCCGGGCTGTCACATTTCCTCTTCCTCCTTTTTTAACCCTAAAACCTTATGGAAGAAGACCGTAACCCAAGTGATTCCAACAAAAGACTTGATAAAATTCTTGAAATACACAGAATCGAGCTCTTGGCTACAATAAAGAAAGTAAAAAATCTGACGCGCCAATGACCGATTCCTGATGCTGAATCATCCACCGAAACTATCCTTAACCTAAACCTAAACCAAAACCGAAACCGCAATCGAAGACCCCATTTTCCCCCACTTCCTAAACTTTACATCATCACAACCCACCTTAATTTATGACACGACAAAAGAATCTCTATCGGACATCAACTCCCCATAACTTATATGACACGACAAAAGAATCTCTACAATCGCATGGAAGGCACATCAACTCCCCATAACCTATATTGAGTTAAAGTGATTTATGACACGATTGTATATCCTATATGACACGACAAATATTCTGTTAATATATGAAATTTTCTTTTGACTAATTAATCTATATGACACGACAAAAGAATCTCTACGATCGCATGGACCGATCTTTATCGAAGAACCTTTCTCTCAAACGTTGCTGCCAGTGTCTTAGTGTGTGTCCAGATTTTTCCTAAGTTTCTTTTTTTTTTATGTAATCAGTTTTTTCCATATCATTGTAAATATTCCGATAATATATGAAATTTTCTTTTGAATAATTAACTAATGATGTTACTAATTTTCTTTCCAATTTTTGTTGCTTATGATCTATGATTAAACCGAATGGTTTTCCTCAAGTTTGGGGGATATTCTTTTGATAAGAGTTTTTTTCCCACTGGTACAATATCAGCAAGCGTAAGTAATTATAGTTAATATTTTTAACTTTTTATGATTAGTAATAATTTTTTTTCTTTCTTTTGTTATTGATACCATTGAAACTAAATAAGATGTGTTTTTCTCTCTAGTTTGGGGGAGGAAACAATTCTTTAAAAAGAATTTTTTTCACATCTAGTGCAGGATCAGTAATATCAATAATTGAAATTTATTTTTACCCCCTATTTTTTTGTGCCAATGAAGCCATTGTCAATGTTAAGTTTGGGGGGATATACATTGTACATTGTATATAGTATAGTTCTTAATCCAATAAATTTTTTTAATAGCATTTTTTGCAGAGAAATTTCATTTCTGTTTCTGTTCCAATTTCTAGTATTTAGTTTTAAAAAAATTTAAATATTTTTTTTAGTCAATCACAATATAGGAATTATGATAGAAAAATTTACGATTCTAAAATTTTCATGATCCATCATAGAAAAAGTTCGATAATCAAAACAATAGTGCAGTACAATTCATGTTTAGTCTTAAGAGAACTATATCACAACTGAATGTTTGAAATTATAAATTAATTTGAACTGTAATATTTAGATTATAGTTTCTAAATCATAAAATCAGTGAGCTGTTGGGCTATATTTCCTTCCTCTTGAGAGAGACTGCTATCTATTCATGCTTAAATTTCTTTGAACTTTTATGAAATTTTTAATCTCATTTTGTTGAACTTAGAATCGAAATATTCTATGATTATGATGATTTATTTATATTAGAACTATCTATTAAATATATCAAAACAATAAGACATCTATGCTAGCAAAATCAAGAAAATGATGAAAGGCCATCTTTTGAATAACCAAAGCCAAAATCCCAAGAAAGCACTATCCTTTGAACCCATATTAGAGGCCTAAACCAAAATTTATTTATACCAAAATTTTATAAACCCTTAACAATGTGTGTTATCCAAAGCTTTCAGCCTTTAACCCTTATAATTTCTAAGAATTTAGAATGTAAAAGAAGGGAGAAAGAGGGAGTAAAGGGAGTGAGAAAAATAGAAAAAAAAAAGGGGAATGCTAAAAAGGGTACGGCAGAAGAAATTATCAGAAAAATATAGGAATAAAAAGAGAGAAATCGTGAAACACGATTTAAGAGAAAAATATGAGAAAAGAATGAAAAATCGTAAAGTACGATTCTACTGAAAAGAAAAGCTTCCAAAGAGAGAATGGAATTTGCATAATAGAAAAAAAAAAATGGGAAGAAGTTATCCAACTTTTTGGATACTAACTGAAAGATACTTAGAGAAGAAACAAAAAAGGAAGAAATAAATTCTCAGAAACTTTTGAATCATGTCTACCTTTCTTCTGAAAGCTTAAACTAAAAGCCCCATTACAAGCTGAAGGAAAGTCCTTTTTGATTTACGATTTGTAAAACTATGAGTCTAGTAGAGATATATGATATAGATACTATAAAAAAAATAAAGAACTCATAAGAATAGAATTGATTATCCATTTAATGAGATTTATTCAATCAATTGTCTTCCAAATTTATCATACATATCATATTGTGAGAACCCAAAAATTTTAATATTTTTTTAGAGTATGTCGAAAAGTGAGAGTTTGAATTAAAATATTTTATAAATCTGCAGTTTAAAAAATTTTATGAAGAATAAACTGTTCACTGATATACACACATTCAATGCTTTACAATAATAGAAAATGTTGAGTTCTGAGAAAAGGATAATTGATATGATGGTGAAAAAGGAAAATG
This sequence comes from Chloranthus sessilifolius, assembly GCA_021018995.1. Lineage (NCBI taxonomy): Eukaryota > Viridiplantae > Streptophyta > Magnoliopsida > Chloranthales > Chloranthaceae > Chloranthus > Chloranthus sessilifolius. The sequence goes on from CM037593.1 coordinate 34,607,152, forward strand.
GAAAATTTGATAACTTTAGAAAATCATAATAATCATATAGTGAATGATTGATTTCTTTTAGAAGTGTATAAAATTAGAATAAAATTTTAACTTTCTTTTTGTTTTATTTTGAAAATTTGAAAAATCCAAAAATATTTGAAGTTTGTAGGTAACTTCAATGAAAACCTTCAGGAGACTACAACTCCTCCACTAGGGATCACCTAGGTTTTAAAGGCTTGTTGCATCTACTAAATACAATCATACTCCCTACGAAAGTGGTAATTTAATTTTTAGAATAATATTTCTTTCCTTGTTTGCTATGGACTAACAAAGCTTAAGTTTGGGGGTGTGATCAGTCACATAATTTATCAATTTATCACCCTTAACTTAGTGATATTAGGTTTTAATTTGTTACTAAGAAGTTAATGATGTACAGATAGTAAGAAAAAATAGTAAAAGAGACCGAAAGTATTAATCTTTGTCAAAATGAATGTAAAAAACAGTAAGAATGATGATTGAATGAAAAGAGGATTCATCGCTGCTTTAAAGCCAGAAAATCGTAAAAGACGATTGAATGTAGTAGCAGAAGAAGATATAAAAAGTAAGAAATCATAATTTACAATTCTTCAGAGACATTCAAGAAACTGAAGTGATACAAGAAGGAAAAGAGATCGATAGTAATACTATGATAGTAAATGAAGAATCGTCCTGAGAGTGAAAGCTATGAAAAGAAGAAAATTGTGATTTACGATTTTTCAAAAAGAGAACAATCATGAGTTACGATTCTATAAAAGGAAGCTTTCTGTTTGCTGCTCATCACATGAGAAGATACACCGCCATGAATAAAATTAGAAAAATTCTTGACTTAGAAGTATAGACACCCAAATTTGGCCCAAGGCCTTATCAGAACACATTTCGAGAAATTTCCACATCCAACCTTTTGATGGCATGTATGAAACCCTTAGGAGCCTTCCCGAACCCTTAGGAATCAACCCTAACCTTCCCAAATCCATTAGAATCCTTTCATGAACCAGTGTCAAACCCTCCCGAGTAGTAGTTGGAAAAAGGAATGCCAAAATTTACACAGACATCTTCAGGAGCTAATTTATATACTATTGGAAAGAGGACTTCTCTAGCTTTCTAACAAGCTAAAAATTACCTCAATCGGAGTTATATATCAAACGTTATGATCATTTGAAAATTGAGTCATTTTGAAAGAATTTTTACCTTGCGCAACTAATAGTTGCGCCAAGCCCTTTTCCCCCAGAATTTTCCTGGTGCAATTAATAGTTGCGCCAGACATTTTTCCCCTAGAAATAGCCTAGCGCAACTAATAGTTGCGCCAGGTATAAATGGGTCCCCCCACCCCTCGCGGAGCCAACTTCCAAGCTACTGTACAAAACTATTTTACTGTACATTTGCCTGGCGTAACTAATAGTTGCGCGAGGCATATGAATAGTAACTCTATCTTTTTACCCCAAAATTCATGATTGGGGTTTGACTTGTTGACCACCTTGACCTTTGGAGTGTGTTTTGATAGTTCTGTTGCACCCTTTTACACCTTATTTGCAATCCATTAAGTGGCCTAAAGCCTCACCCTATCATCCACCATTGGAGGACCTTCTCCCACATTCCAAGGCTCCAAAAACCCTAGGAGACCTTAGATGTTAGATTACCTAAATTCCTAATCTTGTTTAGCATCTAATCACCCTCCTAACCCACCCATTTCCTATAAATAGAGACCCCCACCCCTTGGTTTAGGGGTTGAGAATTTTTGCCTAAGAGAGAAAGAGCTTAAAGTGAGAAGATTTTTCTCCCTTTGGTGCACCATTGCTCATACAAATTTCAGAATTCCAAAACCTCATTCCATGCCTTACCTTTTCTAAAAGCCTCTAGGTTAGGTGTGTGCTATCTATTTGCCTCCCTTCTCTACCTCTTAGCTAGTAAGCCTTAGTGGTTAGAATCCCTCTTTCTGCCATTCAAGCCTTCAAAAGCTCATCAAAAGCAAGCCACGCAATGCTCTCCTACTGAGCTACAAGAGCCCGAGGGCTCCGGCTCTCCCCTTTCTTCTCCTATCTCTTTTTGGCTCTTCTCATCCTCCCATTTGTGTCATTACGCCGCTGAATTTGCGGTAGGAACGGAAGGGCACAAATAGGATTCTAATCCCTTTTGGACAAGAGGAAGCCATTTTCTTTTCTTTTACTTTATTTTTGTTTTGGCCATTAGTAGAGACTGCGTTAAGCGAGTTGATCGGGTGCGTAACACCTTTCTGATCGATAATCGAAGCCCCTACCTAAGAGTCCTTGGTGTGGACCGGATTCAGAGTCATATTCTTAGCACTTCGGTGCTCATAAAAATGATATAGGTATCTCGGGACACCAAAAGTTTCGGGTGGTGACTATATTTTTTACAAACGAGCGAATCGCGTCGACGGGATCATCACAAATCTCATGATTTTACAGATGGCGACTCTGCTGGGGACAGCTTGTAGAGCTTCTCCTTAAAATTTGGCCATTTATTTTTTATTTTTACTAACCTTTTTTGCTATTTTTTTATTGTTTTTGTTGTTTTCTCACCCCTATTTTTTCCGTTATTTACGAACCTTAGCCGATTGGCAGGCCTATATGCGCATTGTCTTTAAATTTCTTTACTTTTTCGTCATTTTTAGTGTCTTAGCCAATCGGTGGGCCTACTTGAGCATTGTCTTTCAATTTTTTTAATTTTTCGTCATTTAAAGTACCTTAGCTGATTGGCGGGCCTACTTGTGCAAGCATATTCCAATAGTGGACGCTGGCCCGTAGTGGCGGCACGGGATCATCACCCCCAGTCTTTAAACTAAAGAAAACTTCCATAAAAAAAAAGCTTTGAAAAAAAAATTAAAATTAAACCAAGAATAGGGAGCTTAATTAACTTATTTTTATAGGGTAGATTTTAAAAGGGTTGGGTTTAGGCACACATACAACCACTCGGGTCTTAATATAGCGGCAGCCCCTAGTGGTGATGATCCAGAAAAGTCCCAGCCCACCTAGTATCTGAGAAGGTGCTTGCGCTGGAGGTATATTGGGTGGATTCCCATTCTAAAGCTTAAAATCCTTGGGGAGCGCGCTAGCGAGTTATACCGGACTCAAATCCTTTAGGTGCGGTGAGGAGAGAACCGATCATCAAAAAATAGCTCAGTTTTCGGAAGCCTAGCTTCCACAAAAACTAAAACAAAAGAGACCCATTTCGGGTGTTGGCTGCTGCTGCCTTACAGATCTGGAGTCCCATATTAGCCTGGCGCAAGTATTAGTTGCGCCAGTACAAAAAGCTGGAATTTATAACTAGCGCAACTAACAGTTGCATTAGCTTTAAATCCTCAAATTTTACCTTGGTGCAACTAATAGTTGCGCTAGTTTAAAAAAGGAGTCCTGCTACTTGGGCGCATGTATTATTTACGCCAGGCCTGTTCTGCACAGTAGCTGCCTGAATCTGTGGCCTTTTCACCTCCCGAGTCCCCCGATCAGTGTGCTTAGTGCCTTTGTTTGGGCCCGCTATCTCCGACACCCAATACGCCCCCGCCGGTCAAAAGAAGGCAACTTCTTTTTGGCTCATTCCGGGGGATCTGGTTGTTTATCTCGATTTTCGTGCCTTCAATAGATCGAAGGTCCTCCTTCGATTCTTTCGAAGTGCGTCGGAATCGTCGTCGCAGGTCTCAAATCAGGGTATGAAGGCCATCCGAGAAAGGAATTCCAAGGCCTCGGAACCTTTGTTTTATAAAAAAGGTCTTTCCAAAAAATAATATTAAAAATCAAAAAACCTAAAAAATAGAGTTCTTGTGGCGCCGGCACGACAGCGTCATCTTGCCCTCGATCATCCTGTAGGGGAAGGAGGAGGATTTTTGGGCCTTATCCAAGGCACCCTTACCCAACCCGTTCCTGTAGAATGTTGTGGGTAGTGGACCCGACTTTCGTCGATCCCGACTCATCCCCGCCACATTCTCCAATCCACTCCCATTCAGGAGAAGTTTTTTCCACCATCCCCCTCACCCAATCACCCTTTGCCGTTACCAGCCCGTTTGGCACCCCCATTTTCCCCACCACTACTTCCCAAAACATCCAAAGTCCAACCCCCAACTCCCCATCTTTTGCCCAAAACCATGTCCATACCAAGTCCATCACATTTCCCACCCATATCCATGACAAACCCAAACCCATTCTCCCAATCCACATTCATGCCCCATTTCCCATCTTCCCCCTATAAGCTCGATCCACCCACATTCACATACACCATTTTCGCCCTATCCAACCCCCCACAAATCCCTCCATCTACTCAGGTCATGCCCATTTTTACCGGGGCCATGCCCGATTTTTTCCAAACATCCACACCCCACCAATCATCATCCCTAAACATCCCTAATCCTTCCCCATCCTTTGCCCCACCTCAACTCTCCAATCCACCTCATACCCCCTCACATACCATGGTCATGCCCAATTATACCAGGGCCATGCCCAATTTTCCTTCCACATCCATCCCATCCATACCCAATCATCTCTTAAATCTACCACCCACATCCGATCATCCTTCCATGACTATGATGGAGGAGATGTTTCAAGCCTACTCCTCATGGAAGGCTTCCCAAAATACATCTCCTTCACACCCCACATCCATGAACCCATCCTAAACCTTAGCCAACCTCCATGCTTCACTCCCCCATGACCCCCATCAACCTCCCATAATTTACACCATCCAAACCCCCACCTCCCACATGGCCCAAGGCCCATTGGCCCCCTTTTTCCAGGGCCCAATGGCCCAATACCCTACCACCCAGACCCACCAAGGGCCCATAACTCGGACCCATCAAGGGCCCATGGATTAGACCCACTAAGGCCCACTGACCAAGGGCCCACGACCCAAACCCATCAAGGGCCCATGGCCCAAAATGACCAAGGCTTCATGGCCCAAGCCCAAACCCCACACTCATACCTTCCACAATACCCCCAACATTTCGCCCAACCTTCACACCCTGTTCAAACCCATGCCATACCCCAAATCCAATTTTCCCATGGCCCCACACCCTAAGGCCATCTCCAAACCTTCCCCCATATCCAATGGCCCCATCAGGCCCCACCTCAAAACCAAACTTTCATTTATCCCATCACCCAACAAAACTTTCCTTACCCCCAATGGGCTCACCCAACCCCCACTCATGTCATTCCCATCCAACCCATGCAACACCAATAAGAGAATCTCACCCTCGCTGCACATTATGTCCACTAGCAGTTTGAGGAGGATGAGATTAGGAATAGTGGAGCCTATGCTGGGGCATTGACCAGCCTTAACCCTCCTCCCATAATTGCCCACCCCTTGGTGGCCCAGAGTGAAATTGTGACAGCCCAAATTTCGGCACTCCGAAACCCGGGCCATCGGCACAGCCCTCGAGGCCGTGCCCCATGATTACGTGCGGAACACTTGGTGCGTCCCATTCACAATAGTACCCATATATAGGATTTAATGCAAGTAAACCTCCAATTCTACTATAAGCTAAACCCAAAATAATAATCCAAAAGATAGTTCTCATTTCATGCCTCAGCATGAACAAAAGAATCAACCCGAACCATTAGTGCCTTATCTAAGGTCACTCCCAATGGTTCGACAAAATAATATTACATGTATCTTTACGTTTACAAAAAATATGGCCGGGCATACCAAGCCGTAAATCTTTCTTTCTCAAAACACTATCAAAGTAAGCAGCGAACCTCCTAGAAGAATTTATCTGGAGGAGGCTCAAATTCCTCCCTTGGAAAGTACTCTGGGTCCTCGGGCTCAACCACGTCAGTAGCCATGCCTAGCTCGTCGGTGGCAACTCCTAAATCATCATCTGTGACATATAGTCAAGGGTGAGCTACATCCTAGCTCAATAGGGGAAATATCACAACAAGTATATCTTTCTTACTAACATATATTTCATGACAGGAATAAAACATAGGCTCACAATTATCTTTGCTTGAAACAAATAAATTTAAGATGCAATAAACACTTTGACTACAATTATTACCTACTCTTTGAAATTCAAAAATGATCACTATTTTCCTTTAGTTGCAACCAGGCTGAGACCATGACTTAAATCTTAACTTAAATAATCCCCGAGCAATATAGCATCGAGCCTCGATGGAATACCCTCCATCGTCGTCTAATCAGACTATTTTTCCTTTAATTGTCCACGTCCCTAACTCGTAGGCGGCGGCTATACTACTACTACACATCCCTGGGATGTCTGCTGGTATACGGATTAGCCACCGTACCGGTCACGGATATCCTGTCGAGTCAGTCACGGGTATCCGAACCTTAAATCAAATTATGCAATACATATAGTTATTCACCTTGAATTTGTACTAATAGATAATAACACCCAGCCCGTGCATTCTGAATTACTGTTTATCTCTTAACGTGGATCTTTACATCCACCATACATCCCTGGGATGTCACGTTATCAGTTGCATCTCTGCGATGCCTATGCGTTCTTACATCCCTGGGATGATTGAACTCTTACTTAATAAGTTTACTATTTTATCTTTATAGACATGCACACACCATTGCCATTAACCATTACTCCTTTCATTAACTGAAACTCAAAACAATATTTTAAGAGGCATGCATCATAAACTATCACTACATATGTGCTCGTAGTACAGTGTACTAGTTGAGATATTCCCCTACCTTACATACATCTCAAACCCTCGAATTCTCTAATCCGTTTCTTCTACGATTTATACGCCGATCCGGCTTGACCTAGGTATGATCAACACATGTAAAACATTACCACAAGGTATAACCATTGGGTCAAAAAGGCCTAGGTTCAACCACTAATTCTTTACAAGCTAAAATAAGCCTTAAAACTTAAATTTACCCAAATCGTTCGAACGAATTTCAAAATCGTTCGAATAAATTTCAATTTCGTTCGAACGATTTCATTTCGTTCGAACGAATCACTCGGGACACTATTGTCCCCCATAGCAAAATCATTCGAACGAATTACTCAGAAACTCTTCTTCTTGCTTTTTACTTTCTCTAGCCAAATTCGTTCAATCGAAATTTCATTTCGTTCGAACGAATTTGCTCTTTCTCAGCCATAGATCGAGTTCATCTCTCTTGAACTCATCCGATCAACTACCTTTTTATGATCCTTATTTTCTCATGTTTAAATTACTAAATGCTATATTTTTAGCTACAAAATAAATATATCAAAATCTAAACTTACCTCTTTCAGTTAGATCCTTTGATCCCAACTTTTAGCTCACTAGGGTTTCACAAACCCTCAACCAAATTCTCTCCTCGATCCCGAGCTCAATCTGTTAGTTTCTCCGAGCCAAGGTCGATGATTTGCATTCACTGCAATACTCTTTATTTTCCCACAATCACTCACACATTTACTCTCTCTCTCTCTCTTAACTTCTCTCAACCACTTCTTCAAACAAGGAAATAACTCCTCTCCTCTTCTTTTCTTTTATTTATAATCTAGTTTTATAATTTCGTGTAAAGCACATACAACTATCTAAGTGTATGTACTCACACATTCTATCTATCACTCTTATTCCACTTAACACTCACTTTCACAGTGTTCAACTAAGTCAACCGAGTCAATGTTGACCCGATTAAACACTTGACCAGTTGGTCTGCATCCCGAGGTGCACTATTTAAGTATGAAATTTCCGAGACGTTATAGAAATCCAACCAACGGCTGAGAAGGCAGCCCCTGTATCGAAAGAGTCAGAGAAGCTTAAAGAACAGTTGGACAAAATACAAAAGTAGTTGATGAAAATGGGTGGTGCTGAAATCCATGCTACGGACTTCACAGATTTGTGTTTGTTCGTCGAGGTCCCCTTACCCCCTAAATTTAAAATGCCGGCCTTCGACAAATACAACGGCACTGGCAATCCAATAGCACACCTAAAGTCCTACTGTGGGGACATGTGCCAATATGGAGGAGACGAAAAACTACTGATAAAAGTCTTTCAAAAGAGTTTGACCGGTCTTGCTTTGAGATGGTTCACATCTTTAGAACCATCTATGATGAAGACATGGAAAGACTTAACACACCTATTCCAAGAACAATATGTCTACAACATAGACATTGAACCGCATAAGTCAGACTTGGCCCGCTTAAGGCAGAACCCGAATGAGACCTTCAGTGACTATTTGGGATGCTAGAGAGCACTAGTAGCTCAAGTCAGAAACAGGATACCTGACGATGAGCAGATCGAAATGATTTCAAAAAATACTCTACCAGTGATCTTGGACTTCTTGGTGTACTAGCAGCAGTCCAGCTTTGCTGATCTAGTAAGAAATGCCAATAGATGCGAGGACGCGATCAGGGAAGGTCGCTTGAATAAAAATGTACCAAGCAAAACTAGTAGGGTCAGGAGGTTTTCAGAGCAGAGGAACGATAAGAGAACCGAGGCCGATGTCTAGAATGTCGCCAATACTAGGCCCAATAATAATGTAACCCCATTCCAATTTCAAGCGGCACAGCCAGCTCCCGTCAAGACCGGGCTGATAAAGAGAGCAGCGAATGGGCAGGGAATGCAAATGACCCCAGAGAGGAGAGCCCGTTATGATCGAGTCTTTACGCCCTTGGGGAAATCCTTGAGTGTACTTTTGCCATTATTAATTGAAAATGGTTTAATAACTGTTCTCCAACCACGACCTCCTCCCAATCCAATTCCATATAATTTTGACCCCAATACTCATTGCAATTTACATAAGGGTCCGGGTCTTCCAACTGATCGCTGCTTCCCAATGAAGCACATGATCCAAGATTTAATCGATGCTGGAAAGATCATTCTCCCTACACCCACCCAAGCAAACCAGCACGCAAACATCCATCAAGTGCCATTACCCCCACATCCTATCGGAGGAGCAAGTCCCAGACCCACCATCAAGATGATAGAAAGTGAGGAGGAATTTGAATTTGATCTGTCCAATTACATCAATGATCAGGAGGGTTATGTGGCACCATTGCCAAGGAATAATGAAAAAAGGAATATTGGGGTGATTGAACCCCTGAATTTATCTAATTATTTTCCCAGCCCCGCACCACAAGTCGAGCCCTTAGATCTCAGGGCATACTTTCCATCACCCACACCCGTCAATTATGTGCATGGTGTGATTTTTAACTGTGATGTTTTACTCGCAAGCGCAAGAATCAGATTGTATATAGTGGGTGCAGGATACGAGATCGTTCCCACGAGGACTATTTTGGAAGATCTAAAAAGAAGAGACAGTAATTCAAGAAATCTATCAATGAATAACAGTACCCTACCAATATTATGATTTAGGCGGTTTTGTGAGATGACAATTACTGACTACAAACTAAAACTTAATTAATAATTCAAAAATAAAGGTAAAGATGAAGATGCTAAATCCTCTCATCTTTGGTTTGTTCTTCCCGTAATACAAATCTAAGGATTAAACTATGAGATTTACCATTGAAGAAAAATATCTTTTATAGAAGATAAATGGTCAAAACCCAGATAGGTTCCACGTTGCATCCCTGCAATCAGGACTTAATTTTAGGGATGATTTCCATATGTAAATCTGGGATCAAGGGCATAGCTCGGCACACTTGATCTCAGATTTTGAATAAAAATCATCCCCAGTAAAATTTCCAACAAGACTACCACCATAGATCTGAGATCAAGGGGATGGCTAGGCACACTTGATTTCAGATTAGGGAGTAATTAAAATAAAATTACCATTACAGATCCAAGATCGAGGGCATGGCTCGGCACACTCGATCCTGGATCATAATCGTAAGTAGATCCACACGATGAAAGCAAAAAGATCATATTATTAGAAGTGCATCCCTCGGATGGGAATCATTAGATCCCCATCCCTAAGAAACTAGCCACACATGTTGTAATTAAATGACATAAACAAATAAGGAATGAAAAATAACATCAATTTAATTAATTAAAAATACCTCAACCTTCAGTAGAAATTCTTTGATCCACAAGTACGATGATCTTCAGAAACGAAATTAATAATGCTCTCTACTAATCTTTAAATTTAAACTAGGAATCAACTGAACAAAAATACTAAATTGAAGAAAGGAATGCTGAAAAGATTAAAGGAACAAAGCTCTAAAAAAGAATCAAATATATTCTATCTCTACGTCTAGCTATCTAAAAATAAAAGTCCTCTCTAGTTCTCTTTCTCGAATTGTTGGTTTGGCTTTAAATACTCTCTAAGTCACGTAGGTTTCCTGGCTCGAAAAGTCAGGGTCGATTAATCGACCTTATAGGGTCGATGCATCAACCCTCCTAAAAATCTGCACTACGGAGTCACTTCCATTTCAAACTCCTTTCGGTACCTTGATTAATCGAGTAAAGGGTCGATTAATCGACCTTCCCAGATTTCCATGAACTTCCGCCCAACTTTGCATCAGACACGGCCTCGGTATTTCAGCCATAACTTTCTACTCCGACCTCAGATTGACATGATTCTTACGGCATTGGAAAGATGCCTGAAAGCTCTACAAAGTTTGGGTTTTAGCAATTTCATGAATATAACATCTTGAAGGTCTAAATTGAGCTGTAAGTTGCACTAAGTTCTCGATGACCCAAGGTTGCAGTGTTTTGACATTATTTTCAGAATTCTTGGGCTGTTTTATGCACTTGGATTGTATTTACCTGAAACACTTCAAATCTCATAATTCTCATCAGATAGCCTTCATCGGATAGCTAAATGTAGGTATTTAGGGGTAAAATATCATCATATTTTACTACTCATCAGTGCACACAAATGCATATCAACCATACACCACCACCCCCATCAACCACCCAATGAACCAACAGGCCCCCAATCCTCCACCGCCAATAAATTATCAATGGCATGCTCCCCCCGCCCCCCCCCCCATTACCCCCAGTTCAACCACTAGCAAGCTCTGCTACTCCCATCAATTACCCCATGGCCCATCAAACCCCCAATCCTCCACCACCCATCAACTACCAATGGCCTACCTTTACCCCTTTTCCCCCAATACCACCACCCTCGAGCTTCACCACCCCCCTCTAGCCCAAGCTAGCCACCCAACCTACCGCCACTGAAATAAACCAAGTGTTGCCCACACCTTCAGAGCCATCTGTACATACACCCCAAGTACCGGCAGCCATACCTTTCCAGCTCTCGGGACCAACCTATGATCCTCATCAGGTCCCGGTAAGCTACGAGAAAACAGATGTCAATGCCAGCGGCAGCAACAGAGAAGGGGCAGTGGACTTTGTCACCCGGTCTAGGAGGAAATCAAAGCAGTCAGAAGCACCAGTAGTAGCACAAGCCCAACCAGAGGGGAAGAAGGATAGCGCAGTGAACCCCTTCAAAAAAATGAGTCGAGAACATATACTAGAGACTCAACTGAGAAGAATGCCCACCCATATAACCATTTGGGATCTATTGATGACGGTCCCACTCCATTTCTAAGCATTAATGGGAGCATTAAAAAATGCTCATGTATCGCTTCAAGTCCGCCCAGATGAAGTCGGGCAGATAATTGGGCAAGTGATGGCTCCAAATGCCATCTCATTCTCTGATGCTGATCTACCTGAGGAAGGATGTAGCCATTCAAAATCCTTAAACATAACCGTTGAGTCTGGAAATATGATCATTCCCCTGGTTTTGATTGATAATGGGTCGGTGTTGAATATATGCCTACTAAGAACAACCACCAAGATTGGGGTGGACCCATGCATGTTGAGACCCACGAGAACCAGCGCCCAAGGTTTTGACAACACTAGGAGAGAGATCATGGGAGAAGTTGATCTTGAGCTATTGATTGGGCCAACGACCTTCTCCATATTATTTCAAGTAATGGACATCAAATCCTCGTTTAATCTATCACTGGGGTGCCCGTGGTTGCACGAGGTTGGAGCAATCCCCTCCACACTACACCAAAAACTCAAATTTACATCTAGGCATAAGATCATCACGATCATCGGGCGAGGGGCACAGTGAGAAAGAAAATGCTGCCAATAGCGTCAAAAAACCTAATGTGTTGGATGTGCTGCACACCGCTAAGGACGTCGACCTCCACAATTTTGAATATGAGGTATTACCGATACTCTCAGAGCCCATCGAGGCCATCATGCCTAAAACAGGAGGCGGTATGGTAGCAACGGTGGTTATGCTCCAAAAGTCGGGCTATCAGAAAGGTCGAGGGCTCGGGCCTAGACGATAGGGTAGAAGAGAGTCAGTCATTGTCGAGGGACAGAAAGTTCATTTTGAGTTAGGTTACACGGAAGAAGAGGTCCAAGAGGCCAAAGAAAAAGTCAGGGTCGCCGCAGCTACAAGAGCTCGAGGAATCAATATAGAAGAGAAACCCCGCCCACATCAGGGAATCCTTTGTCACCGCTGGGGTCGTAAAGATCAATCGAAATGGGGTAACCCATTTAACCCCACATAGACCCATAGCCCTTGTCCATCCCACCAATCCCCGCATTACCCTTCCTAGCTTAGAGATAAATCTGGCCGCGTTGCCCCTTTTCGAAGAATGACGACTAGTACCTGAACAAACTCCCCCTGTGGTAAATCACTACAAAACGGTATTAGCGTTTGAGGATATAATCTCAGACGAAATGGAGATCAACATGATGGAGGCTGACTCCAAAGAGCCATATCAGTCAGCACCCTCCATCCGAACAAGTAAAGAAGCGGCCTCTCAGGTACGCAACTGGGCATCTTTGCTCCAAACCCAAAAAGCGGAGAGTGACCTAAAATTTGGCACCCGTTTCCCAAAAAAAACAACCTATAAAAAGTGAGATAAGCCTTTGGCAGGCAATACCTTGTATATACACAAACTAGCACTGTCAAGGGTCTATCTCTGAAGAAAACAAAAATCTCAAAAAAATTGAAAAAATACAAAATTTCAAAAACATCAAAAAAATATAAAGTCCAAAAATATTGTCATTTAAAATTTCAGATAAAATTCCACAAAAAGATGCCTTAATCAAAATATCCGTCCCACATAAAATCGACCCCTTTCCTATAGAAATATAAGAAGAGGTAGGTGTTACGAGTCTGGACGAGGATGTCCCCTTTGAGGAGCTCCCTAATGAGCTCCTTGATCAGTTTACCGAATTTGAGCATGGCCCTACCCCCATTATCGAAGAAACAAAAGATATCAGTTTAGGGACTATGGAGATTCTCAAAATAACCAAGATCGAAACGTCACTGTCTCCCAAAGAAAGAAAAAGCATGATCGAATTCCTTCGGTCATACCAAGACATTTTTGCTTGGTCCTACGAGGACATGCCCGGTTTGGACACTAATTTGCATGAGTTGCCTCTCTACCCTAATATGAAGCCGGTTAAGCAGAAGTTGAGATGTCTCCAACCCGAGTGAATGCTAAAAGTCAAAGATGAGGTTATCAAGCAGTATGATGCAGGGTCTCTCATGGTATCCAAATACCCACAGTGGCTAGCCAATATTGTGCATGTGCCGAGGAAAGATGGAAAGGCCTGCATGTGTATCAATTTCTGTAATTTGAACATAGCGAGCCCGAAGGACAATTTCCCATTGCCGCACATCAACATCTTGGTTGATAGCACTGCTAAGTATGGGATGCTTTCTTTTATGGATAGATTCTCGGGATACAATCAGATAAAGATAACAGAGGCAAATCGAGAGAAGACTGCGTTCATCACCCCTTGGGGAACCTTCTGCTACAAAGTCATGCCATTTGGGCTAAAGAATGCTGGTGCAACATACCAAAGACTATGACCGCATTATTTCACGACATGATGCACCGAGAGATTGAAGTGTATGTCGATGACATGATTGCCAAGTCACCAGAGCGAGGCGGCCATCTGGTAAACCTCCAGAAACTGTTTGAGAGGCTGAGAAAATACAGGTTATGTCTGAATCCACAGAAGTGCGCATTTGGCGCTATGTCCGAGAAACTGTTGGGGTTCATCATCAGCAAGAGAGGAATTGAGGTCGACCCAGTCAAAGTCAAAGCTAACACAGAAATGCCACCATCGTCTACTGAGAAAGAAGTTAAAGGGTTCTTAAGTAGAATACAATATATCAGTCGGTTCATCACACAACTAACCGCAATCTGCTCGCTGATCTTCAAGCTACTTCGGAAGAACTCACCCTTTGAATGGAACGACGATTGTCAGGCAACATTTGATAAAATCAAAAGCTACCTCCTTAACCCACCTGTGTTAGTAACACCCGAGCCAGGGAGACCACTCTTGATGTATCTCTCCATGATAAAAGTTTCGATGGGATGTAAGCAAGAATTTTACTGATTACGAGACACGCTATTCTTATTTGGAGAAAGCATGTTTAGCTCTTGTATGGGCTACTCAGAGGCTCCGCCATTACTTGATATCCCAAGCCGTTCTACTTTTGGCTTGCATGGATCCATTAAAATACCTGTTTGAGAAGTCGGCCCTCACTGGACGGACCGCGCGCTGGCAACTTTTATTATCTGAGTTCGACATCACGTACATCATTTAGAAGTCAATCAAGGGACAGGAACTCGCCGATCATCTTGCTGACAATCCTTTGCTAGACTATGAGCCTTTAAGAACTGAATTCCCTGATGAGGACATCCTGTTCATGTCGGAAGACAATACAGAAGAAGCAGAAGAATCATGGGTAATGCACTTTGACGGGACAGCTAATGTAGAAGGTCAGGGAGTTGGCGCCATTTTGATTTCGTCGAAAGGATCCCATGTACCTGTCTCTATCAAGCTCAACTTCCCTTGCACTAACAACATGGCGGAATATGAAGCTTGTGCCGCTGATCTGTAGGTGGCTTTTGATCTGAACATAACTCACCTTCGAGTGTTTGGTGATTCACAGTTAATCATATGCCAGACGAATGGTGGCTGGAAGGCGAAAGAAGAGAAACTGATCCCCTATCATGAACACCTCAAGGATCTTATAGCTTGCTTCCAAGACATGACATTCTCATATGTCCCCCGGATAAGGAATCATTTTACCGACGCATTAGCCACTTTGGCGTCAATGATAGAAATCTCGTATGGTGCTGAGATGAAGCCGATCATGATCGAACAGAGGAATGAGCTGATCTTCTGCCTCCAGATTGAGGAACCTACAAAGCTTGATGATGAGCCGCCTTGGTTCTCAGATATCAAGAATTTCCTCGAGACACTAACTTTCCCTAAGGGTACATCCAAGATGGACCGACAAACCATTCAACGTCTAGCGGCAGGCTACGTCATTTATGAGGAATGCCTTTATAAGCGATCGTATAATAACATCTTACTCAGGTGCCTTACAGAAAGTAAAGTAACCAATATCATGAAGGAGATCCACGAAGGAGTATGCGAAGCCCACGTCAGCGATCACATGCTTGCTAAGAAAATTATGCGACAGGGATACTTTTAGACCACTATAGAATCAGATTGCTGTAAATATGTTCAGAAATGTTACAAGTGTCAGGAACACTTCAGTCTGATACACGCTCCTGCCATCGATCTTCACTGCATGACCACTCCTTGGCCATTTGCTACCTGGGGCCTTGACATCGTTGGAATGATTAATCCGAAAGCATCAAATGGACATTGGTTCATCCTCATCGTCATTGAATACTTCACCAAATGGGTAGGAGTAGCATCATATGCCAACATCACGATCAATCATGTCGAGAAGTTCCTCAAGAGTAATATTGTGTGCCGATTTGGAGTACCCAAGAATATCATCACAGATAACGATACAAACTTTGCGAATAAGCGCATCTGAGCCTTCTGCGAGCAATATAAAATCAAGCACCATCGCTCGTCACCTTATCGACCTCAAACTAATGGAGTCGTAGAAGCTGCTAATATGACGATCGTTCTCATCCTTGAGAAGATGGTCGTCACTTACCGAGATTGGAGCGAAATGCTACTGTTCACCTTATGGGCCTACAGAACGTCAATCCGTACCGCTACAGGGGCAACACCATTCTCCCTTGTGTATGGAACTGAGGTCGTCCTACCAGTTGAGGTTGAAGTACCCTCGCTCCGAATCCTTATGGAATTAGGCTTACCCGAAGTAGAGAGAGATCCCGCTTTGACCAATTGAACTTATTAGACAAGAAGAGACTCCTAGCCTTGTGTCACACTCAAGTTTTCCAGGGGTGAATCGCACGCGATTATAATAAATATGTCCGCGGTTGAGATCTAAAGGTAGGAGACACTGTCCTGAAGAAGATCTTCCCATCCCTCCATGCCGATCCAAGAGGGAAGTTCAAGCCAAACTGGGAAGGACCATATGTCATGCGGGAGGTGCTACAGGGATACGCCATCCGCCTCGCCACCATGGACAGAGATCATCTTCCCGAGCCCATCAATGCTGGATACGTCCGATGGTTCTACTCTTAGTATATTGCAATAAGGTAAGTATTGGTAAAACAAATACGTGACTGCTTAAGAATCACCCAAAGGAGGCCATCATTCCAAACACAGTAGCCAAAAAGCATCCCTAAAAATAATGATATATTTGCTACCCCATTTGAGCCTAGGCCTTTCTTTTAATAACCCCCTTTCCCAAAAAAATGTGCGTATACATATACAAAAAAAGGAAGTAAAGTTACCATCAAAATCCAAAAAAATAAAAAAAGCAAAACCTCAAAAAGAGATGGCCTAAAATGGAGTAAAAAGAATAAAAAAAATGTAGAAGAATCACGGGGCATGTACAGTAAAAACCCCCAAGGAAGAAAGTATGTTGAGAAAACTGAAGTCGTATCAAGGAAACCCTTTTAGCCTAGCATACCTTCAAATCCTAATCTAACCCATGGCCAAGCTACACCTTGAAGAAAGCCCTTTTTTAGGTTTACAAGCAGTCATAATATCTGTTAAGTCAACACAAGCCGAGTTGTGAGACGACACCAGAACCCCATCCAGCCGGCTATGATGGAATCGACGTCTATGTCGTGGCTGTTGAAAAAAGAATTAAAAATATAAAATTAAAAAAAAAATAAATAAATAAAAATACAAGCTCAAAGCAAGATGGACGTGGTGAAAACCCGAAAGGGCGCTACGGGTAAAAACAGTGAGTTTGTGCAGACCAGGTGAAAACCCGAAAGGGTGCTTGGGGTAAGAGAGTTAAACCCATGGACGTGGTGAAAACCCAAAAGGGTGCCACGGGTAAAAAAAGGAGATAAATAAAAAAAGAAAAGAAAAGAGAAAAAATTAAAAAAGAAAGGTTTTGACTGATTGAGAAGATTGGTGTTTGAGGAACCCTTTTGTTACTCTTCTTGTACCCTCTTGTCCGATTGGGTCGCTCATGCTAGTTCGAATCAGGTCCTGACCAGAATTGTCTTTATGAAACTGCACCGTCAAACGTATGACCCGAGGCAAGGAGAAAGGTTTGACTCAATCCAAAAGGATCAACGGTCCAGCCTTGATAAAATTCGAAAACTCACTCAGGTCCGACTGCATGAAAGAGTTCGACTATGCTCAAAATGGAACCCGTTACTCTGTCCCACTGTCAAGGCATAAAAAAAATAAAAAAAAGGGGGCCAAAAACAAAAAAATCAAGAAAAATCTAAATATAAAAAAATGTGCATATATTTCTACTCATTTCCTTGTACATATTTCAAGTATCATATTTCAATCTCAAAAATGAAGAAAAATAACAAAAAATCTCCGAAAACAAAAATCCAAAAAATATCTTGAAATTGAAAAAGTGTAGGTATAAATTTACTTCTCCTTCTGTTATTTATGATGCATTTTCTTTATATATGTATAAATAAAAGAAAAGACTGAAGTTTTCTTAAGAATGTGCAGGAACATCAAAACGATTTGAAGCCTCAAAGTCGGCAACCTCTCGGTGATGGACAAATCAGATGAAGCACCTCACCACCGACGTCTGGTCTATTCATAAAAAAGAGAAAGAAAAAAGGAAATCATTGTGAAAAAAAATAAAATAATAATAAATAAATAAAATTATAAATTTGTGAACTTTTTACGCACAGCTATGCACTTGCGTATTTTCGATGCGGTAAAATGTCAATATTTTACCGGCAACGCAGTTGTGCAAAATTCATGTCCTAGGTCTAAGGTTCGCCTTGGATCCATGGATCCTATTTCAAAGTAGGAGCGATAGTGTCAATTTCTGTCAAACAGTCAATGCTTGGATCGGATTGATTCCACTGCTATATCTTCGCCCTGATCGCTCGCTATTTTGGTTTTTGGTGAACTTGAGTGCCTTGTACTTCAAGTTCGTCATGTGATATTTTCGGAGGTATAGACTCTTGGTCTGCACTGTCTGGACGAGCGCCCTACGGGGTTTGAGGTCCGGATAACTCCGTCCTCTAAAAGATCCATTGTTAGATTGATTCCAACCTGTCTGATACGAAATTATGTCAGACAACTATGTGCAAACATGCATGCAAAAGGGCTCATTCCCTTTATTTTTTTGCAGGCTTAAAACTTGTATTGGCAGCAGTATCCCTGTAAAGTGTACATTGTGCGTCTGGGTATCCATATGATGGTCATTTGTTCCCATAAATTATACCCGAGTAGGTCCGGGTCGGGGCTTCCATCACCTTTTCTGCTTATCGTCCCTAATGGGTGTACATTTATGGATAGTTATTTATTTGTAACTTCATTGATGACGGAAGCCAAGCCTGAGTATCCTTCGGTGGACACCCAATTCTGACCCGGTCTTTTCAATATCATATGAACTTGAGTACGTTGGCTTCAGTTTCGTCACAAACTATTGCGGAGGCATGGGCTCTTAGTATGCATTGTCTGGGCGTGCATCTCTCGGGGTTCGAGGTCTAGATAATGCTTGTTTTAAAAAAAAATATGAAAAAAATGGAAAAATAAATCTGTGAAAAAAGAAAAAAAGAGAAGAAGAATAAATTTGTGTTTCCCAACAGAGCGACGCACAAGCATAAGGCGGTAAAATGTCAATATTTTATCAGCAATGCAGCTGTGCCATACTAAAGTCCTGAGTCTAAGGTTCGCCTCGGATCTTTGGATCCTACTTTAAGGTAGGAGCAACGGTGTCAGTCCCGGTCAAACAGTCAATGTTTCGATCGAGTCGACTTCATTGCTAAATCTTTGCGATGAGCGCTCTATTTTGGATTCATATGAACTTAAGTGTCTTAAACTTCAGACTCTCCGTTGGAAAAGGTCAATCGTTGGTTGAGACCAACCTATTGAGAATGAGATTACGTATCAATCAAATTATGTGCAACCATGCATCCAGAAGGGTTCATTCCTCCTTTATTTTCTACAGGGTTAAAACCTGTATTGGCAGCGGTATCCCTATAAAGTGTACGCCATGCATCTGGGTATCCGTATAATGGTCGTTTGTTCCCGTAAATTATACCCGGGCAGGTCCGGGACGGGGCTTCCATCGCCTTTGTTGCTTATCGCCCCTAATGGATGCATGTTTATGCATAGTTAAATGATGTTATGATTATTGTTGGCAGAAACCAGGATTAGATGTCCCTTTTGAGAGATGCTCAATATTTGGTTGGATCTATTCAAGGTAGTTGAAGCTGGATGCTCTAAGTCATGTTGATCTAGGACACATCTTCGAAAATGGCATGTCCTCCCCAAAAAGTGTTGTGACATCTATTCACTTTGCTCGGGCAATCATGCTAAATAAACTTCGAGATCAATGGGCTCGCCCAAAGACCTCGAACCCTACTTTCAGTAGGGGCACCCACGAATAGTCAGATGGGGCAATCAAATGCCTCGTGGGATTGGATGCAAACTATGGAGCCTTGCGTATTTTTTCTTTGCACCTATCGTTGAGTGTGGGTCGATCACCCCTCTTACTTGCGAAGCTGTTGTATTCAGAATAAATCTCGAACATCAATCACCTTCAAATCATCTTGAGGAGCGAACGTTTTTCTCGACTAACGAGCTTTCGCAACTTGAGAAGCCAACATTTTTCCCAGCTATTGAGTTTTCGCAACTTATTTTACCTCAATTATATCCAGTAATGCCGCTAAGCGCTTAGGGACCGATTACCTTGAGAGACGAACGTTTTTCCCGACATACAAGGCTTTTATTTTCTCACCATGTTACTCACCTGATGTTTAAAGTTCGTTCTGAATACAGCGGAACCATCAGTAATGCCTTGGGCCTCTCCGGATGTATCTTTTCTTTGGCATTCGATCATTAGTGATCGGATACCAAAGAGGGGCATCTGTAGACACCCAAATTTGGCCTAAGGCCTGATCGGAACACATTTCGAGAAAGGTGCACTTTCGAGCTTTTGATGGTATGTATAAAACCCTTAGGAACCTTTACAAACCCTTAGGAACCTTTTCGAAGCCTTAGGAATCAACCCTAACCTTCCCAAACCCATTAGAACCCTTTCCTGGACCAGTGTCAAACTCTCCTGAGTAGTGGTTGGAAAGAGGAGTGTCAAAATTTACACAGACCTCTTTAGGAGCTGAGTTATATACCATTGGAAAGAGGACTTCTCCAGCTTTCTAACAAACTAAAAATTACCTCAATCGGAGTTATATATTAAACGTTATAATCATTCGAAAATCGAGTCATTTTGGAGGAATTTTTGTTTAGCGCAACTAATAGTTGCGCCAAGCCATTTTCCCCCAGAATTTGCCTTGTGCAACTAATAGTTGCGTCAGGCCTTTTTCCCCTAGAAATGGCCTAGCACAACTAATAGTTGCACTAGGTATAAATGGGTCCCCCCACCCCTCGCGGAGCCAACGTCCAGGCTACTGTACAGAACTGTTTTACTATATATTTGCCTGGCGTAACTAATAGTTACGCCAGGCATGTAAACAGTAACTTTGTTTTTTTGCCTCAAAATTTGTGATTGGGGTTTGGCTTATTGACCACCTTGACCTTTGGGGTATTTTTTTATAGTTCTGTTGCACTCTTTTGCACCCTATTTGCAACTCATTAAGTGGCCTAAAGCCTCACCCTATCATCCACCATTGGAGGACCTTCTCCCACATTCCAAGGCTCCAAAAACCCTAGGAAACCTTAGATGTTAGATTACCTAAATTTCTAATCTTGATTTGCATCTAATCACCCTCCTAACCCACTCATTTCCTATAAATAAAGACCCCCACCCCTTGGTTTAGGGGTTGAGAATTTTTGCCTAAGAGAGAAAGAGCTTAAAGTGAGAAGATCTTTCTCCCTTTGGTGCACCATTGCTCATACAAATTTCAAAATTTTAAAACCTCATTCCATGCCTTACCTTTCCTAAAAAGCCTCTAGGTTAGGTGTGTGCTATCCATTTGCCTCCCTTCTCTACCTCTTAGCTAGTAAGTCTTAGTGGTTAAAACCCCTCTTTCCGTCATTCAAGCCTTCAAAAGCTCATCAAAAGCAAGCCACGCAAGGCTCTCCTATGGTGCTACAAGGGCCCGAGGGCTCCGGCTCTCCCATTTCTTCTCCTATCTCTTTTTGTCACTTCTCATCCTCCCATTTGTGCCGTTACGCCATCGAATTTTCGGTAGGAACAGAAGGGCAAAAATAGGATTCTAAGCCCTTTTGGGCAAGAGG
Organism: Chloranthus sessilifolius; assembly: GCA_021018995.1. Classification (NCBI taxonomy): domain Eukaryota; kingdom Viridiplantae; phylum Streptophyta; class Magnoliopsida; order Chloranthales; family Chloranthaceae; genus Chloranthus; species Chloranthus sessilifolius. The sequence continues at coordinate 34,628,619 of CM037593.1, forward strand.
AAGTCATTTTCTTTTCTTTTACTTTATTTTTATTTTGGCCATTAGTAGAGATCACGTTAAGCGGGTTGATCGGGTGCCTAACGCATTTCCGATCGATAACTGAAGCCCCTACCCAAGAGCCTTTGGTGTGGACCAAATTCAGAATCATATTCTTAGCACTTTGGTGCTCATAAAAATGATATAGGTATCTCGAGACACCAAAAGCTCCGGGTGGCGACTCTATATTTTTGCAAGTGAGCGCATTGCCGCGATGGGATCGTCACAAATCCCACGACTGCACAAGAAGTCTGGCCAATCATGGATCTAAGGAGATTGACGAAGAAGACTCTTAAAGGACTCTGCTGTTGAAATAAAAGAGAAAATCCACAAGTACATAACCATTGGAAGCAAGGAAGAATAAAAATAGGAATTAGAGTTATATTAGGAATCTTTAATTTTTAGTAATTTCTTTTATTAGAATTAGATCTCTTTAAACTGACCCTTTATGATCTATAAATAAGAGGGCTCGACATAGGAATAATCATCGAAGAAAGTCTCAACATCAATTGACGACTGAGGTTGGGTTTTCTTCCGATCAACTTAGAGTGGATTTTTATTGCTTTGTAGATTAGGTATCCAAGGTTCCTCGATCACAATTGACAATTAGGATTGAGAGCTGGAAGATTACTGTAGAAATTTGTAGTTTCTCATAAGCAATTGATGACTGCGGCTGAGGGATGAAAGATATATTTTACTTTGCTTTCTAGTTTAGATTTATTTTTCATGCAATTTATTGCTTTGTAAATATATCCAAGTTTTAATTTTAATTAACGACCCAGGTTGAGATTTGTAGATTAGTGTAACGGTTTTACTTTTCCATCTTCAATTTTTTAGAGTTTGATTGACGCCAAAATTTTTGGTAGATTGCTGATTAGATTAAATCTGTATTGATAAAATTATGGTTTTGATTGATGCCCAATACTAGGAAATTTGATATATGGTGTAATGGTATTTTAAATTTATAAATATTCGATAGCTGAAGATTTTGATTGACGACCACAATCTGAAGAAGGAGGATTTAGGATTTACTTTATGCAAAATTAGTTTAAGAAACCTTTCTTTATTCATATTTCTCGAGTAGTTTAGAACTTTAAAGATAAATATAAATTTCTTAAATAGACTAATTTTATGGTACAAATAATCTTCGTGGGAACGATCCTATACTAGCTCTACAATTTTCATTATGCACTTGCAATAGGTTAAGACTTAATTAGATACACATACTAAGCCGATCAGTACGCCACGTTCCGAAACTGAAGAAGAACCTCATATCGCTTGGTATACTAGACTCCAATGGGCTAAAGTTTGCAGCTCAAGGTGGAATTTTGAAGTTGACAAAGGGATATCTAGTTGTGATGAAAGCGCAAAAGGTTGGGAACCGTTACTTTCTATCAGGGAGTACAGTGACAGGTGGAGCAGTAGTATCTACATCAGATGATAGTGGTTTGTTCTCTACACAGTTATGGCGCATGCGCCTAGGGCACATATCAGAAAGAGGGGTGACAAAGTTGAGCAAGCAGGGCTTGTTGAAAGATATAAAAGCCTGAAAAGTTTACTTTTGTGAGCATTGTGTCTTCAGCAAATAATGTAGGGCAAAGTTCAACATAAAGATTCATACTACAAAAGGCACACTGGACTATATACATTCAGAGTATGGGGGCCTTCAAAGATTCCTTTTAAAGGTGTACTTCGTCTCATTCATCGATGATTACACTTGATATGTATGGATCTACATGATGAAGAGTAAAGATGATGTGCTAGAAATCTTCAAGAGGTGAAAAATATTGTTTGAGAACCAGATTAGAAGAAATGTCAAGCGGTTGAGAACCGATGATAGTGGTGAGTACACTAATGGACAATTCCAGGAGTTTTGTGAAGAGAACAGTATTACTGGTACTTTATAGTGAGGGATGCACTGAAATAGAATAGGGTACCAGAACATATGAATAGAACTCTACTTGAAAAGGCAATATGTATGTTATCCAATGCGGGATTGGGTAGAGAGTTCTGGGCCGAGGCAGTCAGTACAGCATGCTATCTAGTAAAGAGAGATAAAGAGATCACTGTCTACAACAATAGAGTGTAAGACTTCGATTGAGAAGTGGTCAGTGAAGCCTATAAATTATAGTGCATTGAGATTCTTTGGTTGCACAACTTACTATCATGTCAAAGATAGTAAAATTGACCTAAGGGCTAAGAAAATAATTTTCTTGGGATATACAAATAGTGTGAAAGGATACAAGTTATGGTATCTTGAACAGAATAAGGTTGTGATCAACAAATATGCAACCTTTGATGAATCTGTTATGCAAAATTCTAGCAAATAGATCATGAAAATTAGAGAAGAGGTAGCGAAAAATCAATTTGAGGTGGAGTTAGAAACTCCTACAATCATTACCTCAGAGGAAAATGTAGAAACAGTTGAGAGAGAGCCAGAATAATCCTTAGTAGGTGGAAGATCCAAAAGGAATGTTAGATCACTAATTCGCTACGCGTTGACGTTGGATGATAATGAGTCATCTTTATTCAAAGATGCAATCAGTGGAAGATGTGCACGGGAATGGAAGACCTCAATGAGTGAAGAGATGGATTCTCTTTACGAGAATTAAACTTAGGAACTGATAGAGTTACCTAAGGAAAAGAGAGCAATTGGTGCAAGTGGATTTATAAGAAGAAAGAGGGTTCTCTAAAAATTTGTGGTGAAAGTACAAAGCACAGTTGGTAGCAAAAGGCTATGTAGAAAAAGAAGTCATTGATTACAATGAGGTGTTCTCACCGATTGTGAAACACACTTCAATCCGAGTTTTGTTGTCAATTGTTGCACAGTTGAACTTAGAGTTTGAGCAACTCGATATGAAAATAACGTTTCTATACGGTGATCTAGAGGAGGAAATCTATATGAACCAACCTGAAAGGTTCAAGTATCCTAAAGAAGAGAGGTTAGTGTGCAAACTGAAGAAGTCCTTATACGGGTTGAAATGGTTATCGAGACAGTGGTATAAGAAGTTTGACACCTTCATGTTAGGCCAAAATTATATCCGAAGTGAATACGACAATTGTTTTTACTTTAAGAGGCTAACGGATGGCTCATTTATTTACTGTGACAGTCTGATTTTCCCTAAAGCATAAAAACCTGTGAAATATTTTTTTTTTCTTCTTACATACTAAAACTCAAGAAAAATTGGACCGTCGGATCACACTTCACAATCCGAATTCAAAAATTACTTGGTATTCTCACATACTAGTATGAAAAACAGAGCAGATATCATACATATGCATAAAAAAAATTTAGATATCACAAGGCAGATCTACATCTTTCTACTTTATACATAACATCTACTATAAGGCTAAAAGAAACCATCAGTGATGCCCAACCATCACCAAAAAAATGGCTTCCAAACATACTTACAAAACAAAACTTAATACTGCATTAAATCCCTGGACATGTCAAGTCTAAATCTAAAGTCTCAAAAAGTCCACCATACAACCCAAAACCTGCTTAGCCCAAATCCTCACCTAAGGTAAAATTCTCCAAACAAGAGATCCTAAGCCTTTTCCCAAAGTTCGCTCCTGATCCTCACCTGTACCTATGACGTATAGTCGAGGGATGAGCTACATCTAAGCTCAGTAGAGAAATATCAATAACATGCATATTATCACATCACGCATATATCATATGACAAAAACGAACATGCTTTTCACATACAGATTTACAATTTGAAGCATAATTGACTTGAAATAAAACTAACATCAAATACGAATTTTCAAAGTTTAACACATGCTTTCCAAAACTTATTTTAAAAACTTATTCTCATAAACAAAGAAGAACTTAAATTGATCACTTAAATAGTCTCTTAAGCATATATAGCATCGAGCCCCTGATGGGAATACCTACCATCGGCATTCAATTGAATTATTTGTATGATGCCCAAGTCCCTTCGAATTAGGTGACTTGTACCGAACGAAGTATTTCCACTTATTGGAAATCAAAGAACCGATATCCCACCGTACTTGAGCAAATTAAATGGATATCCTGCCATACCGGAGCATAATTAAATGGATATCCTGTCGTACCGGAGCACAATTGTACGAATATCCCGCCTTATCGGTCACGGATATCCCGCCGTGTCGATCACAGATATACCATCGTGTCGATTGGGTATCACTCATAACCTTAAATCAAAGTACGAAAATAACTTATAGTTTATCACCATGAAATGTGATATTTTATAATTAGGTTTGAAGTTTCAAAGCCTCCACACACATTTATTCACATCTCTCTGATGTCTCACACACACATAGCTGATTTTACATACACACGAATCTGAGTGCACATACACACACACACTTCTTATTTAAAATCATGAAAGAAATTCATGTTAAATAAATGACAAGTTTCACAAATCACACATATTTCTATCAATCCACAAAAATTTATGCTAGTTGTAATCAAGTGCACATGTTATGGAGTTTTCTCTACCATAAGTTCGGAGTCTTACAAAGTGATAACAAGGTCCTTATCGACGGCCTCCCATTCTAGATCTATATTATACATATGATGATGTATTAATAACTGATTCTAATTGCTAATAAATTTGGTGTGTTTATATGATTTCTCAAAACTGAGGCAGAAATGGGCAAATTCATGCTAACTTAGAATTTAACATCACTTTTTCCTAAATTTTGACCTTCAAAACTTTGGATTAACAAAATTATTAATTTACAAAATTTGAATATGTTGTTGTCCTCTTTCCAACGCCACAAGAATTACATCAATCGGAGTTCGGAGTAAAAGTTATGCCAAAATATCGAAATAGTATCGGGCAAGCTCAGACAAAATTGACCGGTCGATTTCAAATTCGACCAGTCGGTTTTCAAAATCGACCGGTTGATTTTATTTCGACCGGTCGGTTTCATTCTGAAGCCGTCAGGTTCATAGCTCGACAAAATCGATCGGTCGATTTTACAAATCGACCGGTCAGTTTTGTCAGATTTCTCCCAAACTCAGGTTTCTAACTTAAAAACTCAATTTCTTCAAAATCTTAACTCTTTTCTTCAAATTTCTCACCTATATACATAAATCAAACTAACACAATTCTAACTCATAATTTAGCATAATTTTCATACCTTAGATTGATCAATTCCTCGATCCATGAGCTCACGTCCAAGCTAGGGTTTCAAAGATTGAATTCGGGGATTCTCTTTGATCCTGAACCCAACTTCACACCTAAGCTCAAATCTCACACACATACACACCGAGTTTAGAGCTCTTCTTCCATCTCTCTCTTCTTTCTTTCTCTTCCTTTCTCTTCTTTCTTTCTCTTGGAACTCAAAGCCCTCAAAATCTTACAACCGGTTACTAGCTTTCAAAGGAAGCTTTTGCTTCTTTTATAGAAAAAGGGATTTTCCCCATATGAAACACATACACACACTTAGTGTGTTACCTTATCTACTTAAGGAGTTTTTGGCTCCGGTGTGAAGCCCATACACTTAAGTTAGGCCTTAGCTCACCTATCAAAGGTCCACAATCCTCTCAAATAGTTGGCCCACTTAATCAGCCCAATATAATCGGCCCAATTAGTCAAATAAGTCATTTAATCATTAATAAAATTTCATTCTCTCTCTAGAACTTAAAATCATAAGAAAAATAAATTCTCTTATCTTTATTTTCATTTATAGTCAACCTAGGCTTAGGTGTTAAGCCAATACACTGTAGTTAGGTGTATATAATCTTATCTAATGATCCACACACCATCTTAATCATTCTTTTTCACTTAAGACCTAATCCAAAATGACTTACTTAATGATTTTCATAAAGTCGGGTATGTGACCAGTCGAGCACGCACACCAAGGCATACTGGATGGAACAAGCCGAAAACTTCCAACTCAAAGCATCCACCACTACATTAGCCTTCCCAAGATGATATTGGATAGAACAATCGTAGTCTTTCAAGAACTCCATCCATCATCATTGTCAAATGTTCAAATCCTTCAGGGTAAAATGATACTTGAGGCTTTTATGATCTGTGAAGATGTCAAATGTCTCACCATACAGATGGTGCCTCTAGATCTTCAAAGCAAAAATTACAGCTGCTAACTCTAAATCATGTGTGAGATAATTTTTCTCATGGTCCTTGAGTTGTCTAGAGCCGTAAGTGATAACCTTCTTGTCTTGATTGATAACGCAACCCAATCCACAATAAGACGCATCACTGTATATTGCAAAACCTCCTCCACCAGAAGGTATAGCTAGCACAGGCGGTGTAGTTAAATGCGTCTTGAGTTCTTGAAAACTCTTCTCACACTGCTCTGTCCAATCAAACTTAGCGTTCTTCTTTGTAAGCTGAGTAAGCGGACCTGAGAGTTTAGAGAACCCTTCTATAAATCGTCTATAGTATCCCGCCAAGCCAAGGAAACTACGGACTTTAGTTACCGTCTTCGGTTACTCCCAATTCACTACAGATTCGATCTTTATAGGATCGACTGTTATACCCTCAAAAACAACGTGGCCTAAAAAACTGACCTGATCAAGCCAAAACTCGCACTTGCTAAGCTTGGTATATAGTTAGTTGTCCCTGAGTGTTTGAAGAGCAACTCATAAATGTTGCACGTGTTCCTCTCTTGTCTTTAAATAAATGAGGATATCATCAACAAAAACCACCACTGATTTATCAAGGTATGGCTTGAGTACCCGGTTCATCAAGTCCATGAATGATGCAGGCGCATTTGTTAGCCCAAAAGGCATGACTAGGAATTCATAATGACCATACCTCATGCGGAACACGGTCTTAGAGATGTCATCCACTTTAATCTTTAGTTGATGGTAACCCGACCTCAGATTAATCTTTGAGAAGAACCTTGCGTCTTGCAATTGATCAAAAAGGTCGTCAATCCGTGGAAGTGGGTAACGATTCTTAATCATCATCTTATTTAGCTGGCGGTAATCGATGCACAGCCGCATCGACCATCCTTCTTCTTCACAAATAACACAGGTGCTCCCCAAGGAGACACACTTGGTCTAATAAAACCTTTGTCCAACAACTCCTGAAGCTGATCCTTCAGTTCCTTTAACTCAACAGGCGCCATTCTGTGCGGAGCCTTTGACAACAGTTCTGTACCTAGTGCTAACTCGATTGCGAACTCAATCTCCCAATCAGGTGGCAATTCAGGTAATTCTTCAAGAAAACTATCTGGATATTCACATGCAACTGTGATAAGAGCGATGTCTCTTTTCTTCTCCTGATGATCTTACAAGTAAGCAAGATATCCACAACATCCATTCTTCATCATACGCTTCGCTCGGATGGCTGAAATAAATGGTGCGAATTTGGATTTGATTCCACAAAAGCGAAAGAATTTTCTCTTTAGAGGTCGGAAGGTCACAATCTTCCGAAGACAATCCACACTTGCATGGTATGCTGACAACCAATCCATTCCAAGGATCACGTCAAACCCTTCCATATTCAAAGTAATCATATCGGTCATCGTTTCGTGATCCTCAATTATCACGATAACTGATTGACATACTGTATCTGTGCTTACTGAGCTTCCTGTAGGGAAGGATACAGCCAAAATAAAATCAAGGATTTTGGGAACAATGCCTAACTTCTCAGAGAATGATGGAGTGATAAACGAGTGACTAGACCCGGTGTGACAGCCCGGATTTCGGCACCCCGAAACTCATGCCATCAGCACGATCATCTTGACCGTGCCCTCTAGCTAAGCACGGAACACTGGTATATCAAGCATAGAAAAGTATAATAAACGAGTTTGCAGAATTTAAATCTATATTAATTAACTTCCCAAAAGACAGTTCTACCCTCATGCCTCTGCATGAATGGAGAACCGATCCGAACCATCGATGATAGAAATCATCACGGATGGTTCGCCCCAAAAGAGAAATCCTAACTCCTTATATACATGATTTTAAACAGAATCAAGGCTTGACATACCAAGCCGTACAAAACCTCTCCAAAAATCCCTCAAAGTGGCACAACGGAGTCCTCTAGAAGAAGTCCTCCGAGGTGGCTCCAACTGTCACCGGTCAAGGTCCGACTCGCCGGGATCAGCGTCTCCTGAAGCCTCGGCAACTGCTAATAGTGGACCTGCGACGTATAGTCTATAGGGTGAGCTACATCCTAGCTCAATAGGGAACGAACACAGTTGAACATATAAATTATGACTCACATATATTCCATGATATGCTATGCATGATGTGTCTATGCAGTTGTTAATGAAACAGTTAAAAAGCATTTCGTTTTACTGTTGATTACTTATATTTTCATTTACTCATGAATGATGCTGAAAAGGCCTAAAGCAAAACTTAAACTTTCAACTTAAGTAATTCCCGAGCAATATAGCATCGAGCCCCGATGAGATACCCATCATCGTCATCTATATAGATACGTTTTAAAGTATTCCCCGAATACAAATAGTACCCAAGCCCCTTTCCCCTGGGGATTGGTGGCAGGGTTTCACTTGTCTCAATCAACACCCCTGGGGTGTGCTTACTATGTACGGATAAGCCTCCGCACTGGCCTACGGTTTCGCCGCCGTATCGGTCACGGATATCCTGCCGTGTCAGTCGTGGATATCCCGCCACGTCGGTGGGGTACCCTATCAAACCTCAAATAACAAAGATATCGGTGCCTTACATATAGTTATTCACCGTGTAATCGTGCTATCTTATATCAGTTAGGCCCTATCAAACATGATTCAATCCTTGGATACATCCCTGGGATGTATCCATTTACTTGCATCACACCTGATGCTTTTATCTCTTTACTTCTTCATCCCCTGGGGATGGCTCATTAGTTTACTCTTATGAATGTCACACACACACACTTTTCACAATTCTTTAAGCAGTAAAATATTCGAATTGAACTCTATATCACTACATACATGCTCTTGTAAAATAAAGTACATGTTCAAGGTGTTCCCTACCTCAAGTCTTCATTTGATCAATGCATCAAGGTCCCACGTGGCTCCTTGTGCACAAGTCCACACGTACCACCTATGGTACCACATAACAGGTGAAACACATCACAAAGGATGCAATCAAGAAGGTATAAGATCCTCCAAGAATCTTAAAGTCAAACCCAAAAGTCAACATAATTTATGTCAGTCGATTAATCGAACTCCAAAATCGATTAATCGAAGGTCAATATCGATTAATCGAAGCAATTTCGATTAATCGAAATTCTCCTTTTCGCAAAGTCCCTTCTCAGTTCGAACAGTCGAGTTTTCATTCGATTAATCGAATCCAATTTCGATTAATCGAAATTCTTCTTTTCGCAAAGTAATTTCACTGTTCGAACAGTCGAGTTTTCATTCGATTAATCGAATCCAATTTCGATTAATCGAAATTCTTCTTTTCGCAAGGTAGACTTTCAGTTCAATGAAGTTTAAGTTGATTAATCGATTCCAAATCGATTAATCGAAAACTAAGATCGATTAATCAAATCTCATTTCGATTAGTCGATTTTCCTCAAGTCATTTCCTCCAACCCTTGGGGTCCATCGAGAGTTTCGATGATCAATCGATTCCCAAATCGATTAATCGAAATCCTAAGTCGATTAATCGAATACAAATTCGATTAATCTAAGTCGGGGTCTTCTGACCTTTCAACTTCTGGCCAATTTCGATTAATCGAAACCCAATTTCGATTAATCAAAATTGTGTCGATTCAAATTTCGAGTTTGTTCTTCCCAATCTTTTTCCATACTTTTTCCTCTATTTTTCTAAGCCATTATTCTAAGATTTAAACTATTTTCAACTACCATTTAGCCTCTATAATTTATGCATTTGATTTACAAAATTTTACCTTGAATCAATCTCAAATTGATTTCAAATCTAGGGTTGGAAGGCTAGGGTTCCAGCTTTAGCTTTTCAGCGGATCCCTTGCGTTGAATCGGCCTCTTTAATACTTGAATCCTTCCTTCCTCAACTAGCCTTTACTCCTTGCATTAATCACTCTTTTTTTTACTCTCTCTCTCTCTCTTCTTTACTCTCCTTCAACAACCCAAAATACCCATCTAGGGTTATTAAACCCTTTTTATCCCTCCCTTAGTTTGTGTGTTGAGCACATGCACCTCAATAGGTATATGTGACTTCATATTTACAACACACACCACGCAGTCACTCAAGCTATCACATCTCGTCCGTTCATCACATCCTATGCTAACTCTTGATCTCCTGATTGGTCAAACTTGTGACCAATCGGGCACGGATCCCGAGGTCATAGTTTTTGCGTGATTTTTCGGGTTATTACATCCTCCCCACCTTGGGAATTTTCGTCCTCGAAAATAACCCAAGGCATGTCTGTTTGGGTCTCTTTATCTATTTCCCCCCCCTTTTCTCACACTCCAGGTGAGGTGGTCGAGTAGACCCAGAGGCAATTAAGTATTCACACATTCACACAGACAAGTATGGAAGTAAAATTTAGCGAAAATGCTTAATGTCACAAAAATTGGATTTGTATTAAAGATTGGAAAACTTTACAATGCCAACAAGTTGGCGTACAACAAAATACATAGGTATACAGTCAAAATGTAAAATACATATAAACTCAAACAGTCCCCTCGCCAGACTGATCGGGTGCTACAGTGGCTGGTGGGTCTGCTGGGCCTCTGGGCTCAGTGGTGGCGATGGTCTGTTGCGTCTCGGGCCGGTGCAGGCAGTGGAGGTAGAAGGAGCCGCGTCTGTGGTGGGATGGAAGACGGGTCCTCGATGGAAGGCGGTGCGTCCGGCCGTCCACTCCTCCTCCTGGGCGAGGTAGCGGCGGTAGTCGGTAGGGTAGATGTGGCGGAGGGTGTGGAATAGGAGGAAGTCTATCCTCCGGTTCATCCTCTCATTGTTGGCCTCCATGCGAGCCAACACGTCCTCGATGGTAGGACCGGGTGGAGCGGCGCGCCGGCGGTAGGATGAGGTGGGTGTCGCGGGCGCGGAGTGTGCAGGTGGTGTCGGTGAGGCTGTGGTGTGGGAGGGAACCCTCCCCACTGATGGCTCTACTGCGGCAGGGTGTGCCCCACCCACGGGTGGGTCCTGCTGAGGTGGTGGTGGTGGTGGCGGTGCTACTGCTGCTGCCACTGCTGCGGCTGCTGCTGCTGGGGCGGGAGCGGGACCCGGAGCTGGTAGGGTCCGCTTTAGAAGGTTGTAGCTACGGGTCCATGAAGACTTTGTAAATGTCTTCACGCGATCCGTAGCCCTCACCTCGTGAGGTGAGATGGTGTAGGATGGCTCGGCGGAGTAGCACTCCAACATGCTCGATATGAGACGAGCGTAGGGCATCTTTTCTTTAGGCCTCATGTTGCCCTTCATCAACTTGCCTTTGATGTATTTCATCCCCTCTAGGATGACCATCGTGGCGTCAAACCACCGGCCACAGAAGGCCGCGTAAAGTGCATGTTGCACTTTGTCCACGCGCTCGGTGTCGTGGCGCATCGGGTAAAGGTTGCACTTGATTATGGAATCAAGCATCCACATGTATGGTGGGAGGTCAACCCTCTTAATGGAGGAGCCCGACCCCTTCTTCCCGTTGGTCATGCGGGTCATGACCTCCTCAAAACGGGGTTCCTCCTCAAAGGGTGGGAAAAGAGTGGTCTCCGGAGTGAAATCGAGGTAACACTCGAGTACCTCGTGGATGTGGCGACGAGTGATCGTATAGAGACGACCCTCAATCTTGGTTATTATACAATCATCGGTAGGGCCATCGGTTAGCCCTTGGTAGAATAATCTAACCAACCTAGGGTAGTAGGAACCCCGGATTGGTTTAAGTAGGTTGCCGAGTCCGGCATTATTTAGGTAGTTTCGAGCCCATTGGGTCTCGCCCGGTAAATCGGGATTGGTGAAAAGGGTAGGGTCGATGTTGTATTCGACCTCAAAGGTCTTTGCCGTCCACCATTCATTTGGTTGTTCGACATTGGTGGGTGGTGGTGGCATGGGGGTGGATTCGCGGGAAGACTCGCGCGTAGACGCGCTCGTCGAACCGGAGGTGGTCTCCGATTCCGACGGTGATGGAGTCCTCACCGGCGATGGGGTAGGTGGTGGTGGCGCGGCGTTCTTACGCCTAACCGGTAGCTTGGAGGTTGCCTTCTTCGAAGACAATCGGGTTTTGGGTGGCATTTTTGAGAAAACTAGGGTTTTTTTTTTTTTTTTTTTAACTAACTCAAATGGAAAGAAAAGATGAAATCTAGGGTTTACCTTAGGTTTCGAAGGCGGATTCGGAAGCGAATCAATGGAAGATCCAAACCCTAGACCACTCGGTTGGTTGGAGAAGAAGGAGAAGACGAAGCGCCCAAAAATCCCAAGCAAGAAAAACTTTCAAATGGGAAATAAAATCCCTAATCTTATATATATAGCCCGCGGCTCGATTAATCGAAATTTAGAATCGATTAATCGAGATTTCAAACTGAGTTAAGCCGCGTAAAATCGATTAATCGATTTCCCAAATCGATTAATCGAAAGTCAAATTCGATTAATCGAAACCATTTCGATTAATCGAAATCGTATCTATTTAAAACTTTAAATTTTAAGCTCATTTGGCCGAGCGATGATTAATCAAATCCATTTCGATTAATCGAAATTCCAAAATCGATTAATCGAATTTAATTTCGATTAATCAAAATCGTGCTGTAACTTCTAAATTTCCAGAATTTCTTAAATTATTCGATTAATCGAATCCATTTCGATTAATCGAAATTTCAAAATCGATTAATCGAAATCCACTTCGATTAATCGAAATCGTCCATTTGATTTCAAATTCTCGTAAGTCCCTTTAGTAAATCGATTAATCGAAATATAATTTGATTAATCGAAATTTCAAAATCGATTAGTCGATTCCAAATCGATTAATCGAGATTCCAATTCGATCAATCGAAATTGGTCTTCTATGTATATTCTAACTCTCTTTTAAATTTCCAGTCACTGGCACATGCCAGTCGACTAATCGAACAAAATCGATTAATCGAAATTCCAAATCGATCAATCGATTTGAAATTCGATTAATCGGTTTTGCCCAATTTCTCCAGATTTTTATTTTCTTTGGTTCTTTGATTATTCTTGGTAGTCTATGACATCAAGTGGTTCATCCATAGAGTTGTATATACTTGATCATGTACGTATAATTCAGTTCCTCAACTCAGATTGAATCAACTTTTCCATTTAATCACACGTATAGTGGAGGTTTCACAAACATGTTTGTGGTTTACATTGAATTCTCACGTCGTTGGAAACAAGGCTGGATATTGTTCTCTCACATCGGCCTCTCATTCCCAAGTAGCCTCTTCTTTAGGATGATTATTCCACCGAACAAGCACTAAGGGAATCACTTTAGTGCGCAGTACTTGTTCTTTTCGATCCAAGATTTCCACTGGTTCCTCTATCATGCTCATGTCCTCACACATCTCTATAGGTTGCTTTCCTAATACATGGGATGGATCATTCACGTACTTTCTGAGCATCGATATGTGGAAAACGTTATGCACTCGATCAAATAGCGGTGGTAAACCAACGCGATATGCAACTTCACCTACTCGTCCCAATATTTCAAATGGTCCAACATAACGTGGACTTAACTTCCCTCTCTTGCCAAATCTCATTACACCTTTCATAGGTGACACTTTCACAAACACATGTTCGCCCACTTTGTAGTCGACACTAGTCCGTTTCATGTCGGCGTAACTTTTCTGTCTACTCTGTGCTGTCTTCAACCTTTCTCTGATAATTCGAACGACGGTAGCATTATCTTCAAGTAGTTTCGGTCCTAATACAAATTTCTCACCTGTTTCCTCCCAATTTAGAGGTGACTTGCATCGTCGTCCATACAGAGCTTCATACGGTGCCATGCCAATGCTTGTTTGAAAACTGTTGTTATATGCGAACTCGAGCATCGGTAGATACTCATCCCAGTATCCTTGCATATCAAGCATGCACGCCCTGAGCATGTCTTCTATTACTTGATTTACTCGCTCTGTCTGCCCATCAGTTTGAGGATGGAAAGCTGAACTAAAGTCTAGTCGTGTTCCCATTCCTTCTTGAAATTTCTTCCAAAACTTGGACGTATATAGTGGATCACGATCTGAAACTATGCTGCTTGGAATACCATGTAATCTTACAATCTCCTTCATGTATAAGTCTGCCAGTCTTCCTGCCGTATACGTAGTATTGTACGGTAAAAAGTGTGCTGATTTGGTCAATCGGTCTACGACGACCCAAATGGCATTGTGTCTCTTGGCAGTACGGGGTAATCCAACAATGAAGTCCATTGAGATCGACTCCCACTTCCACTCTGGTATTGGTAATGGTTGCAATAGTCCAGCAGGATGTCTATGATCAACCTTCACTTGCTGACAAGTCAAACATCGTGACACATACTCGGCCACGTCTTGTTTCAGTCCTCTCCACCAGTAGTTCTTTTTCAAATCTTGGTACATTTTGGTGCTACCAGGGTGGATAGCATAATTTGACTTATGGGCCTCATCAAGAATCGTTCGTCTTAGGTCGACATTGTCCGGAATGCATAGACGGCCTTTAAACAATAAAGAACCATCTTCTTTTAGTGAGAAGTCCGACCTGATGCCTTCACTCACGTCTTGATGAATCTTTGTTAATGTCGGATCTTTCATCTGTAGATCGTGGATATGCTCAAATATCACTGGCTTTACTGATATGTTAGCCAAAAAGGATCCAGTGTCCTTTGACTCAATGTTCGCATCATAGATTGCCAGGTCTTCCAATAATTTCCATCGGTGCATACCCAAAATCAAAGAAGCTAACTGAGCTGAACCTTTTCGACTCAATGCATCGGCTACTACATTCGCCTTGCCTGGATGGTATTGTATGGAGCAATCATAATCCTTGAGGAATTCCATCCACCTGCGCTGTCTCATGTTGAGCTCTTTCTGTGTAAACAAGTATCGGAGGCTCTTATGATCGGTGAAAATTTCAAATGTCTCACCATACAAGTAATGTCTCCAAATCTTCAGCGCAAAAATGACTGCTGCTAGTTCTATGTCATGAGTCGGGTAATTTTTCTCGTGTTCTTTCAGCTGTCTTGATCCGTAAGCTATCACGTTCTTGTGTTGGTTGAGCACACAACCTAAGCCATTGTATGACGCGTCGCTGTACACGGCGTATCCTCCACTGCCTGAAGGAATCGCTAATACTGGAGCTGAAGTGAGTCTCGTTTTGAGTTCTTGAAAACTCTTCTCGCATGCCTCACTCCACTCAAACCTTGAATCTTTTCGTGTCAGCTTTGTGAGAGGTCCCGATATCTTTGAAAACCCCTCGACGAAACGTCGATAATAGCCTGCTAAGCCCAGAAAACTTCGGACATCGGTCACTGTCTTTGGTTGCTCCCATTTAACTACTGCTTCTATCTTAGCTGGATCTACCGTGACACCGTGCTTTGAGACGACATGTCCCAAAAAGCTAACTTCTTCCAACCAAAACTCACACTTGCTGAGTTTGGCGTACAATTGGTGTTCACGTAGCGTCTGTAGAGCAATCCTCAAATGTTCTTCGTGTTCCGTCTTGGATTTGGAGTATATCAGTATATCATCAACAAACACTACGACGCAAGAGTCCAAGTGTGGTTTAAACACTCGGTTCATCAGATCCATAAACGACGCCGGAGCATTCGTCAATCCAAACGGCATCACAAGGAATTCATAGTGTCCATATCGTGTCCGAAAAGCTGTCTTCTGAATGTCCTCAGCTTTGACTCGCAACTGATGATACCCAGATCTCAGGTCGATCTTGGAAAAATACTTTGCTCCTTGCAGTTGGTCGAATAGATCGTCAATTCTAGGTAAAGGGTAGCGGTTCTTCACAGTGAGTTTGTTCAATTGTCGATAGTCAATGCATAGCCGCATTGACCCATCCTTCTTCTTGACAAACAAGACCGGTGCTCCCCATGGAGACACGCTCGGTCTAACAAACCCCTTGTCCATAAGCTCTTGTAGTTGTTCCTTCAACTCCTTTAACTCGTAGGAGCCATTCTATAAGGTGCTTTTGAAATAGGCTCGTTCACGGTGCTAAGTCAATGGAGAATTCTACTTCTCTTTCTGGAGGTAATCCAGGCAATTCCTCTGGAAACACGGCAGCGAAGTCTCGCACAACTGCTATCCCAGAAATGACGTTCTTTCCTTCCTTGTCCTCCTTTAAGAAAGCTAAGAATCCAGTGCAACCCTTTCTGATCATTTGCTCGGCCCTTACTGCTGAGACCAGTGGTACTGATGACGACCTCGCGCCTTGAAACCGAAATGATCTTCTTATGTTCGGTCTGAAAATAACTAGCTTGTTCTTGCAATCAATCTTTACGCAATGTCATGGATCACATCAAACCCTTGCATGTCTAACAAGACGCCTTTGCTTCTAGTTCATGCACCTCTAAGTCTCGAACTGCTACAATGATGGATTTGCAAGCTAACTCCGTGTCTACTAACTCTCCAGTCGGAATAGACACAGATAGGACGAAATCCAACGTCTCTGGAACAATCTTCATCTTCTTAGCGAAACGTGGAGTGACGAATGAGTGGGTAGACCCGGGGTCTATCAACACTCGAGCGTCATATCCACCGAAGCATCCTTTTTCATATATATTTAGAGTACCTATAGTATACATGCATACATACAATAATTTACACATCAATATACACTCTTAATTTACATACAGCTTTTTGTATTGAGAAAAGAATCTATAAAATTTCTAATTCATGCTCCTTCTCTATCTAAGATCTTAATGAAATGAAAATTTTCTTAAATTTTAAAAAAAGTCTCACCTTGGATGACGTCATGCACATTCCCTGCTTCCTGAGCAGTGACTGCATAGGCTCTCCCCTAGACGATCGGTTTCCTTGCTTGAATTGGTCGTAGTCTTTGCAAGAAACCGTCTTCTCTTGTCTTGTCGATCAAGTGGCCCACCTTGCCACATCGGAAACAACCCCTAGTTCCCGATCTACAGTCCACCGTCCTATGAGGCTTGCCACACTTTGCGCAAGTCTCCCGAGGTGCGGAAGAAACAGTACGAGAACCCTGTGTGACAGTGGCGCCAGTAGACATGGCAGGGCTCTCATAGCGAATAGGTCTCCCCAACGCAAGCAATGGAAACCTCTGTTGGTGTTGTTACATGGTCTTCCAAACCCCTTGGAATTGTGGTCTCGATTCTCGGGCCATGAACCTCGGCTTTTTGTTCACCGGTTCAGAGTGCCCCGATCTTCCTTGTTCATTTCCTCCTCTCTGCTTGCTCTCTGATATCTATTTGTATTCTCCTCTTCAACTACCTGCTTTACTCATGACCTCTTCATAGGTCCTTAGTTGAAATGGAGCCACGCCTCCCTAACTTCAGCTTCAAACCTTGTCAAACCTCTTGGACTTCATCACTTGAGCGACGTAATCCGGAGCAAACGGGCAAGTCGTAGAAACTCTACCCCATATTCTCTCACGTCATTCTCCTTGTACTAACTTGCAAAATTGTATCTCAAGTCGGGTTCCTCACCACTTAGAAAATATTGTTTGTTGAACTCCTCAACAAACTCCTCCCAAGTCCAAGGCAACTCTGGGGTCTCTCAGGCCCGAGTCCAGTATCACGGACTTCCACCAAGGCCCAGCCTCCCCATCCAACATGTAAGTCGCCCATCTTACACTCTCATCTTCCGTGCAAGTTAGCTAAAGACTTTCTCCATCTCCATCAACCGTTCTCGGCCGCCATTGTATGCACGGAAAATGAAGGAGGTCTCATCCTCCTAAACTCTGTAAAGGATGAGGGCACAGGCAACGCAGGTCCTACAGGTGGTGTAGGTGGCTGCTGTTCTCTTGACGCATGAGCTGCAAAGGATGCGGCTTGTTGTGCCATGGCAGCTGCCATAGTCTCCATAGTGTGCATCATCCTTTGTCGCTCTTCTCTATCTTCTTGTCTTTCTCTCAATCTTTCTTGTTCTCTTAGATCTTGATCCTGATGATCTCGATCTTCTTCATCCCGTTGTCTACTACTACTGCCCCCTAGGGCCTCAGTACTTCCTAAAGGTACTCTATTGGTGGGAGAGATGTAACCATCTCCACTACGTAGACTCCTCTGCTGGCCTCCCCTTGGTCGGCCTCTTCCTCTAGATGACATTTGCGGCTGCATTTGAAACTAAAGTTTCGTTAGTAGAAGTCCATATGTTCTGACGAAAGAACCCTTGTCAGAATTGCTAAAAGAAAATAGCTCTGATACCAACTGTGATGACCGGATTTGCACCAAAACCCGTGCCATCGACGATCATCTTGACCGTGCCCTCTAGCTAAGCACCGGAACACCGTATATCAAGCATAGAAAAGTATAATAAACGAGTTTGCAGAATTTAAATCTATATTAATTAACTTCCCAAAAGACAGTTCTACCCTCATGCCTCTGCATGAATGGAGAACCGATCCGAACCATCGATGATAGAAATCATCACGGATGGTTCGCCCCAAAAGAGAAATCCTAACTCCTTATATACATGATTTTAAATAGAATCAAGGCTTGACATATCAAGCCGTACAAAACCTCTCCAAAAATCCCTCAAAGTGGCACAACGGAGTCCTCTAGAAGAAGTCCTCTGGAGGTGGCTCCAACTCTCGTCAGCAAGGTCCACTCACGATCGGCGTCTCTGAAGCCCCGGCAGCTGCTAATAGTGGGCCTGCGACGTATAGGGTGAGCTACATCCTAACTCAATAGGGAACGAACAGAGTTGAACATATAAATTATGACGCAGATATATCCGATGATATGCTATGCATGATGTGTTTATGCAGTTGTTAATGAAACAGTTAAAAAGCATTTCGTTTTACTGTTGATTACTTATATTTTCATTTACTCATGAATGATGCTGAAAAGGCCTAAAGCAAAACTTAAACTTTCAACTTAAGTAATCCCCGAGCAATATAGCATCGAGCCCCGATGAGATACCCATCATCGTCATCTATATAGACAGTTTTAACCGTATTCCCTGGGAATACAAATAGTACCCAAGCCCCTTTCCCCTGGGGATTGGTGGCGGGGTTTCACTTTTCTCAATCAACACCCCTGGGGTGTGCTTACTATGTACGGATAAGCCTCCGCACTGGCCTACGGTTTCGCCACCGTATCGGTCACGGATATCCTGCCGTGTCAGTCGTGGATATCCCGCCACGTCGGTGGGGTACCCTATCAAACCTCAAATAACAAAAATATCGGTGCCTTACATATAGTTATTCACCGTGTAATCGTGCTATCTTATATCAGTTAGGCCCTATCAAACATGATTCAATCCTTGGATACATCCCTGGGATGTATCCATTTACTTGCATCACACCTGATGCTTTTATCTCTTTACTTCTTCATCCCCTGGGGATGGCTCATTAGTTTACTCTTATGAATGTCACACACACGCACTTTTCACAATTCTTTAAGCAGTAAAATATTCGAATTGAACTCTATATCACTACATACATGCTCTTGTAAAATAAAGTACATGTTCAAGGTGTTCCCTACCTCAAGTCTTCATTTGATCAATGCATCAAGGTCCCACGTGGCTCCTTGTGCACAAGTCCACACGTACCACCTATGGTACCACATAACAGGTGAAACACATCAAAAAGGATGCAATCAAGAAGGTATAAGATCCTCCAAGAATCTTAAAGTCAAACCCAAAAGTCAACATAATTTATGTCAGTCGATTAATCGAACTCCAAAATCGATTAATCGAAGGTCAATATCGATTAATCGAAGCAATTTCGATTAATCGAAATTCTCCTTTTCGCAAAGTCCCTTCTCAGTTCGAACAGTCGAGTTTTCATTCGATTAATCGAATCCAATTTCGATTAATCAAAATTCTTCTTTTCGCAAAGTAATTTCACTGTTCGAACAGTCGAGTTTTCATTCGATTAATCGAATCCAATTTCGATTAATCGAAATTCTTCTTTTCGCAAGGTAGACTCTCAGTTCGAACAGTCGAGTTTCACAAGTTGATTAATCGATTCCAAATCGATTAATCGAAAACTAAGATCGATTAATCGAAATCTCATTTTGATTAGTCGATTTTTCCTCAAGTCATTTCCTCCAACCCTTGGGGTCCACTGGAGGTTCTCAGTCGATCAATCGATTCCCAAATCGATCAATCGATTCCCAAATCGATTAATCGAAATCCAAAGTCGATTAATCGAAATCAAATTCGATTAATCGAAGTCGGGGTCTTCTGACCTTTCAACTTCCTGGCCAATTTCGATTAATCGAAACCCAATTTCGATTAATCAAAATTGTCAGATTCAGCCCCTTTCGAGCTGTTCTTCCCAATCTTTTTCCATACTTTTTCCTCTATTTTTCTAAGCCATTATTCTAAGATTTAAACTATTTTCAACTACCATTTAGCCTCTATAATTTATGCATTTGATTTACAAAATTTTACCTTGAATCAATCTCAAATTGATTTCAAATCTAGGGTTGGAAGGCTAGGGTTCCAGCTTTAGCTTTTCAGCGGATCCCTTGCGTTGAATCGGCCTCTTTAATACTTGAATCCTTCCTTCCTCAACTAGCCTTTACTCCTTGCATTAATCACTCTTTTTTTTACTCTCTCTCTCTCTCTTCTTTACTCTCCTTCAACAACCCAAAATACCCATCTAGGGTTATTAAACCCTTTTTATCCCTCCCTTAGTTTGTGTGTTGAGCACATGCACTTCAATAGGTATATGCGACTTCATATTTACAACACACACCACGCAGTCACTCAAGCTATCACATCTCGTCCGTTCATCACATCCTATGCTAACTCTTGATCTCCTGATTGGTCAAACTTGTGACCAATCGGGCACGGATCCCGAGGTCATAGTTTTTGCGTGATTTTTCGGGTTATTACACCCGGGATCTATCAATACTCGAGCATCTACTTGACTCTCATCACCTTTACGACGCATGACAAGGGTACCTTTTATTTGTATATTAAAACATACAAGGTTAAGTGTACAACAGTCACTAATATTCCTATGCCTAAAATCATCAAAACATGTTATAGCATATGAATATCAATGAATCAATTTAACTCTCAAAGCGTAACGATACCTTGAATGACGTCATTTGATGTCAGGGCATTAGTTGCTGTGATGGCATATGCTCGACTTTAAACAATAGGTCGAGAAGATCTCTGAGTGGATACCGATCCAGCCCTCTCCTTACTTTCCTTGCTATCCTCAGGACCATTTCTAATCATATGGCCCATCTTGCCACACCTGAAGCAAGCTCTCGTGTCTCTCCTGCAGTCCTCTGTCTTGTGTGGTTTTCCACACTTTGCACATGATGGAGCCGGAGTAAATGAAGAGACCCAAAAAGATCCCTATATAATAGAAGCTCCACTAGCAGAAGATCCAGAAGATTTGAATGGTCTGAATGACACAGGTACCGCTGGCCTCTGATACGAACTCGGTCCTAAAGATACTGCTGGTCTAGAGTGAGGAGGGTATCTAGGAGGTCTTGATAACCTAGCCCTCATGTTTGATTGATCAGGGTCATTAGATTGTCCCTGAAATGACATCTCCTTATTCTGTCTATCTCTCCAAGCATACTGCTTTTGATTTTCTCCTTCATAAATGAGAGCCTTGGACATAACATCGGCATATGTCTCCAACTCCCATAAGGCTACTTCTTTCTGTAGGTTTGGCCTCAAGCAAAGTTGAAATTTTCAAGCTCGCATCAACTCGGTAGCTACGTGTTGCGGAGCAAATCGTGACAACCTATCAAATTCAGCACCATACTCTTGCACTGTCATAGCTCCTTGTTCCAACTTTATAAATTTTACTTCCCACTGCCCACTGATGTCTCACTATCTTGGGAAAGTACTTATCATTGAAAGTTTCAACGAACTCAGCCAACGTCCAAGGGGTATTGGGCAATTCTTGTTCACGGTGTCTTGATACCGATTTCCACCAAGGCCTGGCTTCTCCATCAAGCTTGAAGATTGCCCAATGCACCTTCTCAACATCAGTGCATTGAAGCACCTCAAAGACTTTCTCCATCTCTTCTATCCAACCCTCAGCTTCAATCGGATTGATTTGACCTGAGAAATTAGTTCTCATTCTCCTAAACTCCGTAAAACCTTCAGGTTGATAAGGTGGTCTCGCTGCTGGTTGATTCATTACAGCGGTCTGTTGAGCTACATTGACAGCCAAAGCTTCCAACACTTACTCCATTCTTCCATCACCACCTCCTCTTCTTGTTCCTAAGGGAATCGTATTAGAAGCATAAGCAAACCCTGCTCCACGTAGAGGACCACTGCCCTCATCTATTTCTTCCATATGAATTGTTCTCGATTTGTCTCTACCTCTGCCACGTCCTCTGAACTGTAGGGCCATAATACTGGTCTGTCATTGTAAAAACAACAACGTTGATCAGTACACAGATTGTAAAAACAATCAAACCTATAATCCCCGTGGTTCGACCTAAAGCCTATGCTCTGATACCAATTGTGATAGCCTGAATTTCCACACTCGAAAACTCGTGCCATCAGGATCATAGCCTTGATGATCCCCAGAACAAACTAAGGAGTGTCTGCTCATCTAGCAGAAATCAGAGCAGACACTATTAAAAGAGGCATATCGAGTCATCATATAAGGCTCTAAATAAAAAGAAAGGAAGCAAAACGATGTATATATGTATAACAAAAGAATATACATTCTCAAAAAGGAACCAAGAAAAACCACTGGTGATGGACATCCATCACCCAAATAATAGTTCCTATAGAATGTATAAAATTATAAGTAAACATCTACACTAAAATAATACACAACAGTGGCCACCAGACACATAGATAATTCAAAATAAACATGTACAGATCTCAAAATACAAGACTAAATACCCAAGCTACTGATAGAACTCGTCAGCTAGGGTGTCTGTGTCCTCCTCAGCCTCAGCCTCAGCCTCAGCCTTAGCCTCAGGCTGATAATCTGGGTCACTCTCAGTACCAAGAGCCCTAGCCTCAAAACTTATGATATAAAATCAGGGGTGAGCTAACCATCTAAGCTCAATAGAAGAAACTCAATTAAATTATATCTAAAATATAAAATATAGTTTGCAGAACATAGCTCAGAACAGATGATCAAATCAAAGAATGTAGACAGAAATGATCAAATGACAGATGCAGAACTTTAAAGAACATAACAGATGCAGAATATCAGAAAGCAGGCTTTATTTTCAGAGTTTTCAGATGCTATGCATATAGTATTTAATGACTTAAATTCTATACTTAAATAACTTTCGTAAATATAACACGTGGTAGCCAGATGTTTGTCGATGGGTAACCCCGACCATCATCGTTCAATGAACAATTTCAGATATTTGCATCTAGCCTCTTCAAAAGAAAGCAACTTGTGCCAGGAGGGTTTATAAATTAGATACATGGATATCCCGTCGTGCCGATCGTGGATATCCTGCCACGTCAGAGGGATTCGTCACATGAACTTTAAATCAATACATATACAGAACCTCGGGAATCAGATAGCAGAGAATAGATAATAGGAATAAAATAGCAGAGATCAGATATACCAGAGCTTTTATTGATATGCAAGACATTCTTTTAAAACAGAAATTAGAATACATATTCTAGGATACCATGCAGTCATAATCATATACAAGTTAAGTTAAATTTCCCCTACCTCAAATCAGGTCTTTCTAAGTAAATTCAAAGATTTTTAAAGTGCCTCGATTTTAACCTAGACTATACGTATAGTGTACTAAGTGTCAGAGATGTTAGAACAATAACTGGTACAAAGTCTAGCTTTGTTTTCCCTAGAAAACCAAAGTAGGCAAAACAGGAGAATTCGATCGATCAACTTCCCTATTTGATTGATCGGATTTGCTATTCGATCGATCAATCACTTCATTTGATTGATCGGATCCCTTAAACCTTCATAGATAGAACAGGGGAATCTGATCGATCAACTTCCCTATTTGATCGATCGGATTCACTATTCGATCATCATTTACTAATTTTGATTGATCGGATCCCATATTTAAACACATACAGAACAAAGGAATTTCGATCGATCAACTTCTCTAGTTGATCGATCAGATCCTCAATTTGATCGATCAATCCTCATGTTTGATTGATCAGATTTTCAAAGTCAAAATTTAGAATTTCAGACCTCCTGTTATATAAGGCATTTATATAATTCGATCGATCAAATCCCAAATTCGATCGATCAAATCCCAAATTTGATCGATCTATCTCACAGTTTGATTGATCAATTCCCCAATTGATCAATCAGTTTACCACTTGATCGATCGCTTTATAGTTTGATCGCTCAGTTTCAAATTTGATCGATCAAATCCTAATTTGATTGATCGAATTTATCGGGCATCAACATCCTCAAAATCACCCTCCTATTATATAAGTGAATTATATAATTCGATTGATCAAATCCCAAATTTGATTGATCAGATACTCAATTTGATCGATCGGAAATGACAGCTTCTGTCATACATACAGTTCATTGATTTTTAACCTATTTCAGCCATAAATCTTTATGATTCTCCACGAATCATTCAAGCACACATAAACACATATTTATGACATCTAAACCTTTACAAATACCTAGTAACTCACCTCTTTTAGAGTCGCTTCTTGGTTCACAGAGATTACAGCTCGAGGTGGGTTTCAGATTCGTAATCTGAGTTTCCGTCATTGTCGACGATCCCCGGAGTTAGGATTTCAACACCACGACTACACTCAGATATGTACTCATTTCTAGCTCAGACATGACAGAGTAACCCGTCCCATTTTACACACTTGGATCCTAGATCCCGTGATTTCTCAAGCTTTGATTTAGGAAATCGACGAAATATCCAGAAGACGCACAAATCAGGCTCTCGTAGTTACAACCAAATCAACCGAAACATCAAAGAAGGAGATAGAGTAAGGAATTCTAACTCTTCCTTCCCTTATAAGCTAACTAAGAGAAATATCTCTGATATTTCTCTTTCTCAAGTGAAATATCCAGTGTTGAATACATACACCTCACTTGGTGTATAGCATTCCACAAGTAGCTGATTAGATCTCAGACATGCATGATACGTGACTTATGGCTTCATGAGCTTACAGATTAATAATATTAATTCTAATATTATTATTATAAAATTTTAAGTTTATCTCGATTTTCGTGCCAAGCACGTATACCAAAGCAGTCAAGTATGTTTCAGAATTTTATGGTCATTACATATATAAACCTAATAATAAGTATAATAATTTATAATAAAAAAACCCACAAATTATAACCATTGGTTCATAAAAAAGGATCAAATTCTTTTCTTATGGGGAAAATAGATCTTCAACTCAATCGAACGGATGAAAAAAGGAGAGGTAGGGTTTCTGGTTATGGTAGACACGAGGATGAGAGGAAGGGGATTATGGTAGAGTGATCGTTTATAATCTGAAACCTTGTAAGTACATTTGAAGTACTAGGGCGAGTACAAGGGTGTCGAACCACAAAGACTTGTCGTTTACTTTTCTAACTACTGTCTTAATCTAAATAAATTGTATAGACAAGTTTCCTAAATTAATTAAACTAAAAAGAAAACTAAAACAGTTTTGGATAATTTATGAGAAGGCAGACTGGATCCCCCTTGGATCACAAACTCGTAAACAATAAACTCTTATTCCTCTCCTATCTCGAATTCCAGGTACTCTCGCTCTGGGCCACAAGCTCTACAGCTAGGTATAAGAATTAAGTCCTATTCATAGTCATGAGCCAGTCTAAATCAATATGATCCATCTAATTACTAGCGACCTAGACAATAAGCATCATTGTACGTAATCATGAAACTAGGCTACAAGCTCTAATCCGACGATGAGTTTCCTATTAAATCGAATCCCAATCCCTACAAGGTCATTAGAATTAAATAATATATATATATATATATATATATATATATATATATATATATATACAGTACAACCAAAAACCTCAAACATGCAATCGTACCAATAAAAGGAAATCAAAATAAATGAGCAATTAGTTGCACTCCAAAAGTTGGCCGTTGCACCGAATTTAAAGAAAAGACTTGAAATTTTAGGGACACATAACATGTGAAAACGAAATGTTGGCTGTCTGATTTGAAGTTCATGATCTACAGATCTTCAGTGCATGAGATTGGAGCAAAACACGATATTTATCATATGATCTAGTGTAGTCAATTGTTGAATCATATAATAGCTGTTTGCTTATATTTAAATACATGATGCAGATTATATTTTGTGTTAATCTTTTACATTTAATATCTTGAATCATGGCCATCAAATCAAACGGTTTAGATGGTATTTTCACATAGCAGACGCCACCAAATTTAGAAGTCTTTCTTTTGATTTTGAGAAGGGCAAACTTTTTGAGTGCAAATAATGGCTCCCTTAAAAAAATTGCTTTGTTTTTACATCATGCATATACTAGTGGGTGACACGTAGCCTCCACGTGGAGAGATTTGTGCCTCTCTTTGTAATAAAGTATTTACGAAGTTACCAAACATAACCTTAAATTATTTTTAAAGTTCAAAAATATTTTTATAAGGGTAGTAATAGTTTTATTATAATGGATAAATTTCAAACTAAACAAACTTCTCTCCATGTTTATTATAAAAATAAAATAGGTTCGTTGAATTGTGAAAGTTCAAGGATAACAAATAAACTAAAATCTTTTTCTCTCCTTGAGAGAGTCCATTGGGGTTTTATCCGCTTTTTCTCTCCCCCTTATTCTGGTAAGTTGTGAGAGTTTTCCCTAATGGAGACCGTTCTAGAAAATATGAGAAGCAAGCTAGTGGTCATGTCAGAGGAATCGATTGAAATACAAGTAGAGATAGAGGAATTGGTGGATCCTTCAGTGATCTGTATCGTTGGAAAGATAATATCCTCTAAAAAAATCAACACGAATGCTTTCAAATCTACAATCGAAAAAATATGGAATCTGATAAACAATCTTATAATAAATGAGTTGGATGAAAATGTCTTTCTTTTCCAATTTTCTAATATGACACAACTATCGAGGATTAAGAGGCTAGGACCATGGAATTTCAATAATCAGTTACTGGTTATCTCTGACTGCATCCCAAATGTCTCGATGGAATGAATTACTTTCAATAAATCCGCATTTTTGATTCACTTTCTTGGGTTACTATTAGAAGTCATGACAAAGAAAGTTGGAGAAAAAATGGGATCACAAATTGGTGACATACTGCATGTTGAAGTTGCAGAGAATGGAATTGGTTGGAGGCGATACCTACGCATTTTGTTGATATTGATATCTCAAAGCCTCTTCATCGAGGAGTTTTCCTAAAATTGGTGGGAGAAGCGGATAAGAAATGAATCAAAATACAATATAAAAGGCTCCCTAGTTTCTGCTTCTCATGTGGTATCATCGGCCATAACATTCGTGAATGTATCAAAGGGGACGAAGTGCGTGTTATCCAGTATGGGTCGTGGTTACGTGTTTCCCCGCAAGGTTTAGAGATGTTCTCAAAGTTGTAAGATGAAGTTATCGAGGAAGAAGAAGTCACCTCCTCCAATGCGGGGCTGCGAATCTCCATTCCCAGAGACAACTAGGAGCATCCGTTGCAGGATCATAGGGTCCTTGAAATCCATGCAGATCCTCCTGTTTCAAACCACCCTAACTTATTGTGTAACCATATAACGGTTCATAACTCTCAATCCCCACGATGAAACCAACCTCAGACGATTCTCAACTTCTTCAATACCCACGACAAGCCCATCTTCAAACCCACCCAGATTCCCTTTGAATACTCCACATCAGTTACAAAATGATCCTCTGGCCCAACTCCCCTTACCTACCTCAACATGTCCAACACCACTTTCCAATACTTCCCAGCAACCCACTCAAAATTGTGCATCAGTTACAAACCAGCAAAATGATCCTCTAGCCCATCTCCTCTTACCTACCTCCACGTGTCCACCACATTCCAATACTTCCCAACAACATACTAAAAACTGTGCAACGGTTACTAACCAACAAACTGATCCTCTAGCCCATCTCCTCTTACCTACCTCCACGTGTCCATCACCATGGTCCATTACTTCCCAGGAACCCGATCAAAATCGTGCAACGGTTTCCAACCATCAAACTAATTCTCTAGCCCAACCCCCCTTGCATGCATACCTCCATGTGTCCATCATCACATCCCAATACTTCCCAACAACCCACTCAAATTTGTGCATCGGTTACCAACTGCCCCTCTTACCTAACTACTTTGGCCAACACCATGATTAGCCCACCTCTCAGCATCCCAGTGAATAATCCACAACCGTCATCATCTACTACTCTTGCCCAACACCTCTCCATCGATCTCCATCATCTTCCTCCCATTCCCCATCAGCTTCCTTATAGGAGATAACCCAACACACCAAAAAAAGAAAGAGAACCCTTTCCCAGGAAGCCAATTTCATCCCTGATAATGATGTCCTTGAATACAATAACATCCTCGATTTATTGATTGATTCGTAATTGGAGGTGGTTGCTAAGCAACCCCGTCGAGAGCCATGAAAATTCTACACTGGAACTGTTGGAGGCTTGGGAACCCTTGAACAGTTCGCCAACTTCTTCATATTTTGATGAAGGAAGACCCCTCATTCCTTTTCCTCTCTGAAACAAAACTAACCTAAAAAAGGATGGAAGATTTGAAATGGCGTATTGGATTCTCTTCGAGACTTTTCGTTGACCCTATTAGCAGATCATGCGGACTAGCATTTGTGTGGGAAACAGATTTCGTAGTAGATCTACAATCCTATTCTAAAAATCACATTGACGTCAAATTTTTGGAATGCGAGACTGGCAGAATATGGCAATTGGTTTCTCATCTCCAACATCTTACTTGGAAACTCTTAGAAAATCCGCACAATCAATTCGCCCTCCCCTGGATTTGTTGTGAAGATTTTAATGGAATCTTGCCATAGGATGAGAAGGATCCCAAACCCGACAATCAGATTAGTCAATTTCAGGAATGTGTGGTCATATGTGAATCTTGGCTTTAGTGGGAATAGATTCACATGAAACAATGAGTGAAAAGATGGAGAACTCATCCAAGAAAGACTTGACCGAATGCTCGTGAATTATGATTGGAATCTATTATTCCCTAAGGCTCATGTCTCTTACATCAATTGCTCCGTATCAAACTATGTTGCCCTCCTCCTAGCCATTGACACCCAAATTTTATCCACTGACACCCAACTTCTAACCCAAAATTTCCACCACCCCACTTTCTGATTTGAAGCAATGTGGATTAGCGATACTACATGCGAGAAATTGATTTATGATAATTGGGATTTTATGGTCCATCCATACCACCTCACCGACTTCTCTAGAAAGGTCGAATATGTCTCTGGAGCACTCAAGCGATGGGATCACACCACTTTTGGCAATGTTCGAAAAATGATCTCTGAAAAAGTCAAACTACTTCAATCCACTCCCCCAAGGTCTATCCAAAAGAAGTTAAGGCTTGAGTTAAATGAATTGTATGAAAGACAGGACATTTTATGGTGGCAACGATCAAAGGAATTATGGATAAAAGATGGCGACAGGAACTCTAGTTTTTTTCACTCAAAAGCTTCCCAAAGAAGAAAACAATACAAGATCTCTGGCTTATTCAATTGTGAAGGTATCTGGCCTGATTCTGAAATGTTGATCTTTCAAGAGGTCCGAGACTACTACCAAGATCTCTTCACTTCATCCAATCCAAGCCGCATTGATGAGGCTTTGGAAGTTGTAATTCCTAAAGTGAACCCATTTCAAAGTCACTACTTGTCTCAACTGTTCACAAAATCCGAGGTCGTCAAAACTATCAAACAGATGAAACCGCTCTCTGCCCCTGACCCTGACCCTCATGGTATGCCCCCGATTTTCTTCCAAAAGTACTAGTCCATTGTTGGTCATTTGGTATCTAGAATAACTTTAAGTTATTTAAATGGGTCGGTTGAATTATCTTCTATTAATTGAACAAATATTATTTTGATCTCAAAAATAAAAAATCCATCAAAAGTATCTTATTTTCGCCCAATTAGTCTCTGCAATGTCATGTACAAAATTATTGCGAAAGTGTTGGCCAATAGACTCAAAACCATCCTCCCAAAAGTTATTTGTGATTCCCAGAGTGCTTTCGTCTTAGGTCGCCTCATCACAGACAATGTCGGAGTGGCCTTTGAAGCCAATCATTTCCTAAAATCGAGTCCAAATAAATCTGCTAGAGGATTTACCATCAAACTCAACATAAGCAAAGCCTACGACTGAGTCGAATGGGTGTTTCTTGAAGTGTCTTTGAAAAAAATGGGTTTCAATGATAGATGGGTATCCTTAAATCATGGGTTGCATCAAGTCAGTTTCTTACTCTTTCCTAATAAATGGCAAAATTTTGGGTCACATTGTCCCATCTAGGGGTCTTAGATAGGGGGACCCCTTGTCCCCGTACCTTTTCATCCTCTATTCGGATGTCTTTACTGCTTTAATTGATAAATTTGTCAAGTCAAAAAAAAATTTGCGCTTAAAATTTGTAAACATGCGCCTGTACACTCGCATTTCTGTTTTGCAGATGATAGTATGTTGTATATCATGGTTACGGTAAATGAATGCACAGAAGTTGCCAACATCCTCACCATCTACGATGCTTCCTCCAGACAACAAATAAACTATGAAAAATCCTTGATCTCCTTTGGCAAAACGGTTTCGAGCTCTTCTAAAACACATATCCTTCATGTGCTTGGTATTAAAAGCAAGAAACCATTTGACAAATATTTGGGCCTATCGTCGAGTATTGGAAGGTCAAAATCCCACGTTTTTGGTAACATAAAAGATCGAATCTGGCATAAACTACAAGGTTGGAAAGAAAAGCTCCTCTCATTTGCGGGAAAAGAGATACTAATAAAAGCCATCGCTCAAGCAATCTCAAATTACACTATGAGTTGCTTCAAGATACCTAACAACCTCATTCATCAAATTCCAATGCTTATTACCCGATTGTGGTGGAGTAAAAATGATAAGATTGATGGTATTCATTGGGAGAGTTGGTATAATCTGTGCAAGTCAAAATTTATGAGGGATTTGGGGTTTAGAAATCTTAAGGCCTTTATAATTTGTTGCTTTCTAAACAGGTTTGGTGCATTACTGAGTTCCCTACGACTCAACTGCTAAAGGCTAAATATTTTTCGTATACATCTTTCATGAACGCAAAAGTCGGTTATAACCCTTCATATACTTGGCGAAGCCTACTTTCAGTCAAGAAGATCCTTCAAAAAGGCTTGCTTCATAGGATAGAAGACAGTAAAAATACTGATATATGGAAGGATCGCTGGATACTAAGACCGAGTTCCTTTAAACCCATTACTTCGTTCTCTGATCAACAGATTAGATGAGTCAATAATATTCTCCTCCAACATCCCCAGCGCTGGGATGAAAAACTTATTCGCCAACATTTTATGAAAGATGATGCAAAAGAAAATTTCTGCATCCCTTTAAGTTCTCATGATAGAAAAGATCAAATAGCATGGGCATTTGACAAAAAAGGAAAATTCATAGTTAAATCAGCCTATTACATTGCCCTAGATAACTATCATGACCCATTCTCTCAGGCCACTACCAGTTTCGACTCTGATTCGAAAACTTGGAATCTTGTCTGAAACAGTAGAATCCCAAACAAAATCAAAATGATCATGTGGCGTGCTTGTAATGATCTCCTCCCCACTTGGGTAAATCTTCAAAAGTGAATGCCGCATATTGATTCTTATTACCCTGTTTGTGGAGAAGCCCCAGAAACATTGAACCACTCCCTCAAGGACTACACCACGGCTGAACAATTCTAGTTTGCATCCTCCCTTGCCCTTTATAGTAAAGCGTCCCCTACTTTATAGTTTATCGATTGGATGCTTCGAATTCACTCTTTGCTAGGCAATTACACAATCGAATATTTTTATGATTGCCTGGGCCATATGGAATTATAGAAATCATATTAATTCGGGAAGAGGTGGGCCTAATATTTCCCTTGCAGTGAAAGAAGCTGAAAACTACTTAAGTGGATTCCAAAGAGCTAAAGCCCCACCTGTCTGCAACAACCTGGTGGTCGATTCCAACTCGCCCAAAAGGAAACCTCCCCCAATTAACTCTTTCAAAGTTAATTGCGATGGGGCTTGGTGTAGGAAATCTAAGTCGGGCGGCATTGGTGTGGCCATCAGAAATGTCTCTAGTTTCTTCATTGGCTTACCGACATCCGCACACATCTTCTCCAGACCATGCTGAAGCCTTGGCATTTCTCCATGGTATTCAACTAGCCTCGAGCCATAACCTACAGAATATTATAATCGAAGGAGATTCATCAAATGTTCTAAATTCCATAACTAGAGAAGATATGGATTCCTCGCTTTTGGGACCCATCTTCAAAGAGATCAATGATCGAACAAAGGAGTTTAGATCCCTTAAGTGGAACTTAGTTAACAGAGATTCCAATTCTGTGGCTGATCGACTGTCTAAAATAGGTCTAAATGTTTAGCAATGTAAAATCTGGTGTGGTGATGATGTCCCAGACTAAATCAAAATCTCAGTATCAAATGATTTAGATTAACACAGTTGACCTATTTCCTCTAAACAAAAATGCTTATTATAAAAATAGTAAAGATAAGATATTCATCCATAAACTTAAGATAAAACATCCATCCATAAACTTTTCTGTAAGTCCCCCAATTGTTGGAAACCAATTAATTGACTGAATGACTAGAATTGTTCTAAATGAAATTGAACGGTCTGGCTCGAACACTACAAATAGCTTTGATGGTGCTAAGTATTATCATATAAACAAATAAATTATATTCAAGGGTGGCATAATTTACATCTGTTTTTCTTGTAAAGAGTACATGCTCTTCTACCATAAAAATAATTGATTGCTTCGAATCAAACAATGGAGATCGTTTTCATCCCAATCTTCCGCACAATAGATCGCTAGATCATGGCGCCCCTATCAGACAGTCACATGTTAGTTACACGTGGTGCACATCTCCAAAAGTAATCGTCTAATAGATGTGCCCATAATATCGATCACGTTTGGGGATGTGTGCCACATGGAATCAACAGTCAACATTGACCATCTAATAAGTATGCCATGATCTCAAAATCTATTTTGTGGAAGATTGGGATGAAAATATATCTCCATTGTGTGATTCAAGGCAATCAATGATTATTTATGGTGGAAGAAAATGATTGTTCACAAGAAAAACGAGTGCAAATAATGCGACCCTATATTTAATCATCGAGATATTAACTTTTGGAGACCTAATTCCATTGAAAGAAAGAATTTAGAAATGAGAGTCCCATACAATTGCTACGTGGTGTGCATCTATGATCAATCAAAGTAGGCCACCTAACATTTCTCCATTTGCATATCTCAACCAAAAACAAGAGGGATTTTTTTGCAACCAAAGATTCTTTTGGCATAATTGATGACAGTCTAAAATTATAGAAGCCATTTTTATCCCCATTTTTCACACATTAATCTTAAGATTACGGCCCACATAATAGATGTTCAGATTTTGATTTCACGTGACACACATATGTGATTGCAGTGTACTACACTATGAGCAGTTAATCACAATCACTTTTGGATGAGTGCCATGTGGAATCAATATTTGAGTGTTTGATATGTGGACTAGGATCTCAAGATGTGATGTGTGAAAGATTGAGACCAAATATGACCTCATCATCTGATTCATAGTTGTCAATAGAGTGAACGTTGGAACCATCAGGTTCGCCGAAAGAATCTTCAATTGTAAAATCCCGTGCGAAAAAAATACAACTCTCTACGAAATAGAACCATAGGGGCTCAGTGGTTGGTAGGGTGGTGAAAGGCTTGAGCTGTGTGGAGTGTGAGACCCCGGGTTTATTTGAATCTAGAGAGCCGTTATGCACGTAAAAGGTGAAGGTTTATATACCATCCACCCCTCTCGCACCTCCTAATTTAGGGGTCAATATCTTACCAAATTAGAACCATCAATGAGTGTACTTTAATATTAATTATTAAAAAAATTAAACACAATTCGAAGATTTAAATCTTTTGGCATGCAAGTTTAGAATTGAAAATGGGACAAAAAACCTCTGTCTAACTGGATCAAAATCAACCTAAAATGGGAAAAATCGATTCCCAATCGATTTGGTCTCAATTGTGGTTGGTTGGCCAAAACTGAAAATGGGTTGAATAGATTTATAAAATAAAATCAAAATTGAGAAAACAAAAAAATAAAAAAATAAATAAAAAAATGAAGAAATGGAATTGAAACTAACCCAAACCACTTTTTTCGATTTTGGTTGAATTTTGACTTGGACTTTTCAAAATTTAATTGAAGCAAAATGATTTGTTTTAGTTTTGTCGCTTATTTCAAAATTTAACCGAGCCAAAATCAAAATCGATTTATTTTCATTCGACTTCCATTCAGATTGAGCCAGTCCGATTAACTGAATATTCACCTTTAAATTTAGGGTAGTAGCACCCACCAATTCTTATTAGGCACCTATCCTAAAAATCATTGATTGTTTTAAATAAGATAATGAGTCCTTGTTTCGCTCCAATCATAACCCAAGGGATCTTGAAGCCATTAATGCCCCATAAGAAGGTTAATCTTTTCTTTCACATGTCATAATCTACTAAAAATGGTCGGCTATGTATTGACTGTATAATGGTATGTTTATGTCCTCAAGATCGGTTGAATTGGAAAACGACATCAATATTTTAAGCCTAAATTTATGAGCATGGACCGTATGGTGTGAGTGCCAAATGTAGGTCCCAATATGAGAGACCTTTTGATGACTTGGCTTGCCCAACAATTATGCCACGTGCCCTAGACTGGTAAAAGTGGTCAATTTCATTAAACCTAATTTTTTAACTTTGACGCTTGATCATCGAGTAACCTATGAACAAGGGGGGACCGCATAAAAACTTAGGGCTCTTGGTATATTCCTATTCCCTTCCACAGAACCTTGGAGGAAGCCCAAGGGGGGGTGATATACTTATCCTACGCACCTTCAGCTGGGCTTTCTCATAACCTCAATCAATTTTTTCTTTTCAAATTTATTGCTTAAATCAAAATTGGGTATCTCTGAAATCGTTCTAGATTCATGAGAACAAGCTTTTCTTTGATGGGTTTTCCACTGTTTGATTGAATTCGGTTGATTGATCGCTGTTCTCCTTTTTAATTCTTTCCCTTATCCTACGCACCCCTTGGTCCGTTTTCTCATCAAATTTTTTCTATTTTTTGGCTTTAATTCCAATTAGGTATCTCTGAAGCCGTCTTAAGTTCGCATGAACGAATTTTTCTTTGACGGGTTTTTCACCATTTGATTGAATTCAATCGATTGATCTCGGTTCTCGTTCTTTGTAAAACTTAACACCTTTTTCCTTATCATACCCACTCCCTGGTTTGCTCTCATTTCAATTTTTTTTTTCTTTAATTCCAATTGGGCATCACTGAAACCATCTAATGGGTTCATTCGAATTCGGTCGTTCGATCGCTGTTCTTGTTGGGTGTTCTTCTGGTTTATGAGCATTCTGATGCAAAGAGGGTTCTCGTTTTGTTTACCGAGAGATAGATGGGATAAAGAGTTTGCTAAATTGCAGGCCGGATAAATTAGAGTTTAATTCAAAGTTTAAGGATTTAGAGACGTTTAGGAGTTTGAATTTTGAGATGGGTTCTTCTCAAGGATCGAGGACGTTGACCGCGAATGTAGCGGAGCTTGTCGACGGTTCTTCGGCTTGTAGTGATGTTTGTTTTGTTGATTGCTTGCCTATATATGTTAAGGAGCTGATTGCAGGCGGCACTGCCGGTGCGTTTGCGAAGACGGCCGTGGCGCCATTCGAGCGGATTAAGATATTGTTTCAGGTCTATTTTCATAATTCTCTAGCATTGTTGTTGTTAATAATTGGAAATGATTGAATCAATGGTCTAAAACTCGTCGAGTTGAACCTCTAGTTTCTTAAAATGATTTGAGTGGTTTGATGATTTGTTAGAGCGGATCGAATGGTTCGATGAAGTTTGTCTGAGGACCGAGTCAAGCTCTGTATTAGATATTACCAATTTTATAATGGTTCGATGAAGCTTATCTGAGGACCGAGTCAATCTCTGAACTAGATATACCAATTTTATAATAGAGTGTGATCGTTGTTGTATATAAAGAAATGCCGAAATTTTTGGATCTTTGGTCTTTAACTTATCAAAAGGATGGAGTATTTTAGTTATATATGTGTGAACCTCATTATTTTCGTGAGTGTTTGAACCAATATTTGAGTAATATGTAAACTTTATTATTTTCTTGATTGATTGAAACAATTAAGTGCATTATTGTTGCGAAACAAACATATTTTAGATAGATTACTGTGATTGTTTTTGCTAAAACTCGGGTGGCTCCTGTCTGAACTAGGAATTTCTAGCACAGATGCCATGGCGAGTGTTTGGGAGCAAGTGTATTTCGGTATATAACAACTTGTCGGAACCCATTGATTTATTTTCACCTTTTAAGGAAAGGTGACAATGTCCGAGGCACTGGAATTTGCTTGCAAACAAACTTGCTTCTTGCTCATGTACACGTCATGAAGTCTGAAGTTTTCTGTTGTCCAAATTGAAGAAGGGTTCAATTAGAGTTTCATGAGCCACCTGGAATTTATGGCTACAGCCGAGGTTTAAAATGTTTGTCTTGGAGTATGTATCTTTCAGATTCTATCAATACCAATATATATTTTCCCCTTATTGTCAGATATAAGTTTGTATCTCTATTTGGCGATGCTGTGAAGATGGTCCCTTATCAGTTTGTATAGTCCTATGCTTCCAATAGGCTTTTGTGTTACTGGGCTCTTTCTTTTTTTCTTTTTTTTTTTATATTGTTTATTGCCAATATCTAATGCCATGTTGTAATAAAATGATGCATCTAACTATTTTCTGAGATTTTAGTACTTGGCTACAATTGTCACGTATCTATCTAAAGTATAGAGCAGACACCAAAATCTGAATTAGTTTGCAAAATCAAAATCCGGACCATCCAAATAAGTAAATATATGAAAACATGACACTTCGTGGAGATGTTATCACATTGTCTGCTTAGCATAGCTTAGATATGTTGCTTAGATTTGTAAAAGGACTGGATACCACTCGGTCAATTTCAAATCGAATTCTGCCAATGCTGTTGTGGTTGTCAATAACCAGGTGGAGGATCTCCCTTCGATGGGGATGCTGATTGAAGAAATCAAAGAAAATAAAGGCTTCATGAGTAGCTCTTGTGTGCGTGTTAAATGTGATGCCAACGATGTTGCTGATCGGTTAGCAAAATTAGGTTTGAATTCTGATGTTCGTGGTGTGTGGATGGGGGATGCTCCTCCTTCTGTTCTCCCTTCTGTATTAACTGATCGTTGTTAATGTATCTTTAATCTGTTTTTTCTCAGAAAAAAATGTCGGAATTGGCATTGCATTAATAGTAAATTCAACCAACACAATTTTATTGATAATTCACATAAACTTAACATCTCCATGCTCTAAAAATGGAAAGGCTTTCCAAACATATTCCATTACCTTAAACTACACCAACTCACCCCATATATATCATCAAATTAACCTGCTAAAAATGGATTCAATGCAATCATCTGAAATCCTATTTAGACGTTAACTCTCTGGCTGTGCAAAACTCAATTTTGCAACATATTCCAGCATTCTCTTTTAAACCTAAAGTTCTGAACTTCCTGATAACCTCTTCATAGATTCTTTATGCTTATCTTCTCTTTATTCTGAATTTCTATGATTCATAGTTTCAAGTTTTTTATTCTTCAGCAAGGCACTTTAGGTAGTTTCCGTTATTTTTTAGCCTACTTCGGATGCATCGAAGATGTTGCTACCCTTAGACACTTACAATCTCTTTGGTGAGACATTTCTGGCTCCCCCCCCTCCCCCCTAATGTTCATGGAGAAAATGGCTGATCCTCCAATTGCCAACAAAAACTCCTACGGAGATAACTACAAATTTTCCAATTAGCTGCCAAAAGCATCTGTGAAGTCACTGACGTGTTATTCATATTTACTTTGCAATCTATTGGATTTGGATTTAAGATCAAT
Organism: Chloranthus sessilifolius; assembly: GCA_021018995.1. Taxonomy (NCBI): domain Eukaryota; kingdom Viridiplantae; phylum Streptophyta; class Magnoliopsida; order Chloranthales; family Chloranthaceae; genus Chloranthus; species Chloranthus sessilifolius. The sequence goes on from CM037593.1 coordinate 34,666,765, forward strand.
CACCATTGTATTTCTATTCATGATTTTGAATCAAATGGGACCTATCTGATCGTCTCCACTGAATTTGTTTGCTTCAATTTTCCTAATTAAGCCATATAATGTTTGTTCAGGCAAATTGTTTGTCCTTGATCATTTTTCTTTTGGCAGTGTAGTTAAAGGCATGCCACCCAGGCCCCAGGTGTGCCAGGCACACTTCCTGCTCTGATATCAATTTATAGAAAATACAAAACTTACAAAATCATGAAAAGAAAAAAATCAACGCTTTGATAATAAATAATTAACTTGATTCCTTGTGAACATGCTATCACATAGTGCTACTGAGCAGAGTTTTAGGACTAGAGCACACGTTTAACTACGGGCCAAATTTATTTTATTTTATTTTTCTGGCAGGGGGTGGGGAGGGGGGGGGGGGGGGATAATTAATTAGGATTCCATCGATACTGAGGAGAAACAATACATTAGGTGATGAGTGAGGAGCTCATACCAAGGAAAGAAACTCTTAAGAAAAATATCGTAAAAGAAGGATACAAGTGTTAATCATCCGTGACTATATCTTTTCAAGTACCTCTTTAGCAAGGAGGTCTGCTTCTTGATTCCCTGATCGGAGAATATGCATGATCTCGATTTTCTTCAATCTTAAAGCTTCATCTATTTTGTCTTTCAGCCCAAGTACTCTCCAGGGAACCATGTAGACATGAAAAAATTGTGTCTTAAAAATAACAATAAAAAAATAGATTACATGGAAAGAAAAAAGATGACCCACGTAGGGTAGACGCTGCGTGGGTCCCAAACCCTCTCTCGCATCTCTTTTTCTCCTTTTTCTCTCTCCATGATCCACGCAGGATGGGCTCTGCGTGGGTCCCATCCTCAAACTCTCCTCTTTATCTTTTCTTTTCTCTTTCTTTTTCCCTTGTTGGGGCCCACACAAGGAGACCTGATGCAGGTACTAACACAATGCGATTTAGATGGGCTGAGATTAATTGAAGATTAATAAAAGTAACTGAAATATAAATCGTCTTAACAAATTAACATGGAAAATGAAAAGATTTCCAATTACATGATTTGCAATAGTCCAAACTAGTGTTACTTTCGCTGCACATTTTCTTCCTGGATCTAGAAGACTAGGGTTCTTAGGCGAACATCTAGATCTTCAACAGTTTAGGAATTCGAACAAACTTACAAAGGAGTTCTTTCGAAAATGAGCGGATTTAACAAAGAGAAATGAGATTCTAGGCAATTAGAATTCAAATAGGATTATAGGTAGAATGAAAAAAAACAAGAATCAAATACTTATGCCTTCAACTGAGATAAAAGTGGATATGAAGATTGAATGATCGGCTTCACACCAACCACACGCGTATAGAAGAATCACTCTTCTATTTTGAGAGAATCGCACTCTTGAAGGAAAACATCTCGTTTTCAATTTGCATAGCAAAGTTCATAATCATTAATTCAATAAAAAATAGTCCTTACAAAGCCTTTTATAGGCATTTTACAAACATATTCGAAATTTGAAAATAAATAACTAACTGTAGCGTTCTTGCTCGCATCTGAAGCCTTTGAACAAGCTATGAAATGGGCCATTTTAGAGAAACAATCCACAATAATAAATATCGAGTCATGTTTGTGCAGAGTCTTAGGAAGCCCTAGCACAAAATCCATAGACAGGTCCTGCCACGGAATGTGTGGCACCGGTAAGGGAGTATACAACGTGTTTTGTTTCCTTTGTTTAGCTAGTTGGCAAACATGACATTGATTAATGCTTTTGATGACATTTCGTGCAAGATTAGGCCAATAGAATCTATCTTCGACCAACACAACAGTTTTGTCGTGGTCGAAGTGCCTAGCAACACCTCCGACGTGTAATTCCCAAACGAGGAAGTCTCATAGAGAAGTGCGAGGAATACACAAACGATGTTTCAAAATAAATACCCATCCTGTAGGGTATACTTACATGTTTTGTCGGATTGACCATTCACAAGTGAAGTATATTCTTGTCCAAAATCTGGACACGTAGGATAGTCTTCTGATAAACGGTCAAATCCAGTTACTTCGACACTCATAGAATGCAATGTTGCCACTCTACGGCTTAGAGCATCTCCGGCTCTATGTTTTAAGCTAGAGGTGGACCCTTGAAGTTGTTTAACCCATTTCACATGTCTTGGGTTTAATTTCTTTTGTGAGTTCGAAATTTTTAGAGCCTCGTGATTGGAGTATAGAACGAATTCGTGTGGGAACAAATAGTGCTTCCAATACTTGAGAGATTAGACTACCACATAAAATTCCTTGTCATAAGTAGAGTATTTTTGTTTGGCATCGTTTAGCTTTTCACTGAAAAAAGCTATAGGATGATCTTCTTGGCTTAATACTCCACCAATACTCACTCTAAAAGCATCACATGCCACTTCAAAGACTTTAGAGAAGTTTGGAAGGCTCATTACAGGGGCTTCCGTTATACGGGATTTAATTTTCCTAAATGCCCTTGCCGCAGTAGGTGTCTAACTAAATTCTCCTTCTTAATACAATCGGTGATAGGGGCTGTGATTGTGCTGAAATTTCGGATGAATCTCCTATAAAATGTTGTTAACCTATGGAAACTTCGTACTTTGTGAATATTCTTAGGTTCAGGTCACTTAATAATAGCCTTGACCTTTTCCGGGTCCGCAGCCATTCCTTCGGAATTCACAACAAATCCTAAGAAGATAACGCTAGTCGTCATGAAGGTACACTTCTTTAGATTTGCGTACAATTTCTCTCTTCTGAGGATTATACAGACCTGTCTCAAATGATCTAAGTGTTGTTCCTTGTTGCGGTTATAGATAAGGATATCATCAAAATAAACCACAAGAAACTTGCCCATGAAAGGTCTCAACACTCGTGTCATGAGACGCATAAAAGTGCCAGGGGCATTCGAAATCCGAACGGTATGATAAACTATTTGTATAAACCATCTTTGATTTTAAAGGTAGTCTTCCATTCACCTCCTAGACGAACTCTAACTTGGTGGTATCCGCTCTTCAAATTAATCTTTGAGAAGATGGTGGCACCAACCATCATATCTAACATGTTGTCCAATCTCGGTATAGAAAACTGGTATTTGACCGTGATTTTGTTGATAGCGTGGCTATCGATGCACATCCTCCAAGAGCCGTCTTTATTGGGTGCGAGCAATGCTAGCACGACACATGGACTTATGCTTTCTTTGATGAATCCCTTCTGTAGGAGTTCATCAATTTGCCTTTTCAACTCCAAGTGTTTGGAGGGGTTCATGCGATAGTAAGGCAAATTTGGGATGGTAGAACCAGGAATCAAATCAATAGCATGTTGAATGTTTCTTAAAGGTGGTAATTCATTTGGGAGGTCTATGGGATAGACATCTTGCAACTCCCTCATGATGGATTCGACCCCTTGGGGAAACTTAATACTCGATTCCTTATTTGATTCCACAGTTACGAGAACATAGACAACATTCTCTTCCTTGACACTTTGTGCAAACTCTATGAGGCTAACAATATTGATAGCCTTAGTTGGTTTCTCTTTTTTTATAGCACCTTTATCCATTGATTTGTTTGTTTTCCCGGCTGGCGCTCTAAACCTTTGTGTATTAAGGAACACACGTTCAATTTGCCGAACAATGTGACATCATTGTCAAACAACTAGGGCCTCCCAAGGATGATATGCCCTACCTCCATAGGCACAACATCGCACCACAAGGTATCCTTATACGATCCAAACTGTATAGGCACCTGACTTTTATGTGACACTGGGATGGACGAAGAATCAACCCAAGCTACCTTATAATGTCGTGGGTGATGAACGGGTTTAAGTCCCAATCGAGAAACTGTGCTCTCGGAAACGACATTAGTGCAACTTCCACTGTCGACTATAACCTTACACGCTTTCTCATCACACTTGGCAATGGTATAAAAGATATTATCCCTTCGCCAATCATCACTCTCCTTGGATTGGGCTAGGGCACATCTAAGCGCCTGTGAGGTATTATTCTCCTCAACAGGGTAGGAGATTTCTCGAAGACACGCTACAGTCTTTTCTGCTATGTGATCTTCTTCATCACTAGAAAATGATTCGGGTCCATAGATTTCTACTCCTCCATCTCTCTATTCTTCTTCAATTTCTTCTGAAATGAACAAATTACGGGTAGGACACTAAGATGCAAAATGTTTGAATCCCTGACACCTGTAGCATTTGCCTTGACCGCCATTTCTGGGGCCCTCTGTCATTGGATTTTTACCCTTATCAGCTCTAATTACCGGATTGGTAATTGAATTAGATTTAGCCGATTGGGGGTTGACAAAAAATTTAGATTCAGAGTAGTTGGGCTTATAACCGGACCCACTAACATCAAAACGTCTTGTTTAAGGGGTCTTAAGGTATTGCTCAAATTCTTCAACCATAGAGAAACATTCGTCTAGATCGGTACAAGATATGAAATAAGTTCTCTTTGTAACTCAGGGCGGAGACCTGTTCGAAATCGAGATAGGGTAACCTTTTCCTGTATATTAGCTTGGAACATAAAGTTTTCGAACTTGTCGATGTATTCAGTGACTGACATATTCCCTTGGCGAAGTGATTGCAATTGATCAAGAAGACGTTCATCATAGGATAGAGGAACATACTTCTTATTCAATTGGACCTTCATGTCACCCCATGTGGAGATGGGTGGAAGACCTTGTGAATGTCTACGACGCTAATACCCATCTAGTAAAGTCTCGCTTGACCCATAAGCTTGACTTTGGAAAACTGGACCTTGCGCTCTTCAGACATGGCATACCATTCAAAATAGGCTTCCATGCCAGTCACTCATTCTAAATAGACTTTGGGTTGAATGGGAGCATCCATCTTGACAGATTTCATGATTTTATCATCTTAATTAGGTGGTAGATCACAACGAAGAGGACCATCTCTCCTACGATCATTGTTGTGGTCTCGAAGGTGGTCATCTGAGATAACCCCATTCATTTCATTGACACGATTTATTAGATTGTCATGCCTGGTTTGTTCACGTAGTTGATTTTGTAATTGTGTATGATACGCAAGCATTTGGGCTTGAAGTTTAGTTTGATTCGTAGCCAATTTAGTTGTAAGTTTCTTAATAAGGACTTTGAACCTATCGGACTCCATAATGATACAAGATAATGACAATGAAATATGAAATCTACATGAATGCTGACACTCCTAAACTAATTGTTCTCTGATACCAAATCTGATGCAGGTACTAACACAATGCGATTTAGATGGGCTGAGATTAATTGAAGATTAATAAAAATAACTGAAATATAAATCGTCTTAACAAATTAACACGGAAAATGAAAAGATTTCCAATTACAGGATTTGCACTAGCCCAAACTAGTGTTACTTTCGCTGCACATTTCCTTCCTGGATCTAGAAGACTAGGGTTCTTAGGTGAATATCTAGATCTTCAACAGTTTAGGAATTCAAACAAACTTACGAAGGAGTTCTTTAAAAAATGAGAGGATTTAACAAAGAGAAATGGGATTTTAGGCAATTAGAATTCAAATAGGATTATAGGTAGAATGAAAGAAAACAAGAATCAAATACTTACGCCTTCAATTGAGATAAAGGTGGATATGAAGATTGAATGATCGGCTTCGCACCAACCACACGCGTATAGAAGAATCACTCTTCTATTTTGAGAGAATCACACTCTCGAAGGAAAACATCTCGTTTTCAATTTGCATAGCAAAGTTCATAATCATTAATTCAATAAAAATAGTCCTTACAAAGCCTTTTATAGGCATTTTACAAGCATATTCGAAATTTGAAAATAAATAACTAACTGTAACCACACATATTCGAAATTTGAAAATAAATAACCAACTGTAACCGCCAATAATTAATTGTAACCGCTAGTAACTAACTGAAACTTCACGGATGTCCGTCATCGTGACGTTTCTTTCGCCTCTGATAAATCACAGGTGATTCTTTAAATTTGATGTCCCCATCAAGACCCCTGCATGGGTCCCTTTCTTCGGCCCCCTTCTTTTTCTCTTTAAGTGAGGCCCACATAGGGTCACTCCTTGCGTGGGTCCCAACTCATATTTTTCTCTTATTTTCTCTCTTTCTCTTCCTATTTTCGTTCCCTCACTTTCCTCCTTTATCTCTCAAAGTGAGACCTACGCAGGGTCACTCCTTGCGTGGGTCCCACTCCTATTCTTTCTCTTCTTCTCCTCCTTTTTCTCTTCATTCTCTCTCATTGGGATCCATGCAGGTCATCCTGCGTGGATCAGTCCCACTCCATCTCTCTTCTTTTCTTCTTTCTTTCTTTCTTTCTCTCTCGAAGTGAGACCCATGCAGGGTCACGTGCGTGGGTCCTACTCCATCTCTCTCTCTCTCTTCTCTATCTCCTACTTTCTCTCTCATGTGACCCATGTGGGGATCAACCTGCGCGGGTCCATTTAAAATTTAATAAATAAAAAAGAAGGGGAAAACTGCTTTGGCAGCCCGTTCTCTTACAAACACCCTAAAATTGCCGAAATGCTGTGTGAGTCTAACCCACGTCCCTCAAATCTCATTGGTTTGAGGGCTGCGTAGGTGACAATCTTCACCACCTGCGCAGAAATAATCGTTGCATCTTATCGATCCGCGTGACGCTTGAGACTTATGCAACCCTTTTTTATCGTAGATCTCATTAAAAGACATAGAGACCGTCGGATGATAACTTCGAGTAACCATCGCGGCAACTCTATAAATAGCACATAAGATAATGACCGAAGGATCATCATTCCGTACAAAATAATCGCTCCGTGATTGACCATACTGTTACTGGGGTTTCCCTCGCGGTTCTGGGCATTGATCCCTTAAATGAAGGGTTCACACCTTAACTTCAAGATAGGAAATTCCTTTAAAATGAAAGTCGGGTTTGATGGGCAAGTGTTGGTGCTTCGGTGAGAGCCCTTACTGGGGTTTCCCTCGCGGTTCTGGGCATTGATCCCTTAAATGAAGGGTTCACACCTTAACTTCAAGATAGGAAATTCCTTTAAAATGAAAGTCGGGTTTGATGGGCAAGTGTTGGTGCTTCGGTGAGAGCCCTTGGTTGGCTAAGGAGGCGATTTGACTACTCCATGGCACTTGCAGACCGCCCGATTTTACCAGTCTCCATCTGGAAGATTCTTTTGGAAAACGACGGTCAGCGTTTGAATGGGGAAACCGCTCCATCTCCATTTGTAGAACCACCACGGATTAGTATCTGGGAGAGGATTTCTCCATTCCTGGCCATGTTATCGCAGTTAAATCTCAATTTATCGCTTGGGTTATTTTTCAATGAAATCTCAATTGATTTTTTTCTTTGAATGATGTGATGAATTATGCAGTGGATATCGGATCGCTCCTGGTGGATGCGTGGCTGAAATATTGAATTGAAAGGGCCATGATATTATGCACCGTTTGATTTTGTGAAACTTGGCTGTGAGCATGCGAAATTCAACGTCTTACCCTTAAAAAATCCTGCTGTTCCTCTCCTTTCAAAGGCCGATCAACGTCTTCAATTGTTGCTCTGCACACAACTCATTGGTTTGGGAACTTCATTCCCCTAAGCTCAAAATGGTCAATTGTGAGGACCTTAAGGGATATCATCAGCCATGTGAATGCCACTACTCTAGCAGGAATGGGATTCTCCCATAGCCTCATCCAGGAAAGTGTGGGTGAAACATTTTTTGTTAATTTATATTATTCCTTGGTTAAGTATATACCTGATTCTGACACTGCTCAAATTTTCATTTCTTCTTTTTCCGATTTTGGAATAAGATGGGCAGCCTGCCGCTCTTCTAATAATTTGATCAATTCTTCAGTCTTTGAATCTTTTAATTTCCTTCTCAGCCTTATTTTCCAAACATTATTTCTTTTTCCATTTCTTTCAACGCTTTCTTCTATCCTCTATGCCTTACTAGTCTCCAGATTGAGTAGTTTCTCATATCTATTTCTTAGCAGTCTTTCTCCTATCCAAACATCAGCCAACAACACACCTGGCTCTCATTGCGAACATGATACTGAGCATTTCTCTAGATTTTTTCAGCCAGCTTGGATAAAGATTTCCTAAAACCTGATCCATTGGTGCCTGGAACAACAATTTTCCAGCCCTCTGATCATTGCTAAGCAATTGTCATTAAGGAGACTCCGGTTCCAAATCTGCTTGTCATAACCATTTGCAGAGAAGAGACTCATTCACCTCTCTAAGACTTTTTATGCGTAGACCACCAAAATCCATAGATCTGCGTCCAACAAAGTGAATTTTCTTTTGATTGTCAATCCACAGAAAGGCTCAGCGAATATTTTCTATATGATACCGGACCCTCTCTGGGCTGAATATTACATATAGTGAATGGTAGAGATGACAACATACATTTAATATGTGTAACATGACCGACTGGTCGGAAATCTCAACTTTCTTGGCACCTTCTTTTTTAGGTATAAGGGTTGTTAATGTAGGATCATATCCCTTCTCATGGTGGCCCCTTCCATGAAATTCATTAAACACCTCCATGATCTCTAACTTGAGTAACCCCAAAAATGTTTGGTAAGGCATAATTGGGAAACCATTTGGGCCAGATGCGTTATCGCTCTCCAAATTAAAAAGAGCTGACTATTTTTCCTCCTTCTCGAGCCCTTTTTTCAAATCCTTCTTTTATTGCCGCTGATCTGATTGAATACCAGTCCATCAAGCCTCAGTTTTCTTCCATTTTCAGCAGAGTGAATCAATTGAAAGTATTTTACAAACGCAATACGAGGCTTTGTGGGGTCAGCCTTTTCAATTCCCTCTACTTTGAGTGAGGTAATCTCATTTCTTGGCCTCCAAATATTGGCAATAGAAGTAAAAAAAATTTAGAAACAAAGAAAGAAAAAAAAAAACAAAACAAACACCAATGATCAGTGTCTCCTTCCTTCGACTGTTGGGTTCTTGAGCATTGGCACCAATAAATTTCTTTGCATTCCATCCACATCGTATAAACTGAGAATGGTTGAATTCCATTTGAGAAATCCCATGCCAAGAGTACTAAAAATATGTGATCTGATGCTGGAGCACAAAACCTGACATAATCTCTTCCAAATGAATGGTACTGAGTTCAACTTGGCTAACATTGGCCAGTCCTTGGTTATTTGGCCATGTGTAACAACCTCCCCTCCAGGCATGTCTTGTAAACAGTTGGTTGTCATAAAATTATGAATCCACGCATACCCTTGTTATTCTAGACCCCCTGTGTTTCTCAATCTTGAATCTGACCATGTTGAAATCTCCACCTATGCAACATGGTAATTTATTATTTTGCCCGGTTGATTTCTTGCGGAGTCCAGCGCCTCCGAAAAGCTCGGTAAACCTTCGTGAATAGCAGCCATTCTTTGCCCATCACTCTACAGTTCAATTGGATGGATATGCTATACCTCCCATTTTATCTGGCACATTTGAAACCATGTTAATTATGAAAATAAAATAAAAAGTAAACGACAAACAAGACAATTTGAAACCGTGTCCCTATCCATTGCCCATAAAACGAGTATCCCAGCAGCTGTACCATAGCAGTTACATCTTTGCAGACCATATTAGAGCTACAGTGAAGATCCCTTAGGTTGTGTTTGGGATTGTTCTTTGGAGGCAAAGAGCAGCTCTCTGCTCTGGCACGCAGGGCAGACCCCCCTGCATGGGCCACTTCTCTCTCCTTCCCCTTTTCTCATTTCTCTTTCATTCGCTTTAACAGAATATCTGCCCGCGTAGGTCACATATTCCGTTACATGGGTTATTTCGAGAGAATTCTTTTCTCGTCCACGTCAAGGCTTAAGGGCCATGCATCCCTCTCAACCCTTGATTTTGTTGAAATGCTTGTGGAGACCGTAGGATGGTAACTCCTGATAACCACTATGACAAGTCTATAAATAGCGGCCTCTTCCCATTTCTCATGATCCGGAGTTTGTACAACGCGAAAGCTCTACCGAAAAGATATCGACTGAGATTTCGTCTGCTTAGGTGCGTTAAAGGTATCCGCCCCCATCCACTTCCAATTTTTCTCCCTATTGACCTTCTTTGACTTAGGGTGTACGAGGAGAATAATTCCAGACTTTATTCTGGAATTCAGATTGGTTCCGATATGGGTTGCGCATATGGGTTACGACCCATACCTAAGTTTTGAAATTAAGGGTTGCAATTAGCCTACAAGTTACGACTCGTATGTAATCCCTTACATACTTGGAAACAATTAGGCTATGCAAGTTACGTACCCCTTGCCTAATTCATGGTATGTTCGGATTGCAACGATAAATTTGATGTCTTTCAAGGGTTGCAATCACAAATTTAAAGAATGATTCTTGATTTTGATACCCAAAATACTCATTCATAATGGTTATTACCTCTTCTCATGATTACGATCATCGAATCACGTGATTTTGGTCAAACTTTGATATTGGAGTTTCCTTGGCGGTTTGGGTCATCATTCTCTTAAATTAAGGGTTTGGACCCTAACCTTGAGATTCAGAAATTCCTTTGAGATTATGGTCAAATCTGACAGAGGATTTGTCATACTTTGACCAAATCATAGGATTTTGGTCAAATCCGACTGTGAATTTATCATACGTTGACTAAATCTTAGGATTATGGTCAAATTTAATGTTGACTTTGTCTTACGTCAACCACATCATAAGATTTTGGTCTAATTAACGTTGACTGTCATACGTGGACCACATCATAGGATTATGGTCAAATTTAATGTTGACTTTGTCATGCGTCGACCAAATCAATCATAAGATCATGGTCAAATTTAACGTTGACTTTATCATACGTGGACCAAATCATAAGATTATGGTCAAATCCGATTGTTCACTTGTTGGCTTTTCATAAGTTGACGATATTATGAGATCGTAATGCGATCCAATGGTGGATTTATTATAAATTGATCAAATCATAAGGTTTTGGTCAAATCCAATAGTTGACTTTTCATAAGTTGACCATATTATAAGGCCGTAATGAGATTCAATGGCGGATTCATTATACATTAACCAAATCATAAGGTTTTGGTCAAATCCAATGGTTGACTTGTTGACTTTTCATAAGTTGACCATATTATAAGACCGTAATGCGATCCAACAGTGAATTTATTATAAATTTATCAAATCACAAATTTTGGTCAAATCCAATGGTTGACTTATTGAATTTTCATAAGCTGACCATATTATTAAACTAGAATGCGATCGCTGACCATATTATTAAACTAGAATGCGATCCAACGGTGGATTCATTATACCTTAACCCAATCACAAGGTTTTGGTCAAATCCAATGGTCAACTTTTCATAAATTGACCAAATCATGATGTTACGACCCGATCTAACGGTTGATATTCTGTAAATTGACCAAATCATAGGATTATGATCCTATTTGATGGTTGACATTCCATAAATTTGTCAAACAATGGGATTATGATGCAATCCAACGGTCATTAGAATTTAGAATGACCAATTCATACAACTATGGTCCAATCCAACGGTTAAATCATCGCAGATTAGCCAAATCAGAAGATTATGGTTCGATTTAATAGTAGAATTATCACGAAATGGCCAAATCATAAGATTATGGCTCAATCCAACGATGAATTTGTCATATATTGACAAAATCATGAGATATCGGCTCAATTCGATGGTGTAAACCCAAAATAAAACCTATGATCACCGATTTCTAAGGAATTCGATGATGTTTGACCAATGCTAGTTATCCCTACAATAAAAAATATGCTAATTATTTTGATGATCAACCATCAAGAGACATGGATCCAATATTTGAATTCATTGTAGAGACGAGACACTAAGATTTTGTCATGAGGTTCATCCACGAGCTTCTTGCTCCCATAATGACTCACGCCTACTGATCGGATGGATCCGACTTTCGGAGGAGGGGTTCTTTTATTTGTCACCCTCAATTTCATATCTCACAGGTCTCCTACGAAGATAGCATGTTACGCATCTATCTCGTGACTGACGTCGGAGACAACAGTGATGATGAAGACTTAGATTTAGGATTTATTTTATTTTAGAGATTATAATTGATGGGGACATCCAACAAAATAAGGCAGATGAAAGCATAAAGAGAAAATCGAAAGAGAAGGCAGAAAATAAGACACAAGACGTTTGTGAACAGTGATGACAAGACATTGCATTAACATTAAGCAGTCTGCTCAACAACACTATTAACATTACAAATAGTTCTTTGCTATTCAACGACCTCGTTAGCATTCCAACAACGCTGTGCGGACCAATGACAAAACTTCTATTTTTTTACAAAAATATATCAATTTTTAGTCTTTTATTATTTTAGGACTCTTTTATTGCAAGTTTTAGGTTGTTTAGGGTTTTCTTAGCCTATATAAAGGCATTGTAAGCACTTTATTAATTAGTTTTGATTATTGAATGAAAAGAGACTTGCTGTTGTGCAAACCCTAGAGAGCTTGTGAAGGGTTTTCAACCGAGGGAGTGAATCTTTCAAACCTTGAGGAGTGAGCAATCGTTTCTCGTGCGACTTGGTGCGAAGCCGACTTATAGTGGTGGTGTGAAGCTTCGGAAAACCCTTGGTGCAGCCTTGGAATCTATCCCTTCATTTTGTCTTTCTCTAGTTGTTGTCAGGTATTATCTTTCTTTAATTCCATTAATAAAAATCAAAATCCCACATTATTCCCCTTTTACTGAATTATTTTAAGCCTTATTTCATTTAAAATCCCTGAGGAGTCAAGAGACGATATTGTGATTGTCGATTGATGCCCGAAACTAGAACGGAACTCGAGTTCCTTCATTGGAGTCGTTTTTCTAGATCGAAAATTTTTCACACATGCGAACATTAAAATGGATTAATCTAATTATTTTATTAATTTCATTGAATTAATTTTATGTGTTGTATGATTTGAATATTTCCGCTATTCAATTCATTCTAAAGTTAATCCCAAATTCGCATATTAGTGTTTTAGCGTGTTGTCCTGCATCAGTTTTGGTATCAAAGCACAGTCTTAGTTTAGGCTTGTCCGTGTCATATAGATTTTAGGGTTCACTTGATTTTAGTATACTTTGTCTTACACCATCTAGTCTTGCATAATTCTGTCATGGATACTAGTAGCTTAGAAATCCTGATTAGAGATCTTGCATCTAAAGTGACCGCTAGTCCAACCCAACCGCTAGTCAAACCCGGATAGATGAGCACATCACTGATCAATAAGCCCGACATGGGGCTTTAGAGACCCGTTTCGAAGAGATCAATGAGCCCATCACTGAGAATCACAATAGAGTCAACAATCGTGACCGTAGGAGAGATGTTCCTCCCCGACATGAGGTCCAAACCAATCTGGACGATAAGGTCATGAAATCAGTGAAAATGGACACCCCTACTTTTGACGGGAAAAGATAACCCAAGATCTTTCTTGAGTGGGTCACCAACATGGAAAACAACTTCGAGTGGTATGCCATGTCCGAAAAGCGCAAGGTCATATTTGCCAAAGTCAAGCTTATGGGTCAAGCTAGACTTTATTGGTTGGGAGTAGAACGCCATAGGAAAATCCAGGGTCTTCGTCCTATTTCCACGTGGGTTGAAATGCAAGTTCAACTGCATGAAAAATACGTTCCCGTATCATATGATGAACGTATTCTTGATCAGTGGTAGTCATTGCATCAAAGAGATTCTCCAGTCACAGAGCACATCAATCGGTTTAAAGACCTGATGACCCAGGCCGATGTCGATGAGCCAGCAAAAGTTATCCTCGATTCCGAATGGGTCTTCGACCAAATTTGCAGAGCGAACTCATTCCTTATCCCGTTACGGATCTTGAGGAATGTTTTGCTAGGGTTGAAAAATTAGAATGGTATCTCGACACCCCCAGTAATGGCCGATATAAGTCTTCCAAACTTGAGTATCAATCTAATCCTATAGAAAAGGGAAATAATGCCTCTAGTCAATCTTCAAAATCCGTGATCCCTCAGGTTGACAAAGGAAAGGGACTAATGATCGAGAGTTCTAGACGTGCTCCGCAACAATGTTATAAGTGTTAAGGTTTTGGTCACTTTGCATCCCAATGTCCCAGTAAGGGTCAAACTTTGATTATTCAGGAGTATGCCGAGAAAGAAGGAAATGAATTACATGAAGAAGTGTACGAACCATGTGACGTGCCAAGTGATGATGAAGGTGACTTCCCGATCAAAGCCGTAGGTTGCATTAGGATAGTTCCTATTATTGAGAACGGTGTTGATAGTGTGTCCATCCCAAGTGAGTCATTAGAGTTCGTAGGAGCATATCATCATTCTGATTTGCATGGGATTAACAGTCTGAATTTATTGAGCATCGGAAATACGCATGATCGTACTAACACATTGAATATGTTTAATGCATTTGATACTAACAGTTTTGTGTTAATTCCTGATGGTTCTGAGCATGTGGAATCTTTCCCAATCTCAAAAAGAGGTAATGGTGGAGGTCTAGATCTTTCTCTAGACAAGGGCAGCCATCCAATAGTTTCCATAACGGATCTTACGCCTATTCTAGATCCCACAACCCCGCCCTTTGATCCATTCCTTCTTGAGCACTCAATCGAACCACACCCATTTACCTAGTTTCTATCCCGTACCTTACTTGGCCAATATGAGAAAGGATCGATTGAGAAGGTTATAGAATTTCCAAGCTTCCATGCTAATGAAAGGAAGAATCAAAACTATCTCACAGCGTGGAAAGGCCAGTCGAGAGTTGAGCTTCCTAAGTGTGACATCCGTGGGTTCCCTAACTCATAGGAGATGAGTTTTTCCCACCCGGGGAGTATTGATGGGGACATCCAACAAAACAAGGCAGGTGAAAGCATAAAGGGGAAGCCAAAAGAGAAGGCAGAAAATAAGACACAAGAAGTCTGTGAACAGTGATGATAGCATGCTGTTGGGGACCCCGTCCAGCGAGGAAACTTCTATTTTTTTACAAAAATATATCCATTTGAAGTCTTTTATTATTTTAGGACTCTTTTATTGCGAGTTTTAGGTTGTTTAGGGTTTTCTTAGCCTATATAAAGGCATTGTAAGCACTTTATTAATTAGTTTTGATTATTGAATGAAAAGAGAGTTACTTTTGTGCAAACCCTAGAAAGCTTGTGAAGAGTTTTCAACCGAGGGAGTGAATCTTTCAAGCTTTGAGGAGTGAGCAATCGTTTCTCGTGCGACTTGGTGTGAAGCCGACGTACAGCCGTGGTGTGAAGCTTCGGAAAACCCTTAGTGTGAAGAAGTGAAAAATTACTCCCCTGAACCTTCATCACCTTTTCGAAGTTGAAGTAGCTATTTTGTCCTCTTCTATTTCGTTAGTTTCTATATATATGTTCTGATAGACCATTTTTTCAAGTTCCGCCATATTAGGTTGGGTTACCTCCAGAATTTTCTGGTGTCAGTCCTCTTCTTCTCTTGAAGCTTGAATAAGCAACTCCATAATCGTGAGTTACATCTTCTTGCCTCAGATTATTGAAAGTAATACCCACATGTATGTCATGGAAACACTACCTTCTTGCCTCTGTTTACTGAAAGTAATACCTACATGACTATCATGGCAACATTACCTTCCTGCCACATATTGTATCTTTTATTCGTATTTGTTAATCTCATTTCTTATTCAATTTTCATTTACTGTGCAACCTCTTTATATAGATGTGTGTTTGTGTATATGATGGTTATATTCTGTTGGATTTGGACATGTTATGGACTCTCTCATAGATGTCATAAGACCATTTAGCTTATGAACAACCATCTAGTCGTTGAAGCTAGCCAAAAGATGACTTTCCAAGGTAGTTAAGGCGGTGTGGCGAGGTCATGACGAAGAGGACCATAGCGACTAGCGAGGCTATTTATTATAAAAAAATTATTTTTATTAATCATTAATATTCCTTTTTTAATTTTTTTAATTTTTTATAGAGGAAGAAAACAATTCAACTACTTATCATTTTGTGATTCTAGTAAATTATAAAAGTGTCATTCCCAACTTAGACATGGCAGTGTTAAAAGGTATGAACATGACTAGCTCTATTATGGTTCCATCAATTAAAATGAATGAACTTGAACGTGAGAACACTTTCATGTTTTTTTTTTTTTTTTTTTTCTTATGGGGTTGTGTTTAAATGTTCTAATTAGGATATGAAATTATGATGGATTAATTGATGGAGATATATAACACTGCAACTGAAAACTGCCATTCACTTGATAGGTCTATTATGGTGATGAGCATGACTACTTAGGCATCATTCTTTTGATTTGGAATTATAACATATAAGTGTTATAAATTATAACAATGTTATAACTTATCCCTTTTCCAAGACTTTCATTCCCTTAACAAAATAAATTTTGTTTTAATCGAAAAAATCAAGTAGTGTGCATAGCTACACCATAGCGCTATTCAGCCATGGCACCACTATTTAGTCACGCTCGCTATTTGGGTCTCTCTACTGCGACACTATAGTGTCACATTGACAACCATATGACTTTCACAGCTTCAGTGATTCCGACATTTGTGGAAGTTGGCTTTTTTCTAAACTTCATAGTTTTTTTTAACTTATTTGAGCAAAAATTTTGAAGTTTAGAAATTGCTGGAAACTGCCTATTCTTAAACATAGGCATGAGAGAAGTTCTACTACTGTGATGCTCAAAAGCCCAATTTATTAGTTGATATTCCAGTTTTGTACTTCAATACACACGCCAGTTGGCTTATGTTTTAGAGGCAGATGATGAAATTAGTATGCTTTCTCGTGCATTTTATCCGTATTTTTTCTTTGCATTACATTATTTCTTTCATTTGTTTTGAGCTGATAAATATACTTCCCCAAACATTGGACAGTGGTCCCTTGGTAGAAAATGCCTTTCAAATAAAGGTATGTTCCTTCATCAGTTTATGTAGTTTACCATTTTGTGATCTTTACAAAATTAGCTTATCTATTTTCAAGCTTGTAAAGTGTCATTATATTGGGTGAAGCCTATATTTGCTGGCTTTTTGCTGCTTCTTTGTCATATGGTATGCGTTCCTGTCTTAGAGGTCTTACTAGTTTTTATTCAATTCTTTTATCTCAACTTATGTAGACAAGAACTGAAGGGTTTCATTCTCTCGGGGTGTTCCAATCTTTGAAGAAGTTGATGAAGCATGAGGGTATTTTAGGCTTCTACAAGTAAGTGTCGAAACTAATTTAAGTTTGGGAATTCATGTTTTGAGAAATGCTTCATCCAGCAATAAGCTCAATTATGTGTGCTTTGTTTGTTGTCTTCCAGAGGAAATGGCGCTAGTGTTTTACGGATTGTTCCCTACGCAGCATTACACTTCATGACATATGAACAATACCGATGCTGGATTTTGAATAACCACCCTGCCTTGGGAACCGGACCTTTTATAGATCTTTTAGCTGGTTCAGCAGCTGGAGGAACCGCAGTCCTATGCACCTACCCATTAGATTTGGCTCGAACTAAACTTGCTTATCAGGTGTTTTTACATGAACTTTACAGCTCATCTCTTTATTCAAGTGATGCATGGGACAAATTATAAGGCTAAGAAAATCTATATATTTTTTGCGTCACAGGATTCTTGTTAACGCATTGGGCAAAATGATCTGTCATGTGTATCTATTGTTAATATTATCTTGTTGTATCTCCCAAAGAGATATTATTTGTCATATTGAGATTTTCGACCATTTTAAATAGAGCTGTGAATGAGCGGAGCTCGAGCCTAGGCGTGGTCAGCTCTACCATACAAAGTGTGAGCCTTATCCTGTTTCTAGGCTCTTCGAGCCTGAAATTTCAGAAACCTAGCTCGACCCTGATTCGTTCGGGCCAGGCTCAGGCCCGGTATCAGTATCGGGTATTGGCCCAACTTGGACCGATACGGATATGGTATTGCGGATGCTGTATGGGTCGATATATATTTTTTTTTGGAAAAGAAGTAAAAACAATAGAAAAAAGATTTGTCTCGGTCAGTATCAGCCGATACCGAGCTAGTATCGGCCCGGTATTGATAGTGATACCAATACCACTCCAATACCTGTATCCGATACCTGTATCGAGGGGGTATTGGTATCAATTCTTGACGAACCTGATATGACGGATACGTGTCACCGATCTGTATTGGTATTGACCGAGTTTATGCTTGGGCGTTGTAAAAAATTAATTATATTTTTCCCCCTTTAAATATGCCTTATTATTTGTTTCTTTCTTCTGTTGTTACTTCGTAAGCTATCTATATCTGAATAATTATCCCGTTTACTATCTAATCTAAACTCTAAAGTATCTAATGAGAGTATTTCACTGCACAACATGCCAATATCAACACATGATGACATGATACATGAAACATGCTACAATATATCATTAAATTGCATGATTCCACACATTAACCATCTGAACATACATAGACCATATGAAACAAGCATTCGAAGAAAAATAACCCATGACATGATACATGAAAAAAAAATCAGAAGTATAAAAAAGAAGTCTGAACATAAGTTGCGTACGTTTTCAGAGAATAGGGATAAGAATGAGGACTATATGCTTCGGGTTGCCAATGAGCCAAGCTCGAGCCGAGCCGGGTCAGTTCTAGCTCTGTTTCTTTTCTTTCGATATTATAAAGGGACATCTAAGACCGACTTGACGAGCTTGTAAAGGTGGCTCTAGCCCTTTTTCTTCTGGGCCAAGCCGATTTGGGCCACCAAGTCAGCCAAGCTCTTTGACTGCCCTGATTTTAAATGAGTATTTTATATTGTTCTGTTGAACCCAAGGATAGATTGTTACTGTAAGAAAGCGTTTGTTCATTGAATGTGTAAAAAGCTCACAAATGATGAGTATAACAATATTTTTGACTTTTTAAAAAAATCGGCAAATGTCGGCGATATGCAGTCATCCTGACTACATTAACGATTAATCGGCTGAGTTGTGATGTTGTCCGATTTTTTTGTACTTTTTTTTTTCCACTTGTACTTAGTGAAAAAATAAATAAATTTAGGTTATCACCCTCTCTGCTGCTTGCTTGTCTCAGAGCTAATTGCTCCTCTTCTTTTTGCCTACTTTGTACCAGTTTTTTCATTAAAATAATTATTTTTAACTTCAATAAATTATGATATATTTTTTAAATTTTAATTTTTTTTTGAATTTTTATATTTTCCCCGATTTTTTCCAACTTTGGTCAATGTTTGTCTATTTTTCCTGATTTATACCCTTGACGATTTATTGCCGACTCCCGACTTTGTGACTATGCTACCTAGAGATAACTGAGTATCTTATGCAGCGGCCATATGTTTTGCTTCTCATGAGTCATTTGATAGCTATTTATTTTATGCTTGTGTGTAGACATTTATTTATTTAGTTTTTCCCTTGTTGATTTTATAGGTGACAGGCTCAAGAGGAAATTTTGGGAATGGTATGAATGGTTTTCAAACCCATCCTGCTTACCATGGAATTAAAGATGTCTTTAAGAGCGTTTATAGGGAAGGTGGAGTACGCTCCTTGTATCGAGGAGTTGGTATGTTCTTTCTTTATGCATCCCATATTTTGATTTGAAACCTCCTAAGTCCTAAGCTGAAAATTTATATATATATATATATATATATATATATATATATATAGAGAGAGAGAGAGAGAGAGAGAGAGAGAGAGAGAGAGAGAGAGGGAGCCGGTTCCGTCCTCCAAGGTCCACGTGGAGGTACACATGGCACCCAAAATACTCTTTGGTTGTCACATGGAGCATGGGTGGATGGTTTAGATCATTTAAATTATTTTTTTTCGAAAAAGCTTTTTAAAAGCACAAGTCAATGTTTGACTAGTTTCAATGGTCTACATTTCACGGCTAAAAACACATGGTGGAGATGAGTTTTCAAATTAAAAAAAAAAAAAATAATAATAATCTAAGCAATGCACCCGAGGTCCATGTGGCATTGAAACAATGTTTTGGATGCCACGTGGACCTCCACCTGGAACCTTGGAGGACGGTGACCGTCCTCCCATGGAGGACGGACACCTTTTCCATATATATATATATATATATATATATGGAAAAACATTTATGTTATGATGCCGAGATGCCATGTTGGCCATTAATGTTTTACATTCGTGTTTGAATTTGGTATATGATGCTACTAATGATTATGGATCAAAATATAGGACGAAACCGATACGTATCTGTTTCAGAGGTGCCTGATACGATAAATAAAGTATTTATCGGGCACCCCAAAAACAGGCAATTTATTGTCCGATACGGGCAATATATCGCTCGTATCGGACGATAATTTCAAATAAAATTTAATAACGGGCGTCTGTGGTTTCAGAACAGACTCCAGCTCTGAGAACGGACGTCCGCCAAAATAAAAAATAAAAAATAAAAAATGGTACCAGGCTGATACATTCCGATACACCGGTACGTATCGTCCAGAGGACCTGAATGATGGACGATACAACCTGGATTTCCGAGATTTTGATCTATGCTAATGACCGTGAGAGTGGAAGGTTCTTGGAAATTCCATTTGAAGCTTGATGGCCTCAAGCAACTAATGTTCATTGTTTGAAACCATATTTTTTTGGGAAGTAATGTTTATAGCGGGGAATTGACTCTCCTCATTGTCTTCATCAAATGCCATGTCAACTGTCCCACTCTTAAGCCACATGGTGCCACATGGCATACATGTTTAACTAATCCAAGTCATCCAAATTGCAGGCCATCATTTGAATTCAACTCAGCCCCAAAAGGTGCACATCAAAAGATCTCGATCAACCAACCTGAGCATATCAATGTCTTAAAGCCTAGTCTCTAAGATGGCAAGGGAATAATTGGGAAAAAAGATGGCTAAAAGGGGACAAAATCGGAGTATGGGAATAAGTACGACAATGGAAAAAAGGGCAAAAATGTAAAGTATTGGGAAAAACAGAAAACAATAGAGAAAATATAAAATTTAAAAATATTTTAAAATTAAATTTCCTTTTAAAAAAAATATGCAGTTTTTGTATTTTTAACATATAAAACACATTTCTTTTAGGAAAAAGACAGGTATATGTTTTTTGTGACTAGCTTAAAGTTCCCAAAGCAAATGGTTCGAATCTCTTGATGGGCATGCCTTTTTTGTTGAGCAATACTTATAAGATGTTTAGTCACATGAATGGCTTGGAATTGGATTGGTCAATAAAGTCTTCCGTGGCCTAAGATATAGGATTCTGAGGGCATTACTGTTTGAAGAAAGGTGAGATCCCATTAACCCTGGTAGCAGCTTTATTTGTTTTGAAGTAAATTCTCACTTCTTTTGAGTGGTTGCTTCAATTACAGGACTCTGTCCTTCTGATTCTTTTGTCAACAGATTTTGACTCATGCTCTGAAATAATGTCAAACAAGGATCGTGGTGAAGATAAATGTGGCAGAATAATGAACAACACAAAGAGAAAAAATGGGCATAATTCATAAACATCCATACATAAAAAGTGAATATTTAAAACAAAACGAAAACTCAAAATGTAATATTATGGATTTCAGCCCTAGTTTCATGTTCTTACCAATCCAATTCGTTGTTACAATGTCTTAAAAGTTAAAATACACAATAATAGGGTTTGAACTAATTAGAATAACATTTTGTTTTAGTGAACTGGCGAACATATTTGAGATATTGATCTCATTATAGAAATTTGAAATTTAAAGACAGAAAAAACGAGACTTATTCAACATGACTTATAGCATGCACCATAGTTGCCCAAATTTGTGAGCAATACATTCTACTCAGTTTATGTTTCATTTAGTTTGTAGTAGTTAAGACCAAACAACGTAAATTAGCTAATGAGTTTAAATCAGTTTGCACTTCGTGGGTTAGAGCAAATTTAGTAGTTGTACCAAATCCACAAGGACAAGAAGCATCTGCAAAGTGCATTGAACTTTTACTTAAATATTGGGTTGGATGGATATGATCATGGTATCAAAACTCGGCCGGCCGATGCCGATATGTATCAGTTTCATCGAGAACCGATACCGATACCTTTATTCGGGTGGTATCGGTATCGGTTCTCAGACCGATGCTGGTTAGTATTGACAGTGGTTGTCAAGGCGAGGCCATGGCAAATGGAGAGAATGCATATATGGCGACGATGCCATGGTAGAATGGCGCAATGGCACCATAGCTGCTATTTTGAATATTTCATTTTATAACTTATAACCTTATAAGTTATAACTTATAAATTATAATACTTATAAGTTATAGATTATATTTATAACTTATAACTTATGTGTTGTCAGCAAATTGCAAATGCGAGATGTGCCTTCCCTCAGCCCCCCACCTTCACACCGGATATCAGCTGCAACTCCCCGGCACGTGACATCAGTCCCGTTAACGCCTCCCCAACCAGAATAAAAAGGAACGGGGATAGAGGGTCCCCCTGCCTGATACCCCTGGAACTCTTGAAATACCCAGCAGGAGTACCATTTATCATCACCGAGAACCACGGAGAGGAATAACATCCACGCATCCACTTCCTCCAAGTCACACCGAACCCCAAATGACGTAGCATATAATCGATATTCTCCCAATTGACCCGATCATATGCTTTTTCCATATCTACCTTCCAAATCGCGTCCGGGATCCGCTGGATATGGGTCGAATGAATGGTCTCATGGGCCACCGCAACAAGATCCGTTAATTGCTAGTCATGAACAAAAGCCCCCTGATTCCCAAAAATAATAGTGCTCATCACGAGCCTAAGCCTATTGGCGAACACCTTCGAAACGATCCTGTACAGGCAATTGATAAGGCTGATCGGATGATAATCCTCAATATTCTCAGCCCCACACACTTGGGGATGAGGGTGATGAAAGTAGAGTTTAAGACCCTACCAATAAACCCGGACTGATGAAATTCAGACATGACGTCCATCAAATCAGCCTTTATAGTCGACCAACACGCACGATAGAACTCCATGGTAAACCCATCATATTTGGGAGGACTGATGTCTCTGAGTTCAGTGCCCTTGCTGGGGTTCTTTCAGTGTATGAGGCCGTGTCGGGGCAGCGGATTAATTTCCACAAGTCTGTTGTCACGGGGATTGGAGCTGAGGATGCTATAGTTCAGGACTTGGCAGCTACGGTCAACTGTGCTAGCGAGAAGTTGCCTATCAAGTACCTCGGGTTGCCCCTAGGGCTGAGGAAGCCCAAGGCCCGTGACTGGCTTCCGGTGGTGCAAAGGTTTGAGCAGCGGCTTTCTTCCTGGAAAGGGAAGTTGTTAAGCAGTGGCGGCAGGTTGACTCTTCTCAAGGCAGTGTTATCTTCGATGCCTATTTTTTTCATGTCTATGTTTAGATGCCCTATGGAGGTTGTCAACCAGTTATAACAAATCCAGCGGTCGTTTCTTTGGGAGGGATCGGGCTTGCAAAAAAGATATCATTTGGTTAATTGGGACTGTTGTCAACTGCGCGCTCCTTGTGGTGGTTTGGGCATCCATAGCCTTAAATGGACTAACCTGGCTTTGCTTGGCAAGTGGCATTGGAGAGCGGGGAGGGCTGAGGAGAGGGACAGTTTATGGTGGTTGGTAGTGGCCGAGAAGTATGGCACTTCTATAGGTGGGTGGGGAATCTGCCCCATGGTTCAGAGAGGGTCTTCAGTGTGGTGGAAAGGAATTTGCAGTATATGGGGGAGGTTTGCTAAGGGCCTGCGGTATCGGTGGGGATGTGACAATCGCATCAGGTTCTGGGAGGATGTATGGGTCGACGGGGCTGCCCTTTAGGATGAATTTCCTACGATTTTCGCCGTTTCTTCAAACCCGGGAGGCATGATTGACGACTTCGTGTCTCACACGCTGGGAGGGGCTGTTTGGGAGGTTGGCACAAGAAGGGCGTTGAGGGATAGTGAGTTTGGGTGTTTTGCGTCTGTAATGCTGCGACTATATGACTTGCAGCGGAATCCCCAGGGGCAGGATCTGCGAATTTGGGACCCTAGCAGGGACGGTAATTTCTCTGTCAAGTCTTTTTATGGGCAGCTATCGCGGTGAACACTCACTAGTTTCGATGGAAAGTGGTTGTGGAGGTTGCCTATTCCGTTGAAGATTCGATTTTTTGGATGGACGATTTGCAAGGAAAGGATTCTCACCAGGGACTTGCTGATCCGGAGGAGCCTCGATGTACAGAATTCTTGCATGATGTGTGCCAATGGTGAGGAGTCCGCTGCCCATCTTTTCCTGCATTGCAGTTTTGCATCCGAGGTTTGGACGGTCATGTGTAAGGCATTTGAGGTTAGATGGGTCCTGCCGGAGACACCTTATCAGCAGGTGTTGAGTTGGGCCAGTGCGAGGATTGACGGGGAGAGTGGGGGATATTGGAGTGCGTCCTTGTTTATTGTTTTCTGGTGTTTATGGTGCTAAAGGAATACCAGAATTTTTGAGAATAAGACCAAACCGGTGGGGATGGTCGTGAAGGCGGTCACGGATTTGGTGAGATTTTGGGTGTCGAGAGGTGGGGGTGGCGAGAATCGCACTGATTTCTTGTGGGATCCGGGTTGAGTGTGCCACGCGTTGCCCGTGGTTTCGCTGTGTTGGGTGTCGATGTTGTGTTTCTTTTTTGCTGTTTTTCCTTGTCTTTTCTCCGGCTTTTTATTTCTGTATTCTGGGATTGTATTGTTGCTCAGCGTATTGCTGTTTTTAATATAATCTCTATTATCGATAAAAAAAAACTTATAACTTATGTTAGATAAGTTATATCCATCATATCTAGGGTTAAGTGAGATCCTCTAGCCTCTCAAAGCTCCTCTCTCACAGCCACTCTCTCTCTCTCGTCTCCCTCTCTCTCTCTCAATGCAGGGTTGTAACTTTTTTAATCTCCCTCTCTCTCTCTCTCTTTTCGCTAGTCTCTCTTTTTGCTATTGATCGGTAATCTCTTTCATCCCTCTCCCTCATTTTTTTTTAATCTGACTTTTTTTATCCAATCAGAACCTTCGCAATCACTCAACGACCGTTAATGCTAAAGTTCTTCGCAGACTCATGCGCATGTATGATATTTTTCTTATGTTTGTTAACTATTTTTCTATATAATTTTTTTATAAACTTTAATACCACCAATTGTTTTTCTGCTGTTTTTTTCATCAGTTTTTTTATCTGATTTTTTTTTTTTTTTTTTTTTTTGGGGGGAGGGGGGGGGGGCCCACTATATGCTGAATGTTCCCCATTAGATACAACTGACTATTAACGCTTTAAATCAGATTGACAAAGATCATTTTCTATTCCAATCTCCCCACTATTGATCTTGAGATCATGAAAATATCATCAGATGGTCGTTTCAATAATTTTTTTCATTATCTATAAAAATATAAAAACTAAAAAATTGTATAAATTATATATATTAATGATCAATAAATAAAAATATTAAAAAAATTAAAAATGACATCGCTATGGCATGGCGAGCCTTTTCGCCATGACTTCGCCACACTGCCTTAACTACCTTGGTATTGGCTGATACAACCAACTTTTTATTTTCTTTTTTCAAAAAGGAAAAATATCGATTGATTATCTGTATCGGCCAATACGTATCGGTCCAAGATGGACCGATACTGACACCTTGGGTATGATCACTTAATGAAGGTGAATGACCTCCATTGAATTGGCAGAGGTTTAACTTAGAGGTGCTATCAGGTCGGTTCGGGTCGGTTTTGGGGCAAAACTGAAATCGAACCGATAACTACCTGTTTCTATTTTATGAAACCGAACCGATAGTTATTGGTTCGGTCAGTTCGGTCGGTTTTCGGTTTCTAAACCGATAAGGTTCAAAACCGAAACCGAATCGATAGTTATTTTAAACTTTTTTTTATTAGGAAGCCATTGCAAATTAATAAGAGTCAGATCACTGAAGACTCTGTTGGTTGTTGCCTATATCACTAATTCGCTATTAACCATTCAAAAGTAGGTGATTGATCAAATGGCTAAGAACATTTCCAAGAAATTAATGTACCTATCGGACAGTCCAGATCGATGGGCGGATGCACCGATTATTAGTACACACTGGTAGGTCTCGACGACATGAATCCATACAATATTACAGTCTAATCATCCACAAGTAAGCCGCCATTCGATAGATAGAAGACGGCCCAAATGTAGAATGTCAAACAGCCCTAGCCATCTAATTGCATGTCAAATGCATGATATGGGTTGCCAACATGTGTTGTCCATATCGACCAGATTCATGAAACATGAACCTTCATAGCTATTTTATATTTTCATTACATTACAACTTGCATATATATTCAGATTTTTTACATAAAGAGAGAAAACAGAAATCAGAACAGAGAACCTAAATGATTGAAGCATATTTTCCACAAACCAATTTAGAAGGCAATGCATGAACAAGATCCATCTAAATACATGCATGCAGATAATGGAAAAGTCATATCGAGATCTCAATAACTTCACAGAACCCCAATCTCAGGCATGCACCACTATCGGTTTCTTATCGGTTTGGTTTCGGTTTGTTAATGTTAAAACCGAAACCGAACCGATAACTATCGGTTTCTATTTTTCGAAACCGAAACCGAACCGATATGTCCCAAAACCGAAACCGATCTGAAATTCGGGTCGGTTGCGGTTGGTTTGGTCGGTTTGGGTTGGTTTCTGCACAGCCCTAGTTTAACTCGATTGGAGGCTGGATGAAATTCTTTACTTATTTTCCTTTCTAACATATTTGATAATGTTGACTTGCGCTCGCTATGAGGATAAAGGATATCTACATTTTTTCTATAGGTTGATAATGCTGCTTGGAACCAAGACGTGACTTGCCAATAATAAATAAGTCTAGCATTCTTTGTTTGATATTCTTGGTGTGATAGTAGTTTTGGTGTGTCTCTAATAGTTTGTATGTGGTGTTTGTTTTATACTGCATAGTAGGTTTCCAGTGGCCATACTTTATACTGGATATATTTCTTATGTATATATCCTTTAATGTGGTAGCAGTGAATTTACTTAGTCAACTCACCCAAAGCTCTCTCTCTCTCTCTCTCTCTCTCTCTCTCTCTCTCTCTCTCTTCCTCTCTCTCTCTCTATTAACTCTACAGTACAAATCAAAGCTTAATTTTTTATCTCCCTATCTAACCCTGAACCTAACTTCTCATCTCAAATCTCTTGGTATTAGCGAAAATGTGACTAGATTGACTCACTGTCATGTCTTCCTCCTACCGACGTCTGCCCTATAATCGTATAGGGCTCCGATTATTAAATGCCCAAATTTTTTTAGCACTTTGGTCGTTTTTTTCCTTCTTTTCTCACTTATCCCTTGTTTCATGGTTTTTGAGGCACATATCTCGATCGGATGATTCATGGTTTAAAACAGAAAGAGTTGGTCGGTTATTCTCTAGCTGCCTAATGGTTGTGGCCAAGCCCATTTTTGCCTGTTTTGGCTACTTGATGCTTTTGACAAGCTGCTACTTGTTGAGAATGACCTGCACACATATCTGACATAATTCCCTTGATGTTTATTGATGATTACTTCAGATATTTTGTCAAGAACTTGCTCTATTTGGGCCGTAATACTTATAGTTTGCTTATTTCTGCTGAGAACTCTCTAATTTCTTCTGAGAACTCCCTATTTGGACCTTGTTTCCTGAATCCCACAACTGATTCGTTCTATGGACATGCTCTTATTTCATATTGCGTCGTCTATGGATCTGATGCCATCTATCTGGTCCCAAAACCCGGCTTTATCAGTCACCGCAGTTAATTTTAATGTGACAATGATTTTTCTTGGCCAAGAGCAATTCACATGTATGTTAGCGGTCAAAAGAAATTAGGATACTTTTTTGGCAGAATTGAGGACCATTTTGTGAGGTGGTGATGATGATTTGTCAAAGCAAGAGGCATGGATATTTAACTCTATCGAGCCCCACATAGCCTCTATCTACATGTTTTATGAAACCTCAGCGAGTCTATGGAAATCTCTTCAGGACACATGGAGTCAAACAAAACATGGCTCACATTTATCAATTTCATCATGAGATTTCCATCTTCAGCAAGGTACTATACTACTATCCCTTTGGCACAATATTCTGGTATGCTTAAAAGCTGTTGGAAGCATCTAAGTTACTACGAACCCATGCCTAAGCTTCCTGATTCAAAGAGTCCCGAGATTATACGTAATTCAGTGGAGAGATCTCATATTTTTTACTTCTTAGCGAGACTTCGGGATGAGTACACTTCTCTTCGCACACAGATTTGGCCAGGATCCCTCTTCCATACTTTACTCCATCATCCCTAGTGAGGATGCCAATCACTTGTCTTCTCTAACACTCATTCTATGCCATCGATGACCATTCAGGACCATTCACATCCAAGACTAGCGTGCCCTTTGAGCCTTGTGGTAGGGGGAGTGATCGTGACTGTGGCTCTGGTGACCACGAACACAGTAAACTCATGTGCACCTTTTAGAACAGGGCTGGTCACACTCGTGACACCTGTTATCAGCTGCGTAGGCTCTCTGGGCATGGTTCATTTGGTGTTGATCTACAAGACTTGGATCAGATATCCATGGTAGTCAAGGCATCGCCATGGTGAATGGCGATGGAATTCGCCATATCAGTGGATATGGCGAAAAGTTTGAAATGGCGACGCCATGGCGTCCATGGTGCCGCCATATTCACCATATAAAAATTATATAATTATGACTTTTAATTATAACTTTATAAATTATTATAGCTTTATAAGTTATTATACTTATAATTTAAGTTATAATACTTAAGTGGGAAATGGCTGGCGGGGGTTTTATTTTTCTTTGAGGGGCATACTTATAAAATGACCCATTTTATCCCTTTATATACAAGCCCTCGACATTTTATTTCTGGAGGACGAGATAGCTGAAGGAAGAAAGAAGAAGAAAGAAGAAAGAAAGAAGAAGAAGGAGAAGAAAGAAGAAGAAGAAGGAGAAGAACAAGAAGAAAGACCGGTAAGCCCTAAAATCTGTTTTCTTTTTTTTTTGCCCTAAAATTTGCCTTGAAATTTGTGAGTTTTTTTTTTTCCTACTTTATTATCCACAGATGTCCTAAAATTAGCCCTGGAATCTGTTTTTTTTTTTTGCCACAACTGCCTTATAATATATATATAAGTGGAAAAAAATCAGATTTTAAGCCACAGGTGCCTTAAAATCTGATTTTTTCTTTCTCTAGAAAAAATATATGTATTAAAAAATAGTAAAAAACTAAAAAATAATAATATTAATGATTAATAAATAAAAATAAAATTATTAATAATTTTAAAAAAAAATTATAAATGGCCTCGCCATGGCATGACAAGCCTCTTCGCCATGACCTCGCCACAATGCCTTAACTACCTTGCAGATATTGTCCGATGACTGCTTGAGATAGTGGTTGTATAGCGTGGTGGTGTAGTGGTTGGAAGTGAGAGATTGAGAGCACCCGATTGGGTTCATGGTGGTGGTGGTGTAAGAGAGATTGAGATGGTGGCTGAGATGGTCGATGGTGATGATGGTGGTAGAATGGCACTATAGTGTCTACTCTGTAGCATGGCACTATATCATAATGGTTGAGATGGTTGGTCTATGAGCCTTAAACCCTCTGAAAATATGAGACTTGTGAAGCCTAAAACCCAAATTCAGTGCCAGGAGATGATTTTGATGCGTAGATGAACTTTTGAGTTTTGGCTTTTGATTATAGGCATATGACCTTAAAACAATCAATCTTTGAACTTATGGTTTGTAATTTATAATTGAGAGCCATTTCCTGCACACACAAATGTGTTTTCTTGCCAACAAATTAAATATATTTATCATTGCTCATTACATGCCTTGATTGCTCAAACGACTGAAAGGGGTATGACGATCATTTAAAAAATGAAAATAGGAACTTTTTAAAAATTATTTGCAAGGACACATTGTATGTGCAAGTAACGACTTCCTTTATAATTTGGTGTGATGGTCAGAGGCCATGAGTGAGTGACATGACTATGTATGGATTGTAGACTAGCCTATGTATTTTATTGGTTATTGACTTTTGACTATTTCTTTTGGATTCCTAGGTGTTTTTAATATTTGCATTATTGCTTTAGCATGTGTAATTGTCTATTGATGGATCATGGATGTTGGAAAAAAGTTACGAAATGTCGATTGAGATGGTTAAGACATGTCTATTGGAGGCCAAAACAGGTCCATTATGAAGGGTTGAGATGCTACTTAGTACAAGGAAGTAGCAGAAGCTGAAGACCAGTGAAGACCTGGAGGGAAGCAATTGGAAGGGACATAAAGAATTGAGAAGTTACAGAAAGCTTGGGATTGATCAGAAACAGGTGGAGAAATAGGACACTTAAAACTAACCCCAAATAGATGGGATAAAGTGTTGATGATGATGATGATGATGATGATGATGATGGATCATGGATGTTAATTATCAGGTTATCACAATGTCACTTGGTAGTTGATATTAATACTCAACAGTGTATTACTATGCTAAAAAATATGCTAAAGTTTAAAATTAATTTTAATGCCTAAATATTATTTTTATAAATTTTATATACTTTTAATATTTAGTATTTTTTCTCTCCACATTTCTTGATTTTTCCATTTTTTTGTCATTTTTTACTTACTTCTTCGCTCACTGTATTAAACGCTTAATATGTACTTTCTACTTTGTTACTACCACCATTAAGCATCGTGTTGATACCTCTATTGAGAGGTATAAAGCCCATCTTGTTGCTAAAGGCTTTACTCAGACTTATGGTATAGACTATGGGGCTACATTTTCTCCTGTTGCTAAACTCTACTCCTTTGGCTTTCTTCTGTCAATTGCTACTAATCTTAACTGTCCGCTCTTCTAATTGGACATTAAGAAAGTCATTTTACACGGTGACCTAATTGAAGAGGACGGTAAGAAAGTCATTTTACACGGTGACCTAATTGAAGAAGTCTATATGGACTTACCTCCTTGTGTTCATCTTAAGGAGGAGCAAATCCATATATGGGCTTAAGGAGTCTCTATGGGCATGGTTTGCGAGATTTGGCCATGTCATCTTCGGTATGGGCTTCTGCCATTTGCATTCCTTTCTTATTGGATTCATTCGTTCACTACAGGAGGGTTGCACTATTCTTGTCATGTATATTGAAATATCATTATTATTGGTAGTGATTTTTTCTTCATTTCCTTTGTGAAGGAAATCTCGAGGCAGACATTTGAAATTAAGGGTATGAGTTTTCTTTGGTATATTTTGGGTATTGAGGTTGCCCATTCTTCTAAAGGTGTTTATATATCACAAAGGAAGTATGCCCTAGATAGTGAGAATGGAAAGCTTGGTTGTCGCCCTGCTTCTTCCCCCATGGTGCCAAATCATTCTCTCCATGTTGTCAAGGGAGACTTTATTCGAGAAACTCAAATATATTGACAACTTGTTGGGAAGTTGATCTATTTGACCACCATGAGGCCTGACATCACATATGTTGTAAATATTGTGACTTAGTTTATGGATTCTCCCCGTGTTCCTCATCTTGATATTGTGATGCGGGAACTTACTAAATGCAATGTTAGGGCTGAGATCAGGATTAAAATTAATTTAATCAATTAAAATAACAATTTCTCATAACAAATTATCACGAAAATTCTAGAAATTCAATTTAGTGATTTAATTTCGGCCCAAAATAGTGGTACTTTCGTGTACGCTCCCTATTGCGGATCTAGAAGACTAGGGTTCTTATGAATGGTTAGATCTCCGATAGTTTTAGGGCGTCGAACGAACTCGCAAGCAGGTTCTCTCGATACCAAACGAAAATAAAGGCTAATAAAATTAATGATGAACAAAAATATTGATTTAGGGCTTTTATGAGATCAATAAAATAATTAGGATTACGCTACTTACGCAAACTGTAGATCTAAAGAAGATAGAGATGGAAGAAGAGTTGGCCTCGCACCAAACCGCAAGTGGGAATCGAAGAATCGCTCTCCGTTTTGAGAGAATCACACTCTCACGAAAGTTTAGAACTCTCAATTTGCATAAGCAATTTTCATTAACCAAAAACTAATAATAAAAGTGTTTGCAAGCCTTTAAATAGGCTAGCCAATGCATAAAATTAGAAATCCTATTATAACTCTAATTCATAATTCAAATAAAAGAAATATCATAATTCTTCTAAAACAATAAAGTTCTAAAACAATAAGGAAACTAATCCTATTTCTAATAAAAGAAACAACTTACTTTCTAAAATAAAATAATAAAAGATACTAATCCTAATTCAATTAGGATTCTTGAAATTCGTCACTTTATGTCCAGCTTTCGAAAACTGACCATAACTTCTTCAATACTTGTCGGAATTGCTCAAATTTTGGCTCGTTGGAAAGCTACTTTGATAAGCTTTCAAATATGACCAATTTTGTATCAATCCGACTTCGTTTGACACTTCAAAATAGGCCAAACATAAAAGTGACTGGATTAAAAGTTACTCTTCTGCCGATAAGTTACTTTTCTTCTTTCTGATTACTTTGATGTTCTTCTTTCGCTTCCGAAATGTTATGGGCGGTTGCTTGAATCGGATGTCCCCATCAACTCTCCCCGGGTTAGACGGATTCATCCCCGATGAATGTTGGTTGTGATAACGGTTCAAAAGATCCGGATCAAGCTGTTGAAATTCCTCTTATGTAATCCAAGTATTTTCTGTGTCGGCTTTGTTCTTCCACTTGACCAAGTACTTCTGAAGTCCCCTGTGGTTGGTGGACACAATCTGATCTTCCAACACATCTTCAATGATTTCACGGATTTGCCGAGTAGGTGGGGGTAACAGTGTAGGAAGGGGAATAATTAGATCATCGGATGTAGAAGGCTCAAAGGGGTTGGCAGGGATGGTTGAAGGGCCATGGAATGAAACAAGGTCCTCCACATTAAAAGTCGTGCTAATCCCCAATTCCGGCGAAAGATCTAAGATGTAAGCATTAGAATCGACACGCTTCAAGATCTGATGGGGTCCAGCACCACGAGCTTGTAACTTCTTTGCAACTCCTTGCGGAAATCGCTCGGGTCTATTTCGAATCATCACAAAATCACCCTCTTGGAATTCTTTGAACCGTCTATGAGAATCTGCAGAGAACTTGTATTTTTCATTCTTTAAATTAATTCTTTTCTTAATCTTAGCATGCAACTCATGAATGCGATGCGCAAATGTGGATGCAGACTCTGATGACCGATGATGAATGGACATTGGAATGAGATCTACTGGTGTCCTAGGTTTATACCCATGCACAATTTGGAACGGACTCATTCCTGTGGTTCTATTAACCGAATTGTTATATGCAAACTCAGCGACAGGTAAGATGGAATCCCAACTCCTAATGTGCTCGCCCACTAGACACCTTAACAGATTGCCTAAACTCCTATTGACAACCTCGGTTTGCCCGTCAGTTTGGGGATGATAAGCAGATGAAAATTGTAGTTGGGTCCCCGTTTTGTGCCATAGTGTCTTCCAAAAATAACTGACAAATTTAACGTCACGGTCAGACACTATCGTCTTAGGCAAACCGTGTAGACGAACGACCCCATTAAAGAACAGGGTAGCAATGTGACTAGCATCGAAGGTCTTCGCACACGCAATAAAGTGGGCCATCTTAGAGAAACGGTCCACAACAACGAACACCGAGTCGTGCTTTCGGAAGGTTTTAGGGAGGCCTAACACGAAGTCCATTGATAGGTCTTGCCACGGGGTGTGTGGTACCGGTAAAGGTGTATACAATCCCGTGTTTTGCCTCTTTTGCTTTGCCAACTGGCAAACACGACATTGACTGATAATTTTGGCAACATCTTTGGTGAGATTGGGCCAATTGAATCGGTCTTCAACCAATGCGACAGTTTTATTGCGAGCAAAATGGCCAGCAACCCCTCCAGCGTGTAATTCCCAAACGAGAAAGTCTCGCAAAGAAGTGCAGGGAATACACAATTGGTATTTCAAGAACAAATACCCATCCTGTAGGGTATATTTACTCCCTTTGACAGGTTGTCCGCTCACAAGTGAGGCATACTCTTTGCCAAAATCCGGACATGTGGGGTAATCCTCCACTAGGCGTTCGAATCCGGTTACCTCAAGGCTTAATGAGTGCAACGTCGCCATTCTGCGGCTAAGCGCGTCAGCCACTCGATTCTCCACAGTGGCCCTATGTTTCAGCACGAAGGTAAACCCTTGAAGTTGTTCAACCCATTTCGCATGTCATGGGTTTAACTTCTTTTGAGAATTCAAAAATTGCAGGGCTTCGTGGTCCGAGAACAAGACGAATTCATGTGGTAGTAGATAGTGTTTCCAATATTTAAGGGATTGGACTATCACATAGAATTCTTTGTCGTAGGTCGAGTACTTCTGCCTGGCCTCATTTAGCTTTTCACTGAAATAAGCTATTGGATGGCCCTTTTGGCTCAATACTCCTCCGATACCTACGCCTGACGCATCACACGCAACTTCAAAGACCTTAGAGAAGTCAAGAAGGTGCATGACAGGAGCTTCCGTCATTCGAGACTTAATCTCCTTGAAAGCTTTAGCCGCAGTAGGTGTCCATTTAAACTCCCTTTACGATGCACGGTGATAGGGAAGTTATCTTGAAAGTTACGGATGAACCGCCTGTAAAATGTGGCTAACCCATGGAAGCTACGGACTTCGTGAATGTTCCAAGGTTCGGGCCATTCAACGATAGCTTTGACCTTTTCGGGGTCTGCAATTATTCCATCAGAGGTCACGACGAACCCTAAGAAGACAACGCGATGTGACATGAACGTGCACTTCTTCAGGTTCGCGTACAACTTCTCTCCTCGGAGAGTCACACAAACTTGCCTTAAATGGTCCAAGTGTTGTTCCTTGTTGTGGCTGTAGATGAGGATGTCGTCAAAATAAACCACAAGGAGCTGTGTCATGATACGCATAAATGTACTCGGGGCATTCAAAAGCCCAAAAGGCATGACAAACCATTCGTACAAATCATCTTTGGTTTTGAAGGCCGTTTTCCATTCGTCCCCGGGACGAACTCGGATTTGATGGTACCCACTCTTCAAATCGATTTTTGAAAAAATTGTGGCACCTACCATCATGTCTAACATATCGTCCAATCTTCGTATCGAGAACCGATACTTGACCGTGATCTTGTTAATCGCGCGACTATCCACACACATCCTCCAAGTTCCGTCTTTCTTGGGTGTGAGCAGCGTTGGCACGACACATGGACTCAAGCTTTCCTTTATGAACCCCTTTTGGAGAAGCTCATCAACTTGCCTTTTTAACTCCGAGTGTTCGGATGGATTCATACGATAGTGGGGCAAGTTGGGTAAGGTAGCTCCAGGGACTAAATCGATGGCGTGTTGGATGTCTCGTAGAGGTGGTAATTCATTTGGAAGATCTTCAGGAAAGACATCCGCAAACTCACTCAAGATTGGTTTGACCTCTCTTTTGGAACCTCAACGCCTGATTCTTTGAACTTTTCAATTGTGACAAGGACATAGATGATGTCCTCTGTCTTAGCGCCTCGTTCAAACTCAAGAGGGCTAACGATGTGAACGGCCTTAGATGTATTCTCTCTCTAATAGGCTTTTATCACTTGACTTTGTCGACTTCACTGTGGGTGCCTTTGGAGGTAACGGATTAAGTTGTATTTTCTGACCTTTGTGAGTGAAGTTGCACACGTTCGATCGACCGAATAGTGTAACATCCATGTCATATAACCAAGGCCTCCCGAGGATGATATGCCCCACATCCATGGGCACAACATGGCACCACAAGGTGTCCTTATACGATCCGAATTGTATAGGAACCTGACACTTTTGTGAAACAAGGATGGATGATGAATTAATCCAAGCAATCTTATAGGGTTGTGGGTGAGCTACGGGTGTGAGCCCCAAACGAGAAACTGTACTTTCAGAAACCACATTGGTACAACTTCCACTGTCAACAAGGACTCGACAGGCTTTCATCCCACACGTGGCTATGGTATAAAAGATATTATCCCGTCGCCAACCATCACTCTCCTTCGATTGGGCTAAAGCACATCTAACCACAAGAACCCGTGAGGTATTATCCTCCCCAATGGGATAAGAGACATCCCTAAGACACGCCATTGTTCGTTCCCCTACACAATCTTCTTCATCACTAGGGAACGACTCAATCTCGTAAACTTCAATAGTACCTTCATCATGCTCATTTTCGGTGTCCTCAGCTATGAACAAATTTCTAGATGGGCATTGTGCTGTAAAATGCCCGATGCCGTGACACTTATAACATTTATTTTGACCACCATTCTTAGGGCCTTCGAGCATTGGACTCTTACCCTTATCGACTCGAGTTACCGGTGTAGTAACAGGGTTGGACCTAGCAGACGGGGCACTAATGTTGGGCTTTGACTCTGGTGCATTGGACCGATAACTAGACTTATAACTAGATGGAGTACTAGTTTTGAGGTATCGCTCTAGCTCTTCGACTCTAGAGAAACATTCGTCTAGATTATCAACAAGGTACGGAATAAGTTTCCTTTGCAGTTCTGGGCGAAGGCTCATTCGAAATCGGGATAGGGTAACCTTTTCCAATTCAGTCACATCGGCCTGGGTCTTTAGTTCTTCGAACTTATCGATGTATTCAGTGACCGATGAATTTCCTTGACGCAATGAATGCCACTGATCAAGAATGCATTCCTCGTAGGATAGAGGAACATATTTATCGCTCAACTGGTCCTTCATCTCTTCCCAAGTGGAAATGGGAGTAAGACCGTTGGATTGTCTTCGACGCTCTAGACCCATCCAATAAAGTCGAGCGTGGCCTGTAAGTTTGACCTTTGCAAAGCGGACCTTTCGCTCTTCGGACATGGCATACCACTCGAAGTAGTTTTCCATACCGGTGACCCACTCGAGAAAGACTTTAGGTTGTCTTTTCCCATCAAAATTAGGGGCGTCCATTTTTACTGATTTCATGATTTTATCGTCCTGTTCGGTGTGGATTTCGCGACAATGGGGAACTTCCCTCCTACGTTCATGGGTGTGGACTCTATTGGGGTTTTCAGCGATGAGCTCATTGATTTCTTCCATGCGGGTTTCTAAAGTTTCATGCCGGATTTGTAGGTCTTGCAACTGTTGTTGCACCTGATTGTAGTGTTCATCCATCCGAGCGATCAGGTCTCTAATAAGGACTTCTAACTTATTGGGATCCATGATCATGCAAGGAAATTTAGACTAAAAAAATATAATAAAATAAATTCAGACAAAACTTTCCACAAAAAAAAAAAAGAAAAAAAGATAGACAAAAATTGCAGACAAAAAATCAGACAAAAGCCAGACGAAAATTTTCAAACAAAAGTCAGATGAAAATTATAAACAAAAAGGCAGACGAAAATTTTCAGACAAAAGTCAGATGAAAATTTTCAGACAAAAGTCAGACGGATCGGAAATAATGTTTTTATTTTTTTAACCTAAAAAAAATTGAAACTTAAAACCTATATGAGCACTAAAACCCTAAAACTAAACTGATGCTCTGATACCAATTTGATGCGAGAACTTACTAAATGTAATGTTAGGGCTGAGATCAGGATTAAAATTAATTTTATCAATTAAAATAATAATTTCTCATAACAAATTATCACGAAAATTCTAGAAATTCAATTAAGTGATGTAATTTCGACCCAAAATAGTGTTATTTTCGTGTACGTTCCCTATTACGGATTTAGAAGACTAGGGTTCTTATGAATAGTTAGATTTCCGATAGTTTTAGGGCGTTGAACGAACTCGCAAGCGGGTTATCTCGATACCAAACGAAAATAAAAGGCTAATAAAATTAATGATGAACAAAATATTGATTTAGGGCTTTTATGAGATCAATAAAATAATTAGGATTACGCTACTTACGCAAGCCGTAGATATAAAGAAGATAGAGATGGAAGAAGAATTAGCCTCGCACCAAACCGCAAGCGGGAATCGAAAAATCGCTCTCCGTTTTGAGAGAATCACACCCTCACAAAAGTTTAGAACTCTCAAATTGCATAAACAATTTTCATTAACCAAAAACTAATAATAACAGTGTTTACAAGCCTTTAAATAGGCTAGCCAATGCATAAAATTAGAAATCCTATTATAACTCTAATTCCTAATTTAAATAAAAGAAATATCCTAATTCTTCTAAAACAATAAAGTCCTAAAACAATAAGGAAACTAATCCTATTTCTAATAAAAGAAACAACTTACTTTCTAAAATAAAATAATAAAAGATACTAATCCTAATTCAATTAAGATTCTTGAAATTCGTCACTTTATGTCCAGCTTCCGAAAACTGACCATAACTTCTTCAATATTTGTCGGAATTGCTCAAATTTTGGCTCGTTGGAAAACTACTTCGATAAGCTTTCAAATATGATCAATTTTGTATCAATCCGACTTCGTTTAACACTTCAAAATAGGCCAAACATAAAAGTGACGGGATTAAAAGTTATTCTTCTGCCGATAAGCTACTTTTTTTCTTTCTGGTTACTTTGATGTTCTTCTTTCGCCTCCAATATGTTATGGGCGGTTGCTTGAATCGGATATCCCTATCATATTGTCCATCGTATCCTGCGGTATTGGAAGTCTAATCCAGGTCAAGAGATTTTATATGGTGGTGTTGGTTATTCAGATGCTGATTGGGATGGTTCTGCCACTTATCATAGATCAACTTCTGGCTTTTGCATGCTTTTGAGTGGCAATCACATCACTTAGAAGAGTAAGAAGCAACCCGTTGTCTCGGGTTTTAGTGCTAAAGCAGAGTACAGAGCTATTGCTCTTGGATCTTGTGAGCTATTATGGATTTGGTGTTTTCTGGCAGAGCGTGGATTTTTTATGACTCAGAGCTATACCATTATGTTATGATAACCAAGCTGCCATTCACATTGCCTATGATTCTGTCCTTCATGAGAGAACTTAATGAGAAGCCACAGCCTGCGATATTATAAATTCAGTTTCATAGATAAAAGCCTACTTCTAAAATCAAGTTTAGCATGTTAAAACAACAATAAACTATACCCAAATTTATAATATTAAAGGTGCAGATTTTCTGCCCACAAATCTGTTATTGTTGTGAGGTAAGATCTGAACCATAGCAGAGATATCCTCAGAATATCGTGTAGGAACAGCAGCAGAATATTTAGTGAGAACAGCAGTAGTTCCAAGTTGTTAGCACGTAAAAACGGCAATACTATAAGCCTTAATTCACCAGATTTAGCACTCCAGATCAGTCTTAAAAGACCGAGATTAATGACAGCAATCAGGATCTCAAAACACCTGTGGATCAGCATTCGATCGCTCTAAAAAGATTGATGATACGGCAGCACCTAGAGGATCAGAACCCTCGGAAATCTGCAAGCTATATGGATTTAAAAGTCTCAGCAGCGAAAGAGTCAAAACCCTTGATAATTTTGTGAACAGATGTTATAAAAGAGAAATAAAACTTCCTATTCTAAGTACATTTCTAATTTTAGTTTTGCTAGACTCCTAAACTTGGACTCCAAGTAACTTAACTTTTCCTTTTAACTCTAGTAACAGACAAATAAAGGAAGGAGTATTTCCTACTGTCTAGAAGCCTTGAGTACAGATTTTGCAGCCTCACGTTGTCCTATTTTATTGGATTCGAGAACCTCCTACTTTTAAGGATTCGAGATCCCAAAATTATCATAAAGTTTAAATCGCCAAGGCCCTCCAAATCTTAATATTTTCATGGACAATTAAATCCTAATATTTTCATGGACAATTAAATCTTAATATTTTCATGGCCAATTAATATTTTCATGGACATTTTATAAGATTTGAATTCTTGGAAATATGGATTCTTGTGACCACTTGTGACCTCTTGAAGACCCAAAGTTTTACCGCCATCAATTACTCTTTGCGGACCCAGTTTGAGACCCAAATCCAGCCCCTTTAAATATTTTTTCTGGACCCCATGTCTGGCCCATAAAGATGAGAAATTTGTATTAATTTCTGGGCTTTTTCCAGCCATCTTCAATCCCCATTTAAGCCTCTAAAACAGGCCCAAATCTGCCTGTCATGCTCCACATCACTTTGTCAGGGAGAAGATTGCCTTTAGGCTCACCTCCACAGCTTGTGGACTTCTTCACTATGGCGCTTGGACCCTCTTGTCGTCAAGAGTTGCTTGTCATGCTGAGCATACTTATTTTGTATGCTCCATCTTGAGGGGAAGTGTTGGTGTCCTAGCAGTTTTGGGGTGTCTCTAGTAGTTTGTATGTAGTGTATTTTAGTGTATAGGATGGTGTCTAGTGGTCATAATTCACCCTCTCTCTCTCTCTCTCTCTCTCTCGTAACTATAACTCATCAAACTTTAACTTTTGTCTCTGTGTAACCCTAGACCTAACTTCTCATCCAAAACCTCTAAGATCAAGGTTCATTGATCAACCGATTAACCCATTCCGACACTGCATGTTCTAATTTAAAATTTTCCTAGGAAGTACCAAACCATTGCCAGTTTTTTCTGGTAATTTCCTGGGGTAGTTTTGAAGTTCAAAAATGAGCAAAGGTACTTCTTTTTACAGAACTGACCAAATTAACTTCTTTTTTTTTTCTCCCTAATGAACTGAACAAAATTATTTAATTATCTTGCACTTAAAGTAACTGTCTTCATGGGTCAAAATCTCAGATTTCCATATAGTATCGTTCAGCCCCAAAACCGATACGTACCGGATGATACGTATCGGTTTCGGACAATACATTCCCGTATTTTTCCCAAAAAAAAAGAAGAAAAAACAATAATTTGAAATTATTGGACGATACGGACAATACAGTGGACAATACGGACGATAATTTGAACGATAATTTGACTGTTTTTAAGGGACCGGATAAAAACCCAATATATCGTATCGTCCAAGTCCAAAACCGATACGTATTGGACGATATTTTGATCTGTGGCTGTCTTTCCTAATATGACATTTCTTTCCATGATTAACAAACCGTTATACAAGAGAAAGGAAATTGTGAGAGACGCTAGTTTATGTCATTAGTAAGTCATCCTTCTTTGACAAACAAAGAAATTTTTTTCGAAAGAAGAAATGAATATTAAAAGAGACACTAGGCTATGAAGCATTTTTACATTAGTAAGGCATCTCATATACACAAAGGTCCCAAATTTTCTCATGGTGAAAGTGGCGAATGGAAACCTGTAGTTCCCTACAAATGGCCAATTTTATCATTCCTTTTTCTATTTTCTATTGCCACGGGAATAACTCCCGTTTCCAATTTTTTGCACAATGTTGCGCATTGATTCGCCCAAAAACTTGAATAATGTTTTCAGAGAAATGAAATGTTATCTTTTGTTGTCTGGAGGAACACATCAACATGTTTTAGTAGTAACTAGAATATCCATATCACACCTGGTATCTGCAATATGGTGAAAATTCAAGAAACTATTATTTCTAAGAGGCCCCGACTATGCATCCGGATGCAGGCCTTAGGGCTGTATCCAGACCATTTGGGCACCTATCATGAGGATTGGGTGCCACGGAAACTTGGATAAGATCAATCATGTACCACCCAAACAATTTGGGCCTGATCCGATGCATATCCACTGTTGAAAATGTGGTCAAAAGTGCCCATATTTAATGCACCAGGCTTGAGGGGCATCACCGTATCTTTGATCCATGTAATGAGGTCCAAAAAAAAATAATTTAAAAACACATGCTATGTGGCTGGATAACCGAAAAAGGCTTTTATCTTGGGTGTCACATGCCACGTGGCATTATGATCTGGCGTCCGGATGCAGCCCTCAAGGGCTGCATTCGACCACATTTCCCCTCAGCTCTATTTCTAATATCTATCTTAGTCAGGTAGTGGTTAAATAATTACGTTAAAACTGAACAACCTATAATCTGATACATATACATATATATATATATATATATATATATATATATATATATATATATACACACACTAATGGGGACATCCGATTCAAGCAGCCGCCTGTACCCTATCGAAGGTGAAAGAAGAACGTGCAAGTGGTTCGAAAGAAGAACTGCATAGATTCGCGAAACTGAGGAGTGTTTTAGTCAATCGATCGATCCCAGACATCCGATCGATTGATTGAGGATAGAGTCTTTTGGGCGAATTTATTCTTCTCAGTTGATCGATCAATGCCAAATTTTCGATCAATCGATTGTGCACAAAGCCTTCGGGCGAATTACTTATTTATCAGTCGATCGATCAACTCTTGAATCGATCGATCGCGTGAGATATAACAGAATTTTGGTTTTCTTTGACAAAACTTGTCATTTTAGTATTTTAAGTTATTAGGACTCTTTTATTTCGAGTTAGGGTTTGCTTAGCCTATTTGAAGGCTTGTAAAAACAATTTTTATTTTTAATTGATGATTAATGAAATTTTGCTTTTTGTAACTTTGAGAACTTTGTTTGAGTTTTCTGTGAGGGTGTGATGCTCTCAACCGAAGAGCGATTCTTCGTCCTGCGTGCGGTTTGGTGCTAGGCTAACTTTTCTTTCCTTTCTATCTTCTCTGATCTACAAGTTATGTAAGTACTTAACCCTAATTTATCCATTTCGCCATTTAATCTAATCTTAAATGTCTCTTTGCACGGTAGCGAAAGAACCCGCTTGCGAGTTCGCTCGAAACCCTAAAATTGTCAGAGATCTAGTCGTTCGTTAAGAACCCTAATCTTCTAGATCCGATAGAGACCGTACGTAAAAGTAACATTGTTCTGGGTTAGACCTAAAATCATTTAATTGAATATCTTAGTATTTTCTGTGGTAAACTGTTAAGGAATTTGGTATTTTAATTATTTTGTATTAAATTTTCTATTAATCTCAGCCCTGGCATTTGCATGTGTTAGTTTCCTCATCATATACGCATACTACGAAAGGGATCTGCCTACTCATAGTACAGAAGAACCAACTAGTTTTTCGCCCTTCCACATAAACAAGCTCCTAGTCAATGTTTAAAAACTCAGTATTGGTTGCCGCAGCGGCTGCTTTTTGAACCGAAACAGTATCGGCGAATACAATTTTTTTTTTTTTTTTCATAAAAAAAACTGAAAAAAATAGCCAGTGTCGTATTGTATTGGTTAATATGGAAAGGTATCGGTTAATATGATATGTATAGATATCGGCTGATACTTAATTGATGGCAATGCTAGTATCAGTGTCGGCATCAGCCGATACTTTGAACCTCTAACCTAGTAAGGTATTAGCGATAAGGAGAGTTTTTATAGTTGTCACAGAGGGATATAATTTAATGGTAATATAAATACATTTCTATTCTATTAAATTGATGGAAATACAATAAAGTTATTTTTCTATAACATACTGGATATCTGGAAAGACATGCTAACATGATTGGTTCTTTGACATGTTTTTGTCGCAAATGATAACAAACCATATAAGTTATTTGATAATTACCATTTTCAAATTGATTATAACATGGTGTTCAACTTTCTATGGTTCGGAATTGTAACTAATCGTCCGTTTGTTAGGTCCAACACTCGCGGGAATCCTCCCATACGCTGGTCTGAAATTCTATGTATATGAGGAGCTGAAGAACCATGTCCCGGAGGAACATCAAAAATCCGTCCTAATGCGTCTCTCTTGTGGAGCTATAGCTGGCTTACTAGGACAAACTTTCACATACCCATTAGATGTGGTTAGGCGCCAGATGCAGGTAATGTATCACTCAGTATGCCTTATATATCTTTACTTATTATAAGGGACCTGACCTGACTGCCAGCCGCAGAGGTCAAGTCAATCTCAAACTGTCGACCTTGGTAAATGCATTGATTTTTTTAGTGCCGAATCAGTCTAAGTCAAATGTGAATTTTCACTTATTTG
Organism: Chloranthus sessilifolius; assembly: GCA_021018995.1. Lineage (NCBI taxonomy): Eukaryota > Viridiplantae > Streptophyta > Magnoliopsida > Chloranthales > Chloranthaceae > Chloranthus > Chloranthus sessilifolius. The sequence goes on from CM037593.1 coordinate 34,710,562, forward strand.
CATGCTCATAAATACTTGCACGGCTCCCGAGGCTTCATAGTCACAAAGTCGGGAGTCGGCAATAAATCGGTAAGGGTCTAAGTTGGGAAAAATCGGCAAAAAACGGTCAAAGTCGGTCAAAATAGGAAAAATCGAGAAACTAAACAATTCATAAAAATATAAAAAATATATCATAATAATCGTTTTAATGAACAAAATAGTACAAAATAGACAAAAAGAAGAGCAGTGAGTTTTGAGACGGGGAGGCAGCAGAAACGGCAATAGCCCTAAAGTTTTATTTTTCACTCTATAAGTGAAAAAAACAAATAATAAATGGACATCACAAAATCGTTGATTAATCGTCCGAGTTGCCAACTCGGCCAAATAATCGGCGATGTAGCCGGGATGATTGCAAGTGCCCACTTTTCTCAATTTTTTGAAAAAGTGAAACTTTTATGGCTATGGGACAAAGGGTTGATTGATCCGAGTGCCTCAGCTGGCGCTCCAGTCAGGTTACCTAATACCAGCTCATATATTTTAGCTATTAACTCACCTTAAAAACGGGTGACTCTGCTAATGAGAATGTAGGTTTGGTACAGGTTCCGTGAAGGCTTGAATCCAATACTAAGATTTCTGTTTCTATCTCAATATGAATATATGATTTGAGCACTGTGTCCTTCGATTCATATGTTTCAGGTTCAGGGTCTTCATCCCTCTGTTGGAGAAGGTGGTCCAGGATTTGAAACTACAATGCAAGGACTTACTACCATCGCCCGTAAGCAAGGATGGAGACAGCTATATGCTGGTCTGAGCATCAACTATGTCAAGGTAATGGAGGAAAATCATTTTACAATCTGTTAAACTACCATTTTGTAAACAGCCACTTGTTATATTTTTTATGATAATTTTTAGACGAAAACACTTGAAATCTTTTTAAGTATGTTACTATGTAGTAGTCACCATCCCACATTTTGGACCTTGTGGCAGACTTTTTTGACCAATTCAAATTGTACAAGTGGCTAAACTTCAGGGCATGATCACTCAGCCGAAAAGAAAAATGCTCAAGAGAGGGTTCAAACTATTCGATGTGGGAAGTTTAATATGGACCATTGTTTATTTCTACGTAGGGTTTATATTGAAGTTCTTGGATTCAATAGTATGAATCCTCCAACAGGCATATTATTGTTCTGCCACTTAGACCTCTTGGATCAGTAAATATGTGCCAGGTGGCACCATATAGCATAAAATCTGAAGTAAGCAGAGCATGACTTAAGTGCCTTTGTTCATAAAGGATGTTAATGAACTTTTGGAATGCTGGTTATTGAGAATACATAAGCATAGAGCTCCTTATAAATGATGAATTGTATGTGTTGTCAAGAAAGTATACATGGTAAGTAGCCTGTTTAGTTAATTACTTCATACCACATATATGTTGCTATCCATAACTTGTAACTTTTTTAATTTTTATTATCTGTAATGAACAATATATTTAAAAAATAGCAAAGAATAAATTACAAACCTGTGCGGTAGTGACTAGTGAGGAAGGTGTCAAACACGGTATCAGTATCGGGTATCGGTCCACAACGTCACTGACTTTTGGTTCATTAGAGGTTGATGAACAAGTAAGGTATAGAAAGACCGAACCGAGAAAATCCCCCTTGCTTTCCAACTTTCTCACTCTCTCATCCCCATCACTATAGTTAGATCTACATCCCCCAATAAGTTCCAAAACTTTTACCAACATGAGAAATTTGTCTTCCCTTATATTTCTCCTCATTTGAACATTTTATAGGACATTACTACCCTCAATGCTATATATATCAGCTTTCAATGCACCTGGATCCAGAGCAACCATATTGATGTCTCTAAACCTTGCTTTAAGGGCCACATCCCCAACCCAAAACATTATCCTAGAATCAGATTCTGTTGATCACACCTCAATCAAATCTAGTACGTTGGTAGAGTTCATTCTTCAAATAGGACACCCCTTTTCACCAAGAAGCAGCCCTACTATCTCTAATGTTTATATCTCAGCCATTGTTCTCCATATTTGGAGGTCAAAACTTGGACCCATTGGACTCCCTTCTCAATCCCTATCTTCTACAACTACTTCCCAATGAGGACTTTATTCATTTGCATAATCTACGAATACCAAGACCCCCCTTCTTCCACGAGGATGGCAAACTTCTCACTTTATCAAATGAAACCTCTTTCCTCTCCTCACATAAGTACCTCTGTTGTTCAAGCTGGTCAATGAAACATGGATATGTAATAAATCGACAAACCGCCAACATATTCTTGTATCTGCATAATTGGCTTCTCATGGGAGGCCTTGGGTTTTCCAACACAGTGGCAGACAGATAAGTTGACGGAAGGCAGTCTAGCATACAACCCTACTCCTAGCTAGAGACCTCAAAGCATTCTCATTGACTCCAACCCCAAATAGTCTAATTTGTCAAGTATCCTTTGCCTCAAAATCGCTTGATAGATGGTTAGGACTGCCCTGACAAACCATTGCTCCCTACTAGAGGCCCCACAAAAAATCATTATTAGCCTTTTTCAATGGGTAAAAAGCATTCACTTTGTAGTGTCTAAGTTAATTACTATAAGAGTTGTTATAGGGCACTGATAATTAAAAAAAACAGTTGGTAGACGGTATTCAACCCATTAACTCCCAAGCGTAAATGGGTTAGTCTCCTTTTGTTAAAATGGTCAAATCTTGTAAGTGCACAAACCAGTGACAGTACAGGTTTCACCAGTTTAACAAAGGACATTGACTCATTGATACACTTAACGTTTGCCAACTCTTACTATAAACCACATCTATCCATAACTTGCAACTCGTTTTTTTTAGGTTGTTCCCACTACACAAGGCTCCCGCTTCTAGCGGGGTCTGGAATACTTAGATGGTAGGCACCCTTACCTCTCTGTAAGATACACCATTAATTCTTGTAATTACTAAGGAACAGCTTAGTCTCTGTAAATTTTTATGTAAATGTTACCTTTTACACCCTTTTTAAGGGCATTTTTTTTTTTTGGGTACTAATCTTGTTTTGGAGCATGCCAAAGAAACTAAGTTCTGTTATTTTCGTGATTAAAAACTAGGATTCATTTTGAGCTTTTATAAGATGAGTTTTCTGCCACCTAGATATGTTCTTGGTTATTGTTAGATTGAAGGACCTAACAGACCATTACTTTGCAGGTTGTTCCTTCGGTTGCCATTGGTTTTACTACGTACGACATGATGAAGTCTTGGCTACGGGTGCCTCCTCGAGAGAAAACTCGATCTGTATCCTCATGAAGCCGCATATTTTAAGTTTTAGGGACTAGGATGGTAATACAAGTAGGGAATGCCTCGTGTGGCAAAATGGCGTCGCCAGTCAGATGACTAGGATGGGCGTGTTGGGGGAATTCAGCTGTCTTCATTGGGGGAATCCAGTTGGCGTCCCCCATGACATGTTGTTTGCCATCTCGGGAAGGGGAAGATTGAAAAAGACCATGCAGGAAAATATGGCTGAACATGAACAAAAGGGCATGGAGGATTGAGGAATATTCACTGTTAGTTTGTGAAGACGATGAAAGTGTACTCACCTAACATTTGGATGTTAGAGGGGAATGAATGAATGTCAAATATAATCCAACATTTTCTACTTATGGGTAGGTTTGCAGATTCGGTTAATCGAACCGAAACAGAAATTTGATTTTCATCTCGGTTTCTGCAAAACCGAAACATTTCGGTTTCAGTTTCGGTTAACCGAAATTTTCAACCCTATAAACCGAAATCGAACCGCTCAGATTTCGGGTTTGGTGGGGTCGGTTCAGTTTGGTTTTCACATTTTCTTCATTTTTTTATATAGTTTTCTTTTTTCTTAATTTTTCAGTTTTTTTTTTTTTTTTTCGATTTTCTCACCCTACCTGGGCAGTTTTTAGGTACCAAAACTGAAATTGAACCGGGCTGAATCGGTTCGGTGTTGGTTTTCAATCGGTTTCGGTCTCATGTCGGGTCGGTTTGGAAGGCTCGGTTTTCAGTCGGTGTTTGCATTTCAGTTTTGTTTTGCACCCGTACTCATGGATCTCATAAAATAAAGTCTGACCAACTCTGACTGCCGAGGCAGCCTAATTTTAATAATTGATGAATTGTGTAAATTTTTAAAATTTTTTATGATAGCAATATATATGCTTTAATCATATTTCATATATATATATAGTTATGCCATTAGTTACGAAGCTATAATAACATATTGAGGGGGCAATCACGCTCAATTGTGAAGCAATTGCCCTCGAGTTGGCTGCCTTAGGATCACACTTTTTTTTAATAACTTGGGTAAGCGGGCCTGTTAGAGCACCCACCTAATCTGAGGACCATGCGTGCATCCTAAATTAGCACATGGAGGGGATATAAATCCCTAGTGTGGCCTAACAGGGGAGCCTGCTACATTTCTCCTATTATTCCTATTATTAGATAGTGGCATAGTGCCTATAAATCTGATGGGAACTTCTCTACTATTGAGTTAGCAACCCGGATGAAAAGGGTGAGGCTTCTTCTTGCCTCAGGCTCTAACAGATAGTTGGACGATCCCATGTGGATTTATTTATTGCATCTATTTCATTGCTTAAAGAAATTATTTTTTAACTTTAAATTTTAATTATTTAATTTTTTTAGTTTTTAGTTTTATTTCTTTTATAATTCTCCATCGAAAATCTTTTCTGAGTTTTTTTGAATTAACGGATGAGAGGTTCAACGGCATGATTGCTGAATTAAACCCATCAGAACCTCCAAATGATTAGAGCGGTCAATGGGTCCTTCTGATTAGGGCTCTCAATGGGTCAGACTAAATTTACGGTCTGCCTAAACAATGTGGCTCCTTGACTCGACCCTTGGGTCCACCCTGGCTGAACAGGTCAAAGCTATACTAACTTGATGGGTCTGGCGGACCCAGTCCAAGAAATCGAGTTGGGCCTGGTTGTACATTTATTTCTCCCACCCTGACTTTGGGTACGTTTTTTTTTTTTTTTTTTTTTTTTTTTTCATATAACTCAGGGCATTCCAAGCTTACTCTTGAACTATTCCCGGAGGGATGCCCTCACCTTGAGTATTTCACGATTTACACACCTTATAGGACATCCGTTTATCACGGAAGGGAGCCACTAACACTCAAACTTTAGGTGTGTTTGACCTCCAGATTTGGTTGGATATTGCACGTTGGACCTAATCCAATCAGTCAAGTTTAGGTGCCTGACCTGATCCAAGAACTCAATCGATTAAAGTGCTAACCCAATCCTTATAGGGGTATCAGCTTTGTATAAAAAATCGGCCAGTATCTCGGCAAACTGATACGTATCGGTCCTATAACTCGGTATCGGCATCTGCCGATACGTATTAGTTTGAGCTGAGACTTTGGGTTTTCTTTGTGTTTTTTTTAAGGGGTTAATATGAATCGATATCAGCTGATTCGTATTGGTCCTCCATGGAGCGATAGGAGTCCGATACCAATTTTGTTGCCTCGGGTATCATGCCCATACGGGTTTATATGTAAACCAATGGGAGATATGTTTACAATTATCTGAACCATCCAATCAACCAGCAGGATTGGATTTATTTATTTTATTTTCATTTTTTCAGTCAAATTTTCTAAAACACCCTCGTAAGTGCTTTCTTAAACGATCATTTCAAGTCAACTCCTATCCCAACTCCACAGAGAACTCAACAGTAGGGGCCTAACAACAAAATGGATTGTGGCCGACCTGGTAGTGCACCCGACCCAACCCGAAAACCCAACCCTGTAAACCCCACAATTTTCCCTTATATATAATATCGGAGCTGTGGGGTCAACCTAACCGACCCTATTCTTGTCCGACCTGACCCAAAGGGTCAATTTTATGTGCCTGATCCAAAAAGACTCGGGGTCCGGTTAGAGGTCAACCCAACCCATTGACAGCCCTACCGAGTACAAAACATGGTGCTATAACTGATACAGCTAAATGAGAAATATACGAGCCTTACACGCAGATCTAACTTCTAAGCTCGTTGACTTGAGTTTTCCAGCCTTTGAGTTCAAAAACAAAGAACATATAACAACATAATAATATATGCTCACCTGTGTCGCTGTGCCTTAGGGTTGGTTCGAGAGGTGGAAAAAGCTCAGAATTCGAGCTTTTTCCAGTATGGTTGAGTTTTTTTTTTTTTTTCGAAGACTGTATATTCTGAGCTTTTCTAAGCGGAAGCGAACAGATTTTTTTCGGAGCTTTTTGGTCAGAAATCCTAAAATTCTAAGCTCAGAGCATTGAAGGCAATTAAACAATTTTGATGTAGGAAAGTGAATCTCAATAACACAAAAAGTGCATTTCCCTTGAAACAGCTCGGAAAAGGCTAAGAAACTGAGCAACTCAAGAATACTTACAAAGAAACTCAGTTGCTGAGTTTTCCAAGAAATTGCTGAGATTTTTAGCAGTCCATTTTGTGAGCTTTTTTAGGAAAATCACAGAAACAGCTGTCCTTAATTTTTTTGTTTTTAATCTTGTAGAAGATGAACCCACATAGTTTGTTTTAGAGTGCCAACTGTAAAATTGAATTTGGGTTTTGTACAGAGTGATTTATATAGATAGAAAATTTTGAGCAGCATTAGGCCTTTGATCTCTATGGGTTGTAGAAAGAAGAGCCACACTTGCATTTCCAACCCTCTGGCTCATAGTTTGCATATTGGATGCCCATATGGTCTGTGGTTGTGGGCACTTGTATGGCTTCACATGGGCTGCACTCTCCACATTTATAATCACAGCTTGGTGGTGAAGACCCTAGTGTACTCTCCCATTTAACCCCTTCATTCTTCAAACCATCCTCCATTTTTTTGCTGTAAAAAACCTTCAAGACCAAAAAAAACACAAAAAATAACACCCATTAGAGAGAGAGTACCCATTAAATAAAATTTATAAATAAAGAAATGTAAAAAATAAAATAAAATAAAGGAAAAATAAAATAAAATAAAGGAGAGGAAGTACCTGTTTTGAATCTTTTGTTTCCCATCCAGCTTGCAAGGAAGGTTGGATTTGGCCTGTGTTTGATCAATCACCAAAAAGTGGTCAGAAAAATGCCTTTAATACCATTTTTTGTTCTTTTCGCAAAGGTAGTATGGATGATAGGTCACTAAAAAAATAACTATGAATCTTGTTTCTTTCTGGTCTACTCTGGTTTGTAAAAAGCAGATGAACTTTTTGGAACTATGTAGTGGGTAGTTGGCACTAACTACTAAAGCAAACACAGGTCTATTTTTACAGTTAAAAAGTAAATGAATCTCCATCTTTCCCCATGGAAAAGCTAACCTTGAGCTTCATGTGGATAAGGCCTACTTGTTGCAGAAACCCAACTCATGATTTGAAGTATGGTGATTAGAATAGGCCAAATTCTCCTCTCTTTTGCAGCCCACATGATGATTTGATGATAGATGGGGATGATGATGAGAGAGAGAGAGAGAGAGACAGAGAGAGAGGTGGGTGTTTGTTAAATCAGTTTAACAAGACAAGTTTGCTGTTGTTGGAGGAACCATATTATATATCATGGTAAAAGCCTAGAGAAACAGTTTTAGTGTTTGGTTTTTTTTTCTTGGATTTCCCTGTAATATATAGATCTTGCTTGATATACAAGTGATCTTGGCTTCTGATGAAGAAATTTCAAATTTCAATCCCCCAAAAATCTATCTATCAAATGGGTCAATCTATCTGTCTCTATACTTGTACCATTGGAAGGGGTCAGGTGAGTCTGGTCTTCCAGTGCATATAGAGAGAGAAACAGGTCTCTTACTGGGTCTGAACCTATAGAGGCTAAGGGCTGAGGATTTTGGATTCCTTGACTGCAGAGCCAGAGATTTTTCCTGTAGTAGAAAGGAGCCTAGAAACCCATTTGAATTCCCAAAAATGCCTCCTGAAATGTCATTTATGACAAACTGATAACTGCAGTGATTATTTTTGACCGTTTATAAATGCTCTTTCAATTTGGGCACTCTGGGCTGTTTTCTGGACCTTCTGGTACACCCGTTTCACGAAGTTGGATAGATTGGATTTTGATGGGGGACTGGGGGAAATTTATATTAGGTACATAGATTGTGTACCATGTGAGATACTTTACAATCTCAATCTCTCCACGTTAATATACCTGGGTATTTGTGCAGAGTTGATAATGTAAACCAACCAAAAATTTGGTCTGGGATTTAAAAAGCCCCGAAATTTATGTCTGGGCTAAGATACAGCAAACCCTCCCATACCTCCCCTAAATATATTTTATATATACATATAGGTTAAGGGCAAACTCAGCCCTAAATGTACTTTATATATACTTATCATAAGGGATCCCTACACTTGAAGTATGACCTTTGAATCCTTGTTGAAATTTAGTCTCACAGTGGGTAAATTATAGCCCTATCTCTCCTCTTATAATATCCTAGGCTCCTCCACTCATAGCCAATTGACTTTGAGTTAGATACTCAGATTCATCATGGTATCAAAGCATATCTTTCTTCACTCCAAGTCACCCGGTTCAATTATCCACATAATTTGGCATAAGTCCCGCTAGCACGTGCGGGGGCATATTGAAGTTTAGTCCCACATTGGGTGAATTATAGCCACGTCTATCCTCTTATAAAATCTCGTGCACAGATTCATTATAAGTATTGAGATCTAATGTCATGTGGCATGTGATCCTAAAAGAACACTCGTTTTGGGATCATTAGTCATGTGATATGTGATTTGATTTTTTTATATTTAATTTTTACGCACATGCCCTTTAAAAACGTTGTCAAAGTTTAACCTCCGCCCCCTTAACCTAGGGCATTAAATTTTTTCCAACTTTGACAATGTTTTGAATGATGGATAAGATGTTATTTTATTTTGGAAGGCCATGGACCTTATCGAACTTGTCCAAGTTGCCTCCACACTTGAACTTCAAATTAGGTGCCACTTGTCGTCCAAATGACATTAATGTAGCGTTGTACGCTACAACGCTAATAGAGTGTTTCATTATCCACACACACACACACACACACACACATATATATATATATATATATATATATATATATATATATATATATATAGAGGCCTGGGGATATGCGCTTGGGTGTAGAGATATCTCTCCGTATATTGATAGGAGCTTGACACATAGCGCCTCTGTCGCTGATACGACAATCCCTCATTTTCCTAATTTCACCGCGCTTTAACCATTATTACCATTGACATTGACAAAATCAGAAAGACAAAATGTGATGAGGCGTTGGGAGTTTGTGCCTGACATCGTGATTGTCATGATTATATTCGAAAAGATATAAGAGAAGACCACCTGATTCGAAGCGCTTACGTTTGTATGAAGGAGGTGATTGCGCTTCCTATACGACACGCTATCGTGATATCTAATGTAATATCATTAATTAAAAGCGTCGTATGATATCGTGATTTTCAATGGTGGTCATTACATTTCGAAATTACGCTTCAGTACAAAGCGAAAATACTTTTGAACGAAGCGTTTGAGCTTCAGAACGAAGAGTTTACGTTACTAACCGAAGCGTTTGTGCTTCGAAACGAAGCATTTCTGCTTCTAACCGAAGTGTCTGCGCTCCCTTTGTGAAATGAAAGACGACTTCCTTTGGACACGTAGCGTGTCCGACCTTATTTTATTTATTATCATCGTCAGAACCTTAAATGAGAAGCAGGGCATGACTTCGTGGTTCTCAATGGTAATCATTAACATTTAAATTGACTGTTTGAGAGACCCCTTCGGACACCCCTTAGGGAGTCCATTAATTGGCGGAATATTTAGCATCTATTGCTTGAATGTTGAACATTAATGACCCTTCTGTCAGAGGAAGCTTCACTCCCCATGAGAAGCGCTAGCACTCAAGTAAGAAGCGATGGCACTATCTCTTGTTAGCGCATCCGCTACAATAAGGAAACGTTAGCGCTTCGTATATGCTACGAAGCGCCCCAAAATTTAACACGTTGTACCATTTTGTGCAAAACAACTCTTGAACGGATTTCATTTATTACCATTGTCAGAATATTAAATAAGGAGTGGGACGAGGCTGACTGGATTACGGCGCCTGACATCGTGGTGTGTAATGGCCATTATTCTCATTCGAGAAAAATATTGAAGGCGATAATGTTGTGAATTACAAATTTACAAATTACTTTTCACCTTTGCCCTCCATATTTTCATCTTCTTGGAGCGTAATAAAAAACATCAAAGCGGCAAAACTCTTTTCCTGCATCTAGTAACAAGGTGAGTGCCCTTTTATTTTTATTCCATTTTAAAAATATCAAATAGAAGCTCCATCCCTTCCATAGATGAAGCGTCGGCGCTCCAACATTTATGAGCAGGGTGCCTCTCCGCTGTAGCTTTTGGAGCGTCGGCGCTCCAACATCTGAGATGCTTGCGCCTGTACGTGGAAGCGACGCCTCTCCTATTATTAATACCTTCTTCTCTAAACTTCTCATTTTTCTGTGTCACATATTTTAAAGATGGTTCTCAATACCCCAATGACTAAGTGCACCATCAGAAAGTGTCGGGACATTTATGATGCGGTATCTGAGGGGAGGAAAACTTTGCTCAATGATTTGGTCATTCGTGTATTCTTTGTGACTCCAAAGGACGTGAAAAATATCAACAGTCTCTTGGACGCAATCATCAAGTTCTGAGACTATGGCAACGTCTGGAATTTTGGGACTGTCAAGTCTGACATTATCATATTTCAGGCCCTTGATTTTGCCTTGATAACTGGTCTTCGAATGATCGACCCTACCATTTACCCTCCAAGATTGGAGATTCTTGAAGTACGGATCATTAGATATAAGTTTTTCAGGGGCCTCCAAGTGGTTAAAAGGGCACACATCAAAGCGTCGATTATGAGAGTTGACCAAGATGCCGATGATGACTTTTTGAAACTCTGTCTATTATTCGTGCTTGCCACCGTCCTCTTTCCAAACTCACATTACACCCTCGACAACTCTTACCTCGGCCTTGTTGATGATCTCTCCAATTTCAACTTATATCCATGGGGCCGTCACGTGTACACTCAACTTCGAGGGTTCGTGGAGAAAGCTAAGACGATGAGGGGTAAAGCTGAAAAAGAAAAGGCACAGAAGGAATATAATATTTACGGTTGCACTATTACCCTATAGGTAAATATCGTCTCCCATAGAATGTCCTATTTTATTTCCTACGAAGCGTTGACGATTACGAAAGTCATATAATATTTATGTTATTTTTCTCAGATTTGAGTGTACGAGATTAACGACAGGTGCGGCCCACACAAGGTTGCTAGATATGAAAATTTCAAAGCGATGACGCTTCAAATTTTGAAGCAATGACGCTTTGAATTAGAAGCAATGACGTGTCGAATAAGAAGCGATAACACATCAAATTTACAACAATGAGATTCGAACATAAGCGATGACGCTCCAACTTAGAAGTGAAGACGCTTCCTATAAGAAGTGATGACACTTGTTATTAGAGCTAGATCTTCAATCTAGAGACATTATTATTACCTTCATGATTATTAGGGCTACCAGCACATCAAAAAATATAGATTGTATTAATTTAAACGACAAAAGTAAAGTTTGTATTAATATATTCATATATTTAAAAAATATATATATAATAAAATCTATTAGGATACGAACAGTCACTGGAATAATTAATGTTGGATAAGACCGGGCGAAAATATAAGAAAATCTATAATTTGAAGCTCCTCAAGAATTATTTTTGAGATAGGGAGATGACGTGTCAAAACGAAGTCTGCGCGAAAAAATAACACACCCCTCAAAAATCGTAACGCCACTGACACGCCGCTTAGAAGCGATGACATGCCGCTTAGAATACGAACAGTCACTGCAATAAATTATGTTGGAAAAGACTACACGAAAAGAGCACCGCTTATGTCAAAAGCATCCCCGCCCATAATTGAAGCGATGACGCTTCAAATTAGAAGCGATGGCACTTCTACAATCGACTTACTGAAGCACTGAAGCTTTGAATCCTTGAAACGTAAATTTAAGTGTTGACGCTTCAATTTAGAAGCGATGACACTTCAATTTAAAAGAGATGACGGTTGGACTCAGGAGCGTTAATGCTTCAATTTAGAAGCGTTGACGCTTTCATAATCATCTTATTTGAGCGCTAACACTTATAACTTGAAGCACAGTCACTCTTTGTGGCCGCATCAGCGCTTTGTTATGAGTCAGTTTTTATTGGATAGCTGAGACGGAAGCCTAAACGGAGCTTTATATTGGGATACGAATAACACAGAGAGATGATGTGTTGAAATGAAGTTTGCGGGAAAAGACAACACACCCCTCGAAAATCGTAAAGCCATTGACACGCCGCTTAGAAGCGATGGCATGCCGCTTGGAAGATGAACAGTTGTATGCAATAAATATGAAGCAGCAGTGCACCACAACAGTCTATTTAATGAGATTGCATGAAAGAATTGCTATTGAAAGGACCTCAAAGCGTCCACTCTTTTTCTTCTTCTGCATCTCCTTAGATTAGCATTTTATCTTCCTCGGCCCAAGGGAAAATGTGTCTCACCGGTTTGTGGACGAGTCACTCTCTTGCATGTCGACGTTGTATCAGTTCATACGATTGTTCAATTGTCGACATCCCCAATGACAACGAGCTGGCTGTCGTCCCCAACGATCCTCCACTTCTTCCTCTTCCACCACAGCCACAACCGCCACCACCATCTCCAACCCAACTTCCTCATCCACACTAGCAGCATAATAAACTCCCCACATCTGCCTACACCTCTACCTCATCCACCAGCGAGCCATCCCCCACCACCACCTCCAATATTTCCATAAAATATAGCATCGAAGCCCAACCAACCACCACCGCCCCTCCATTCATTCACTTTCCTTCTTACCCTTGCCCTCACTTGCTCCTCCTCCCTTCTTTCTCTTTCCTTGCACACCAGTTGGTCATTCTCTTCTTTATCTTTCTTGCTTACCCTTCCTCAATTCATTCACTTCTTCTTTCGCCTCAAACTCATCCTCCTCATATCCACAGTCTCGGCGTATATTTTGTAGTATTTGATCGATAGTGTAATTCTTTCTCCTACGAATCCTTGCGATTACCTCATCAAGGGTTGAATCAGGGTTCGTTAGATCGTCCAATGCACCACCTTTCTTCATTATCTTTCCTTCTTACCTTTGCTCCTCCCTTTCTCTGATGATGTTCCTCCTCTCTTCATTCCCTTCTTTATCTTTTCTGCTTCCTCAATTCTTTCACTTCTCCTTCTTGCCCTTCCTCATTTCTTCACTTTTCCTTCTTACCCTTGCTCCTCCCTTTCTCTAACAATGCTCTTCCTCCCCTTATTCCTTCTTCATGCTCCCTTCATTCCCTTTTTCATGACGTCTCGGCCTCAGCCTCAGCCTCCTCATCTCGAGTGTCTCGGCCCACTTTTGATTTAGATGGCACATGATTTTTAATTCTTTCAAATGCCTACATGAAAAAAGAAGAAGGTAGATGCACTAGTACTAAGCCTACTTTCAAAATTTTTATAAGAAAAGTATTGAATCTTCTGGAAGACCTTGCTTGTACAGATACTTGCGGTGACCTCATCAAGGGCTGAATTAGGGTCCGTTAGATCATCCAATGCATCAGAACCATTATAAATTTTATTAGACCCATTTACGATAAATAGAGACAGTGTAAAGAAAGAAGATGAAAAGAAATAGTTTTGAGTTATGAATGAAACCTTTGAATATTAGGGCTAGCGCTTCGACCTGCGCCTTGAGGCCCTTGAATATTAGTGGTAGCTGATATAGAGATTGTATTGATATGAACAATAAAATTTGTGCGATGTTCATATAAGTTATTAGCGGCATGATTATTAGGGCTACTAAGGATAGATTGTATTAATTTAAAGGACAAAAGCAGAGACTGTATTAATGTATTGGGGATGGAAGGCGAAAGAAAAGATATGACCAAAAGATTCAACTAACGAAGGGCTGGGAGCCCTAATAATCATGCCGCTAATAATAATATCGCAAAGTCGAAGCGCTAGCCCAAATTAGTCCCCCAGGCTAAAAGATTCAACCGAGTGTTTCTTATACAGTTTGTTATTCTTTTTTTAATATATGAATATATTAATACAATCTCTGCTTTTGTATTACTAGTGCTTTACTGATGTCTCTCCTTTCTCTTTCCGAAGTGCTGGTAGCTTTAACATATGAATACATTAATAATCACGCTGCTAATAATGTCGCTAAGTCGAAGTACTATTCCTAAATAGAAGTGTCATCACTTCTAAATTAAAGTGTCATCGCTTCTAATTGAAAGCGCCATCGCCTCTAATTGAAGCGTCGATGCTTCGATCGGCCCTTCGGTTGATAGCGAGATCTCTTCTTGATGTAAGCAGGGTAATCTCGAGCGTTATCTCTAATAAAAAAGTAGGCCTTAATATTCAGCTCGATTCATTTTGATGCATCATCACTTCTAGTTCGAAGCATTACTGATTGTAACTCAAGCGTTATCGCATAGAAACCAAATATTAGTATGGTAGCCAAGGTAGAGATTGTATTAATATGAACGATAAAATCTGTGCGATATTTATATAAATTTCGTGAACTTATCCAGAGAAGCTGGAATTATCCCTCTTTATGAAATTAAATGAAAGTGTTTGTATTCATATAAACATAAACTACTTACAGAACATCACTGTACAAGAAAGAGAAGAAAATTCGATGATCAAGGGGTTTTGGAGACGAAAGTCAAAAAATAAAGGTTATGAAATATGCTTTTTTATTGGAATACGACCAGCTGACCACTGTTGCACTAATAATGTAAGCGTCGATGCTTCAGTTAATGAGCGATGACGCTTCGAACATGAAGTGACGACGCTTCCTAATAAATCGCCAATGCTTCTAACAAAAAATACTGACTATTAGGGATAGCTTAGGCGCTACCCTTTCCCATGACGCTTCGAGTTTTAAGTTATGACCTTTCTATATAGATGCGATTTAGTCTGATCTCGTGGCGATGACGCTTCCTTTTTAAAGCGATGACGCTTTGATGTGGAAGTCATAATGTTATGATAATGCCATAATTATTTAATGTTATTCTTAATTTCGCTTCCCATTTGAATTGACGTTTCAAACTATAATCTTTTACCCTATAAGGTGCTATGTGTCGTATCGCATAAAAATGGTGTTATGTCTTAATACGCTGACGATGGTAATAAATGAAGTAAGGTTGGGCGTCACTTCGCACAGAACGTGTCATGCACAAATTTCAAAAACGATGACGCTTTAATTAAAAAGCGATAACACTACATGTTAGAAGCGATGACACTAAAATGTTAGAAGCGATGACACTTCTAGTTAAAAGTGATAGCACATCGTATTTGAAGCGAGGATGCCTCGAGTTAGATGTTTATTTAAGTGAGCTGAATATTAAGGTTAGCTGAGGCACTACCACTTCAAACAGTAAGAAGACATGAATATTAGGGATAGCGTAATGTTTCAACCAAGCGACATGAATATTAAGGTTAGCTGAGGCACTGCCGCTTCAAACATTAAGCGACATGCGATCCTTACTAGAACGATAAAAGCAGAGATTGAAATCATATAAACGAGCAAATAAAAAAAAAAAATCATATAAATGAGAAAAGCTCTGCGATGGCCTTCTCTTTTTCATTTAAGCGAAAAGCTGTGAGATTGAATTCATATAAACGAAAGATATTTTATTCTTATAAAGTACTACTTATAAAAATACATAGTAGAAGAAAGAAAAAAACCTAAGAAAAATCTAGAGAGACGGACAAACACTAGCACAACTCAGCCACCTGAGACATCAAGAGGGTTGAGAGGTAGACGACTTCCCCTTCAAACTGAGTCGTAATTTGCATAATCACCTCTCCAAAATGGAGGAAATCATTTCAATTGTGGCCATCAAGGGTTCAATCACATCTATCAAACTTTGAAACCTCCTTTTCTTTTGGGCGAGAAGGACAAGAAGTTCCTCAATATCCCCGGTCGTCAAACTTAGAAAGGTTCAATCAAGAAGACGAGACACTTTCGTAATCTCAGACAAAAAGTCGAGTTGCTCCGCCATGGTGAAGGGGGTTTGGTTTGGGGACAGAGGCAAAAGAAAGGATATGGAGTAAAGATGAAAGTAACGAAAGGCTAAAAGGCATTTTTTATGGGATATGAAGAGCCGTAATAATAAATAATGTTGGAAAATACTGCCCGAAAAGACAACACACTCCACGATTTGAAATCCTCGAAATTTGAAAAAAATGAAATGCCGCTTACCGTCAAGAAGCGTCATCGTAGGTAATTAAAGCGCTGACGCTTCTATTTAGAAGCAATGACAATTCTATTTAAAAGTGATGACGGTTCTTATTAGAAGCGATGACGCATCGATTTATCGGCGATGTCGCTTCTAACGATAAGCGTTATTGGTAATATCAAAAAGCGGTGTGCTTTTATCATATTTTGAGAGAAGTTCATGGAATACACACGACTGACGTAATAAATAAGAAGTGTAAAGATTTACGAAATCCTTCTGTGGTGGCAGTACACCTACGATATTATATTTAATAAAGTTGCATGACAAATCGCTATTTAAAGGGCATCATAGTGCCTAATTTTTTTTATCTTCTGTATCTCCTTGACTAAAATGCGTCGTAATATTTTGAGGAGGAGCCACCATATCGCGCGTTAGCATTTTATCAGTTCCTACGATGGTTCGGTTATCGACATCCCTGGCAATAACGAATTGGTTGTCATCCCCGACAACGGCGATGTGGTTCCCCCTCCCCCTAAAGAAGTTATCGTCATTCCAGACGATGAAAACCTTCAAGTTATGCTACCGGTGGTGGGAGACCCCGAGCCCCTTCTTCTCCTGGCTCCGGAGCCGGTGCTTCTTCTCCCGGCTCCATAGCCGGTTCTTCTTTCACCTCCACTTCTTCCTCTTCCACCGCAGCCACAACAACCGCCAACATCTCTAACTCAACTGCCTCATCTACCACCGCCAACATAACAAACTCCCCACACCTGCCTACACCTCTACCTCCATTTTTGCCACAATTTGCACCTCTACCTCCATCGCTAACTCCTCCACTTTTGTCTCCTCCATCACTGTTGTCCTCACCATGTGCGCTACCGTCTCGTTGACTCATGACCCATCCCCAACCATCACCTCCAATATTTCCATAAAATGTGGCATCCTTTTCAATCAACCACCGCTATCAGAACCTTGTTCAATTTTATCAGACCCATTTACATTAGACCCATTTACGATAAAGAAAGACAGTGTATAAGAAGACGGTGTATAGGAAGACAGTGCATAGAAAGTATTTTGACATAAAAAAATGTGACAGCCCGGATTTCGATACTCCGAAACTCGTGCCATCAGCACGATCATCTTGACCGTGCCCCTTAGCTAAGCACGGAACATTGGCATATCAAGCATAAAATGAAATAATAAATGAAACTGCGGAATTTAAATCTATATTAAATCAATTCTCCAAAAGACAGTTCTACCCTCATGCCTCTGCATGAATGGAGAACCGATCCGAACCATCGATGATAGCAATCATCACGGATGGTTCGCCCCAAAAGAATAATCCCAAACTCAATACATACATGGTTTAACCAAAACAAGGCTTGACATACCAAGCCGTACCAATCTCTCTCAAAAAGCCCTCAAAGCGGCACAACGGAGTCCTCTAGAAGAAGTCCTCAGGAGGTGGCTCCAACTCTTCGCCGGCCGCAAGGCCCGACTCACCAGGGTCAGCGTCTCCTGAAGCCTCGGCCGCTGTTAGTAGTGGACCTGCGACGTATAGTCTATAGGGTGAGCTACATCCTAGCTCAATAGGGAACAAAACACAGTTGAACATATAAATTATTACTCACATGTATTCTATGATATGCCATGCATGATGTGTCTATGCAATCACTGATGATAACAGTTAAAAAGCATTTCATTTTACTGGTAGTTACTTATGTTTTCATTTATTCATGAATGATGCTGAAAAGGCCTAAAGCAAAACTTAAACTTTCAACTTAAGTAATCCCCGAGCAATATAGCATCGAGCCCCGATGAGATACCCTTCATCGTCATCTATATAGACACTTTTAACGTATTCCCTGGGAATACAATTAGTACCCAAGCCCCTTTCCCCTGGGGATTGGTGGCGGGGTTTCACTTGTCTCAAATCAACACCCCTGGGGTGTGCTTACTATGTACGGATAAGCCTCGCTTACTTGGCACGGTTTCGCCGCCGTATCGGTCACGGATATCCTGCCGTGTCAGTCGTGGATATCCCGCCACGTCGGTGGGGTACCCTATCAAACCTCAAATAACAAAAATATCGGTGCCTTACATATAGTTATTCATCGTGTAAGTGTGCTATCTTATATCAGTTAGGCCCTATCAAACATGATTCAATCTTGGATACATCCCTGGGATGTATCCATTTACTTGTATCACACTTGATGCTCTTATCTCTTTACTTCTTCATCCCCTGGGGATGGCTCATTATAATTACTCTTATGGATGTCACACACACACACACTTTTCACAATTCTTAAGCCATAAAACATTTGAATTTGAATTCTATATCACTACATATAAGCTCTTGTAAAATAAAGTACATGTTCAAGGTATTCCCTACCTCAAGTCTTGGTTTGATCAACGCATCAAGGTCCCACGTGGCTCCTTGTGCATTAGTTCACACGTACCACCTATGGTATCACATAACATATGAAACACATCACTAAGGATGCAATAAAGAAGGTCCAAGACCTTCCAAGAATCTTAAAGTCAAACTCAAAAGTTAATATAAATTAGCTCAGTCGATTAATCGAACTCCAAAATCGATTAATCGAATCTGATTCGATTAATCGATTTCCAAAATCGATTAATCGAAAGTCAATATCGATTAATCGATTCTCAAATCGATTAATCGAGATTTTCATTCGATTAATCGAATCCTAATTCGATTAATCGAAATTCTCTGTTTAGCCAAGTCGATTCTCAATTCGAGTTCCTAAAATCGATTAATCGATCCCAAATCAATTAATCGAAAATTGAAATCGATTAATCGAAATCCCATTTCGATTAGTCGATTTTCCCCAAGTCATTTCCTCCAGCCCCTGGGGTCCACTGGAGGTTCTCAGTCGATTAATCGATACCCAAATCGAAATCCAAAATCGATTAATCGAAATTCAATTCGATTAATCGAGATCGGGGTCCTCTGACTTTTCAACTTCTTGGCCAATTTCGATTAATCGAAACCCAATTTCGATTAATCGAAATTGCGGTCAACCCCTTCATTTGTTCTTCCCAACCTTTTTCCACTCTTTTTCCTCTATTTTTCTACACTTTTTATCCTACATTTTACACTATTTCTAACCACTATTTACCCTTACAATCCATGCATTTAAACTACATAACTCTTACCTTCAATCAATCTCAAATTGATTTCAAATCCATGGTTGGAAAGGCTAGGGTTCCAGCTTTGCTTCTAGCAGATCCCACGCGTCGAATCCGACGTTTATTGCTCGAATCTCCCTTCCTCAACTAGCATTTACTCCTTGCATTAACTATGCTCTCCTCCTCTCTCTCTTTTTTACTCCTCTCTCAACAACCAAAGTTATTGGTTTTAGGGTTATTAAACTGTTTTATCTGTCCCCCAGCTTGTGTGTTGAGCACATGCACCTCGATAGGTGTATGTGACTTCAGATTTACAACACACCCCACATAGCTACGCAAACTATCACATCACATCCACTCATTACACTCTATGCTAACTATTGAACTTCTATTTGGTCAAACCTATGACTGATTGGGCACGGATCTCGAGGTCATAGTTTAGCGTGATTTTTCGGGCTATTACAAAAAATGATTTTGATTTATAAATGAAATCTTTTAGCATGAGTAGTAAATTATTTTTTACTTGATTTTAATTACAGTTCTAGTAAGATAAGCATATCGAAAATGAAGCACTGACGCGAAAAATACAATGTGATGCACCAACGCTTCTTAAACGATGAGACCACACTTTGATTGAGAGGCGCCTGCGCCTCCTACTACTCGAAGCGTTTGTGCTTTTCATAATATTGATTCATTGTGAATCAGTGATAACACTCTTTCTATCCTCTCCTGTTCTTTTTAGCTCTATCCAGCATTAGCAAGTATCAGACCCATGTTCAATTTCATCATACCCATTTATGATAAAGAAAGATGATATAAATGGGAAGCGACATCACAGAACTGGGAAGCGACTTCGCATCAACTAAGAAGTAATAGCGCTTCAACTAAGACGTAATGATGCTTCAATTCAGATGTGATGGCGCTTTGACAACAAGACCCATTTACGATAAAGAAAGACAATGTAAAGAAAGATGATGTAAAGAAATAAATTTGATTTATGAATGAAAACTTCTGTACCCAAATTAGTAAATCTTTTTTCTTCATAAATAACTTTGAGTAGTAAAACGATGCTCCATGAGTAAAGAAAAATATCAATCCATAGGAAACTGCTCACGAAAAGTTAACATTGTCAATGGTTCCAGGTTGAGTTGCAGGCGCTTCACTTGCCTGGGATCCAATAGACGCACAGGATTAAAAAGAAGCCTCAGCGCAGACACTTCAATGATGAAGCTCTCACGCTTCAAAAACTTAGCATTGTCACTTCCTTCACGTGCGTCGTTGCTTCTCGTATGTGGCGTCGCCGCCTCTGAATGATGGTCACAAAACGTGGAAATCAATCCTTAAATCACCGAGAAACAGATTACCATAGGCTAACCACATGATAAGAAATGCAGCCCTGGTCAGATAGGCACAGATGTAATATATCGAAGCGTCATGCACCAATTAATCTAAGAGACGCGCCCATGCTTCATTACGAAGCGATGATGCTTCGAATGGAAACGTCTGTGATTCCTAAGCCAAGCAATTGCAATTTTCAAGAAATTAAATCAGTGTGACTCGGTGAGACCACACATTCCCTCGTATTCTATTTGGTTATGTCTAGCACTATCAGCCATCATCCTGACCTTCAGAAGCACGCAAGTTATAATTTTATGTCCCAACTGACCACAACTCTTACAATGGTGTCTCTTCTTTTGTGATTGTTCAAAACCAATCTCGATTCTAGACTTTATTCTGTCATTATTACTTTACCTACTTTTGGTGGTACACCGTATTGGATCTCGCACTGTAATGTTGGCATATTCTTGCAATGAAATTCCTTCCTTAGTCTGGGAGGAGGCGCCCGGACAAGACGCGATGCTAGTCGCTCTTTTATTATCCTCTTTCGTTCTAATGGTCTCTACAAATTCTAATAGTTTCATCATCCCTTCCAATGTGTAATCCACCAAGCGATTCGATTCTATCCCCAACTGAATTAACTTCAGTCCAACTTCTCTCACCTCTCATATTTTCATCCTAGAGACAAAATTGGAATCCTCTTTGTCACTCACCCCCAAACTTACAGTACTGTATCTAACATTTTTCGCCCATCGACATAGAATATACTTAGAAAGAATTTGGTCTACCTCTTCTTTGAAGTAAACTTTGAAAATGTAAGAACATAACAAACCCTCTGTCTAAAAGTGCTTGCAATCACAAGTGGTCATGGCATCTCCACATTCAAAACGAACTTTGAATGTTTGACTGCTATCCTCCCTCGCATCCCCACCACTTTTTCCATTTTTAGAAACTTAGAATACAATAATCGCCTCGGCTTCCTCTTCAAGCACCTATTGGGCCTTAAAAGAGGCAAACTTTCGAAACTCAGAGTCGAATCTATCGAATATAGTTCTCGTATACATAGCAGCGGCATGCTTATCAATTAAATTTTCGAATAAGAGTACTAGTGTCGTAGACATTGAGACGAGATCCTCCCTATTTTCTTTATCACGACGAGATTGGATGGCAAGATCGTATTACTTGACAAATTCCATCAAACTCGTCTGGGCATTGACATAGGTATCGAACAAAGAATTTATACTTTCTCCGCGTTGTGTAGTGGTCATGTCGGCTCAATAGGTATCGCTCAAGTAGAATGAAATCCATTTCCTTCTAAGAGCGTACATTTGTTTCAACTACTCGTTGCCTTACAATTGAAACTCCTCGACTAGTTCTATCCATCTCCTTTCGAAATCATCAACCATTTGACTGAACTTATACTGATTGTACTTTTGCCCGAAATTCTCAAACTTTACCTTCAGCTGAGAGAGATGGTTTAATTCATTCCTCCCTATGTGCCATAAATAGAGGCGATGTGTGGTCCCCGGAAGAACTTTAGAGATGGCCTTGCTCATTTTGTTACATTGATCGATGATGATTGCATTAGGTTTCTTATGACCCATGCACTTCATCCACGTGTTAAGCAACCAAACAAAAGTTTCCTCCGTCTCATCTGCGAGCAACACACATCCAAAAAGTATTGTCTGTCAATGATGGTTGACCCTTGTGAATAGAGCGAACGGTAGCAACAATTTCTCTATTTTATAAGTGGTGTCGAATACCACCACATCACCGACCACATCACCGAACTATTGATACATCATCCGTGACTTATAATCAATAAAAAAATATACTACGCATACGACATTCTTCATCTAGTTTGACTTTAAAGAAGAAACCATCTCCTTTATTCTGCCTATCAATGAAGGTCTTGATCATGGTCGTATACATCAGATCGATGTTACTCTCCTTTCTTATCTTCTGTAGGTAATCCCGAGTTTGTTGAGGGTTTATCGTCACACCACCTCTCCATCTAAACTCGATAAAACAGCAGAAATCTTCGAAGGAGAAATTATGCCATCAAATGCTCCTATTAATGATTTACTTACCCCGTTCAACTTATTATGTGATCGTAGTTTATTCACCTTCTTAGGTGAATACAACTGATGATTATGAGGCTCTCTAAATTCCATAACCTCCCACAACTTTTGCTCATTGATCATAATCTTCAACCTTGCCTCACATCCGTATCTGTTATCTCTTAAACACTTTATATTGGCATGTAATTTGTGCTTGTCAGACTGCTTGAACCTTTCGACCGAACATACATATTTTTTCTTTATAATTTCTCCCTTTATAGATTATAGGTGTTACTTTTCCTAACGCTGAAACCAACTTTCTTCGCGTATAAATTATAGAAGTCATATGCCTCGTCTTTAGATTATAATTTCAAGCCCATACGTGGCTTCCATTCCTCGCTCATATTTTCAGCACCTTCATAAGAATCTAACATTTCGATATCCCTATCATCACCAAGTGGAACTTCTACATAAGAAATCGTCTTAGGGGGAGATTTAAATCAACACCACCTACATTGAGCTTCCAATCGAGTCCATTACAGGCCCTGCATTAGACAAAAAATAGGATAATAAGGAAACATATTCACAAGAAAGCGATAACACTGTCATACCTAGCCAAGCACTTCAATATGAAAGCGATGACGCTTCTTAATCTTTGCGTCGTTGCTTCCTATCACTTCAAATAAGAAGCGTGTGCTTATAATTTATATATTTTTGAATGCTTATAAATTTTTTTATCTCCACCCTGTAAATAAGTGAAGAGATCCATCAACTATGAGCAGATGAGGAAACTGATCCACAAGGAAGCAATGGCGCAGCCATACAAAGCGACGATGCTTCAATATGGAAGTGATGGCGCTTCTAAATTGTTGCCCCGTCACTTATAACTTGTAGCATCGTCGCTTCTCAATCTTTGCATTGTCGCTTCTTATCGCTTCAAATAAGAAGCATGTGCTTATAATTTATATATTTTCGAATGTTTCTCAATCGTTGCGTCGTCGCTTCTAACACGTAGCGCCATCGCTTCTAACTCGTAGCGCTGTCGTTTCTCAATCGTTGCGCTATCGCTTTAAATAAGATGCAGTATCTCCACCTTATAAATAAGTGAAGAGATTCATCAACTACGAGCAGATGAGGAAATCGATTCACATACGAAGCATCGTCGCGTGGGCGTAGAAGCAACGACGCATCTAATGCCATATATATTTGAATGTTCTGTAAGCTGAAAATAATACACAGAAAAAAGAATTAATACTTAGCTCAAATATCAATCTTCTGGGCATCTATCAAGTACGTGCTCCAGAAAATAGAGAAAATGCTCTCTTCTGCGCTGTAAGTTATCTCTTCTGTACTTGTATCCAGTACGAGTTTCAGAAAAATAGAGAAACTTGTCTATTCTGTGCTTCTATCTAGTACGTCCCTTCAGAAAAAAGGAGAAAATTGTCTCTTTACGCTTCTATCCAGTCCGCGCTCCAAAAAAAAGGTGCAAGTTGTCTCTTTGCGCTTCTATCCAATCAGAGCTCCAAGAAAAATGAGAAAGTTGCAAGCCAAAGAGAGAAAATAAAAAAATAGAAAGAATGAACCTAAATAAGGAGGGAAAAATAAGGAACTTGTACCAATTTTTGAATTATTTTACTGCCATTACATTCGACAAGACCTTCCCCTTGGGAACAATGCTTCCTTCCTCCCTCTGTCAAGTATAGTT
Source organism: Chloranthus sessilifolius (assembly GCA_021018995.1). Classification (NCBI taxonomy): domain Eukaryota; kingdom Viridiplantae; phylum Streptophyta; class Magnoliopsida; order Chloranthales; family Chloranthaceae; genus Chloranthus; species Chloranthus sessilifolius. The sequence continues at coordinate 34,735,067 of CM037593.1, forward strand.
GGCGCGCAGTATTCCCCTACTGTCTACTTTACCTACCACTAACACTAGAAAACCCCCACTGTGGCTAACCATGGTTTGTGCAAAAGCACTTTCCACGTGTCCGCTCCCCATTGGGGGAGCGTAGAGAAATATCTACCCTTGAGCACATTTTCCCTTTTCCCATATTTATATATATTGATAAGGTATATTTTTATTTATCAAATGTATCCTTCTTACTAACCTTTATATCATTCTTAATATATAAATAGAAGGTTAATTTGATAATATTCACAATATAGCATTCCTTTTTTTTCATATTTTATATTATAATTTATATTTAAAATTATCTAATAATCAATATCATATATAATTTTTTTATAGCATAAGAATAAAAAATAAAATAAAATAGTAATGTTTGAAAGCTCAAAGCTCGGCCCCTAACTCGGGCTAGGACCGACCATACTAAGGCCCGCATAGAGCTAAGGCCAAGGCAATCCAAAAGCCCGGCCCAGCCCATTGGCAACTCTAATATCCTGTAAGTTGGGCATCATACTTACTTTTAATGTATTAGTGGGAATCCAACAATTAGATTAAATTTGTTTATAGACAGATAATTTTTTTTTTTTTTAAAAAGGTACAAATACTTGCAGTTACTATTAACTTTTAGTGCATGTCCCTCCAAAACCAATAAGGCTGGTGTTACTATCACACCACTTTCTTCTGTTACACTTACACACACCTAACTTAAAAGAAAAATTCGTTATCTACTTTTAATCAGACGTTGGAGATCATTTTTCGTCTCAATCTTCCACACAATAGATCTTGATATCATGGGGCTACCTCATCTGACATTCTGATGTTGATTCCACGTGGCACGCATCTCAAAAAGTGAATGTGAACCACATTTGATGGTATGTTGTGATCACAATCACTTCTTGAGATGTGTGCCATGTGGAATTAACATCTAACCGTCTGATGGCAGCCCCATGATCTCAAGATCGATTGTGTGAAAATTTTGGACGGAAAATGGTCCCCATTGTCTGATTCCAAGTAGGCAATAAATTTTTCCTTTGTTTAAGTAAGGTGGTTGTAACATAAAGTAGTGTGGTAGTAGCACCAGCAAAAAATAATCATCAATTTTTTTGAGACATGTGCCAGTTGGGGTGTGCCTACCTTTTCATGAGGGGCATATACTGTTTACCCTAATTATTTAAAAATCGGTCCAAACAGGCCAATCCTATCCAATTTGAATGGAACAAGGAGCTCAGCCAGTTTGGTCTAATAAAAAATGAAAGTTTTTAGCTTGTTTGTTGTAGCATCTTGAAAATTTTGACTTTGAATAGTGTGCCTTGGTGTGCGTGCCTGACTAGTCACGTGCCTGATTTTGTGAAATTAATTAAGTGAGTTATTTCAGGTTGGGAATTTCCCATTTAGTTTTGGGTGTGTAGGCCCACATTTAATCAAAGAAAACTATTTTGTTATGAGATAACACCTAAATAGGTATGTTCGTTTCACGCGGAAGCTAGATCCTTAGATGAGAACTAATACGCCCAAAAACAAGTATATGTGTTTTGTATGGGAACCAATCCCATTTAGTTAAAGAAGGCAATTTCTTCTTTTGGAAGCTAGCACCCGGTTTGCACAAGGGATTCTTGAGTTTTGGGTTTTGAGGAGAGAAGGAAGAGAGAAAGAGGAGGAGATGAAATGAGCATGTTGAATCCATGTGTGCGGAGCCTTAGATTTGTGTGAAAAACATTTGAAGGATCGTGTAAGGGGAAGAACGCTGTCGGTTTCGACGTTTGGTTGTGGTTTTATGGGTTTTAGAGCCGTTTGGGGGTTTTGAAACCCTCTTCTTGCGAAGAGATCATGGGTTTTGATCCGCAAATCGCGCGTGCGTATTTTGAACCCGAGTTAGACTAACCCCATGTGCGTATTCAGCTCGGCGACTGACATCACCATTTGCTGTAGATTTTTATCTAGATGTGATTGTGCGGACAGATTTTGATTTAGAGCCCATGTGCGAAAGTCGTGCACCGACCTCGGTGTGGCCGCTCAATACCAGGCGTGAGTGTTAAAATTTGAAGTGTATAAAACACAAGGGGTGTGTGTGTGCTTAACTTTTTGGGCAATCCTATTATAAGAAGAAATTGCATTCCCGTATTATACTAGGCTTTGTTTAAGAGAAAAAGAGACGTGAGTGCCGTGAAGAACCGCAGTCGTTTGATAGTCGCCCAACCGCGCAAAACTCCATCTTCTCTCTTCTTCAACCATCGTAGGAGATCGGTTTAGAAAACCTCCTCCTCTAGAACCCTCTTTTGTGGAAACCCTTAAACTTTAGAAAGAATTTGAATCAACCTTGGATTCGTAGTTGGCTATTGGGAGAGGTTGAGATCATTGGGGACGTGTTGGAGTTGTCTCTGTGAACTCGTGGGATCGATCGCGGCGCGAATCGTCGAGGAAACCCGCCAGTTTCGTTCCGAAGATCCGTTCGCGTGACTCGTTTCTAATCAAGGAATCCTTAGACTAAAGGTATGTTTTGATTAAATTTATTGATTAAAGTAGTTGGATTGGCCATGGGTTTTTGTTTTATGGTGTATGGGATTCGATTAGGGGGAAAACGAGCGAAATTGCATCGCTGTAGCTCGCTCAAGCGAGCTATTTTAATCTCTCAAGCGAGATGGCACCAAAGGTTTGACGTTAGAAGTCATATACTCAAAAAATATTCTCTGTCCTTGCTCGAGCGAGCTTAAATCATCGTTCGAGCGAGAAATTTCTGAAGGATCTCACTCGAGCGAGCTATTTTAATCGCTCGAGCGAGGTATCATTGAACTCCGATATTGTTTTAGTATTTTAGTCATAACGTTTTACTCTAAACTCTGATTGAGATGATTCTTTTTGCGTTGGAAAGATAACCAAAAAATCTACAACTGTCATGTTTTGACCAACTCGTGAATCAATCGTCGTGAGGGTCAAAAAGGTATGAGAAGGTTACATCAAATTCTAGGATTGGCGCAACTTGCCCGTTTCGACTTGTTTTCAAGGAAAAACTTAAATAGGTTTATATTATTAGTGATTAGAGTTAACCCTTGATACCTCAATTTATGTGTGAATGTGGGCAAAGGATGGTAGAGAGTTAAGAAGGATCGAGAGAAGAAAAATGGTAGATCTGAGACGTTTCTGTTGTCGCTCACGCAACGTTTATAGCTCGCTCGCGCGAGAGATAAATATGGGGACATTTGTTCTTTGCTCGCTCATGCGAGGCCTTAGGTTAAATAAGGATCGCTCGCGCGAGGGCTCACGTGAGTTTCAGAGGGCTCGATTATAATCGATTGAGCGAGGGTTGTGCTCGCTCGAGTGAGGACAAAGGCTCGATCGAGCGAGGTACAAAGTATATGTTTTGTTTAGTTTTTTTTGAGCTCCTTAAAGATGTGTTCCTTGGATCCTTTAGAAGATTTCTAAGAAAAATTTGGGTATTTTGAATGTAGGAGTAAAGTGTTGAACCATGCGTGGAATGTGGATTGTGTTGAGCGTGCTTTGAGGTAGGGGAACTTCAACACAAACTTGCATGTTTAACTTTGATTCATAGCTTCTTTGAGGTATTTATATGAAAAAAATGATAAGTTTCCTTGATGTATTTAGATGAAAAATAATAAGTTTTCTTGATGTATTTTGATGGAAGTTTGATAAATATTTGAATTATAACTTGAACTCCTTGCAAAATAAAAGTTTGAAATCCTTGAGTCGAAAATGGTGAATTCTGAATTGTGAACTTAACCTAGAATTTGTACTATGGTATTCGATTTTAAACTTGATTTTTAAATGGTGAGTTTTAAAACCTTTGAACCAAGAATGTGAGCTTTGGATTGTGATTTAGAAATATAAACTATAATGTGAAGTCGGAATCCTTGAGTCTTGTAGATTTGTGAGAAGGTACACCCCTGGACCGCTGTGGCGGGATTTATGTACGCCTTTAGACCATTTTTACATGATTTTATGTACTCATTTAGACACTGTTGTGAGTCATGTACGCCTTTGGACCGCTTTTGCAAGATTTGACATACTCCTTTGGACACTGTTGTGAGTCATGTACGCCCTTGGACTGCTTTTGCGGGATTTTACGTACTCCTCTGGATAATGTTGGGATTCATGTACGCCTTTGGACCATTTTTACGGGATTTACGTACACCCTTGAACTTCGATGTAACCATGTACGCCTTTGGCCCGCTTTTGCAGGATTTTACGTACTCCTTTGAACCTTGTTGTGACTCGGTACACTCTTGGACCGCTGTGGCGGGATTCATGTGCGCCTTTGGACCGCTTTTAGGGGATTTTACGTACTCTTCAGATGTTACTTCATAAATCAAATGAGAAGTCATGAGATTAAGGTGGACCGCTATGGGCGGATTTATATATGTGGACCGCTATGGGCGGATTTTGTGTATGTGGACCGCTGTGGGCAGATTATCCTTGTCGTGGACCGCTATGGGCGGAGTATAAGTACCATGTGGGCCGCTGGGACGGATTTGAAATCAGTTTTTTTGCGATAAGCAAATGTTTTGAAATTAGTTTTTTTATGTGAGAAGCAACAGTATTTGAAATCACTTTTGTATGAAAAGGAAATCAGCTTTTAAACCAATTTTGTGTGACAAGGAAATCAGTTTTTGAAATCAGCTTGGTGCAACAAGAAAAAGGTATTTAAAAATTAGTTTTGTTTGATAAGAAAAGTGCTTTGAAATTAGTTCAGTTTTAGATATGAAAATATTTGATTTTTACATTGAATCTATGCTTCATTATGATAAGATGTGGATTTGTATTGAGTTTCCTCTACTGAGCTAGGATGTAGCTCACCCCCGACTATACGTCACAAGTATAACGCTATTAGGACACCAGACTTGTAGATTGAGGACTTGAGGAGTGCTGAGATTTTCGGGATCGTAGATCGAGTGCCTTGTGGATTTTGGTGAGTGTGGCTTGGTACAATGTGTTATTATATACTAGTTGTACACCACTGTTTGGTACATCATCGGTGGTCATTGTTAGTTATTGTAATATTAGATATTAGAATTGGAGATTTATTTATGCCATATGTATTATCTGCTTTGATTTCTAATGTATGTGGATGTACCAAGCATTCTGTATAGATTGTGATCTACGATCTGGCGGTCTGGGTTTTCCCATTAATGTTTGAAGAAAAAAAAAATCTCGGAAAATTCAGGTTGGGAAAAATTCGGGCTGTCACATTTGTAGTCCAATCGACGAATAATTCAAATTTTTAATGAAGCGTACAAAAGCATGCCTGATTCATATCATTTTATTTTTTTCCTATTTTGAAACTTAAACTTTCTTTTTTCTACTTCTAGAATTAAAAATAGCAATTACTTAATTAATCTAGAAAGGGAAATTTACATTTTTGGCCCTATAGTTTTGTTTATTTGTAAAAATGACCCCTATAATTTCAATCTTTGCGCAATAGGCCAGCTCGAAGCCAAGCCGTTTCCACGTCATCTCCAACCCTTATATATATATATATATATATCAGCATTCTCCTCCATATTTCATTAATTTCTATAGTCTGTTGTCCCTTGTACCTGTTCAGACCACATTGTATCCCTTTCAATGACAATCGAGCACTGGCAAGATAGCATTTTTCATATTAAATATAAGAAATTTAAAGATAACGACAAAAAAGAGAGATCCGCTACCTTATGTTAGCCATAAGATAGCAATACGGGTAGCGGTCGCTATCTTAAGATATCGACTGCTGACATAAGGTAGTAGATCGCTAACGATAGCAGACGCAATCTTAAGATAGTGATCCGCTACCTTATGTCAACAGTTGTTATCTTAAGCTAGTGACCTGCTAGCATAAGATAGCGGTCGACTGACTCTTAGTGTATATGTTATGTATGATATTTTCTACCTATTAATTTTCATTATTTTTAATATTTTAGGTTGAAATGAATGTTTCCCTACTTTTTCATTTTAATGGGGTCCGTGTAGGCGATAATACATACAACGGTGGACATCGGAAGATTGTCACTATTACATAAAAGATATCATTTGATCAATTTATGCTGAAAATGTATAATGTCAGTAGGATTCGACCGGAAAAACATTCAATTACACTATCGATTTCATTGCGCATAGGAAAAGAGTTAGTGTTTGTCGAATTGTCAGACTCCGATAATCTTGCAAACTTATTCAGAGCATATTGTATTGGTGATGGTGTGATAAATATTTATATAGAAAAATCATTAGCTACTCCCGTCACGAATATTTATCAAAGCATTTCAACCATTCCAGGAAACAAACGAAGATCATAAAGAATGTGAGAAAAATGTCAGATTAGGAGATGATGATGGTGTGGAAGTAGAATATTCGATTGAAAATGAAAGAATACGGTTTTAAGAGGATTACATCGTTGCACCGATGATAGTCGACGATGATAGAGATATAAATATAGGATTTCACCCATATCTTAGGCCACTGGAGCAACCTTCTTCCAATATTCCAATGAGAAAAGGTGATGAGGATCAATGATATTGTCCTCAATTGAATCCGATGAATGATACATGTCAGCTTAACTAACTTTGAATCGATAAATAATACATTCGATTGGAATCAGTGGAAAATATTTTTTGGAGGCTTTAGACCATACCAATGGCCTTCTGAACCAATAGCTTTGGAGCCAACGGTAATCGATGCCACAACACAAGAGCCTATCGCACCCCAAATATCCCGTCCTCAGCGAACCGCAACCGAAATAACTACACCTCAACCAACCGTATCTCGACGAACTCAACCCCAAGCACGTAATAATCATCCAGTCGATGACGGTGATAGTGATCCTGAAAATACTGAAGCACCGCTCTCGCCCACTTCGCGCGTTGATACTAATAGGGGAATTGATCAATCTCTAGTGGACGAAGACTATGATCTTAATGACTCAGAGGGCGAGCACATGGATTTGGATGATGAGGAACTATATGAAGGGGGGTCATTAACTGTTGGTCTGGCATTCAGAAATAAAAAATCTTTTCAAAAAGTCCTTAAAGAGTTCTCCATGACAAATAATTTTTAAATTAAACTAATAAAAATCAGTCCTCTTCGAGTTACAGTAAGGTGTGTTGGCAAATACATGTATAAAAATTGGTAGGTATGGACACGTTTGTCATGAAGACTTTTCACCTGAAATATATGTGCGAAATGTAAGCTTTCAAAAGATGATATCGTTAGTGTACGACATCGTGGATAGCATCCTTCGTGAGGGATAAGTTGTTAAAAGGCTTTGATGAGACTCCTGCTTCAATAATTTTGAATATTGAAAAAAAATACAATGTAACAGTAGGTTACTAGAAAGAATGGAGAGGAAAAAAATGGTGTTGAATGACATCCGAGGTAGCTGGGAGGAGTAATTTAAGATGTTACCGTCCTATGTCGCCGAATTACAGCGGGTCAATCTAGACGTACAGACCGAATTATGTCGCGAGCCTGATAATATCTTTTAGAGGTTCTTCGTGACATTTGGACATTGTATTAGGAGCTTTCATAATACTTTGAGAAGAATAATTGCTGTAGATGAGACACATTTGTGCGGACGATATAAAGGAATATTGTTAGTAGCTACGGGGATAGACGGGAATAGACATTTATTCCCCATAGCATTGGGCATTGTATTCAAACAAAATGAAGATCATTGGACATGATTTCTTGATCTATTAGGGAGTCGCATAATCAGAGACTTTGAAGAGTAGTTTGTATTGATATCAGACCGGCAGAAGGGGTTGATGGAAGTTGTGCATAATATTTTTCCTAACGCCTTTCACAACTACTATATGCGACACCTACCTTTAAATCTTTTTAATACATACAAGGATACAATCTCCCGATCGTTGTTCTGGGTTGCTGCCCATATATTCTCAGAGGTAAAATTTAAAAGAATTTTATGAAAAATAGAAGATGAGCCCCCCCCCCCCCCGAAATGTACAACATGGATTAAAAAAGTCGGTGACCATTTCTGGGCATGCGTATATTTTCTAGAGAAGCATTATGATATGTTAATAATAAATATAGCTGAAAGCATTAACAGTGTATTGAAGATAGCCAGGGAGGAGTCGATCGTGGCAATGCTAGAAACTATTCGCAAGAAGGTAGCTAAATTCTACCTTCGGTGTCAGGAGAAAGGAAATAAAATGACACACGTGTTGACACCGATAGCGGAAGAGCACATAACCCGAAATTTATGGTGGGCCCGTCGAAAGAACGGTGTTTCCTATGGGCGCAATACATTTCAAGTTAAACGGGGTCAATACACTCACAGTGTCGATTTAGAGAAACAAACGTACACATACAGAATTTGGGCTATCCTTAGATTACCATGTTCGCATGTGATCGCTGCATTATCGTGCAGGAATAGAGAAAAAGAGATTCCTCAGTTTTGTGAGACTTGGTTTCTCAGTGCCTTATTTGGGAAAACTTATAAAGAACACTTTGTTCTGATCGTTGATAAGCACCAATGGACCGTTCTAAGGGAAGACATCGAGGTTTTGCTTCTGTACAAAATACGTTAAGCCGGTCGCTTGAAAAAAAGGAGGATAAGATCTAATGGCAAAGTTCGACCACTATGGTGTAAAAATTATAACGAATACAGACATAATCGCTGATCATATAAATTTGTTAAAAAATGAAACCTATTTCTTAGTTTGTGACTTGTAAAAATGAGATTGTTATATTATAGCGGTCCAGTAAGGTATCTTCCAACAATAGCAAAAAAATAAAAAAAAATTCACACAAGAAAAAATTTAATTATATGATTTACAAAATATACATATATGCATTCATTCATTATCTCAAACTTGTTACAAAATATTCAACCATATAGAAGTGAAAGAAAAAATAAACTAAGTAGTTATAGCTTTAAACGTGGATAATGAATGTTCGATTTTAGCTTGAAATTACGACATGTTTTTCTCTTCGAAATCTAGCTTTCGCCGTTCAGAGAAGTATTAAACATACTTTAGTACAAAAACATTGCAGTCCCAACCGTTGTGTTGGCATGGAAGATCGACACTGTCCATCACCGCTACCTTCCACGATTGATCGAGACCAGAACTCAATCTGACAGTGTGAAGAAGTCGCGGTAGATGATTGAACTGACTTTCTTTGTGCGCTTCGAACTTCCTTGAACACTCTTTGTCGGCCGGGTTTATCAGCTTCACAATGCGGTCCGCTACGAACACAATAGCTACTGCCCAATGGTGATATTTCTGGCTATACATTGGAAAATAAATCTGTGTGCAACCAGAGATCTAATTAGTATTGTGTTAATTAAGAAACATGAGAAGCGTTAATATAATTTTTAAAAAAACTTACCATCTCACAATCGACAACATCAATACCGCGTGTCGCACTCCAAGGCTGGGCTGCAAGCGGCTTGCAATGGTGACGAACCTACCACCTGTCACAGTACGCCTCCCATCTATCTAAGTCGCTAAGTGATCCGCTATAATCAAGGTCTGAAATTTGAAAGGTGTGAATGACGTAAATAAATAAAGGCAGATAGATAAATAAAATAATAAAGAATATAAACGATACCAGGGCCACGACCGATCGAACCAGCTCTTGTCCGTATTTTTTGTAAATATATAGTCGTTCTTACTCTCTAGGACCTTGATGTACGCATCCATCACTTCATTGTCAAGCCACATACTTCCCTTGAGGACCCTTAAATACTCTACGGTGACGTCAATACCCATGATAGTATTCACGATTGCATAATCCTCCTCCGTAGGCCGGTTCCACATACTAACCATGAATTTATGATCCATAAACTATGGTTCAACCTCTTCTTTTTCCACGACTACTCTTTGTCGTTTTATAGAGACTTTCTGGATTGGCATCTTTTTCTTCTTTCGTGCACACAACTCATATCTTGTGCCCTTCCCTTGTCCGATGATCTTACTCTTTGATGTAGAAAGCTTCACTAGTAAAGATTTAAGTGATGCCGGCTGTGACTCGTGAGTAGGTTGGGTTAGTAGAGCATCAACCACTAGGTCGAAGCCCTCGATCGATGGTTGGGGGGCAAGGGGTTGAGAGGAAGAAGGGTGGGGTGCAGAGGGTTGACGGGAGAAGGCTTAGGGACAGGGGGTTGGTGTGCAGAGGGTTGAGGGGCAGGAGGTTGAGGGGCAGGGGGTTGAGAGGCGGATGGTTCGAGTACAGAGGACTCAGGGGCAGGGTGATGAGAGGCAGGAGAATTGGGGGTAACAAAAACATCAAAGAGCACCGACGAAAGAATATCATCCTATATCATTATAAAACATGAAATTAACCTAAGTAAATTCAATACATACTATAAGATAGTGACCCGCTATCTTAAGATAGCGATCCGCTAAGGTAAGATAGCGACCCGCTAACTTAAGATAGCGGTTCGCTATCTTAAGTTAGCGGGTCGCAATCAATCTTAAGATAGCGGGTCTCTATCTTACCTTAGCGGGTCGCTATCTTAAGATAGCGAAATGCTATCTTACCTTAGCGGATCGCTATCTTAATATAGCGGGTCACTATCTTATTGGTATCTTAAGATAACAATACGCTAAGGTAAGATAGCGGATCCCTATTTTAAGCTAGCAATCCGTTGTCATAATATATATATATATATATATATATATATATAATGCAAATTTCTCTAAAAAAAAATAATGTGTTAAAGTTTGACTAAGTACTTTTGACAAATGAGACTTTACTGCCTCAAGGTCCTTCCTCATTGCAACATTTTTACTCATCAAGTAGGCTATCTGATCTTCTAGAGACTCTCCTTGCGACTGTAGGGTCTTTTTGTCTCTCCCGAGCTCATCAATAGTTATCGCTTGTCCTTTTAAAATAGTAAATGTGCGTTTGAAATCGCCTTTCATCTCTTTAACCGCATTCTGGAGAGATGAGCACTCTTTCCTTAGCTCCATTACTTCATATATAAGTCGGGGATGCCTAGTTGGCTATTGCATTCTTTTTTGTTGTTTCCCCTTTGATTCCGCTTGGTGACGTAAAACGACCTCGTACTCGTCATTATCGTCACTGTCATTATTGTCATGGTCATTATCCTCATTGTAATCATTGTGTAGCTCCTGGACTATTTTTTGGGTCGGGTCTTCTCTTTTTGGGTTTGAGTCTTATCTTTCCCATTCCCTTTCCATCTCTCTTTGCTTGAAGAAGAGCCGAACTGATCAATATTATAATTCGTGTTTCTCAATATCGAGATTAACGATGACCAGAGAGTTAAGAATTTTTTCTCGAAAATAATTTGGAGTCGGCTGAATTTCGGGGCTTCTCATTTCATTAGTCTCAGAAATAAATTTTTCAACTGAGAACGAGCGGGGTTGACTCCTAGAAAGTACTCCAACGCCTAAATCTGTAGGGCGATAGTGCACTCGTAGATGTTATATTGCTCATTTGGCGACACTTTTACCGCTTCTCTTCTGACTATCGCTTTAGATATACACTCAACTAAATTTTTGTAAGCTACCATCCCCCATAGATATTCATTGAACTTTTTGAGGTTATTGACTAATTTCAAGTGTTGACTATCCACTTCCTGGTATGTGTTCGAAACTAAGAAGGAGCATACGAGAAACAACAACGATAATTTCAAAAATTCATCGTTGGAGAGCTGGGCACTATCAATTATTTCTTCAATACGACCCCTTCTAGCCGACTGTCACCGAAAGAATTTATATCAAATGGTTTCTTCCTCTGGCATAGCCAAATGCTCAGACTCAGTTTCTGTTAACATAATAAGGCCTAAAATCAATGATATATCAGACTCTTATAGTACTACTTTGGTGTTCTTCACCTTGAACACATTATTTTGAACCCAGAAGCTCAAAATCGTATCAACAAGGTCTCCAATAAAGACTAATTTATCATAAATCCTAAATAAGTGACCGAAAATTGATTCATCTAGTATCCTCTTCCTCTCTTCGTTGCAATGCACGTAAAATTTTCTAACGCTAATCCCAGTATATTTCTCATAGGCCTTTAAAGGCTTCGACATTTTAGAATCAGTGAGTGAGAACTGCAAAGAGCATAAGAAATAATTAAGTAATAAAAAAAATACTTTTAAAATCAATCCGCAATTCTCCCGATAACATGCCGCTATCTTAGGGTAGTGGAACGCTACCCTAAGATAGCGGCAGACTAGCGGATTGTGTAAGAAAGATTATGGATTATTAAATTTTATAAAAAGTAAAAAAATACCTGAAAATTATTTGTTGCTATGTTTCCGCTTTGTCGCCACTCTCTCGGTTTTTACAGTAGTTATAGTTAAAAGTAAAAAGTAAAAAAGTAAACTTAGTTTAAATATATAAAGGATTTTAAAACACAAGAGTTTTTTAGACATTTCAGAGGTCTATGATGATGTGGAAACGGCTTGGCTTGGAGCTGGCCTATTGCGCAAAGATTGAAACTATAGGGCCGTTTTAACAAATAAGCAAAATTATAGGGCCGAAAATACAAATTTCCCATCTAGAACATATCCACTTTACTTAAATCATTACTACTATATACAAGCTAAAATAGTTTCTGTCAAATTTTGTTTTCACACATATTAGGACTAAATTGACCCTATCTAGCCTAAGTTGCCCCTAAAATTTTTTTATACTACATCCAAAAAAATTATCGGTATGTATCTCCTCTCTAAAACGACAATATACCCTCTCTCATGGGATTACTTATATTAATTATCTCCTAATTCATCTCTACCACTTAAAACTGCAATGTACCCTCTCCCATATATATCTCCTCATTAAAAAGGGCAATATACCATCTCCTGATTACTTACCACTTAATATATATACCCTTTCATGATATTCTTAGACATATGTTTATGTACAATTACTGTGACAGCCCGAATTTCGGCACCCCGAAACCCGTGCCATCAGCACGATCCTCCAGACTGTGCCCCATAGGTATGTACGGAACATTGGTATAACAAGCAATAATTAAGAGATAAAATAAATAACTGCATAAAGCGGAAAAGTTAATATGCCCATCTGGCACATACAAAAGATAGTTCTACTTTCATGCCACTGCATGAACAGAGAACCGATCCGAACCACCGGTGATAAATAGATCACCCCAGATGGTTCGCCCAAAAGAATTATATCTATCTAATTACATTGTTTATCAAAATAAAGGCTTGACATACCAAGCCGTATAATCTGCTCTCAAAACTGACTCTCTATCAAAGTACACAGCAGAGTCTTTTAGAAGAAGTCCTCAGGAGGGGGACTCCAACTCGTCCCTAGGCACGTAATCCGAATCACCCGAATCCACGTCTCCCGAAGCCTCGGTCGCTGCTAATAATGGACCTGCGACGTATAGTCTAAAGGGTGAGCTACATCCTAGCTCAATAGGGAACAACACAATGAACATATAAGTCAAAATCTCACATATATTCCATGATATTCTAAGCATGATATATCTATACACTTGCTGAAAAAATAGTTTAAAAGATGGCAATTTGCATTCAATTTTACTGATAGTTTGCATGTTTCACTTTACTGTTAATTTATCATGAATGACACTGAACAGGCCTAAAGCAAAACTTAAATCTTCAACTTAAGTAATCCCCGAGCAATATAGCATCGAGCCCCGATGGGATACCCTTCATCGTCGTCTAAATAGACAGTTGTTAAAATGTATTCCCTAGGAATACGACCCAAGCCCCTTTCTCAATAGGCGGCGGGGTTAAATCTCATCACAACATCCTTAGGATGTGCTTACTGTATACGGATTGGCTGCCGTACCGGTCACGGATATCCTGCCGAGTCAGTCGTAGGTATCCCGCCACGTCGGTGGGGTATCCTAAACAAACCTCAAATAACAAAAATAACATGTGCTTTACATATAGTTTTTCACCGTATAAATGTGCTATTTTATATCAGTTAGGCCTTAACAGTAGTTATTCAATCTTACTTACATCCCTGGGATGTCTAATTTACTCGCATCACACTGATGCCTTTATCACTTTCTCATCCCCTGGGGATGCCTTATTTTCATTTACTTACTTGGTCTCTGTTATTTGCATCATACTGATGCCCTTATCACTTTCTTGATGTCACATACACATACATGCTCTTGTAATTAAAGTATATACATGCTCTTGTAATTAAAGTACATGTTCAAACCTTTTTCAATTTGATGTCACATGCTCTTGATGTCACACACATACATGCTCTTGTAATTAAAGTACATGCTCTTGATATCACACACACATACATGCTCTTGACAAAGATTTACACAGTTAAAACCTTTTTCAATTTGATCTCTATATCACTACATACATGCTCTTGTAATTAAAGTACATGTTCAAAGTGTTTCCTATCTCAAGTCTCTGAAGGTCCAAGCATCAAGGTCCCACGCGGCTCCTTATGCTTGCTTTCATACGTACCACCTATGGTACATCATAACACATGCAACACATCACTAAAGATGCAATAGAGAAGGTCTTAGACCCTCTATGAACCTCAAGGTCCAATTGAAAAGTCAAGTGAAACTGCCAAAATCGATTAATTGAACACTAAATCGATTAATCGATTTCCAAAATCAATTAATCGAAATCCAAAATCGATTAATCGGAATCCAAAATCGATTAATCGATCCCAAATCGATTAATCGAAATCCCCAACATGGCAAAGTCGATTCTCAAATCGAGTAGTCGAAAGTTTGAAATCGATTAGTCGATCCCAAATCGATTAATCGAAATCCAAAATCGATTAATCGATTTTCCAAATCGATTAGTCGATTTCCCCAAGTCTTTTCTCTCCAGTCACTGGAGGTACCCACTCGATTAGTCAATTTCCAAATCGATTAATCGACATTCAAAATCGATTAATCGAAATCGGACACTTTTATTTTTCAACTTCTAGACCAAAATCGATTAATCGATTTTCAAAATCAATTAATCGATTTGGCCAAACTCAGCCCCTTTTCGGGTTGTTCTTCCAAATCTTTTTCTCATCAATTCCTCCATTTTTTTATGCCTTTTAATCTATCTTTTTCTATATTTAACTAATTTTAATCATCTACAATCTATGCATTTACTTCAATTAGAAACTCACCTCCAATCAAATCTCAAATTGATCAATTATCTAGGTTGGAATGGCTAGGGTTCCAGCTTTGTTCCAACGATTTTAATCGCGTTGAATCCGACAATCAATGTTTGATCCACTCTTGGTTTGCATTAATTCTTGACTCAATAACTCCTCTTTACTCTCTTTCTCTTTCTCTCTCTCTCTCTTCTTAACTCTCTCTTCACCAACCCAAACAAAAGAATTTTAGGGTTATTAAACCCTTATATCCTCTCTCCGATTTCGGTGCTAAGTGCATACACTAGAAATAGGTGTATATGACCACTAACTCACACTATACACTACACTTATGTCACATTAATATCACATTAGTTCATCACTTCATGAGTCCACTGTTTGACCATCACTTGGTCAAACATACGACCAATCGGTACAGATCTCGAGGTCACTGCTTAACGCTCAAATTTTCGAGATATTACAATTACCATCAAACTATCCAATAATGATTCCACGTGGTGCACATCTCGAAAAGTGATCTAAAAACCAAGTTTCATGTGTATGATCATGTTTACCTTTGGGATGTGCGGCATATAGAATATAAATCTAAACATTTGATAGTACGAACATGTTTGAGTATAATGTGTTCCACATAGTTTTCATTCATATTATGTAAAAATTAATTCGGAAAAAAATTATATTATATGCAACTTCAACACTATATATGTAACTAAAATAATAAATAAACTATATATATATATATATATATATATATATATATACATTTTGCACTTAATATCTTTAAATCATGGTCTTCAAATCAAATGGTGTATATGATATTTTCACATAGCAAGGTTGTCGGGCCAACTTTTCGAGTGCTTCCTTCAGGTTGGTCAAGGTAAGATGAAAGAGTCAATGTAGCACAATGTAGCATAGCTACATTAACTCTTACATCATACCTTGACCAACTTGAAGGAGGCACTCGGAAAGTTGGCCTGACAACCTTGCTATGTGAAAATATCATCTACACCATTTGATTTGAAGGCCATGATTTAAAGATATTAAGTGCAAAATGCTAACATGAAATATAATTTTCACTATATGGATATTTTTTTTTATAGGTAATTTTCACTATATGGATTAGAGACCTACAGCTCTACGGTTTAGGCAAACCGAAAGAGGCACTAGGAAAGTTGGCCCGACAACATCTGCTTTATGAAAATATCATCTACACCATTTGATTTGAAGGCCATGATTTAAAGATATTAAGTGCAACTCATTCTCAATTGATTTTTATTGGACTAGGCACTAAACTTGGCATGTTGGGCTAAGTTAAGCATGAACTATCAGACACAATCTATAGGTATGGTTGGGTCGGGTTAAGGAAAAATTTGGTTGACTAAACTTGAGTTACAAGATTTTATATAATAGTAATAGTAGTAGTAATAATAATAACAACAACGACAACAATAATAACAACAACAACAACAATAATAATAATAATAATAATAATAATAATAATAATAATAATAATAATAAAATAGAGTATTTTCAACTAGGTTGGGTTGGGCATATACCCTCGACCCTTCAAGTTAAGGTCGGGATAGGTGTCAGGTCGGGTTGGGCATATACCCTTGACCCCTTCGGGTATTAGGTCAAGTCGGGGTACACCATCGGGTCAGGTCAGGTCAGCATATGTCATTTACGAATTGGACAATCAAACTTTTAACACGATCTATTAGCAACCCTACCTTTAGGTTATAAATTATATATTTAATTTTATTTTTTAATACTATTTTAACATAAATATGATTGATATGATGATCATGTGAATCATGTTATTTTAAAATGATGACATATATATAAAATTAAGGTTAGAGATTTTATATATGGGGTACTATTTTGACATTATGTACTTATACGTGATAAGTGATTATTATATATTTTCTGCCACATTTTTCAGTTGAAATTTTTTTTTAACAGCATGTGCAATGCACAAACATTTTTATGAGATTTATAATTAATGATTCTAAGTTTTTAACTATATATTCAATAAACTGATTGAATGTCAAATGACATGAGGTGATTTGCCAATCCCATGAACTAAATTCTAGTGTATGTTTCAAAAATTAATAAGCTACATGGCTCTTTTCCCTTTTGATGGTATGCCTATGATCATGTTTAAGCATACTGTGTGCCACATGGTTTCCAATTTTTCTTTTTTGGTTTAAAGATTAAAACGAAAATTGAACTATTATATTCATAGTAATCAAATTTTTAATGGTACTATAACTGAAAATCATTGACTATTATGAATCAAAAGATGAAGATTGTCTGTTGCCCAATCTTTCACATAATGCATGAGATCATGGGTGTACTAACAATCAACTTTTTATTTCAGGTGTCGCATGTTTCAAAATGTCATCGAAAATCATGTTTGAGCATGATGTTTGCCACATGATTTTTAGTTACTATTTTGGGATGCATGTCACGCAGATTAAAAATTGACAGCCTAATGGTGCACCATTTACCTCAGGATCATCATGTGGAAGGTTGAAGTGAAAATCAATTTTGAAGAACACCATAACCGAATACCACTAACTATTTTGAATCAGACAATAACGATTTTTTTTGTCCAAATTGTAGATCTTGAGATCATGAGTGTACTGACAGTCAATTTTTTATTGCACGTACGTAGTATAAATAAAATATTCCAAAAGGTGATCAAAAATCGCGTTTGAGTATGATGTGTGCCCCATAGTTTTTGATTACTTTTTATGAGATGTATGCCACAGGAACCATAAATTGACCGTTTGTTGGTACACTATTGATCTAAAGCTCCATTATATGAAAGATTGAAAAGAAAATCAATATTCATCATTTGGTTCATATCAGTTAATGATTTTTCGAATGTAGTGTACTTAGAGATCTGGTTGGTATAATTATAGCTATCTTTTAAAAGAAAGACTTGGCCAAGTGGAAACTTCATCTTAGCCATCGGATTTGAAGGTCATGATCTAAAAATGTTTAATGTAAAAGATTGATATATATATATATATATATATATATATATATATATATATATATATATATAATTCAAAGCAGTCAAATATGGATGAGATGATGGCCATTTATTATGTTAAGTCATATGATAGAGATCGAAGATCTTTAGAATATGACATTTAAATCAGACGAATTCGATGATATCCCTACATTTATATTAACATGTACAATGCACGTGCACTTTTACTAATAATGAGAAAAAAATAAACTTCTAATCTAATTAGTTAATTTATAGGAGAATTAATAAGTTCGCGGATGTCTTTTTTATATCCTTTTTTTATTATGATACTAATTAATATTCATTACTATTAAATGGTTGATACATAGTAACTTTCTAAATTTATCATTATTTTTAATGTTTTATAATTACTAAAACAATTTATGTCAAAACAAATATATATATATATATATATATATATATATATATATATATATGAAAATTGGCATATGACTCAACTCATAAGTGACTCGATTAGGGGCGTAAAAGGGTTGGGTTTGCGATGGGTTTGGATTCAACTTGAACCCGACTTGTTAACCATATTCATTGACCTAAACCTGACCCAACCTGTTAACCCACTGCCAAAAATAAGATTATTAGCGACAGCCAAAAACTGCCGCTATTAACCAAAAACTTGCTGCTAATACCCTCACCGACAGTTTAGTAACAATTTTTTCGTTAATAGCGGCAATTTTTGACTGTCGCTGATAATCTTATTTTTTGTAGTGACCAATAAACCTTGACCTGAACCTAAACTTGACCTGTAAAAAATTCCATGATTTGGACCTTACCTGAACGTGACTTGCTACTTGGACCTGGACCCAAACTTAGAGTTGCACGCAATCGGAACCTGACTTGCTAGTGTCATTGAATTTTCAAGTTTGACTAAATGTATTACCCTCAATTGGGTTTAGGTTCAAGTTGAACTCAACCTCTTAACCACATACCTTGACATGAAATGACTTGTTAACCAATAAACCTTGACCTGAACCTAAGCTTAACTGACATGTTAAAAAAAAACCATGATTTGGAGCTGACTTGAACTCGACCTGCTACTTAGACCTGGACCCAAACTTAGACTTACACGCAACTTGCACTTGACTTGCTAGTGTCATTAAATTTTCAAGTTTGACCTAACCTGTTAACCATAGTTGGGTTGGACATGGACCTCTTAAAGATATAATGTATGTTAAAATCTTATAGCAAACAAGTACCTGGTTGGGTTCGGGTCTGATTTAAGGATAACTTGAACCCGACTTGTTTCTGTAACCAGTTAAGATATTCGACTTGATCCAACCTGATCGGTCGCGCCTTGAAGCAAGTCGGGAATGAAAAACTTGCCACATCGACCCAACCGGTTTGCACCCCTACAGTCATTTCACCGAACACTCCCACTGTGATGCGGTCCTACTCGGTCTGACCAAAAAGGAGCCTTAGCCGATTCTGTGTCGGATCCAGTTTTCGAAACGTTGGTTTACCCTATAGTTGTAAACCATTTTATCACTTGAGTTATTTCTTATTCATTGTACGGACAACACACAAGACTAATGTCAATGCATGCGTAAGTGGATTACTCCTATCTAGAGGTGAAGATTCGGTTAACTGAACCCAAACAGGATATTTGGATTTTCGGGTTCAGTTAGATTAAATTTCGAAAACTCGGAACCAAAAAAATCTAGGTTGGGTTTTTTTTTTTTCAATTCGATTTTATTTTCATTTTTTTATTTTTGGCCGATTTTCTAAACCAATCCAACCGGTTTTCGATTTTGGCCACCCAAAACGAAAACCAAACCAATTGGAAATTGGTTTCGATTTAGTTCGGTTTTGGTCTGATTCTTCGGACCGGTTTTTCAGTTCAAAACTTGCATCCCTACTCCCATTACGTGACTCCACAAACCCTAATCCTAGCAAATAGAATAAATTTTAGGATCAAAATGACCAACGAAGATGAAAATCTTTGATGGGTCTTGTGCAGCACGTTGTCAATCTGTATTTTGCTTGTTTAGTTGTTTTTTCTCATTTGTGCCCATTTCACTGTAATAAAGGCTTCTCTCTGTCTCTCTCTCTCTCTCTCTCACAGATAAAAAGGTTGTCTCTCCCTATGTGCTCTATCTAAAGAAAAGAAGTTATATATATATATATATATATATATATATATATATATATATATATTGGGTGTAGGGTACTTGCCCAACATTTGATTTAGAGGTAGTTATGCCACATTAATTAACGACTAAAAGGAAAAGTGGATAGGGTTTGTTAGGGTGGTAACTAAATCCTTTTCAAAGTTCTTTGATCATTGGTCAATTGGGTGTCCTCTTTTTCTAATTTCCTTTATTGGATTTTTGTTTCTTTCAAAAATTTGGTGGTTGATTAGGTGATTTGATGATTCACTGTCATCACTAGTAGCTAGCCAGAGGTCAGGGTACAAATTTACCACAGCTGAATTTAACTAAGGTTTGTTATGCTACCTTTGGGAGAGTCAGGCTGTCGAAACCCATCAGCCCAATTTAAAATGGGAAATTTACCTGACCGGCCCTGTCAGATACGCCTTTTACGTCAGAAGCCCTATAGTTTCACTTTTACCCAGACAAACCAGCTCCAAGCCTAGCCGACCCTAAGGAGAGTAAAAGGTCCAAATTACCCCCTTCTAAGACCTTCTTTAACAAACAAAGCATCGTCTTCTTCCTCATTTTAACCTGCAAAAAAGTTAGAGGTGTAAAACCCTAGACGGAGTGTCCTTACTTAGTCTGATCTGCTCCGATCTGCTATTTCGAAGAAGAAAACAGAGGCTTGGAGAAGAAGAAGGCCCTGAACTTTGTCCTTGCGACTAGAGGTATCCTACTTAACCCCATTTTCAGTTTATTAGTGTTATGTAGTGATGCAGTATCTCTTAGAAGAAGAAGGCCCTGCATTTCGTCATCGGCTCCATATACATCCGATATCGATATCACATACAATCGATATCGATTGTGTATAGAGTCGATTACGACTCTATTTGAAATCGATATCGATTATCTATACAATCGATGACGATTGTATATCGAGTCGATTAGAGGTATATCGACTAGAGGTATCCTACTTAACCTCATTTTCAGTTTATTAGTGTTATGTAGTGATGCAGTATCTCTTAGAAGAAGGCCCTGCATTTCGTCATCGGCTCCATATACATCCGATATCGATATCACATACAATCGATATCGATTGTGTATAGAGCCGATTACGACTCTATTTGAAATCGATATCGATTGTATATACAATCGATGACGATTATATATCGAGTCGATGACGATTGTAGAAACAATTGATATCGATTACAAATAGAGTCGATGCCGATTATATATAGAGTCGATATCGATTGTATACACAATCGATATCGATTTCAAATAGAGTCGATATCGATTGTATTTGCAATCGACTAAGAGTTATAGTCGTCTTTTCTCTTTTATTTCATCAGTCTTATGACCCTTCCTTCTCATTCTTAAACAGACGATGACGGACGTGAGGATTCCTCTTCTTTGTCACTATGATGGCCTTCTTGTAAACGATGATGGCTTGTATGAAGGTGGCCGGCGGAGGCTTATTAACATTTCAATTGAAATTTCTTATGAACAATTCATAAATGTAATGTCTCATTGCCGCTTTTGCGGCGGATGAAGCATTTCAACAAAGTTTCATATGAAGATAGTGAATACGCTAGTTGCCGACATTTTGGACTCGATGATTTGGCTACATTATTTAGTTTTTATAAATCCGAGGGACGTTATAAAAGTATTCATCATTAAGAACCGTCATCCTTCAGTTGAAGTGAACAAGTAAATCTCGGCGGACTGATTTTGTGTCTCATTCATTTCAGCCATGTAAGTTTGAGGATGAAATTGTATACGATACCGTCCCGTTAGGCGATGACGGTTATATTGTGGCGAACGATGGCAGAGGGAAAGCAACATTTGATTTAAACGATGCTCCGATTGAATCGTATGATGACCCAGTAAAATACATGCATGGGTCACAACAATGTAGTCAATGGTTAGACTATACTTCAGAGAGGGTGGTGGATACCAACGATTTCAGTCATATCTTCCCCGGTGGATGGACAACTTGGTTTACTCAAAACTTATGTTCTACCATGCCATCGATGGAAATTACCGGAGTAACTCAACCCCATGTCCATACATATGAGCACCCCTTCGGTGAAGGGCCTAGCCAACCACGCCATTATCCATTCTGTGAAGGATCCGATCAATCACATCAGAACCCCTTCGGTGAAGGATCTAGTCAACCACCCGAGAACACCGCCATGAATGAAGATACCTTAGAAGAAGAATATGAAGGCGAACCAGATGGGTTTATCAAAGAGGACCCGAAAATTTTTGTGAGAGATATTGACAATCCCCTAGTAGACGGAGATTACGAAATGTCAGAGACATCGGGCGATTCCTCCGATGAAGAGGTGGAAGCGAATATCGAATTGGGCGTTTAAAATTGGAAAGATCTTCGAGACAAACAAACATTTCAAAGAGCATTGAAAGAACACGCGGTTGAGAAAAACTTTCAAATTCGGCCTTTGAGGACCGCTAGTTATCGAGTGACAGCCGGATGCTACGAACCCGATTGTTCGTGGCGAATACATGCTTCTAAATTGACTGGGCTCGATTCTTTCCAAATCAAGACATTCAATAGTACTCACACATGCGAGCCGCTTAAGATCGGACCGCACGGTCACCGTAATGCAACAATCTCCTTCGTGGCGAATTATGTACGGATAAACTTATGGAAGGATTCAACTACACACGCGCCGATAATGTTTGATATTGCAAAGCTTATAATGTGCAAATCTCATATGCAAAAGCTTGAGGGAAAAGAGCTTGCCTTAATGATATTAGAGGAAGTTGGGAAGGACAATTTGTTGATCTATCGGCCTCGTGAAGGAGATGAAGAGGTAGATCCTAATGTACAAACATCCTTTCAACTTACTCTTGACGGTAAGTTTCAAAGATTTTTTGGAGTTTTGGCCCATGCATGGAAGCTACCATAATACACTTCGCATATTGCTTGTAGACGGCACACACCTACGAGGACGTTTCGAAGGGATCCTCCTTATCGCCTCTGCGCAAGACGGTAATGGTCATATATTACCGTTAGCATTTGCCGTGGTCGAGTTAGAAGAAGAGGATACGTGGATGTGGTTTCTTGAACGGGTAGGTGCGTTCGTGATCGGTGGGTTTAACGAAGATCTCGTAATTATCACGCAGACAGTCGAAGGGTTTAATAAATGCGGTGAAACGTATCTTCCTAACATATCACAACTCTTGCATGGCATATGACATAAAATTTGGCACAAGTATCCGGGAACAATGTGAAGGGTCTATGGTGATCTTGCCAGCGTGCATATTCGAAGAGAAATTTGATTATTTTATCAACGAAATGAAGAAAGATCCTCGATTCTCGTGCCGAGAATATATTTTGAAAATAGATCCAAAGCATTGGGCACGCGCACATATGGAAGGAAGGCAGTACGAGTCCCTGACTACGAATATTGCCGAAAGTTTAAACAGCGTGCTAAAGATAGCTCGAGAGAGACCAATTATTGACTTAATCAGAACTACTAGAGAGAAAGTCGCCGATCATTTTCAAAAACGCAGAGAGATATCTGATAAATGGACCACCCTTCTACCAAAGCGAGATGCTCACATGAAGAAGGTGTTGCAATGGGCCGGTAGAAAGAGAGCTCAACCATACGGGCGCGATCAATTCCAAGTCAATTCCGGAAATTACATTCATCACGTCGACTTGGAATACAAGACCTGTAGTTGCCGCCGTTGGCACATTCATGGCTTGCCTTGCTCCCATGCCGTGGCGGCCATCAATCGAAGAAGTTACGACTACCATAAATTTTGTGAGAACTGGTTTTTCACCGCTTGCTTTAGGCAATGGGTTCCCACCCTCGATAAAAGTCAATGGGAGTTCCAAGCAGAGCAACTCCCTGAAAATATGAAAGTGAGACCACCCTATTATTGCCGAAAGCAAGCCGGCCGTCCGAGGAAGAGAAGGATAAGGTCTAAGGGTGAGGTTAGGGCACTACAGTGTAGCAGGTGCAACGAATATGGTCACAACCGCAGGAGCTGCAAGGCAGTGGGACCGATGGGCTAACAGTGTATATTTTTAATAATGATAGATTGAATGTAAATGAGAAATTCAGAATCCATGTTTTTTTACACTCTATTATAGTCGTTACTGATGTATCATAGAGTCGTCATCGATTGTATAACTAATCGATATCGATTCTATATAGAGTCGCCATCGACTATGTATAACGTCGATATCGATTCATTTAAGAATCGGCATCGATTATGAATATCGTCAATGAGGATGACATATATAGTCGATATCGATTATTTATACAATCGACGACGATTACATACAGAGTCGAAAGCGATTACATACAGAGTCGTCACCGATTATTTATATAGTCGATGACGACTATATATGTAGTCGCTAATGGATGCTATTCTACTTTTTAACTACAAGTACATAAAAATAGTGCCATTATATTCAAAATAATTCAATTTTCAATTACAAAAATATTCGAATGCAACCACACTATTACAAAAATATTCAAATACAACCACACTACTGCTGCTCCCCCTCCTTTTTGTCTTCCTTCGCCAGTACTCCGCCATCGCCTGTGTATGTAGCCAGTGTATGGCCAATTTCTGCCCTGATCCTCTCTATATCTGATTGCGCGAAGTCAAATTTCTTCCCCATCATAAAATATTCGACATACTTCACAACAAACACTCCGCAATCACAGGAGTTGGTGCAGCCGAGGACGGCTTTGATCCGTGAACGAGATGCCCAAGGATAGTTCTTCTTTATTAGCGCAGAGAGGAGTCACTGCGAATATAAGATCACGGAAGGTATTGTATGCATTTCAAATAATAGAGAGGAGTGTCGAGATATGTTAAGCTAACAATGATAAAAGATATGCTAGCAAAATATCTTACCAAATACCGCTTTGCAATTGGGCCACATTTCTTTCCTTAGAGGGCCTATTAAATATAGGGCCGACGATCACTATCGATCGTTCGCCTACCTTTACGATCGCCCAAAGATAGTGGTTGTTCGTAATGTATTGGCATAAATATCTACAAAAAGTAATATAATCTCAAAGGGTAGGATAGAAAAATTAAAAGAATAATTATAAAGAGGATAAAGCATACTATGTTGCATTCGTGAGCCCACGATCCGAAGCTCATTGTAGAAGAAAGTTTCCATCGCCTCTTCCCCTGGTCTCTCTTTGTTTATAGGCAGCCCACACCGAACTTGAACCTCGACGATCGTCGTACAATTTTTCAGCAAGCAAAAACTTGTTGAAATCTCTCAGTTCATAGCCCATGTACGTCAGTGTCGCAGGGTCCATTAGGAAGTTTTTGACATTTTTCTCAGGATGAATTTTATCATCAATAACTTCCAAATGTCTCATGTAGGCGCCCATAACCTGAAACCAATGCAGTTAGATTAAAATATGCAGTTAGAGTTAAATACATAATCGTTAGCGACTCTGTACATCATTGATATCGATTCATTTTAGAGTCGGTAACGATTATTTAAGTCGTCGAAATAGTTATCGACTCTCTAATGAATCGATATCGATGATTTACAGATTCGCTAACGATTACATACGCCATCGTTAGCGACTCTACAAGCCATCGATACCGATTCCATAAGCCATCGATAACGATTACATAAGCCATCGATAACGATTGTATAAGCCATCGATAACGATTTTGCCTACAGTATATTAAACTTACAAAGTTATCCAGGTACTGGGTTTCCGCCAGACATCTGAAGGATTGCACCACCAGCTTGTACTTGCCGACAGTGCTAACATATTCTCTGCATAAAAAATGACCAACTTAACTAATCTTCACGATAAATATATAATAATAAAGTTAAGTATTCAGGGTAATTCTACTTACTCGTCCTCCTTCACAGGCTTGTTCCATATGTCTAGCATATATTTTTCCTCATTGTTAGCTCGTGAGAGCATCTTCATCGATAGACCGGACCAGGTGGTAATGATTGCCACCGATCCGGGCTCGATTGGTCCTTGGCCTTCGGTGGGCTTCTTTTCAACCGCTACCCTTATTGGGCCTTAGGTTTGATGGAAATTATTTTGCTGGCTTTCGCTTGCCTAGGTCTTAAGCGAAGCTCAGCTTGTTGGTGAGGCAATTGGGAAGAGGTTTCCTCTTCACCAGCAGGACCCTTATCAGATTGGGTCTCAGGCTGCTCGTCAGCAGCTGCCTTCACCTCATCAACGGGAGGAGGAGGAGGAACCTGATGCGCAGGAGCTAATGGTTCCTTATTGAAGGCTGTGTCGCACACCTTCGATATCAGCTCCTCCATAGCCACATCCTGTACATCGAAATAATGGTGTAAAATAAGAATTAATTTTTGGTCCACATTTTAAAATGTCCAAATCGATTTTAAATATAATCGCTATCGATTATATATATATAGTCGCTATCGATTATATATATAGTCGCTATCGATTATATATATAGTCACGATCGATCATATATATAGTCGCTATCGATTATATATATAGTCGCTATCTATTTTATATATGGTCGTTATCGATTATATAGATACGAAAATTGAATATTAAAACTAGATTTCAACATATACCTTAGGTCTCGCCTCCAATAAATTTTCAAGGAGATCTTTTATTTCAGTCTGGCCCTTCCTGACTAAAGAGTTGTGGTGACTTAGCTTCTGCCACTCCGCATCCGTTGGAGTCAGCCTCGCATTGAAGGAGTTGCAGAGTTTCTCTAGAGAAGCGCAGCGTTTAGCCTGGGCCTTATTCTCTCCGTCCAGATCGCTCACTCTTTGGGTGAGCTTCAAGTTATCGGCGTCAAATGATCGACCCTCCTCAACAAAGAATCATTGAGGTGGGCCTTCGCTATCTTTCATCGCGGGCTCTCCTTGGCGGCCCCCTAGTTCTTGGCGACCCTCTCCCACTAGCACGGGCCCTTTTTCGAGAGGGTTCTTCTTCAGACGTCGATGCGTCATCCCATTCTTCCTCTCCCTCTCCAAGATTATCGCGGAATGTAATTTCTTTTCTTCTTCGGCCGAATCTCTTCCACAGCTTTCTTGATCGGTTCTTTCCTCTTCCCCCCAACCTCCTTTTGAACCCGTAGATATTCTCTTACCACGGGTATCTCTAATTCAAAGCCCTGAGGCATGAGGGGAGCGCGAACCTTTTGAAAGAAAATGAAACAACAGAATAAAATGATCGTTATATATATAATAAATCACTCTCGATTGTGTAAAGAATCGCTATTGATTCCTTACCTTAACAAATCACTATCGATTAGATAATGAATCGTTATCGATTACTTATTAAGTCGTTATCGACTCTGTAAGTAATCGCTATCGATTCGTAAATGAATCGGTAGCGATTCTGTAATGAATCGGTATCGATTCTAGAATGAATCGGTAAGTTGCTTTTTTTTTTTAATAGATAGACCTCATACCTTGCTGTCTAACATCTGCCCGCGAGTGTAACCTTTGATCCTGGACTGCGCCCTGTCCGACCATTTCAGCAGCCGTGGGAAAGGGTCCTTGAGGCCTAGCTGGGATGGCGATATATCGGGCAGGATCTCATAAGCCCACCATTGAAGTACACATATGCATCCATATGTGTTGTATCCTTCGGGCTTTATCCATCTCGTGGTTTTTCTATTCGCCGCCTTTTATTATATACTCCATCAAGTCACGGTAGGCAAGCGAGACCCCACGGAGTTCGGTTGAAGGCCTCCATATCATCGATGAGGTCGATGTGGTCTTCAGAAATTTGATGGTGGGAACCGGGGAAGAGAAATATGCACAACACAAACAGAAGGGACAACTTTAAGAAGTCCTCATCACTTTCCACTCTATAAATTGCAGCATCTATATGAGACCGGAGAATTTTTCCGGGAGGCGTTCCACAAAGTATTTGTTTCTAATGGTTTGTTCTATCGATGGTTTACGGATGGTTATCCTTTTACGGGCCAACTACGGCAAGGCCCAGATTAATGCAATGTCTATCTTAAGATAGACATCTTCCCCAATTCGGAAATGGTTTTATCAACCCAAAATGTCAAACACGAATCCACGACATCGAAAAGAAATCCCACACCCTTCGGGATTTGAAATATTCCACCAAAATGAATCTCTCAAGAATCTCTTCCGATCTGAGTAGCACTTTCGTAGAGATTCAAAGGCACTGGGAGAACACTTGGCAACTGGGTGTACAACCATCTTGTGACTTTTTGAAATGAGCTGTAATAAAATGAAAGGACTCAACACCATACTAACAAGGATAGTTAAAATGTTGATGAAATGTATATATAAAACCCGTATCGATTACATCTAGAGTCGGTATCGATTATATAGGTAATCACTAACGACTACAGATGTAATCGCGATAAGGTCTATATCTAATCGAAATGACTCTAGATGTAATCGATATCGAGTCTATATGTAATCGATATAGACTCAAAAGATTTCATGAAGTTGCCATTGAATCAAAATGTTTCATTTACTTGCAAAATTTTCAATTACATTCATAATAGTTCAATTAAAATTAAAAGTAAAAGGAAAATCTTGCAAGTCTACATATAATCGATAACGATTACATATGTAAGCGCTAACGACTCTATATGTAATCGATATCGATTACGGATGAAACCGGCCGCGACTCAATATAAATTGGCAATGACCACAAACTGTTTATTTATATAAAAATTGCTTGATTCTTGACTCTTAAGTTTCTTTTCTTTCTTTTGTTCTATTTCTTTTCTTCCTTCTTCTTTACCTACATCGATTATCTCTATAATCGATATCGTTCTATATGTAATCGCTACGACACTCAACGTAAACGATCTCGATTACTTATGAAATCGCTATCAATTAAATATAAATCTACATTGATCTCAAAATGTTTAATTTACCTGTCAGGTAAATTTCCCTTATTTACATAGAAAATATTTAATTTACGGACACAAAAGAATTCATGAAGTCACCATTGCATCAAAAGTTGTTTCATTTACTTCAAAATATTTGAATTACATTCAAATTTTTTCATTTATAATTAAAAAAAAGAAAAGTTAGGAAGAAGGATGAAGCGGTGGTGGATGGGGTGGAGGCGGGTGGTTCCGCGGTTTTTTTCTTTTCTTTTCTTCCTTCTTCTTTCTTTTCTTCCTTCCTCTTCTTCTTCTTTTCCTCCTTCGCCAAAATCTCCATTACTTCATCGTACTCGTCCCCACGTGAACCGCAGAGGATCGTTACGGTGGTGGTGGTGGGTCCTCCCATACAGGATAGAACTTTATTGGGTTATAGAAGGTTTTTCGTCGTCAGACATTGGGAAAAATATGGGCTGCTAGGGATGATAGGTGGTTTGCTAAGGTCGAACTAAACCTGTATTTAAAGCTCCTAGATTGTGGAATACGAATCGTTGTATTAAATTTTCTCATTCTTCCAACCTAACTTGCCATAATGGTTTTACAAAAGGGTAGTTGGCAATAAATTGAACGTCGGCTGAGATAAATATAAAACCTCGTATGATTTATTATGGCATCGAGGGTAATAACTAAAGGAAATTATTTCAAATGATGGGTATTAATTATATTCATAGAGAGTCGATATATCGATTTGTTATAGATTAAATCATCCACAGCTTTATATAGTCGATTACGACTACATATATAATCTTTATCGACTCTAAAGGTATCGAGCGTTTATATATGTAATCGGTAACGATTACATATATAATCGATATCGACTACATATGTAGTCGTAATCGATTACATATGTAATCGTTACCGATTACATATGGGAAAACCTAAAAAAAATATGTCAAAATATGCAACAAAGAGAGGAGAAATAAAAAATCTATAGCGATGGAAGCTAATTTTAATTCTAACTTACAGATTTGGTAGCTTGAAGGTTATAGTTTTGAACGCGATTGTCCACGAAGCGTCAACGACTCTCCACCGACTTCGAACGAAAAAGTAAATTCAAAACAGTAAATGATTTGAAACGACGGCGGCTATTTATTACTGTGGGGGTAGTTTGGGTATTTCCTACAGGCGTGCCTCAGCTCGGCGCGCAGCTGGTTTGTCTGGGTAAAAGTGAAACTATAGGGCTTCTGACGTAAAAGGCGTATCTGACAGGGCCGGTCAGGTAAATTTCCCATTTAAAATCCATGGTGAATTAGTATCAGGTAGACGACACGAACTTCACCACGGGTGCTCGGGCTATTCTTCCTCTCCCAACCATTAGAAATGCATCTATATTTTTTAGTGTGGTCAATGGTCAAAGCGAAGGTATCAAGTATCGGCCGTTTCCGATATATATCAATTTTCTGGCCAACCTATATTTATCAGCTCGATACCCGATGCCGATACCCGCATTGACACTTTGGTCAAAACAATAGTATCACTATTTTGTTTTCTCGTGAATAGTTGTCACAGTTCAAAAAATTGGTCTAGTCACTAGACTCAATTGAGTTTCGG
This sequence comes from Chloranthus sessilifolius, assembly GCA_021018995.1. Lineage (NCBI taxonomy): Eukaryota > Viridiplantae > Streptophyta > Magnoliopsida > Chloranthales > Chloranthaceae > Chloranthus > Chloranthus sessilifolius. The sequence continues at coordinate 34,765,750 of CM037593.1, forward strand.
GTAAACTTGAAGGGAAACTTTAATTCTCAATTGTTTTTTTTTTTTTTTGTAGTTTCTTGAGTAACTCAATTGATTATCGAGCAACTTAGCAAGTTAATATATATATATATATATATATATTATCGGGTCAGACCGAGTAGAAAATTTTGCTAGTCTTCGAGTATATTTTGATCCGGCTGATTTTCGATCGTTGAGTCGAGTATTCATGTTTCGAACTATGGTTGTGAATGTAAGGGCACGTTCGTTTCACCGTATTCCTGAAAAATCATGTGTAATATGGTATTTTTAGGACCAACGGTTGGATTTAGTATGCATGGTAGTTGTTCGATTCACCATATTCTATCCATGTAAAACACTGTAACAATTGTAGATAATTTATTTGGCTTACGAGCCCAAGGCCTCGTAACGCAAAAAAATTACCTATAATTTTCCACTAAGTCATGCAATGGTCGGATTTATTATAGGAGGCCTTTTGTTTACTGTAGCAATCAAAAGCCATCTTCAATGCCTTCTTTGAAGTCTATAAGAAAACCCATTAACGGTAACTCACAGAACTGCTTGGGGAGATGAAGATTTAAGCAGTCGTAGGTTATGTGTTGCCAAAGAGAAGCTGTACATTGGGATATCTCTAACACCACACTAGGAACACCTTGATCAGCTAAGCAAACACTGACTGCTAGACCAGAAGGGCCTGCGCCCCTGATGATGGGTCCATTAACCCATGAGCATTTTACCATTGTTCTGTCTTTGCAAGAAGAACACATGAGCTATCAAGCATGAAAAATTAGGGTTCTTTGTAACGTATGAATGAGCTTTGGTCTAGGAATCCATGGAGTATGAATGAGGAAGCATGGCGAGGGGATGAGAAATTAGGGTTCTTTGTGGCAGAGAAGAGGAGGAGTTGCACAGTATTGGAGAGGGGGGGGGGGGTGTTATTAGGGAAGAGGAAGAAGGAAAATGTAGTTTATGCTTTATGATTAGGAGTAAAGGAGGATGGAGAACCGTTACGTGTATACGTGGCAAAATATGAGGGTTCTGTGGTGGGCCCAAACTGCACACGTCCTTCTGAATTAAAATAATGATAGAGGTAATTGCAACCAAAGATTCTGTTACCGCAACCAGTGTTGGCACGTTAAAACCACTGATTGCCTTGAATTTGATGATGAAGATTGTTATTCAACCCAATCTCCAACGGAGACTGATCATTAGATCATGGATCACTTATTAGACAACCAAATGTTTATTTCGCATGGTACAATCCCCAAAAATAAATGTGGTCATTGCAAATCATGAGAAGGGTTCTAAAGTTACAGAAATCACCGATGACCTAGAATCACATGCTTCAAATTCAATTACTCTGCGGAGACGGATGTATCCGCCAGAGGTCATCGATGTTGAGACATACGTCATGTCCGCAAAAGAATGCTTGAAGTCTACTTCCACCTATATTTTTCGAACTTTCATGAGGTTGTGCAAATTTCACGTGCCTAAAATTTCAACATCATCGGCCTATCACATAAACCCAATTTACTCGGATACTAATGCTTCATGAGGTAAATTATCATGATTTGGGAGATTCTTCCCAAAATTTTACGTAAGTCGTTCTTTTCAATGTAATTTATAACGACTATAAAAAAGTGTCTTTATGAGGCAAAACTATAGTGAAAAGAACGCTCATATTATGACAAAAAATTACATGCGATTTGGATATTACATGTAATCCAATCAGCATAAAATTATATGTAATGCCTATATTACGAGCTCCCTGTTACACCAAAACAAACATACCTTAAGTGTATTGTGCACACTATCTTCCTTCATACTTGTGACCCTGGTGTGTTATAGGTATAGTAACCAAATAGGTAATTCGGGGAGTTTAAAATTAGGAAAAATCCGACAAATCTAGAAGTTCGGGGAAATATTTAGAGGAAAAATCGGTGAGAAAAGTTTAAAAATAAAAATAAAAATATTTAAGATCTATAAAAAAATTTTAAAAATATTAAAGATATTAGAAAGTCACAATTTTTTTCAAAAATTCGGGAATTATTCCAGAATTTTTGTGATCAGGCAATTTTTTGAAAAATTCGCGAAAATTTTGAGATTATTCAGGGGACCTTAAATTCGTGAATTATTCATGAATTTTTTTAAAAAATTGACAATTTTTGTGACTATGGTTATAGGCAAACAAAATTCAATTATAGTAATTCTACTTGTGACCCTTGTCTATTATAGGTAAAAATTCAACTATAATAGCTCGGATGCATTATATATAATGAATAATAAATGTCGAAGGCTACAATGTTTCGTCTTTAAATACCTTATTTTATTAAGCTCATGTATGGCCAAGGATGAAAATTTTAGATTTCGTTTTGGTTTCGAGTTGGATCGAAGCCGCCGAAATTTTGAACCGCAATTTCAGCCGAAAAGTTCAATCCCATACAATATGAAGGGAAATTTTGGGTTTTCGGTGGGGACCAAAAGCGAAACATTTCAGCTGAAATTTTGAATCATGTATATGGTAACAGACTAGCTTCAAACAAAGAATTGGAACAGGTCACTGATTGTGGACATGTGACACATAATTTCATCAAGTGTGTTGTAATTTAAAGAACCTAACATAAAGATCCGGTGGGTCAAAGATTGCTTTGTAACAACATCTTCATCATATGCTATGAAGTGTGGTCAAATACCTTTAAAATGAATGACTATTATATAAATATCTAAAACAAGTTTCATCCGTTCTTTTTAAAGACTTGAGTCTCTTGTCATGCCCCCTAGTCTTGGCCTCTTACACTTGTGCGGCTCAGGTGCACGAGTGTCCCGATCCACAAGCTGGCCCTACGCGATAGGTGCGAGTACATTGATGTTGATATCGTTAAGTGACAGAGAAAATATGTAATGTCTTTAAATGGACATAATTTCACAAAAATCTTTACTTTTTCTATAGCGAAACTCGGTTATTCCTTTCTTCTATAGAAAGTATATAATCCTTCAAACCATTTAGATTTAATCCTAACATTTTTTGGATTCAATAAAATACATCGATTATGGAATAATAAAACACTTTTTAAAAGACTCATAAGAACCTCATCGATAAACTAAAGCAAACCATAACTATGAAAAAAATTTATTGACAGAGTTCTATTTCATGTTTGGAACCGGCCGGTCAATATATATGAGTTCTATTTCATTTTTTATAACTTTAGGGGCAGGTAGTCTGGAATCATGGAGTATGTAACTTATTTGGTCTGACATTAATTTTCAGCCACGTGGCACCACTACAAAAAATAATACTATTAGTGGCAGCAATAAACTCCCGCTATTAACAAAAAAACTGCCGCTAATAGTCTTAATAGGTTTTTTATTAAATAACGGTAGTTTTTTGCTCCAAAAAATTGCCGCTAATAGTCTTATTTTTTTTAGTGCAACCAATCTCATGATCGGGTGTCATAGATACGAGGGATTCAATGATCATAACTATTTTGCAAAAATTAAAAAAAAAAAACAAAAAAAAATTGTGTAGTCAATGCCATCATTCGCAGTGAGAAATAAATGGTAAAACCAAAAGTGATTTTACCATTCATTTTACATGCAATTGACTCTTTTGACCGCATGATTTTAAGCTCTTCTATTTTAAATTTGTTTCAAAGTAATTGTGATTATGGAGCCGCTCCTATCTATAGCATTCAATAATATGTTTGGGTGCCATGTGGCTGCAAAATAGTGTTGATGGTGCCAGGCTGCCTGTACACTTTATGTAATAAACAGTCTCTCTTCCGCACAAAGTAAAAACGTTGTCACATCTACTCCTTTGTGAAAGGTGTATGGGCTGTGCACAACCTATTATGCATTCGTTATCACATGCTGTACCCAAGGATTTAAAATGCATGCATGTCGGGTAAACAAAATTCCATGCGGATATTTATTCAATATATATACTAGATAGATATTGGTCAAGTTCGCCGATATTAAAGTATTTTTTAAATATTAAAAAATATGTAACTATTATAAATATATTCTTTATGATGGATGACCATTTAGTTTCCAACTTGATGACCTTTTAGTTTTCAACTTTTAGAATTATTTATCATATTTATGTTGTCCCTTAGAATTCTTATCTATTATTATGTAACTATTTTAGAATTATAACAATGTGCATGTGTCATCCTAATCTTTCATCTTCCCACAACTTTTCACATTCTCACATTGTAATTCTATATAAAGGGGTCTTGTGAAAGTATGAAATAACTCAAGAGAAGTGAATGATATATAGTTTTTGAAGAACTAGTTTTATATTTTGTAGTCTCTCTATTTTCTCTTCATTTTCTTTTAATTTTATAGCACGTTATCAGGACGAAGCTCTAATCGATTGTTAGTCTCTTATCTTTGGCATCAAATGCTACCAGTGTAATATTATTTGTTCACGGTATGTTTCTTTATAATTTAGCAATCTATTTTATTGATTATTTTTTTTATTTAAAGTATTGAGAATCATATTATAACATGTGAATATATTTCATGTGAGATAATATGGATTAGAAAATCATCATATTAGTGTGAGAAATATTTGATAATTTTAATTTGTTATATTTTATATAGTTTATCTAATTCTCAATATATTTTTGTCATAGATAATGTCAAATCTTATAAAACTTGAGTTTACCGCTCTTGATGTTTTTGGCAACAATTACTTATCTTGGATTCTTGATGCTGAGATCCATTTTGAGGCTAAAAACTTTGAAAATATTATAAGGAGGGGAATCAATCATCCCAGCAGGATCGTGCTAAAGCCATGATTTTTATTCGTCATCATCTATATGAAGAGTTAAAAGCTGAGCACCTTACTGTAAAAGATCCCTTCACTTTATGGAATAGTTTAAGGGAGAGAGATACGAGCACCAGAAGACCGTAATCTTACCAAAAGCTCGTTATGGCTGGATGCACCTGAGGTTGTAAGATTCTAAGACTGTTAGCGAGTACAACTCCGCACTCTTTAAAATCAGCTCACAATTAAAATTGTGTGGAGAAAAAGTCACTCAAGAAGATATGTTAGAAAAAAATATACTACTTTTCATACCTCAAATGTGCTCCTGCAACAATAATATCGAGAGCATAAGTTTACAAAATACTCTGAATTAATATTTTGTCTTTTAATGGTTGAACAAAATAATGAGCTTTTAATAAAAAATCATCAATCCCGATCAACCGGTTCTACACTATTCCCTAAAGCAAATGGAACCTCAATTCATAGTTTTAAAGAAAATCGAGGTCGAGGACATGAACGCGTACGTGGTAAGAAGAATTATCAATTTCAAGGGATACGTACTCATAAAAATATATCATACCACCATAAGTAGAATCATAATGAGAAAAAACAAGGTGAAAATAAAGGTTTACAGAATAAGCCTATAAAGAGTTATGAAGATAAATGTTATCGATATGATATAAAAGGACATTGGTTGCGTACTTGTCGTATGCCTAAACATTTGGTTGAATTATATTAAGCCTCTATCAAAGAAAAAGAAAAGGGAGTTGAAATGAATTTTGCTAATCACCATAATCTAATAGATCATAATATTTCTCTTGATAATCAAAATAGAGTGGATATAACTCATCTTGATATTTCTGATTTCTTTGTAGACCATAATTAGAAAACTTATCTTTTAGTTTGTGATAGATGTGTTTATAACTATTAAAATGTCTTTTTAGATTCTATTATGTTTATATGTATTTCATTTTTTTTTAGTAATAAAATTTAATATCGAAGTTTTTTTGTATGAAAGGTGGCATGATTGATTGATTAAATTTCAAGATGATTGATGAAAATATTTATTTAGTAGACAGTGGTACAACCTACACAATTCTTAAAGATAAGAAATATTTTCAATATTTGGCATTAAACAAAGCTAATGTCAATATCATAGCGGGTTCATCAAACTTAATTGAAGGATACAAAAGAGCATTTATTATGTTTACGAACAGGCATAAAATTTTGTATTAATGATGCTTTGTATTCTTCTAAATCTCGAAGAAATTTATTAAGTTTTAAGGATATTTGTTATAATGGTTATCATGTTGAGACAACAAAAGAAGATAAAAAGGAATATCTTTATATTACTTCAACAAATTTAGGCCAGAAGTTTATATTAGAAAAATTGTCTGCTTTCTCTTCTAGGCTATATTATATGTAAAGACCTGTATTTTGAACCCGAGTTAGACTAGCCCCGTGTGTGTATTCGGCTCGGCGACCGACGTCGCCATTTGTTTTGGATTTTTATCTAGATGTGATTGTGCGGACAGATTCTGATTTAGAGCCCATTTGGACCCTCGTGCGAAAGTTATGCACTGACCTCGGTGTGACCGTTCAACACCGGGCTTGAGTTTTAAAATTAGAAGTGTATAACACATAAGAGGTGTGTGTGTGCTTAACTTTTTAGGCAATCCTATTATAAGAAGGAATTGAATTCCTAAATTATACTAGGTTTTGTTAAGAGAGGAAGAGACGTGACTACCGTGAAGAACCGTAGCCGTTTGATAGTTACCCAACCGTGCGAAACTCCGTCTTCTCTCTTCTTCAATCATCGTAGGAGATCGGTTTAGAAAACCTCCTCCTCTAGAACCCTCTTTTGTTGAAAACCCTTGAACCTTAGAAAGAACTTGAATCAACCTTGGATTCGTAGTTGGCTATTGGGAGAGGTTGAGATCATTGGGGAAGTGTTGGAGTTGTCTCTGTGAACTTGTTGGATCGATTGTGGCGTAAATCGTCGAGGAAACCCGTCGGTTTCGTTCCGAAGCTCCGTTCGCGTGACTTGTTTCTAATCAAGGAATCCTTAGACTAAAGGTATGTTTCAATTAAATTTATTGATTAAAATCATTGGATTAGCCATGAGTTTTTGTTTTGAGATGTATGGGTTTCGATTTAGGTGAAAACGAGCGAAATCGCGTCGCTGTAGCTCGCTTGAGCGAGCTATTTTAATCGCTCGAGCGAGGTATCGCTGAACTCCGATACTATCTTCGTATTTTAGTCATAATTGTTTATCCCGAACTCCGATTGAGATTATTCTTTTTGCATTGGAAAGATAATAGCAAAATCTACAACTTTCATGTTTTGACAAACTCATGAATCAATCGTCTTGATGGTCAAAAATATATGAGAAGGTTACATTAAATTCTAGGATTTGCGCAACTTGCCCGTTTTGACTTGTTTTTGAGGAAATACTTAAATAGGTCTATATTATTAGTGATTAGAGTTAATCTTAATGCATGAACATATATTTGTGATGTAGATTGAGGGCGAGAGCCCATCAATAGGACTTTACTTGACTTCGCGTAACTCCGAGTTTTGGTAGGAGAACCTCATCTTTACAGTATTTTATTTTAATTCACATGGATAATTTGTATTAGATTTTAAACTTACATCTGTCATCTGGAAATACATCTGTAAAATGAAAATTTGATATAAACTCTGAAAATAAGAATACGCCTGAACTCCGAAATCTGAAATCTGAAATCTAAAATCTGAAATCTAAACTATGTATAATAAATTTGCATCTAAATTATATTTATCTGCATCTGTTTTATGATTAACCTGAATGACCCCTCAAAAATTTCTGAACAACTTCCTGGCACAAGTTTCCCTCATTACGCAGGGGCTTGTTGCATCCTGAAAAATGATTCATGAACGACGATGGTAGGTAGGGGTTCCTATCGGCTATATTCCTGCTCTCGAGATATAGTTTACTCGGGAGGTATTTTAAGTTGAGGATTAAGTCATGAATTATTGAACTTTGCATATAGAAGTTAGAAAAACTAAGACACTGAAACCATAGATCAAAATATCGTCCTATACCGATACGTATCGGTATTGGACTAGGACGATACGGTACATTCGGTACATTGATGTACCGTATCGTCCAATTTGTATGGGAAGGCCCGGACGATACATTCAATGTATCATCCGGTAAGTCACTATTCCGATACGTATTGTCCGATACGTATCGGTTTGGAGCTTGGACGATACGTATCGGAAATGCGAGATTTTGACCCTTGACTGAAACATTGCATCTGCTCTTAAAACTATTTTCACACATTTAGAAATAAATCTTACATATGATTTCTGCACCTAAATTCAGTTTATTATCTGCTTATATGTTTGACAAGCAATATTCCGGTATTTATTTTGAAACCATGTTAGTTAAAGTAAAATGCCGTAGATGTCTTTCTTCTACTGAGCTTTGTTGCTATCGTCACGGTCCGAATCTTGGCGTGGGTACATTCAAAGTGAGGCGATCCTGACTACATACTTGAGGAAGAGCTTGAGGTTCCACCTGAGGAGTTTTTCCCAGTATAGAACTTACTGATTTTCTTACTTGTGGTGAGAGTTAGACTTGAATTTGTGGACCCATTTTAGTTGGATATCATAGTTTTATACTTGACTTTGATTTTCTTTTTTGAGCCATGTTTCGATGATGGTCGGCCATCATCGGTGGTTCTTTACTTTTAATTACTTCCGCATTTATTTTAGCTATGAATATTTATTGCGCTTTACTCTGATATGTGTCCTGTTTGTCCAGCTTATCGTTTATTCGATAGGTTGGTGAATCGGCCTTTCCTATACCTGAGGGATTGGAAAATTCGGGTCATCACAGTTGGTATCAGAGCTATGGTTTTAGAATCTCTAAGGACCCATGAGAACCCAACCGTGACCCGGTACAGTTCGCATCAGAGTTATGTCGTTAGGTCCAGTACCACTAGTACTGTGTGTGATTGTCTTTACAATCAATGTTGAGTGATGTTGTGGTGTTCACAATGACAGATCAGTATGACCCCAAGATTTAGAGGCAGAAAAAGAGGTAGGACGGTGCCTTTAGAGGACATTCCTGAAGGTGTCGGTACATCGAGGGGAGTTGCCTTCGCAACCAGTTCTAATGCAGTCCCTATAGGAGCCGGAGTTGATAGAGGTCAGGGTGAAAGGATGGAACAAGTGTTGGAAAATCTGGCCACCAACATTGCTCAGCAGACCGCATCTATGGCTAAGCAGACTGCTGCAATCGCCCAGCAAGCAAAGCTGATTTCTGATAGACAACAACAACAATCATCAGGATTTGCCGAATTCAGGAGGATGAGACCTCCAAATTTTTCTAGATAGACCGACCCGATGGAAGCCGAAGGTTGGTTGGATGAGATGGAAAAGATCTTCGAGGTGCTTCAGTGCACCGTTGTCGAGAAGGTTAGATGGGCAACCTTCAAACTGGACGGACAGGCTGGACCATGGTGGAAGTCCATGGCTAGACACAGGGAGCAGGAGTTTCCCAATACTCCTCGGACATGGGCTGAGTTTATCGAGGCATTCCATGATCAGTACTTTCCCAAGATCGTTAGGCATCAGATGGAAGTTCAGTTCATCGAGCTGAAGTAGGGGACAATGTCAGTGCGTGAGTATGAAGATGAGTTCATGCGACTTTCGAGGTTTGCACCTCAGCATGTGGCCACCGATATGATGAAGGCAAGAAAATTTCAGCTGGGTCTTAGGCCGAGTATACAGGAGAGCGTGGCTATGTGGGAAATGGAAACATATGGAGGAATACTGTCAAAGGCCCTCATAGCTGAGGAAGAAATTCAAAAGCAGTTCTTGAGAAGCAGTCAGCCGAACAAGGACAGGGTTGTACAAGGGCAGTCATGTACTTATGAGAATAAAAGGGCCAAGCTTACGAAGCCGCCAGTGAACCTTATTCAACCTGTATTTTCTAGGCCAACATTTTCTTCTGGACCGACCCCTTATCAGAGATCGACAGCATTATCACCTGTGCAATCTGTACAACAAGCGGGTTCTATGGCTAGTGGAGCTTCAATGGCACAGGGATCCTCTTTGTTTCGGTCACTAGGTGCCTAAGGTCTGGGAAACCACACAAGACTGAGGATTGCAGGAGGAACACTGGAGCGTGTTTTCGGTGTGGCGCAATCGGACACATGGTTAAGGATTGTCCTCAGGAGGACAAGGGAAGAATTAGTTCGGCTTCTACTCAGAAATCGATCCGACCTACTGTTCAAGGTCGAGCTTATGCCGTGACGGCTCAGGAAGCTAGAACATTGAACGACGTGATCCAAGGTATCATTAAAAGTTGAGATGTCTTCTTATTTTATTTGTTTATATATAATTGTTTGGTATTTAATCAATTTTGTTAATAAGTTATGGATGAACACACATGCTTAGAAAATTTAAATTGAAACGCTTGTCTAAACTAAGGTACCCTTGTTATGCGTCAGGGGAGAGACGTAAGCAAAACCGAAGCGTGAGTTTTGATAGACCCCGGGTCTACACGTTCTTTTATCACTCCGTTGTTTGCTGAGAAGTTGGGCATCATTCCCAAGGCCCTTGATTTCATCTTGGCAGTGTCAATTCCTACTGGTAACTTAGTGAGCACCGATACTATGTGTCAATAAGTGATTGTGATGATCGAAGATCACAAGACAGTAGCTGATTTGATCATTTTGAGCATGGAAGGGTTCGACGTGATACTAGGGATGGATTTATTATCTACTTACCATGAGAGCGTGGATTATCTTCGAAAGATTGTGACATTCTGCCCGTCGAAGAGAATCTTTTCGATTTTACGGAGTCAAATCCTACGTGGCACCGTTTATCTCTGCCATTCGAGCAGACCGTATGATGAGGAACAGGTGTTGTGGTTATCTGGCATACTTGTAAGATCATAAGGAGGAGAAGAAAAATATTACAGATATTACGATTGCTTGCGAGTATCCGGATGTTTTTCCTGAAGATCTACCTGGATTACCACCTGACAGGGAGATTGAGTTAGCATCGGGTACTGAACCAGTATCAAAAGCTCCGTATCAAATGGCGCCTGCAGAATTGAAAGAGTTGAAGGAGCAACTTCAGGAACTGCTAGATAAGGGCTTTATCAGATCGAGTGTGTCACCCTGGGGAGCACCAATTCTATTTGTAAAGAAGAAAGACAGTTCAATGTGGCTTTGCATTGATTACCGCCAGCTAAATAAGTTGACAATTAAGAACCGTTATCCACTTCCAAGAATTGATGATCTGTTTGATCAGTTACAAGGAGCAAAGTTCTTCTCGAAGATTGACTTGAGGCCAGGCTACCATCAGTTGAAAGTTAAATCTGAAGACATTCAGAAGACAACGTTCAGAACCCGATATGGGCACTATGAGTTCTTGGTCATGCCATTTAGGTTGACAAACGCACCCGCGTCATTTATGGACTTGATGAACCGGATATTCAAATCACATTTGGACAAGTCTGTAGTAGTTTTTGTAGATGACATCCTCATCTATTCAAAGACGCGAGAAGAATATGAGCAGCATCTGCGAGTGGCTCTACAAATCCTCAGAGACCATCAGTTATATGCAAAACATAGTGTGAGTTTTGGCTTGAGCAAGTCAGTTTCCTAGGCCATGTTATTTCTGAGATCGGTATTACGGTCGACCCAACAAAGATTGAGTCAGTGATGAATTGGGAACAACCAAAGACCGTTACGGAGGTTCGTAATTTCCTCGGTTTGACAGGCTACTACAGAAGGTTTGTGGAGGGCTTCTCCAAGATATCAGGTCCTCTTACACAACTTACGAAGAACACTAAATTTGATTGGACAGAGCAGTGTGAGTAGAGTTTTCAGGAACTTAAGAAACGATTGACTACTACGCTAGTACTTCCTATACTATCAGGCAGGGGAGGCTTTGCAGTATACAGTGACGCATCATATGAGGGATTAGGATGTGTGCTTAACCAGAATGAGAGAGTCATTGCTTATGAGTCTAGACAGCTAAAAGACCATGAGAAGAATTACCCGACGCATGATCTTGAGTTGGCAGCAGTGATTTTTGCTCTGAAGATCTGGAGGCATTACCTTTATGGTGAGACCTTCGATATATTTACCGATCATAAGAGCCTCAAGTATCTCTTCTCACAGAAAGAGTTGAATATGAGACAGCGTCGATGGATGGAGTTCTTGAAAGATTATGATTGTACCATCCAGTACCACCCCGGGAAAGAAAACGTAGTGGCAGATGCGTTAAGTCGAAAGTTCTCTGCTCAGTTAACACATCTCACCGCAAGGGTGCGGCGATGGCATCTATTGGAAGATATGACTCTAAGTAGCATGAGATTTGACGTAAAAGGTTCAGGTGCATTAGTGGCTACGCTGGTGATACGTTCCACCCTCTATGATAACATTCACAGGCTTCAGATGACGGATGATGAACTTATGGCGATCAGACGGGATGTGATTGGGGGAAGCAAAATAGATTTTTCTATCAAAGATGACGGCACTTTATTGTTTAGAGACCAAGTATGCGTACCAACTAGTACTGAGCTTCGAGACACCATTTTGGAAGAGGCTCATAAGTCTATGTATGCTATTCACCCTAGCAGTACCAAGATGTACCAGGATTTAAAGAAAAGCTTATGGTGGAGAGGTTTAAAGAAAGATGTCGCTGTGTATGTATCGAGATGTCTTGTGTGTCAGCAAGTAAATGTGGATCACCGAAATTCGACAGGACTGTTTTAACCACTACCGATACCTGAGTGGAAATGGGAGGTCATTTCTATGGACTTTATTTTGGGATTGCCAAGAACATTGAGAAAGCACAATGTCATATGGGTCATTGTGAATCGATTGACTAAGTCAGCACACTTCCTGCCTTATAATACGTCGTATACCGCCAACAAGCTCGCAGAATTATACATCAAGGAGATAGTTAGGCTGCATGGTATACCGGTCAGTATCGTATCCGATAGAGACCCGATCTACACATCTCAATTTTGGCAACAATTTTAAGAAGGGATGGGCTCCAGGCTCGATTACAGTACGGCATTCCATCCTCAGACCGATGGGCAGACTGAGAGGGTGAATCTGATTATAGAAGATATATTACGTGCTTGCATGCTGGATTTTCAGGGGTCATGGGACCAACATTTATCGCTGATCGAGTTCACCTACAATAACAGTTACCATGCTAGCATCGGCATGACACCCTACGAAGCTTTGTATGGACGACAGTGCAGGTCTCCGCTTAATTGGGAAGAAGTGGGTGAGAAACTCATTTTAGGTCCTGAGATCGTGGAGAATACAACCAAGACAGTTCGGTTAATTCGTGAGAGACTACGCATAGCTGAAAGTCGTCAGAAGAGCTACGCTGATCTTAAAAGGAACCATGTTGAGTTTAAGGTGGGAGAGAACGTATTTGTCAAAATCTCTCCTACAAAAGACGTGATGCATTTTGGGAAGCGTGGGAAGCTGAGTCTGTGCTATGTTTGACCTTTTGAGGTATTGGGCCGAGTCGACGAGGTTGCCTATCGAGTAGCCTTACCACTGCAGCTATCGGGCATGCACAATGTGTTTCATGTGTCCATGTTGCGAAAGTGCGTGAAAGATTCGACTCACGTATTAGACTACCAGCCCATTGAACTCCAAGAAAACCTATCCTTGGTTGTGGAACCGATACAAATCTTGGATCGTAAAGAACAGATCTTATGAACAAAGAGCATTCCCTTAGTACTCGTGAAGTGGCGGAACCATTCTTTAGAGGAAGCCACATGGGAGTGTAAAGCGGAGATTCGTGAGCAATTTCCATAACTTTTCGAGTGAAGGTATATTGTAAACTATAGTTATATAAGAAAACCCTACGTACCTTTAAATTCTTGAATTTGCTTCTTTAAATAAAAAAAATAAAATAAAAAAGAATTCAACGTTAAATTGGTTAATAACATCGATGCTTTATATATATATATATATATATCTATAACGATCACATAATAAAATCTTAAATGTCATATTTATTCATTCTTGGTTAGAATCGTGTGTCTGTTGGAACCCGTGTCATCAGTTAGAACATGTTATCAGGCATGTGTTTATGCTTCTGAATAAGTATTCGATTCTGACATCTAAAATTTCTGCTCAAATAATTACCGACATAGTGTATATAGTCTAGCGAGAAAAGGGTGAGGCAGGTGTGTGCTAGGTTTGTGTCATGGTGAAGTATGTTTCCAGGCACATGACACTTGGGAAGGTATGCATCCATGTATGGATGCAATCCTCTATGGCAGTATGGGATGCCACACGCAGTACATCCAGGTTACTACGGATCCTGACCCTTGAAAGCGTGCTTAGTGAAGCCTATCGCATCGCGACCAAAGTTCTTTGACTATAGATTGTTTCGATTTTACATTATACTGGTGTTAGGATAAGGACTTACCATAGTTCGGTTTAACTATCCATTACATTTTCGAGGACGAAAATTCCTAAGGAGGGTAAAATGTAAAGACTCGTATTTTGAACCTGAGTTAGACTAACCCCGTGTGTGTATTCTGCTTGGCGACTGACGTCGCCATTTGTTTTGAATTTTTATCTAGATGTGATTGTGCGGACAGATTCTGATTTAAAGCCCATTTGGACCCTCGTGCGAAAGTTATGCACCGACCTCGGTGTGGCCGCTCAACACCGGGCTTGAGTTTTAAAATTAAAAGTGTATAACACACAAGAGGTGTATGCGTGCTTAACTTTTTGGACAATCCTATTATAAGAAGGAATTGAATTCCCGTATTATACTAGGTTTTGTTAAGAGAGGAAGAGACGTGAGTGTCGTGAAGAACCGTAGCTGTTTGATAGTTATCCAACCGTGCAAAACTCCGTCTTCTCTCTTCTTCAATCATTGTAGGAGATCGGTTTAAAAAACCTCCTCCTTTAGAACCCTCTTTTGTTGAAAACCCTTGAACCTTAGAAAGAACTTGAATCAACCTTGGATTCATAGTTGGCTATTGGGAGAGGTTGAGATCATTGGGGACATGTTGGAGTTGTCTCCGTGAACTCGTGGGATAGATCGTGGCACGAATCGTCGAGGAAACCCACCGGTTTCGTTTCGAAGCTTCGTTCGCGTGACTTGTTTCTAATCAAGGAATCCTTAAACTAAAGGTATGTTTTGATTAAATTTATTGATTAAAATCATTGGATTAGCCATGAGTTTTTGTTTTGGGATGTATGGGTTTTGATTCGGGTGAAAACGAGCGAAATTGCGTCGCTGTAGCTCGCTCGAGCGAGCTATTTTAATCGCTAGAGCGAGGTATCGCTGAACTCCGATACTATCTTCGTATTTTAGTCATAACGTTTTATCCTGAACTCTGGTTGAGATGATTCTTTTTGCGTTGGAATGATAACAACAAAATCTACAACTTTCATGTTTTGCCCAACTTGTGAATCAATCGTCTTGATGGTCAAACATATATGAGAAGGTTACGTCAAATTCTAGGATTGGCGCAACTTGCCCGTTTTGACTTGTTTTTGTGGAAACACTTAAATAGGTCTATATTATTAGTTATTAGAGTTAATCTTAATATATGAACATATATTTGTGATGTAGATTGAGGGCGAGAGGCCATCAATAGGACTTTGCTTGACTTCGCGTAACTCCGAGTTTTGGTAGGAGAACCTCATCTTTATAGTATTTTATTTTAATTCGCATGGATAATTTGTATTAGATTTTAAATTTGCATCTGTCATCTGAAAATACATCTGTAAACTGAAAATCTGATATAAACTCTGAAAATCAGAATCTGCCTGAACTCCAAAATCTGAAATATGAAATCTGAACTATGTATAAGAAACTTGCATCTGAATTATATTTATCTGCATCTGTTTTATGATTGACCTGAACGACCTCTCAAAATTTCCTAAACAACTTCCTGGTACAAGTTTCCCTCATTACGCAAGGGCTTGCTGCATCCTGAAAAAGGGTTTATGAACGACGATGGTAGGTAGGGGTTCCCATCGGCTATATTCCTGCTCTCGAGATATAGTTTACTCGAGAGGTATTTTAAGTTGAGGATTAAGTCAAGAATTACTAAACTTTGCATATAGAAGTTAGAGAAACTAAGACACTGAAACACTACATCTGTTCTTGAAACTGTTTTCACACATTTAGAAATAAATCTTACATATGATTTCCGCACCTAAATTCAATTTATTATCTGCTTATATGTTTGACAAGCTATATTCCAATATTTGTTTTAAAACCATGTTAGTTAAAGTAAAATGCCGTAGATGTCTTTCTTCTACTGAGCTTTATTGGTTAGTTCACTCCAACTATACGTCACAGGTCCAGGTACTGATGTGGCTGTTTAGGGCTATGAGACTGATCCTGACTACGTACCTGAGGAAGAGCTTGAGGTTCCACCTGAGAAGTTTTTCTCAATATAGAACTTACTGATTTTCTTACTTGTGGTAAGAGTTAGACTTGAATTTGTGGGCCCACTTTAGTTGGATATCATAGTTTTATACTTGAGCCATGTTTCGATGATGGTCGGCCATTATCGGTGATTCTTTACTTTTAATTGCTTTCGCATTTATTTTAGCTATGGATATTTATTTCGTTTTACTCTGATATGTGTCCTGTTTGTCCAGCTTATCATTTATTCGATAGGTTGGCGAACCGGGCTTTCCTATACCTGAGGGATTGGAAAAGTCGGGTCGTCACATTATATGGCTATGAGAAAAATTAAATCACACATTGTGATGCATCAGAAGTGCTATGATCCAAAGGTCTTTATGCTTTGGCATGTTCGTCTTGGTCATCCAGGATCAATAATGATGCGTCGAATCATTGATAACTTATGTGGACATCCTTTAAAGAATCAAAAGATTCTTTTATCAAGTGATTATTTATGTGCCGCTTGTTCACAGGGTAAACTAATTGTAAAACCATATCCTTTTAAAGTAATTATCGAATCTCCATCATTTTTAGAAAGAATTCATGGGGATATATGTGGACCAATATATCCATCATGTGGACCATTTAAATATTTTATGGTCTTAATTGATGCATCAACACGGTGGTCAAATGTTTGTCTTCTTTCTATTCGTAATGTTACATTTGCTAGACTTCTTGCCCAAATAATTAGGCTATGAGCATAATTTCCTGATTATTCAATTAAGTTTATTCATTTAGATAATGTCTGTGAATTTTTGTCCCAAGCCTTTAATGAATATTGTATGTCAATCGGGATTAATGTTGAACATTCTGTTGCACATACTCATACTCAGAATGGTTTAGTTGAGTCATTTATTAAACGACTTCAACTTATTACTAGACCTTTACTTATGAGAACAAAACTACCTATTTCTGTTTGGGGACATGTAATATTACATGCTGCATCATTAGTTCGGATCAGATTAACTGCTTACCAAAAATACTCTCCATTGCAACTTGCATTTGGTCAACCTCTAAATATTTTTTATCTTCACATATTTGGTTGTGCTGTTTATGTTCCTATTGCACCTCCCCAACGCACTAAAATGGGTCCTCAACGTAGACTTGGTATTTATGTTAGTTTTGATTCTCCCTCTATTATTAGATACATTAAGCCTTTAACTAGTGATATTTTTAAGGCACGTTTTGAAGATTGTCATTTTAATGAAACAATCTTTCCATCATTAAGGGGAGAAATGTTATTGCCTGAAGCACGACGAGAAATCACTTGAAATACTTCAACGTTATCTCATCTTGATCCTCGAACAAATCAATGTGAATTGGAAATTCAAAGGATAATTCATTTGCAGAGTGTTACAAATCAATTACCGGATGTATTTACTAACAATAGGAAAGTAGTAAAGTCTTATATCCTAGTTGTTAAAACTCCAATAAAGATTGAAGTCCCTATAGGACAACCAGCCAGTATAGGAGTTAATGAATCAAATACACGCCTAAAGTGTGGAAGACCTATTGGTGCAAAGGATAAAGTCTCTCAAAAGAGAAACACACATGTAAATGAAATTGATACTCCTGAAGAGGCCATATCCACAAAACATGCAATAGAAATATTAGATTCATCCAAACTTTCTACACAATATTCTCCTGAAAAAGAATTCCCTGAAGAGGAATCTCCTGAAGAGTTATCCCCTGAAGAGGAACAGGTACCTGAAAATAATGAGATCTCAGTAAATTATATAAGTACATGAGAAATATTAGAAAGAAATAAAATCGTTGTCGACGACGTGCTTTCATTTAAAGTTGCTCTTGACATTACCAGAAGTAATGATGAAATTGAACCAAGAACCATTGAAGAATGTCGACGTAAAAATGATTGGGAAATGTGGAAAGAGGCAATTCAGGCATAATTGAACTCCTTAGCAAAGCGCAAAGTATTTGGACCTGTAGTTCAAACACCTGAAGGTGTAATGCCTGTTGGATTTACGTAGGTATTTGTACGAAAACGTAATAAGAAAAATAAAATGGTGAGATATAAAGTACGTCTTCTTGCACAAGGTTTCTCGCAAAGACCTTGTATTGATTATGAAAAAACATATTCCTTAGTAATGGATGTAACTATATTGAGATTTTTGATGGGCTTGATAATTACAGAAAGTTTGGATATACGTTTAATGGACATGATTACCGCATATTTATATGGATTACTAGATAATGATATATATATGAAAATTTTCGAAGGATACAAAATGCCTGAAGTATATAATTCAAAATCCCAAAGTATTTATTCTATCAAGCTTCAAAGATCTTTATATGGGTTAAAGCAATCCGATCGCATGTGGTACAATCGTTTTAGTGACTATTTATTGAAAGAAAGATTTGAGAATAATCCAATTTGTCCATGCATTTTCATTAAAAAGTCTGAATTTAGATTTGTTATTGTTGCAGTATATGTTGATAATTTAAATCTGATTGGAACTTCAGAAGAGCTTTAAAAAACTGCTACTTATTTAAAGAATGAATTTGAAATGAAAGATCTTGGGAAAACTAAATTTTGCTTGGGTTTACAAATTGAACATTTTCCAAATGGAATTTTTGTTCATCAATCAATATATACAGAAAAGGTCTTGAAACAATTTTATATGGATAAAGCACATCCATTGAGCACTCCAATGACTGTACATTTACTTTATGTGAAAAAAGATCATTTTTGGCCTCAAGAGAATGACGAAGAAATTCTTGATCATGAAGTACTATATCTTAGTGCAATCGGTGCTCTAATGTATCTTAAAAATTACACTCGACCTGATATAGCCTTTTATGTCAACTTACTAGCAAGATATAGTTCTGCACAAACTCGAAAGTATTGGAAGGGGGTTGAACATGTTCTACGCTATCTTCGCGGAATAGCTGATATAAGATTATTTTATCCAAGTGGATCAAATTCACAATTAGTTGGATATGCAGACGCAGGTTATTTGTCTGATCCACATAAAGGTAGATCACAAACGAGATATATATTTATATGTGGTGATACAATTATCTCATGAAAATTTGTCAAGCAAATACTAGCTGCTACTTCTTCAAATCATTCAGAGATCATTACAATCCGTGAAGCAAGTCGGGAATGTATTTGGCAACGATTAGTTATTCAACACATTCGAGAAAAATATGGTTTATCTGTAATAAAAAATAGTCTGCCAATATTATATGAAGATAGTATTGCTTGTATCACACAAATTAGAGAAGGTTATGTCAAAGGTGACAAAATCAAGCACATTTCACCAAAATTCTTTTATACACATGAGCTCCAGAAGAGTGGAGATATTGATGTTAAGCAAATATAATCGTGTGATAATTTGGTGGATTTGTTCACTAAAGCATTACCAACTACAAAATTCAAGAAGATGGTGCACAAAATTGGAATGTGTCCACTCAAAGATTATTATTCATAAACATTGAATATTTGCGTTCTTTGAGGGAGAGTAAATGATTAAGCGGATTGTACTCTTTTTCCTTCGCTAGGTTTTTTCCTACAAGGTTTTCCTTTACAAGGTTTTAATGAGACAATCTTAAAGGTTTTCTATGACATAAGAATAATGTACTATTTTTCCTTCGCCACAATTTTTTTTCCTATTGAATTTTTCTTAGCAAGGTTTTAACGAGGCATGTATTTTTTGTGTATGGTCATCCAAAGGGGAGTGTTATAAATATATTTTTTATGATGGATGACCATTTAGTTTCCAACTTGATGACCTTTTAGTTTTCAACTTTTGAAATTCTTTACCACATTCATGTTGTCCCTCAGAATTCTTATCTATTATTATGTAAGTCTTTTAGAATTATGAAAATGTGCATGTATCATCCTAATATTTCATCTTCCCACAACCTTTCACATTCTCATATTGTAATTCTATATAAAGGGGTCTTATAAAAATATGAAATAACTTAAGAGAAGTGAATGATATATAGTTCTTGAAGAACTAGTTTTATATTTTGTAGTCTCTCTATTTTCTCTTCATTTTCTTTTAATTACTCAATAATTTTATTTTTTTTCTCAAGCATTTTTAGTGCTATGTTTGATTATTAATACATATTATAGAATGTAATAAACTAAAGGAAAATAAGAAGAAGATGAGAGATTAGAAAGACTTCATGGTAGACTACATCGTGCAAATCTTGATGTATTTTTATTTAAGGGCTCGTTCGGCAGTTTCCGCCTAGAAACCCATTTTCTGATGAAAATGGCTACCTCAGTTTCTACCCAGAAACTCATTTTTTGAGGAAAGTCACTTTCCGAGTGGGCTGTTCTTGAGTTACTCAGAAACCATTTTCTTAGCATTTCTAACATTTTTTGTGTTTTACACTTTCTGAAGAAAATGTCAAGAAAGTGTATTGGGTTCTTCCATACCCTATAGTCGCACGTATTTATGATCTTTATCAAAGCGATTGTATTGATCGGATGATCGTCAAAATTTATAGACATTCAATCGAAAATGTGTTGAAGACTTCTGTTGGGCAGATTATGAGAAAACCACTTCAAACGTAGGTTCTTTTATGTGGTTGTTACTATGTGTATGTTAGAAACGAGCTTGGAGTGGGTGAAGGTCACAGTACGCTCAGGAGTCCCGATCCAAATGTCAAAGTTGTCAAACAAATCACAGTGTCGGGGCATCTGCAGCTCCTCCTCGGAAGCAGAAGAGTCCGAGCTTACGACCACGGGGTTGCGCCGCATCCCCCCTCGCTTGTACCTTTTCCCTCTCAATGGTCGATGGGAGGGTAAGACGTATGCTGGTCTATAAGGCGAGGCGGGTGCACGAACTGGTGGTGGTACAAGAGCCCTTTCTTGGGCGGGCACATGAAAGCCTAGGGCACAAGTGGGAAATGAGGGAGTCGGGGTTGGGCATTGCTGCAGCTGGGGGTGTCGTATAGTGATGATGCTTTTTTTTTTAATACAGTGATAATGCGTAAACGTATCCATTGCCCCATCTCTCAAATCATCTTATGCACTTCACATTTTAACAAATCCAAATGGTCAATACCAGTTTTGCAATAGAACGCTCGGTATACGCAAGGATCATTGTCGCATGAGAGGCATTGATTGTCTTGAATCAGACGATGGAGATTGTTTTTTATCCCAAACTTTCACAAATTAGATCTTTAGATCATGGCGGATGGTCAGATGTTGATTACACGTGGAACCACATCCCTAAAAGCGACTATGAGCATGTGCGTACTATGAGAAAACAGGTCACTTTTGGGGATGTTTGCCACATGAAATTAACATCTGACTATCTAATTGGTGCGCCATGATCTCAAATCAAGTGTGTAGAAGAGTGGGATGAAAACGATCTCCATCATCTAATTCAAGGAAGTCAACAACAAATACTTGGTGATGAATATTTGGGTGCAAATACAGGTATGCATGGTCATAACTAAATGCCAAGTGGGTGGTAAGGATTAGTCTAACACCATATACTTAGCAATTTGATGAAGCACCTAATATCAAAACTCAATTGAAATTGGGTTTTTCTTCCACTAAAACCCTTCTGTGGTGATACAAGTATATAGAGAGAGAGAGATGTGGATATCTAACGTCAGAGCTCTTTTAATCAGATCTGCAATACAAAAGGTTCATTCAAATTCAATCAAAGCAAACTAGGTACCATCCAAAACCGCAGCTCTAATTCCTCACAATCTCCATATTCTTCTTCAGCATGGGTTTTCCTCCAGAACCCAAGAGTTTTTTCACACGATTCAAACCCCAAAGATGAAAATATTGTTGATGAGGACCCAATTTTTGATAAAAATGACATTTTTGATGACAGCCCAGTTTTTGTTTCGCGAGAATAAGATGTTTCTTTAAGGCTTTTTAGTGACGTAGTTGACGAAGATGATAGTGGGGATGCTAAAAATACTGGTTTGAATGATAAGGAGTCAGCTACTCCTTAGGGCTGCTATCAGTTGAAGAATCGATTCAGTGAGACTCCTGGCTGTGTTCCATTGTAGCCCAAGCTCAGAAACTGAGCTTTTATGAGCAAATTCCTCCAAAACCATCCGTCACTTTCAGCAGAAAATGCTAGAAAAACACGCAACCCCATACAAACTCAAGAACAGAAGAAAAGCTCCGAAAAGCCATTTTCTGCATAAAATGTAATTTCCTGAGCTTTCAAACGAGGCCTAAAAGACCATCCTTATAAATAGAGATGTTTACTCGAATAATGAAGGATAGGTATAATCTTAACATATATCTTAAATATTAAGATCCTAATCTTAAGATCTTAACTCTTAATCATCTTATCCTACTTATCATAGCTAACCTATAGATTTTCTAATATTCTCATTTTTCTCCTGCAATCACATGTTACTTTGATCTTCGCGATGATATGACTGAAAAACTCCTTGATTGCCCTTATTGGTGGTCACGGCCTGTCTGCTAAGTCCATCACTGTCGCATCCTATTCAACTTAAAGTTTGTCGGAGCCGTTGGCCTACTAGATCAGATCTGCCATGATCTCTCCCAAAAACTGTTGAAGACAAATCATGTGACACAAATATCTTTAAAGATATCTTAGACAAAGATGATGAGCTCCTGAAGTTATGATGAGTGTTTGTTGGAGGTATAAACTCTAAAATATATTTTAGAAAAAAAAGAATGGATAAGAGAAAACGTAAGCCATTAGGGCTCTGATACTATATAGAAAATACACGAATTAATGTTTAAATATAAGCATAATCTTAACAGATATCTTAAATCTTAAAATCATAGTCTTAAGATACTAAATTTGAACCATCTTATCCTACTTAATTATCATCGGTAACTAATTAGAGATTCTCTAATATTCTCTAGTACATATAGGGGCTGAATGGGCCGGGTTAGGGACTCTGGCTCCATGAAAGAAAGGAATCGAATAAGGTGACCATCCAGCCTGGTTCCTTAACATGTTGACTACCAGTGAATGGGCCCGGCTTGACCTTGCCTCCACCGGGCAAGTATTATTTTCATCCCAAACCCAGCCCTAGCGGGCCGAATCGGGCCTAGGCCGGGTTGCGACCATGTGACATGCACAGAATTTATAGTGCATTGAAGTGTATGCACGTCACAAGCTCATATGAATGGGTCGACTCCTTTTTCCCATGATAATGGACCACCCATTAAAGACAAACTCATACCTAATAAAACTTAAATATAAGGTGCTCAACCCCAACGCCAACTGCAACACTCAGGTAATTAACCCAACCCCATTTGCATTGATATAATAATCTTCACGATTTCCATGCTCATAAGGAGTTTTGCAGCTCAGAAGGTTTTACTATTTGGACAAAAAGAGATTGACCAGAGTACTGGTTTGGAGCTCAAGTTGAGTGCTCAATACTAGCTCTATTTAATAGAAGGTTATCATAGATATAATACTCTAGTTAGAAGCTTGAAATTAAACAATGAAGCCAAACTTTAAACGAGCACTAGGGCTATCAATGGGCGGGGCTTTGGTCTGGCTTGATAATATATATATATGTTGGAAGTCGGACCTTGGTGTGATGATAAGTACTGTCCGCCCAAAGCGATAAATTGCAAGGTCGAGTTTAGGAATCAGCTTCTCCAAAATGGGACTAAAGTTGTGCGCATCATCCACCTCTCTTAGACCTCGCTAAAAGGGGCAGTCTTTTGCATTGCATATGACCATATGCACTTACATATTATAAAGGATTAAAAATTTTAGAGGACATTTTGTGTTCTTTTCAAAGCTTATAGAAGTTGCTGGAGTTAACTCGATCAATGATGTATTCCAAACTTGACCTAGTTATTGAAGAAACTGAAAAAAGCTCAACTAATTGAGGGTGTATTTGACATTGCTCTTTGAGAAAATAAAACTGCTCTTTGAAATAGGAAAGACAACCCTCTTTAAAGAGAGGTGTTCTTCATGTTGTAAAGAGCAACCTCCCTTTTTATCTTCTTTCAATCCTTCACTCTCTCCCCATATTTATGTGCAACAATAAAGAGTGGCAACTGCTCTTTTCTACTCTTATAAAGAGCAATGTCAAACACAGCCTTAGTTTCCTTCTAGTTTAATGAAACTCAAGCGAGGAGAGTCAACTCAGCTGACCTACAAGTGACTCGACTGAGTTTTAAAATTATGATATAAATCCTATATCCGTACTACTATGTAAAAGTAAATATATTTTCTGTCACATTTTGTAATACTAAAAATATCTTTGATCCTTTTAAACTTTCAATCCATTTCTTTTCCCCGACTTTAGTGTTTGGTTATGATTGGAATAAGGATTATATGGTATTAGACTTACTTTAGGTTTATTAGAATCTTATTAGTCTTAGTTTTAGAGAGATTGAGTAGAATTATAATTAGAAGATTGGGTATGATTAGGATTAATTAGTGAATAGGTGACTCGCCTCGGCCGACTCCCGTGTTTTGAGGATTACAACCTCTTTAATTTTTTATCTACTTATTTACTATCCAATACTAGACCCACCTAACGTTGGTTTTCTCGCCCCAGTACTCGACCCTCCTAACCCCGGTTTTCTATTGGATTCGCACTACAAATAACAAGATTATTAGCGGCAGTAAAAACCTGTCACTATTAACTAAAGACGGCCACTAATACCCTTGCCGCTAACCGTCTTAATAGGTTTTTTATTAATAGTGACAATTTTTTGCTCCAAAAAACTGCCGCTAAAAGTCTTATTTTTTCACTACAAAAATGTTTGTTTTTGCCGACATAATTGTTGCCGGCGATTTTGAACTACTGGGAATGATAGTTAGCTATAATTGTTTGCGGCGGTTTTAAACCGCCGGCAAAGGTATATTCAGAATAAGCACCAGCGGTTATAAACCGCCGGCAAAACTGTCGCGATACATTCACCGACACCGACTTTCTCGGCAGTTTGAACATCTCGCAAGTGTTGGTACCGGCAGTTTTTAATCGCCGGTAAAGCTCCACAGATTTGTAGTGTTTGTAGTGTCGCCATATAAATTACACCTGTTTGGTCGGGTCGGGCATTAAGGTTAGATTTCTATGCTGAACTTTGGGTCGGGTCAACTCAAAAGTTGGGTTGGGTTGGGCAAATATCTGATTTTATATATATATATATATATATATATATATATATATATATATATATATATATATATATAATATTGTAAGTTTTTGAGACAGATCAAGCATATACCCTTGCCAGTTGGGTTTGTTTGGATCAGGTCGAGGTGCAACATCGGGTTGGTTCAAGTCATGCAAATTCTTTCATCCACGGGGAGACAAAATAATTTCCCAACCCATTGATAGCTCTAATCCTTACTACTATAGAAAAGGAAGAATAGCTTCTGTCCAGCTTTGTTTCCACACTTGAGTAATAAAATACCTTCTTAATCAACTCAATATACTCTCCAGTATACACTCTAAGTTGTGACATTAAAATTAAAATGGGTACCATTATTTATCATTCATAAGGATGTAACCTCATCCCACCTCCTAGTCCAAATGTATTGATCACTTTGAATCATATGATAGAGATTTGAATGCATAAATTCATTTATCCATACATTAGAATTCATAAATTTTTTTTATTTTATAAATTTATTATTATTTTTATTATTTTATAGAGCAACACGTGCAAAGTATATGCATGTTTACTAGTGTTTATAGAAGTGTACATCTATAGCTATGTGTCGGGTGGGCTTTCTGACTGTAGGCACCTAAGTTTTAGCCATGCCCAAGTTTCATTAGAATTTCACTGTGCAGTTCCTAGCTGGAACTTAGCGTAAATTTTGGCCATAGCCCTATTATTTTGAGGGTGTTTGGGCCAGGCCAATGGGTCTATTGGACCCATTACAAGATAGGTTTGACCACTTTGGGTTGCCTGAATTTGGGGTCTCAATGGGCTGGGCTGGGCCGGGCCTTAAACAGTTTATTTAATTGGGCCTCTTGGAACTAGCCCATCTCTGATCCAATTACTAATCGGGCCAGTCCAGACTTTTTTTTAATCAGGCCTACCTACCTCTTCCCATACCCGGCTATTTCGGACTAGATGGGCCAGACTTTAGCCCCCCTACAATTTCTCTATAATTTATTTAGAGATGATCCCAAATGATCGGGCAGGCTTAAACGGGCTGATTTTTAATCAGGCCTTTGAGACTAGCCCATATCCAGCCTGGCATACTAATCGGGCTGGATTAGGCTGGCTTGTTTATATTTCGGACTGGGCCAGGCTCAAGCCCAAGCCGTTGACAGCCCTACCCTGAAAGGATAAACCATGAAAGTGAAAGTTCTACGGCTTGTTTAAGGGTGCAAATGGGTCGGGTTGACCTGGTCGGTTTTAGAGACCCGACTTGTTACAAGTAAGGTTTGAGTTCTAAAACTTGACCTGTCAAGCCACGTTGGGTTGAAATTTTCGATCTATTACCTAAACAGATTGAGTACAAGTTAGCCCAAAACCCAACTTGAACCGAATCTGGTACCCGTTTTACTTTTTTATGCTCGCAATGATTGAATACCGTGAAAATTGGTACTCTTTAAGTGATTTATAGGTCCATTTCAGGTTCTCCGGGAAAATGTTATTAAAATCCACTAGGAAGTCGGGTTCTCCTTGGCTACTGTTCACATTCAGGCCTGATTGACTATTTTGAATAAAATGATATATGTCAATTTTCTCCCTTCCAAATCATAGATCTTGATACGTGCATCAAAGAGTTAAATATTGATTTCACGTAGCAGACACCGTAAGAGTATTTTGTGCGAATCATCCAATTAGATGAAGGATTACAGTTTTTGCCGCCAATAGTTTACATCGTGAATCTATAAGACACATGTCCCACCAAATTTTTATAGTCAACATCGTATATTTCTTTAAAAAATTCAGGTGAGAAAATATTTGGATCGTCAGATTTAAAACAGCCAACGGTATTAAAACTGGAAACTCCGGTTGAGGAGAAAAAATATCGGCTTATATGGATTGTAAATTTCAGCCAGCGATGTTGGCGTAAAAAATTTTCAGCCGACTTTTAGCTGAAAACGTCATCCGAGTTTTAAACTTGAATTTTGTTTTTTGTGAGACCCACTTGGGTTGCGGAACAGCTGTAAATATTATTTTTCCTAAAATATACAACTTCTCACATTATTGCATGTTGATTGTACGGACAACACCAAAGTGCGACTGCATACATAAAGCCTGCTACATGACGTCCCTACAGAAACCTAACCCTAACACTACTTAGAATAGCTCTTGGCGGACAGGCATATCATAAAAGTTTATGCGCTCTCTCTCTCTCTCTCTCTCTCTCTCTATATATATATATATATATATATATATATATATATATATCGTTTGCTCTCTATCTTATTAACCTTTAAAAATCAAAATTATCACAAATTTTTTTATTTTATAAATAAAACAATACTCATTACTTTTAGATTACAATATAAAAAAAATAAAACAAAAAAAAAAAAAATTAAATAGTAAAATATATTCAATGGTTGAAATAACCCAACTAATAACATTTTTTATTATTTTAATTGTTATTGAATCTTTCACTATTAATTTTTAGCATGTCAACAGGCTCAAAAGTTCCAATAATAGATTCATTGGATAAGTCTCATCGAGTAAATAAAAAATGACAAGTCATTTGTTAAAAATGAAACTATAACGAGTCAGAAAAGACTATTGTAAGTTAGGGTCATTTAATAAGAAAAATTTGTATATATATATATAGTACATTTAAATCCACCCATTGAATCTTCGAGTTCACCCACGTTGAAATATATTGACTGCATTCAATCGAACGATGGAGATTGTTTATTGTCTGAATCTTTCACCCGATGAATCTTGAGATCATAGGCGTACCGTCATGCAGTCGATTTTTTATTTCATGTAGCACACACCCAAAAAATGACCTTAAAATCAATTTTGCGCGTGCACGTGATGTTAAGGTTACTTTTCAGAGATGTGTATCATGTGAAATAAAACATTGATCGTCTGATGGTACGCCCATGATCTCAAGATCCATCATGTGAAATATTGAAACTTGAAATTAAAACTTGACCGTCTGATAGGTGGGCCATGATCTGAAGATCTATTTTTTAAAAGATAGGTATGAAAATTAATCTCCATCATCTCATTTGAGGGAATCAATGGGTTTCAAGGGGTCGGGGACGTGGGCGCATCCGGAGAACGCATGAGTGCGTTTAGAGGTACCCTATATATAAAGAATTTGGTCAAACAAATATGATCCAATCAAAATTAGGCCATAGAATCTATTGGGTCAATACATATGACTAACTTGGTCCAATGACCCGACCAATGATTTACATCGACCAATGATAGGTGGGCTATGATATGAAGATCTACATTGTAAAAGATAGGTATGAAAATTAATCTCCATCATCTATTTCTAAGGAATCAATGGTTTTCAAGGGGTTGGGGACATGGGCGCATCCGGAGAATGCGTGAACGCGCTTAGAGGTACCTTATAGAAAAAGAATTTAGTCAAACAATTATGGTGTTGTCAAAATTGAGCCATAGAATCTACTGGGTCAATACATATGACTGGCTTGGCCCAGTGACCCGACCAATGATCTGCACCGACCCGGCCGAGACCCGATCTATAATCCATTAAAAAAAAATGCAAATATGGGATTGAGAAGAGTCGAACCACAACCTATTGAGTAAAAAGTAAAGCAACACTAGTCACTTAAGCAACTATACAATTAGATTGATTCAACATTTTTGTACATTCAAAATTATATTAAGCAGCTAGATGGTAAAGACGTTCAAAGTATAGGGCCCCCAAAAATTTGGGGGCACGAGGCAGCCGCCTGTTGGGCCTTGGCCTAGGGTCGACCCTATTTGTAAGTGTGTAATCGTGGGCTCTCGCGAGTCCGTCGCGACGATGCGCTCGTTTAATAAAAAAATTAGAATCTCCACCCAGAGCTTTTGGTGTCCCGAGAAACCTCAAATCAATATTAAATGCACCGAAGTATCAAATATGACTCTGATTCACCAGTCTAACACCAAAGGCTCTTGGGTAGGGGCTTTGATTATGGACCTAGAAGGTGTTAGGCACCCCATCAACCCGCTCGGAAGCGGTCTCTACTTATGGCCTAAATGAATGAAAAATAAAAAAAGGAAAAGAGCACTTCCTCTTGCCCGAAGACACTATAATCTTATTTGTGCCCCTCCGTAATTACTGAGATTTCGATAGCGTAAGGGCACAAATTTAAGGATAAAGGAAAAGCTAAGAAGGTAGGAGAGTAGAGGGAAGAGCTGGAGCTCTCGGACCCTTGTAGCACACTTGTGGACCTTCGCGTAGGTGCACTTGATAAGCTTCCGATGGCTTGGATGATGGAAGAATGAGTTCTAACCTCTAAAGCTTGCTAGCTATGAGGTACGAGAGGAGGGCTAGGGGGTAGCTCTCACCTAAACTAGGATATTTTTGATGAAAGGTGGGGTCTAAAGGAGACTTGAAAGTTCTGGAATTTGTATGAAAAATGGTGCACCAAAGGGGAGGAAAGCTCTCTCTTAATCTTTTATCTCTTTTGGATTTCTTTCAAGCCTTTGCAAAGAGAGGGGTGCCTCTCTATTTATAGGAAAAAGGTAGATTAGGAGGGTACTTAAGGACTAATTAGGATTAGCAATTAGGTAATCTAAGGTTTCCTAGGATCTTAAGGTCTTAGAAAAATGGACAATAGTCTTCAATGGTAGATGATAGGGTGGGATTTCAAATGACTAGATAGTTGCAAATAGGCTAAATGGGGGTGCAACAGTCCTATTGAGATGGTCAACAAGTCAAATCCCAAAAATAAAATTCGGACAAAAACCAACAGTTACTATAGCTAAGCTTGACTTGTGTATTACACACGTCAAGCATAACTATAGTACCTAGAGAAGTTTAGAGCCCACTGGGGGCCCACCTATACTTGGCGTGTGTAATATACACGCCAAGCCATTTCTGGGAGAAAATGGCTTGGCATGTGTAATACACACGCCATGTATACCTCAGTCAAGTACAGTTTTCAATCAATTTTCGGATTGTTGTAACTTTTAAAGTATAACTTGGATTGAGATGATTCATGACTTGTTAGAAAGCTGAGAATCTCTATCTTTTAATGGTATAAGACTCAATCTCAGTAGAGGTCCCTGCCAGCCTTGATATATCTCTCTCTAACCATTGCTCGGGAGGGTTAGCTAAGGGTTCGGAGAGGTTTCTAAGGGTTGGGGGTAATTTCTAAGGGTTCAGGTAAGTTTCTAAGGGTTTGTGAAGGTTCCTAAGGATACGGGGGATGCTATCGAAAGCTCAGGAGGTACGCCTTTCTCGAAAAATATTTCGATGGGGGCCTTGGGCCAAATTTGGGTGTTTACAGATGCCCCTCTTTGGTATTTGATCACTAATGATCGAATGCCAAAGACAAGAGATATTCAAAGAGGCCCAAGGTATCACTGACAGGTCCGTAGTATTCAGAATGAACCTTAAATATCAAGTGGCAACATAGTGAGTAAACGGAAGCCCTATATATCAAAAAAAATGTTCGTTCCTCAAGGCTATCGGTTTCCAAGTACTTAGTGACATTACTAGACATAACCGAGATGGTACGAGTTGCGAAAGCCCAATATGATTGGAAAAATGTCCACTTCTTGAGATGATTATAGATATTTGATGTTTAAGTTTCATTCTGAATAAAACTGCTTCATAAGTGAGGGGGTGATCGACTCATACCTAAAGATAGGCACGAGATAAATGGGCAAAGGTCCATAGCTTGTGTCCAATCATACGAGACATTGATTGCCCCATTTGGCCGGCCATTGGTGCCCCTGCATGAAGCAGGGTTTGAAGTCTTTGGGTGAACCCATCGATTCCGAAGTTAATTTAGCATGACTGCCCGAGCGGAGCGAATTGATGTCGCAACGCTTTTTGGGAGTGTATGCCAGTTTTTAAAGGACTCATGCATACGTGCATTTATTTTTTATTATTTTATGCAGATTTTGTTATTATTTTCATGTGGAATTTGGAATTTTTGTGGAATTTTTTATTAATTTTTTGCTATTTTATGTTATTTTATGTGAATTTTTGATTGAATTTTTTTTTGTTATTTTATGTGAATTTTGTTTATTGATTTTTTTGTTATTTTATGTATGTTCGGGATGCCTATTGATCATGAACCACTTATTCTAACACAGCCTCCCGAGCAGAGTAAATGGAGATTGACGTGTCGTTCCGGGGGTATGTACACCACTTTGGGTCCGAGGGGGATGAAGCTTGGCGTGTACAATATCCATGCAAAGCCAAACTGGGCTGGGAAGAGCCTGGTGTGTATATTATATAGGCCAGGCCAAATCCGGCCAAACTAGGTTTGACTTGGCATGTGTATTACACACGCCGATCCAATACTGGGCCAAAAAATGCCTGGCGTGCACTTTATACACGCCAAGCCAAAACTGGGAGGCTTTTAAAACAGCTGAGCCAAAAAGGGGTCTTTTCAAAATTCTCTCCTCCCCCCCTTTTTAAACCAAAACGGAACTCCCTCCGAGGGTTCCTTTGAATCGATTTGAACCACGTTTCATTGTCGGTGTTCGCTCTTGCCGATTAAACACATGTTGTATGCCGGATCAAGGAACCATTCTCTTGAAGGTAATCAATGTTTCCTCATTCTATTTTGATTTTTCTTGAAAAATTTGTAATGTGGTTAGGATTTTTGTTTTTCTAGATGATGAATGAGTGATTCTTTTTGCAAGTATGATTTATTCATGACTCATTTTCTTTCATGTGCATTGGCCTTTATTTTGAGTAAAAACACAGTTTTAGAGTGATGCACTACTCTTTTTCCCCATTCGTTGATGTGATTAGGGGCCTCTTTTTCTTCTCTTTTGTGTGGATCTAGATGGTGTGTTTTTTTTATTGCTTTTTTTTGTATGCCATGTAAGGTGATGATGATGATTTTTTATTTGCTTTTGCATGTTTATTGTGTATGCACATGTATTTTTTTTGGATTTTTGTTTGTTTTTTTTTGTATGTTTATACATGTTTCGCTTTTTTTTGTTTTTTTTTGGATTTTTGTTACATATACATTTTTTGTTTATTTTCTCTTTTTTTTTTTGGATTTTTTTTACACACACACACACACACACACACACACACATATATATATATATATATATATTGTTTTCTCTCTTCTTTTTTTTTTTGGATTTTTGTTACATATATATACATTTATTTTATTTGTTTGCTCTTTTCTTTCTTTTTTTATTTGTTTTTTTTTTTTTTTGTGCCCCTTCCTTTTTTGATGTATTTATTAAAAGTGGTGATGATTTAAGATTGATGAAAAATAAAAGGGGCATACTTACCTGCTTATATCTTGCTACTGACATATCTTGATTCCGTTGCTTGTGTCCGTCTCAGGATGTCGAGTAAAGAAGAGCACGGGCAAGAGGAGGGGCAAGGGCAAGATGAGAGACCAGAGGTGGTCTATGGTCCCCGTGGGGAGCAGTTCTTCATGGTGTGGCGCTCTTCCCAGCCTTGGTATAAGATGCAGGGCAAGGCGGCCCATGCGGGTCTACTCAATCAACAACACACCCATAACTCAAATTTTGGGATCGCCGGTAAGGTAATAAGATAAGTTTTATTTTGCCGCCTTGTCTTTTCTTCATGCAAGCTTGTTTTATCTTCGGGATCTGACACCTCCTTATTTTGGCACAGGATCTGCCATCAATTATGTTCCATGGAGGTTGGCTCGACCTCCAGCACCTTTACTGCTACCTCCCTCCGTTGGTGAAGTTTCTCCTTGCCCAGGCCGATTTTGGAGATTTTCTTTCATGCCCTACCATGAGGGGAGACTCGGTCTACGTGAAGGCCTTAATTGAGCGCTTTCGGCCAGAGACCATGACCTTTCACATGGCGATGGCTGAAATGACCATTACCCCTGTCAATTGGTCAATGATTATGGGGATTAGGATTGGGGGCATGCCGGTGACCAACCTTCGTGTACCAGGTCGGGATGAGGTGATTCGATTAATTGGGGACTATCCCTCTTCCCAGAACAAGCATGGCTTTGAGGTTAAATTATCTTGGCTGGTCGATTTGTTTAATGAGAATGAATTGGTGGATCTGGGCCAGCCGGATGCTGATATCCCCCTTGAGCCCGAGTGTGCCTTGATGTTGGCTCGCATCTCGCTCCTCTTCCTCTTAGGCAAGACCCTTTTTACAAATGCCAGCGGAGGATGGGTTTCATTGTCCTTGATCAGTCTTATGGGAAATTGGGACGACGTGCACCGGTACGACAGGGTGGGGCCGGATATGCCATGTTGATGTCTAGCTTGGCCCGAGCCTCAGTTGGGAGCACAACTTCTGTTGTCGGTTTTTGGCCTGCGATTGAGGTAACCCTTGACGCTCTTACTTCCCTCAATTTATTGGCTAGTTATCCATCCTGCATCTGACACATATTTCATGTTTGTTGTCCTTTTCAGATTTGGGGGTACCTGCACTTCTAGCCTGGCCGCCCTCTCCTTTTCTTTGATGTCTACACATACTCGCTCATGAGCAACTGACACAAGAATCGCCATTGGGCTGTCGGAATGAAGCATTTGCAGATAGGCCTGAGGTCCCAATTTGATCTGCTGATCCCGGAGCAGGTACGGCTATGGCTCCCTTTTCTCTCTCAGCATTTCTTTTTTATATGCTACCTGTTTGGCTGATGGGACACTTTTTTGTCTGGGCAAGTCATCTACGACCCCTACGTTGGTTCTCCCTTTTGGGATCGAGCCTCCATGGGTCCGTCCTGCCTTTTTGTTGATCACCGTGTCATTTTCTTTTACGGGGCCTGGGCTCGGGCATATTATCTGGGAGAGCGAGTGGTACATTAGTACCGGGACCACTTTGCTGTGCCGCAGGCTCCTCCCACGGATGTTATGGCTCCTGAGGATAGTATTGAGGAGCTCTTTGCCGGATTTCTCCATCAAGGGGTCCCTATTGACAATCTTCTTGTGCGTGGGGGCTATTAGCTGTGGAATGAGTCCCTGCCCTACCGGTCCATTCTGCCGTGATTTATCTTGGTGCTAACTTTCTGGCCTTTGGCAGCACGCGATCTCAGGTAGTTCCTATTTTTTAGGCAAGTTTTCAATGGTTCTGATTCAATTTCTACCTTTACTGACTAAAAACCTGCTTCTTATCATAGTTCAAACGAGGAGACGATTCTGATGACGATGATGTGGCGGCGACAGATCCTGCTGAGGCTACTGGAGCTGGTCCCTTAGACCCCTTTGGCACGGGTGCTTCTGGTAGTTTGACTACTGACGTCCAGGGGACCATCAGGCGCCTTGACGATGCCTTTCTTTCGAATTTATGTGTTGATGTAGCCGAGCGAACCCGCCTATCTGTTGAAGCGGTCCAGGTCCCACCTTTAGAATTGGTTCATGGGGTACGTTTTGTTCTTTTTGTACGTTTGCTTTCCAGAGAAATGCCTATGTTTGCGCCTGTGGCTCCTGTAGCTGATATCCCCTTTTTTTTCTTTTGTGCAGAACTATGAATCGGCTGTGAATAAGGCCGAGTATTATCACAATATCGCCGGTCTTCGGGATGTGGAAATTGTAAGTGCTTTATACTGACTGGTTTCAATTATTGCCTTGTCATTTTATCTCTCGACTAATCTTGATTGATGACTTTGGGTATGATTTGCAGCGTGCTCGTGAAAAGGAATCACGCTCTCTGCTTAGCCAGCTTTCTCAGGCGTGGTCCCGGGTGGGGGAGGCTCGGACCTACCATTGTACCTCGCGCCGTCGCAAGAAATCGAAGGGCGCTGCCAGGTATTTGGCCTTCTCCTCTTTTTTTTTTCTTTTTTTTTATTAGAAAATTTGAGACTTTTGAGACACATTTTTTTAGTTTTGGAAAGATGTAATGGGTGATATGACACTATTGTGGATGGTTTTCATTTTCTTAGGATGAATGTTAGTGCCTTCTTTTTTATTGCATGTTCTATCCCCCTCTTGCTTGCTGTAATGTGCTAGATCATTTGCAGGACGGTCTCAGTCTTGTCTTTCTTAAACCATGCCTTGGTTAATTCCGGCCAAGATTTAAACCTTTGTGTGGACTGTTCCTGAAAGGAGACAGTTATATAACGGTTAGATTCTAATTCCCTATATCCCAGCATGTGGTCTGGGATGCTTTAAAAAGTAAATTGTAGGAAATGCAGGTGGGCTGGCTAGGGGACCAGTGAAAACGACTTCCCCACCCCTTATTTTTCTCTTGTGGGGACAAGAGTGGTCTGGCGTGTATAATACACACGCTAGGCCAATTTGGGGGAGATGTGGCTT
This sequence comes from Chloranthus sessilifolius, assembly GCA_021018995.1. Lineage (NCBI taxonomy): Eukaryota > Viridiplantae > Streptophyta > Magnoliopsida > Chloranthales > Chloranthaceae > Chloranthus > Chloranthus sessilifolius. The sequence goes on from CM037593.1 coordinate 34,801,296, forward strand.
GGCATGTGTAATATACACGCCAGAGCAATTCTGGGAAAATTTGCTCTGACGTGTGTAATACACATGCCAGGTGCCACCAAGGGAAATGTGGGGCCTTTTAAGCCCAAGAATGCATTCTTTTCTCATTCTTTTGTTTTAGACTTGACATTTTTTCTGCCCCTTTTTCTTTTGCTTGCCTAAGGGTGGGTCCATCATCCTACATTGAATTGTATCTCGGGAACATCTTTATATGACAATGGACCCGTTTTCCGACTCCACCTCCCGTGGGGGGTTCGGGACCACTTTACTTCCCTCTTTGGGCGTGGGGCCCAGTTTTCTAAAGAAGTGGCTTAAGAGTCTAAATAAGGGCGAACTTGCGGGTTTGGATCGGCTTGGATTGGCTTGTCTCTTATCTTTTCTTGGCGTTCCTTCGCTTTGGAATTTCATTTATGCAGCAACTTCTTTTTGGGAAGTGGGCTCCCATGTCTTTCGTTTTGGGAATCGTGAGTTAACTCCTACTCTTGAGGACCTCTCCAATCTATCGGGTCTGAAGTTGCATAGAGACCTTGCTAGAGTATTGCCGAAACCGGGTTATGGTAGAGCCATCTAGATCATCTTGGGCTTGAAGAAAAATGATTATGAGAAAAGTCTCATCGGCGGCCCACCAGGTGTTCGGTGAAATTCCTGAGAGAACTTTTTGGAGAGGAAAGCCTGCAAAAATTGTCGATAAAAAATCCTCATAATCTGAAGGCCTTTGCCCTTTGTCTTTTCTCTGAGGTTCTTTTCTACACTGGGGGAGAGAGTTTCTCGCTTGCACTCCGCGACGTCTTGGCAGAATTAGAGGGAGGCCGCTCTGTGATGCATATGGTTATGGCAGAGCTTTATCACTGCCTTGATGCCTTCGCTCTGGACAAGGTGGAGGGCCTCTGGGGATGTCCCGTTTTGCTCCAAATTTGGCTTGGGGAGTATTTTTCTATCTTGGGACCTGTGCCCTATATTTATGTTATTCGAGGTGAGGTGGCCTGCTACTTTTTGGGTAGATGCCATATGCTTCCACAGGGGGATATACAAGGGCTGAAGCTTTGGTTGGCTGAAGCTGAGCTGGTGTGGAGGCTTCCCTGGTTAGACGAGACTTTATCGTGGTTCGCTCTAGGGATTACGAGTGCATCACCATCCTTGGTTTAATCGGCAGCACTTAGTATTTTCCATTCCGAGTGTTGCGCCAGTTTGGTTGCTCTCAGCAGGTGCCATGTGTGGCAACACCACCCTTATGCGACTTGATTTTCTTTCGAGGAACCCTTGGACACTTGGATAGGATAGCTAATCTCTGAGAAATGCGTCAGTCGACGCACATGTGTGACATAGAGCAAGGGGATTCGAATTTGATCACTCCAGAGTATGAGGCTTGGCAACTGTTTGAGAGGTCCTCTGTTCTTCATTTGGATCAGCCCGAGTGTAGTAACGTAGGAGGACGTTGGCCAATGAAGGAGTCAACGCTTCGATCCTGTATTGAGCTGTTGGTGGATGAGAAGAGAGTACTGCATGATCATTTAGAGAAACAAAGAGTTACAACAAATGTGGCAGAAGCCAGAGCTGAGGTAGTTGAGTGTGAGGTCCTTTGTCTGAAAGGGGCTTTGAGTGACGCTTTGGGTGCTACTGATGCCTCAAGGAAACGACATAAGAGTCTTCCTGGCCGCTGGATGACAGAGCGAGATGCTCGGGAGGATGCCTTACGTGCAGAGATCCGCTCCCTAAAACACAAGTTGGGTCGTTGATTCCATTATGTACATGTTTTTTGCATAGATTAGATTACCTTATGAAGGGGCATAAGAACCCCTACTAGATATATTTTTTTGGGTATATATTTTCTTTATGTTTTTGTTGTTTTTGCTTTTTGTAAAAAAGGAAAGGGAGCGAGACATCACACCCACTATTTTTTGGAGATGTGGTGTAAGCAAAGTACAGACTTGTAAATGAAAGAGGAAAATCTATTATCTTACAATAATTTTATCTCCGCTCTCCTTGATTAGTGGATTTTTTTGTTTTGGGATGGAAAATATATAGCACGATTATATAAATGAGAAAGGGAAATCTACTATCTTTGCAAAAGTGGCCCTCTTGCCTAGTGGTGGTGCACACAGTGTGGGCATGAAAATGGGAAAGGAAAATGTATTATCTTTTACAAAAGTGGTCTTTCCGGTTATCAGATCAATCATCCCGGAGTGGGGGGGTGCATAGTGCCGGCCTGAAAATTGGGAAAGGAAAATTTATTATCTTTTTCTAAGATTTTTCTTTGATGCCTTAAGTGTGAGAGGAAGCAATGGGTCCCAATTTAGGCATAGTCGAACTAGTTCAAGGTCAGACCTAGGTGAGGTCTAGAACGCCCATCCCTTTGGATCAAATCAACCTTCTATCCTTGCCTTGGATCATACGTTTGACGGTGCGACCTAAAGGATTTGCCTGATCAGAATACCGATTTGAGCGGACATGAGCGGCCCAAGAGGATTAGATGGATTACGGTTGAAACCAAGGGAGTAATTTATGGCTTTCTCTTTCTCTTTCCTTTTGCAACAATTTTACTCACAGCGCCCGGGATGGGTTTTTGTCATGCCTGTTGTTTCCCTCTTTTTACCCGTAGCACCTTTTAAGGTTTTCACTACGCTCGCGGGTATGTATTTTTTAAAACAGGCACCCTTTTAGGTTTTCACCTGGTTCGTACAAGCTGTTATTTTTATTGATAGCGCCCTTGTGGGTTTGCACCACATCCATTTTGCTTTGAGCTTGTATATTTTTATTTTTCTTTATTTTCTCAAAGGCCACGATATGAACGTCGATTCCGTCATTGGCGGTTGGATGGAGTTCTTTTGTTGTCTCTCAGCTTGGCTTGTGCTGACTCAATGAATTTTGTGACTGCTTGTGGACCTCAAAGAGGGTTTTTTCTCGGAATGTGTCATGGCCATGGGATAGGTTAGGAATTTTGAAGGTATTCTTAGGTTAAGAAGGTTTCCTCAATAGGGTTCCAATTGCCGTAATACACTTCTTCCTTGGGGCCAGCTCTCAGATCTTCAAGATGCTCATGGTAGGGAATCAACTCTCATCCTTCGTCTTCAAATCTTTGTTTGTCTGACATATGATCAATTGAGTCACCAAACACCCTGAGATGAGTTACTTTCAGGTTAAGTGCTGCTTGTAGGCCAACTGTGCAGGCCTCATATTCGACCATGTTGTTGGTGTAAGAGAAATTGAGTTTGATGGAGACTAGTATGTGAGACCCCTTTTGTGAAATCAGAATGGCGCCGACTCCCTAACCCTCGACGTTTGCTGCCCCGTCAAAGTACATTACCCAGGATTCCTTTGTCTCTGTCGTATCATCCTCTGTCATGAACAAAATGTCCTCATCTGAGAATTTAGTTCTCAAAGGCTCGTAGTCGGGTAAAGGATTCTCGACAAGATGATCGGTGAGTGCTTGCCCCTTTATTGATTTTTGTGTGACATGTAATGTCGAACTCTGATAAGAGGAGCTGCCAGCGTGCAGTTTGGCCCGTGAGAGCCGACTTTTCGAATAGGTACTTCAATGGATTCATTCACGCAAGGAGTAGAACAACTTGAGATAGCAAGTAGTGGCGGAGCCTCTGGGTAGCCTAGACGAGAGCCAATCATGCTTTCTCTAGGTGAGAATAGCGTGTTTCTTAATCAGGGAATTTCTTGCTCAAGTAATAAATGACCTGGTATCTTCTTCCTATTTCATCATGTTGCCCTAAGACACATCCCATCGAAACTTTCATCATGGAGAGATACATTAAGAGTGGTCTCTCAGGCTCGGGTGGTATTAAAACTGGTAGATTGAGGAGATAACCCTTGATCTTATCGAATGTTGCTTGGCAGTCGTTGTTCCATTCAACGGGTGAATCTTTTCTTAGTAGCTTGAAGATCGGTGTGCAGATAGGAGTGAGTTGTGCAATGAACCGACTGATGTACTATACTCTGCCCAAGAAGCCTCTGACCACTTTCTCGGTAGATGGTGGTGGCATTTCGACAATGGCTTTTACCTTGATCGGGTTAACCTCGATGCCTCTTCTGCTGACAATGAAGCCCAGTAGTTTTCCTGACAAGGCACCGAATGTATACTTTTGGGGATTCAACCATAGCCTATATTTCCTCAATCTTTTGAATAGCTTTTGGAGGTTTATCAGATGGTCACTTCTCTCTAGAGACTTGACAATCATGTCGTCCACATACACATCGATCTCTCGGTGGATCATGTCATGGAAGAGCGCAGTCATCGCTCTTTGATATGTTGCGTCGACATTCTTCAGCTCATGCTCCACCAAATCGGTATCTAGACCAGGCATATTCTCATATGACCATGCAAAGATGTCTTGGTATGACCGAAAGAAATCAATCATGCTTTTTCTTTCCTCGGAAGATAGTGACGTTTCGATCCTGATGATTCTAGGAACTCCTTTATACCTAGGTTGACATCCTCTGTTTCTTCAATGATCGGGATAGGACCATGTTCAAAGTTGACAAACCATTCAAGGAGTTCATTGGAGAGCTCCTCAGTAGGAATTTACCTCTTCTTGTACTTCTACAGGAAAGGGGTCGACTTCACATGGGACGAAATTTTTAATTAAGGCATCCTTTTCTTTGATTTTCTAGGGAATTTTGAAAGACAATTTTTTTGGATTATTTTATATTTTTTCTATGTTTTTGACTTTTTCTTTTTCTATTTTTTTAGTTTTTTCTTTCTCTTCGGGGATCGACCCTTGGCAAGGTGGGTCTCTATACACACATGATATTGCCTGCCAAGGGCTAACCTCACTTTTTATAGGTTATATTTTTTTTGGGAAGCTGGTATTAAATTTTAGGCCACTTGATGCTTCCAAAGTTAGGGGCGTTGATGCCTAATTTCTTATCTGCGGTGTTGCACCTTTACCTGCTCTGATGGAGGAGGCTGATTGAGATGACTTTTAGGAGTCAGCCTCCATCATGCTTATCATGGCCTCACCCGAGACCTTGTCCTCAAACGTCAGCAAGATTTTGTAGTGGTTTACCACAGGAGAAGATTGTGTAGGTATGAAAAACTCTTCCTCAAAGAGGGATAAAGTGGCTAGGTCTATTTCTAGGTTGGGAGAGATAATTTGAGGATTGGTGGGGTGGACATGGGCTATGTGTTTATGCGGGGTTAATTGTGTTGCCCCATTCTGATCAATCTTCACAATCCCTACGCTTACAAAGGTCTCCCTGATGTGAGGTCTAGGATGAGGTTCTTCTTTTAAGCTTATTCCCTTGGCTTTTGTTGCCGCCATTGCTCGAGCCTTCTCCTTGGCCTCTCTGACTTCTTGTTTGGTGGGCATGTAACCTATCCCAAATCTGACTTGTTGCCCACCCTTGGCTCTGACCGGTTCCTTTCTGCCTTGTAATCGGGGTCCCAGCCCCTTACCTTTCTGATAGCCCCATTTTTGGAGCATAGCCACAGCCGCATCCATTCCGCTTCGATTTTCAAGATGATGCTTTTTGGGGGCTCAGAGACTACCGCTGATATCTCATATTCAAAGTTGTGGAGGTCTGTATCTTCGGTTGTGTGCGACACATCTAATACTTTCAAGTTCTTAATGCTGTGGGCGGATTTTTCTTGTTCATCATGCCCTTCTCCTATGATGGTGATGATCTTCCGCCCAGTCACAAACTTAAGTTCCTGATGCAAAGTCGAAGGTATTGTCCCAACGTCATGTAACCAAGGGCGTCCCAATAGCAGGTTGAAGGAGGACTTGATGTCCATTACTTGAAATGGTATGGAGAAGGTCATTGGCCCAATTACGAGCTCAAGGTCAACTTCCCCCATTATCTCTCTCCTTATGTTATCAAAACCTCTGGAGCTAGTTTTTATCGGCCTCATCATATAAGGATCTACCCCTATTTTGGTGGCTGTTCTTAGAGGACACACATTCAAAGCAGATCCATTATCGATCAATACTAATGGGATTACTATATTTCTAGTTTCTATAGTGATATCGAGAGATTTAGAGTGATTATTTCCCTCCTCCGGCAAATCAGCATCTGAAAAAGAGATGGCATTAAGAGCCATCACCTGTCCGATTATCTGTCCAACCTCATCTGGGCTCACCTGGAGAGATACATGTGTATTTTTTAATGCCCCCATCAGAGCTTAAGAATGAAGCGAGAATGTCATTAACAGGTCTTAGACTGTGATATGGGTCGACATTCTCCTGAGCTAGGTTTTAAGTATGTGCTCTCGGCTCATTTTCTCAAACGGGTTTATCGTAATAGTGTCATTCTTCCCCTCTGGTTGGGCTGACATTGATACTGGTGCGTTTGGTTGCTTGGAGATCTTTCCTGACTTAGTGACAAAATCAATTGCCCCGTCCCTACTGCTACCAACATTAATATCTGTTTGACTATAACTGAGCGGGACCTGATGAAGATCGCAAGTTAGTCCTGGGATATGGAATGGAATGGCGGTGGGTATTTGATGTGCTTATACAGATGGCTTTGGAAAGGTGGGCAATACCTGGTTAACTTCTGGAAGGGTGGAGAAGGTAGGACAAAGGGGATTATTGGGGGTGGTGGATGACTGTATGGGGGGTGATATGGCAGGGGTGGGCCATTGATAATTGACTAGTGATGGAGGGGGATGGGGGGCGAAATCGGCCATTGGGTAATTGGCGGGGGTTGTCGTGTATGGTTGATAGGAGTTGATTTGGACATAATTGACGAGAGGTGGTGATGGAAAATATATCCTAAGATCTAAGGGTTCTGCTTATGGGCCAGAAAATTAATCAGCCAAGTTTAAGGGTTTGATCACCCCGATACTTCTATCTTCCTGGTCTCTCTGCCATAGTGCTACAAACTTTTCTTGGGTGCGGATATAATCCGACGGATCAAATTCCTCATTATCCACCTCTACTATGCTGACAGTTGGTCTTGGTCCTGCCCCTCCTAGTGGGTGTGGGGGGAGCGGTACCTGATGTATATTGGCATGCTGGTTGGCCTGGGAAAGTGCTGGAGGGATGATTTTACCAGCCTCTATCAAGTCTTGTATTGCATGCTTCAAAGGGAAGCAACGATTAGTTGGGTGGCCAGACCCTTGGTGGAAGTTGCAATGAGTGTTAGGATCATAATTCCTTGGAATGGGATTTGGCGGGGGTCGTGGCTGGAGTTGGGGTTGTGCTGGGCTGCCCTAAATTGGAATGGGGTTGTGCTGGTATTGGGTCGCATGTTACTGATCATTTGTACATCTGCCCCGGTCCTTCTTTCATTCCTCTGATCGGTGAACCTCCGGACCCCGCTGTTTGTTATTTTGTTCAGCCGCCCCTCTCTTATTGCATCCCCACAGCGATGGGCGTTCCTTACCAAATCAATAAAGCTGGATTGCTGTCAGTATACTAAGAAGTCCGAGATGACTGGCATGGTGTTCTTTGATATTATTTCAATCTGTTTATCATCCGGTATTCTATTCTTGACCTAAGACGTCAATGCCCTCCATCGCTCAAGATAATCACTAAATACTTCATCGAGCTTCTGCTTTAAACAAGCTAGGTCAGATTTTCTGGGCTCAATGTCTATGTTGTAGACATATTGTTCTTGAAACAAGTGGGTCAGATCCTTCCAAGTTTTGATCATGGAAGGCTCTAGTGAAGTGAACCACCTCAAGGTCGGGCCCATAAGGCTCTTTTGGAAGACCTTTATGAGCAAGCGCTCATCTCCTCCGTACTGTCATATGTCCTCGCAATAGGACTTGAGATGCGCAATGAGGTTCTCCGTGCCATTATATTTATCGAAGACTGAAACTTTAAATTTTAGGGGTAAGGGGACTTCCGAGAATAGGCATAAATCGGAAAAGTTCGTGGCGTGGATCTCAGTCCCACCCATTTTCATCAATTGTTTCTGAATCTTGTCTAGTTGTTCTTTCAACTACTCGGATTCCTTGGACTGGGGTGCCGTTCTTTTAACTGTCAGCCTCCATTCACTTTGTATTGTGGGCGGGTTAATGATTACGGGTGGCAGAGGATTGGTACTTGTGTGCGCCCCCATATAAGTCCCATTGTTTCTAATCTCATCTTCCTCATACTGTGGGTCTTCATAGAACGGGAGAAGGGTAAGATTTTCTTATTGGTGTTGGGTAGTCTGAAGGGGTGCTAGATGGGACCACTGTACAAGGGAAAAGTTTGGTGGGATAATGGGGTGAGCTGAGGTTGGGTTTTGGATTATGGTTTGATGAGGCCATTGTGCTTGAGGGAATCCATGGGGATGATTTTGAGCTGCAGGGGGATGGGTGAGTTGGGGTTGATGAATGGTATGAGTAGGGGTGTATTCAGTTTGGTTTGGTCGGTTTTGGACCAAAACCACAAATCAAACCGGTCCTAATTAGTTTCTAGATTTTTAAACCAAACCAAACCGTCCAACTCTTAAACCAAACCAACCCGATTCGATTCAGTTCTGTTTGGTTTGGTCGGTTTCGGTTTTCCTATAAGTTCTACTTGCACATCAAAATTTTCTCAACTCCTCAACTGGTTTTCCAATATGTTCTACTTTACCGCTTTAGGATTTAGAAATAGGCTAAAGACAAGGGTAGGTTTTATATAAAAATATGCATTTTACTTAAATGCCCTTTAAAATTAATCAAAACCCCTCTATATATATACTTACAAACTACATTCGGTTCGGTCTGGTTTCGGCTTGGGGAGGCTTGGAATTGAAACCAAACCAAACTTTTTGGTTTTCCTTTTTTCTAAACCAAACCCAAACCGGTGCCCGTTCAAACTGGACCAAAGCCGGCAGTTTGATTCGGTTTGGTCGGTTTGGTCGGTTCGATCCAAAAAATGCATAACCCTAGGTATGAGATAGGTTCTCGTGTGGGGTTGGGTATGATGAGTGAATGAGATTTTGAGGGAATTGTGGAGGGTGTGGATATGAGGCTATAAGGTTTGGGCCTTGCTGGGCTTGAGTATAGGGTAAGGAGCTTGGATGGGTTTGGACCATGGGATCCGGATGGGTTGGGATCATGGGGTTTTGGTGGGTCTGGCCCGTTGGGGCCTGAGGCCCACTCCAGTGACCCCATGGTTGGTAGGGATCTTGGGTGGTGTGAATAATGGGGGGTTGATGAGAGCTTTGGGAAAGAGGTTCATGGAGATTAGGGAATGGGTGAGATGGGTTTGTGAGGGGTGGATGAGGGAGGCTGCTTTGAGAAGCCTTCCAGCTGGTGTAGGCCCTAACCTTCTCGTCCATCATGGCTAATGGATTGGGTGAGGGGGTGGATGTAGATGGCGCACCCAATGGGATGTGGGTTGTGAATGAGGTGGATGTGTGGGAAAAATCGGGCATGGCCCTGAGAAAATTGGGCATGACCTGGGTAGACGGGGGGATGTGTGGTGGGTTGGAGAAAAAGGATGTGGTATGGGTAAATGTGAAAGAATTAGGTATATGTTGGGAGGATGAAAAATGGGGCATGGTGGTAGAGGTGGGAAACGGGGTCAGGTTTTTGGTTGATGCGGAAGAAATATGAGATGGGTTTAGACTGGGCATGGAGGTGGAGATGGTTTGGGAAAATGAGGGGGGATGGGTGGTCGGATTTCGGGGGTTTTGAGTGGTGGTAAACGAGAAAATGGGTACCTCGAAGGGTCCGGTGACGGTAAATGGGGATTGGGTGAGGGGGATGGATGTGAAAACTTCTTTCGAGTGGGAATGAGTTGGGGAATGTGGCGGAGATGAATCGGGATCGGCGTATGTCGGATCTACTGCCCACGACATGGGTTGGTTACGGGTGAGGTATGGATGCCTCGGATGGGGCCCGTAAAGTTTTCTCCTCCTTCCCCTACGGGATGATGGAGGGTAAGGCGATGCCATTGTGCCGACACCACAAGTCTTTTTGTTGGGTTTTGATTTTTTCCTTAATTTTTAAGTTTTTTGATTATATATATATTTTTTTTCTTTTGAATAAAACAAATGAACCTTTAGTACGAGTTCTAGGGCCTTGGAGTTCCCATTTTGGGTGGTATTCGTACCCTAAATAACTCTCGCGGCGGGATCCCGACGTGCTTTAGAAGAGTCAAAGGGAAACCCTTTGATCTATTGAAGGCACGAGAATTAATGCAAACAACCCGATCCCCTGGAGCGAGTCAATAAGAAGTTGCCCTCTTTTGACCAGCGGGGGTGTATTGGGTGTCGAAGAGTGCGGGACCTATCAGAGGTGCAAAACCACTAAGCGGGGGACTCGAGGAGGTGATAAAGGTCTCAGATTCGGGTTGCCTAGCCTAGAACAAGCTTGACATGTGTATTATATGCACCAAGCCAAATTCTGGAGAATATGGCTTGGCGTGTGTATTATACACACCAGGCTAACTCTGTTCACTTTTGGCTTGGCGTGTGTAATATACACGCCAGAGCAATTCTGGAAAAATTAAGCTTGGCGTGTATTTTACACACGCCAGGTAGAAACAAAGTATATAACTATGGTGACAGCAGAACAACAAGCCCGAAATCAATCTTTTTTTCTAGTTTTTCTGGAACCAATGCTTCCGGGGACAGAGTTTCGTGTTGTAACGGGTCCCTCATCACTGAGCCTAGGGATATAAGGTTGGTTCGGGTCGACTAACGCACTCCCTCCGGGTTTTAAGCTTCATAACAAGATCGGTTACCTACCCTATATACCTCTGGTGCAAGCGTCTTCTCAGATACTAGATGGGGTAGTACTTTTTAGGATCATCACCACTAGGGGCTGCCGCCGTACTAAGAACCGGGTATTTGCATCTTTGCTTAAAATTCTCAACCCTTGTAAAATCTATCCCCGACAAAATTCAATTAAGTTCCCTTCTTGGTTCAATTTTAATTTTGATTTTTAAGGGAGTTTGCTTTAAAGTCCAAAAATGGGGTGTGATGGTCCTGTGCCGCCTCTACGGGCCAACGTCCACTGATGAGATATAAGTGCAATAAAGTAAAGAGCTCAAGTAGGCCCGCCAAACGGCTAAGGCATGTAAATGCGCAAGTAAGCCCACCAATCAGCTAAGGCTTATAAATGACAGAAAAGTAAATAAATCGTAAAGACAATGCTCAAGTAGGCCTGCCGATCGGCTAAGGCACGTAAATGATAGAAATGTAGGGTGAAGTAAAAACAGACGGAATCGTAGGGGTGAGAAAAATTGACGGAATCGTAGGGGTGAGTATGAAAATAAACAAAACCAAAGGTTAGTAAAATAACAAAGAAAAGCCAAATTTCGAGGGGAAGCTCTACTAGCTACTCCCCAGTAGCGTCGCCATCTGTGTAATCGTGGGCTCTCGTGAGTCCGTCGCGACGATGCACTCGTTTAATAAAAAAACTAGAGTCACCACCCAGAGCTTTTGGTGTCCCGAGAAACTTCAAATCAATATTAAATACATCGAAGTGCCAAATATGACTTTGATTCACCGGTCTAATGCCAAAGGCTCTTGGGTAGGGGCTTCAGTTATCGATTGGGAAGGTGTTAGGCACCCGATCAACCCTCTCAATAGTGGTCTCTACTTATGACCTAAATGAAGAAAAATAAAAAAAGGAAAAGAACACTTCCTCTTGCCCGATGGCACTTAGATCCTATTTGTGCCCCTCCGCAATTACTGAGATTTTGGTGCGTAATGACACAAATTTAAGGATAAAGGAAAAGCTAAGAAGGTAGGGGAGTAGAGGGGAGAGCCAGAGCTCTCGGGCCCTTGTAGCACACTTGTGAACCTTCACGTAGGTGCACTTGATAAGCTTTCGATGGACTAGATGATGGAAGAGTGAGTTCTAACCTCTAAATCTTGCTAGCTAAGGGGTAGGAGAGGAGGGCTAGGGGGTAGCTCTCACCTAAACTAGGAGATTTTTGATGAAAGGTGGGGTCTAAAGGAGGCTTGGAAGTTTTGGAATTTGTATGAAAAATGGTGCACCAAAGGGGAGGAAAGCTCTCTCTTAATCATTTCCCTCTTTTGAATTTGTTTCAAGCCTTTGTAAAGGGAGGGGTGCCTCCTTATTTTATAGGAAAAAGGTAAGTTAGGAGGGTACTTAAGGGCTAATTAGGATTAACAATTAGGTAATCTTCTAATCTTAGGTTTCCTAGGATCTTAAGGTCTTGAAAAAATGGGCAATGGTCTTCAATGGTAGATGATAGGGTGGGGTTTCAAATGACTAGATGGTTGCAAATAGGCTAAATGAGGGTGCAATTGTCCTAATGAAACCCACCCTAACCATTGAGATGGTCAACAAGTCAAACCCCAAAAGTGAAATTCGAGCAAAAACCAACAGTTACTGTTGCTAAGCCTGACTAGTGTATTACACAGCCAAGCATAGCTACAGTACCTAGAGAAGTTCAAAGCCCACTGGGAGCCCACCTATACTTGGCGTGTGTAATATACACACCATGTATACCTCAGCCAAGTGCAATTTTTAATCATTTTTTGGATTGCCATAACTTTTGAAGTAAAACTCGGATTGAGATGATTCATAGCTTGTTGGAAAGCTGAGAACCTCTACTTTTCAATGGTATAAGATTAAGTCTCAGTAGATATCACAATCCAAATTTTGGCACTCCAAAACCCGTGCCATCAGCACGACCCTCGAGGCCGTGCCCTATAAACCTACACGGAATATTGGTATAACCAAGCACAAATAAGCATAAGAAATGAATTGAAAAAGATCTCTTATGCATTAATGATATATTATTCTAATAAGAACCCAAAAGACAGTTCTAATCCCATGCCACTGCATGAGCAGAAGAATCGGCCTGAACCATCGGTAAATAAAACAAAGTTACCCCAGATGGTTTGCCAAAATATATCAATATAATACATTTACTCAAAAAGGCTTGACATACCAAGCCGTATAGAAATCTCACAAAAACTGAATCAAAGTACGAGCGGAATCTCCTAGAACAAGTCCTCAGGAGGGGGTTCCTGATCCTCCCTGGGTACTTAATCCGAATCTCTCGGATCCACGTCTCCAGAAGCAGTAGCAGCCGCAAGTATGAGACCTGCGACGTATAGTCTAAAGGGTGAGTTACATCTTAGCTCAATAGGGAAACAAACTGAATTAAAAATATAATTAGTCTCTCACATATATTCCATGATAATTTACAGTATGATGTGTCAATAAGTTTTCTTGAAAAATAAAATAGTTTAAATAACTGAAAAGATACATTTGGATGTCACTATTATTTTACTTATTTCATTAGTTCTCAACTTGTTCATTTATTACAATGATTCGGCCTAAAGACTTAAATCATAGCTTAAATATTCTTCGACTTACTATAGTGTTGGATGCCCGATGGAATACCAACCATCGTCGTCTAATCAGACATTTTTATATCTTTCATAGCTACCCAGGTCCCTTTCTCATAGGCGAAGGGGTTCATATCTCATACATAAGCAACTACATCCCTGGGATGTCCAATTAGTGTACGGATTGGCCACCGTACCGGTCACGGATATCCTGTCACATCAGTTGTGGGTATACCGCCATGTCGGTGGGGTATTCTCCAAACCTTAAATATCAAGTGCACTATATATAGTTATTTACAATGTGAACGTGCTAAATATAGTAAATTAGGCCTTATCATTCTCATTCTCTTTGCTTTACATAATCACATACATCCCTAGGATGTCCAAGTCAATGCATCACACAAATGCCTTTATCATTTTCACATCCCCTGGGGACGTCATACTTATTTACTTTTCTTTATTTTCACACACACACCCACACTTAGGATTCACATTTTCAATATATAGTTACTCTTTCTTTATCACTACATATATGATCTTGCAATTAAAGTACATGTTCAATGTGTTCCCTACCTCACGTGTCTAGATGTCCAAGCATCAAGATCCCACGCAGTTTCCCATGCTTGTCTTCACACGTATCACCTATGGTACACCATAGCACAATCAGAGCATCAAGAAAGATTCATAAAAGAAGGTACAAGACCCATCCTAAACCTTAAAGTCTAAAATAAAAGCCAACAGAAATTGTCCAAATCGATTGATCGATCTCCAAAATTGATTAATCGAAATCTCAAAATCAATTAATCGATCCCAAACCAATCAATCAAAATTCTAAAATCGATTGATTGATTTCCCAATTCAATCAATCGGTTTTCCCCAGCTCTTATTTTCCAGTCACTGGAAGTGCTCAGATGATTAATCGATTTTCAATCGATTAATCGAATTTTAAAAGTTGATTGATCGATTTTCAAATCGATCAATTGGTTTCGGGTCACTTTGCCCAACTGACTTCTAGACCAAAATCGATCTATCGATTTTATAACTCGATCAATCGATTTGGTCAAAATTTCACCCCTTCGCGGGCATTTCATCCAGTTTTCTTCCGTATTATTTTTCCTTCATTTCTATTCTTTAGTTCATCATTTAAAATATATTTTAATGCACTACAACATATTTATAACAATTTCAATATAACTAGCCTCAATTTAACCAAGGGTTGATACAATGGTTGGCTCAAAGGCTAGGGCTTCTAGCTTTGACTCCAACGGTTTCCAACGCATCGAATCCAGTATTAAATGCTCGAATTCATCTTCAATTTGGAACCCTCACTACTCCCTAGCAATTACTCCCTTCCTTGCACTCTCTCTCTCTCCTTAACTCTTCTCACCAACTAAAACAAAGAGAAATCAATTCTCTAAATCTATTAAACCCTTATATATCTTTTATCGCTTGGTGTAAAGCATACACAACCAAGATAGGTGTATGCTACTTCTTACTTAGTATTTAAACTACACACACTTACTCTTACTTATAATCATCAACCTAAGTTGGACTCACAGTCATTGAGTTGACTTTCACTTAGTCAAACCTACGATCAGTCGGGCACACATCCCGAGGACACTGTTCATGCTCAAAATTTGGGGATGTTACATTCTCTCCACCTTGGAAATTTTCGTCCTCAAAAATGCACCCGACGATGTCCTCGATGGAATCCCACACATATTGACAGATGTAGGTTGATATACGAGTAAAGACCACACATTTGGTATGAAAATGAAGTACAATTTCAACCATTTAGAGGAACAAGTACAAACATAACAATTAGCCAGAATGATACTTACTAAACAGCGATTACCCGCGGCCAAAACAAAGACATCAAAAGAAAAATGGCATCCATGCCAGATAGTTTGATACATAACCTGTCAAAATACTTACAATGCCTAAAATAATTAAAATTTCCCAAAAGTGATGATAATCCAAAAAGTTAATTACACTACAAAATGGACATAAGCTCCTACTCACGTCGTCCCCTCTCCTGGCGGATCCGCTACGTCAGGCTACTGTGGCGCCAAAGTCAATGTACCCGCACTAAAAGCATCCCTAGTAGGAGCGTCAGGAGTCCAAGACGGCTCCTCCGCAATGCGTCACTGGTAGTCCTCTGAATAGATGTACTGCATTGTGTGGTATAGGAGGAAGTCGAGGCGGCGGTTCATCTGTTGGTTGTTGGCCTCCATCCTGACCAACACATCCTCAACAGTAGGCACGGAACGGGTCGCACGGTGACGGTGAGGTGGTGTAGAAGTAGCTGGTGGTGATCATGATGGAGCAGTAGGAGGAACAATAGGCTGCTCCTCTGACTGGATAGGGTGAACAGGCTGCTCCCCAACAACTGGTGGCATAACAGGTGGCTCCCCCCTTACGGGTGGGTCCTGAAGTGGTGGGGGTGCAGGGCTAGCCTGAGCAGGTGCTGGTCCCTCAACTGGTAGAGCTTTCATCAACATCCGATAGCTACGGCCCCACAAAGCGATGGAGTAATGCTTCACGTGGTCGGTAGCCTTCTGCTCAACTGGTGAAATGTGATACTCAGGGGCGTTAGAGTAGCATTCTAGCATACTCGATATCAGGCGAGCGTAAGGCATATGCTCCTTAGGCCTCAATAGACCCTTCATCATCTTTCCCTTTATGTAAATCATTCCCTCGATCACCAATTTTGTAGCATCGAACCAACGGCCACAGTACGCTGCGTATAAGGCTTGTTGGACCAATTCTACACGCTCGGTACCATGCCGCATAGGGTAAAGATTATACTTGATTATTGAATTAAGCATCCACATGTAGGGAGGTAAATCTACCCTTCGTATAGATTGGCCGGAACTGCCTCTGATCATCTCAGCCATAATCTCTTCAAAAGGAACCTCCTCATCAAATGGAGGATAAAGGGTGGTCTCAGGTACGTAGTTTAGGTAACATTCAAGGGACTCGTGGACGTGATGTCGGGTAAAAAGGTAATGCCGACCGTCAATCTTAGTAGTGACGGTGTCGTCCACTCGACCCGTCTTAAGGTTTTGATAAAATAGCCGTACGAGCCGTGGGTAAAAAGACTCGTGCAAAGGCTTCAAAAGATTGCCAAGGCCAGCCCTGACGAGGTAGTGTTAGGCCCATTGGGTTTTGCCCGCAATGTCAGGATCTGTAAATAGGGCCTCGTCAATGATATATTCCTGTTCAAACTCCTTTGCCGTCCACCATTCATTTGGTTGGGGCAAGTTTTCGAGTGGTGGTTGGGATAATGGTGACGACTCGCGTGATGACGCGCCCGTGGAATCAAATGTCGAATCTGATGAAGATGATGATGATAATGGAGGTGATGGTGAAGGCGGTGGTGGCGCAGCGTTCTTGCGCTGAACCGGTAGTTTAGAGGTAGCTTGCTTAGAAGCTAACCTTGTTTTAGGTGGCATTATGGCCTTAAGTAAGAAAACTCAAAAATCTAGGGCTGTGATGGCTTAAATTGAAAAGAAATTCGAAATCTAGGGTTTACCTTATGCGTTCGATCCGAATGGATAGGGATTTCATCCAAAATCAATCCAAAAAGCCTCAATCCCTAGTGGTTTTGGTAGCAAAAGAGGGAGGAGAAAATGGCGCCCAAAAGACAAAAAAACAAATTGAATTTCGAATGAGAAAAAAAATGCCAAATCAGGCTTATATAGGCATAAATCGATTAATCGATTTTAAAAATTGATTGATCGATTTTCACAACTAAAACTCAGTCTCGCGAAATCGATTGATCGATTTAAATATCGATTGATCATTTCCCAAAATTGATTAATCGAATTCCACTCTTAATCGAAATTTAATGCCATTAAAATTTCAAATTTTCCACCTCACTGGCATGTGCTAGTCGTTCAATCGAACGAAATCGATTGATCAGTTTTGACAGATTTTTCCAAAATTTCTGTGCTTCATGCTTCTTCATTTCTTTGGTCTTTGGCTTTGTGAAGTATGTAGTGATTACCCATTTCATTGTGTGAATACCATTAAGCCACACTTTTCTAAGTGTACGATTCACCCATTTTTCAATCCACGTTCGTTATTCTCATTCTTGAATATGTTAGCATAAACGCCCAAATTTTGATTACATAGACTGTTTAAATTCGCAAACATACTTGCGATGGCACAATCAAACTCTCAACTCGTCGCAAACAAGTCTGGATACTGCTCTCTCACATCCGTTTTTCTTTCTCATGTAGCTTCTTCGGCCGGATGATTCCTCCATCGAACAAGTACCAAAGGAATCACTTCGGTGCATAGCACTTACACCTTTCTATCCAATATCTCCGTTGGTTCCTCTATCATGCTCATGTCTTCATGCATCTCCAATGTTTGGCCTCCCAAGATATGGAAAGGTCATTCACGTACTTCATAAGCATAGATACGTGGAAGACGTGTACTCGATCGAATCGTGGTGGTAATCCAACGCGATAAGCAACTTTCCCAACTCAGCCCAAAACTTCAAAGGGTCCAAGATCGCGGGGACTTAGCTTGCCTCTCTTTCCGAATCTCATCACGCCTTTCATAGGCAACACTTTCACAAATACATGCCCACCAACGGTGTAGTCGACACTCGTTCTCTTGATATCGACATAGCTTTTCTGTTTGCTCTGAGCTGCTTTGAGTTTCTCCCTTATCATACGAACATAAGTGGCATTATCTTCAAGTAACTCTAGCCCCAAAACAAATTTCTCGGATGTCTCTTCCCAATTGATAGGCGATCGACACCGCCGTCCATAGAGAGCTTCATACGGTGCCATGCTAATGCTCCTCTGATAGCTATTATTGTATGCAAATTCGATCAACGATAGATGTTGATCCGATGATTCCTGTAGTTCAAGCATACACGTTTTGAGCATGTCTTTTATCACTTGATTTACCCGCTCCGTTTGCCCATCAGTCTGCCGATGAAAAGCTGAACTGAAATCTAATCACGTACTCATGCCTTCCTGAAATTTCTTCCAAAATTTTGAAGCGTATAACGGATCACGATAAAAAACAATGCTGCTTAGAATCCCGTATAATCGCACATTCTCCTTCATATATAACTCCTTGAGTCTTCCTACAGTATATATCGTGTTGGAAGGCCAAAAGTGTGCTGACTTGGTCAATCGGTCTCCGACTACCCAAATGGCATTGTATCTCTTAGCTATACGCGATAGTCCAACGATGAAGTCCATAGAGATTGATTCCCATTTCCACTCTGGTATGGGTAGAGGCTGTAATAATCCAGCAGGGTGTCTATGATCGACCTTCACCTACTGACATGTCAAACACTGTGACACGTACTTAGCCATGTCTTGCTTCAAACCTCTCTACTAATAATTCTTTCTCAAGTCATGATACATCTTAGTGCTACCAGGGTGGATAGCATACTTTGACTTATGTGCTTCACCAAGGATAGTTTGTCGCAAATCGACATCATCTGGAATACAAAGACAACCCTTGAACAATAAGGAGCCATCTTCTTTAAATGAGAACTCTGGTTTTATGCACATCTTGGTGAATCTTGATCAACTCAGGGTCTCTCATCTGCAGCTCGTGGATATGCTCAAAGATTATAGGTCTCACTGATATGTTAGCCAAAAGGCTCCTGTAGCTTGTACCTCGATATTTGCATCATACAGTGAAAGATCTTCAAACAATTTCCATCTGTGTATCCCTATAATCAAACTTGTCAACTGAGTTGCACCCTTCTGACTCAAGGCATTGGCTACCACATTAGCCCTGCCTGGATGATATTGTATGGAGCAATTATAGTCTTTAAGAAACTCCATCCATCTGCATTGCCTCATATTCAACTCTTTCTGTGCAAATAAATATCTAAGGCTCTTGTGGTCGGTGAAGATCTCAAAGGTCTCACCATACAAATAGTGTCTCCAAATCTTTAGCGCAAATATGACCGCTGCTAGTTCCAGGTCATGTGTCGAGTAGTTCTTCTTGTGATCTTTCAGCTGTCTCGACTCATAAGCTATCACCTTTTTTTGTTGGTTGAGCATGCAGCTTAAACCATTATGTGAAGCATCACTATATACCACGAACCCTCCACTACCTGAAGAAATCGCCAACACTGGAGCTGAAGTGAGTCTCTTCTTGAGTTTTTGAAAACTCTTCTCGCATGCTTCACTTCACTCAAATCTCGCATCCTTTCGTGTAAGTCTCGTAAGAGGTCTCGATATTTTTGAGAACCCCTCTACAAAACATCGATAGTAGCCAGCTAGACTAAGGAAATTATGGACATCTTTTACCATCTTTGGTTGTTCCCAATTCATCACTGCTTCGATCTTAGCTGGATTTACTGTAACACCTTCCTTTGAGACAACATGCCCCAAAAAGCTTACTTCTTCCAACCAAAACTCGCACTTACTGAGCTTGGCGTATAATTAGTGTTAACGTAAGGTTTGTAGAGCAACTCTCAAGTGTTCTTCATACACCTTCTTTGATTTAGAATAGATCAAGATATCGTCAACAAATACTACGACGCAGGAGTCCAGGTGTGGTTTAAATACCCAATTCATCAAATCTATAAACGACGTCGGTGCATTCGTCAACCCAAACGACATCACTAAGAACTCGGAGTGTCCGTATCGTATCCTGAATGCAGTCTTCTGAATGTTCTCTGCCTTGACTCTCAGCTGATGGTATCTAGATCTCATATCGATCTTGGAAAAGTACCTTGCTCCTTGCAGCTGATCGAATAAATCATCAATTCTAGGTAATGGATATCGATTCTTTATGGTGAGTTTGTTTAACTGGCGATAGTCAATGCATAGTCGCATTGACCCATCCTTCTTCTTTACAAACAAGACCGGTGCTCCCCAAGGACACACACTCAGTCTCACAAACCCCTTGTCCATGAGCTCTTGCAACTACTCTTTCAACTCTTTCAACTCAGCAGGAGCCATCTTATATGGTGCTTTAGAAACAGGCTCTGTTCCAGGTGCTAAGTCGATAGCGAACTCCACCTCTTTATCTGGAGGTAATCCTGGTAATTCCTCAGGAAACACATCCTCAAATTAACACACAACTGCTATCTCTGAAATTATATTCTTCGCTTCCTTATCCTCCTTCAAGAATGCCGAATAACTACTACACTCATTTCTGATCAAGCGCTCGGCCCTGACTACAGAGATAAGTGGCATATGTGTCGATCTCTCTCCCCGAAATCAGAACGATCTCCTTGTGTTAGGTCTAAATATGACGACCTTATTCTTGCAATCTACAGTTGCACAGTGTTGTGACAACCAGTCCATGCCAAGGATCACATCAAATCCTTACATGTCTAACAATATTAATTGTGTTGCATATTCATAAATGTCTCCATCATGAATACCCACTACTACTGACTTACAAACTAACTCTGTGTTAACTAATTCTCCCGTCGGAATAGACATTGCTAGAACAAAATCCAACGTCGCTGGAACAATCTTCATTTTCTTTGCAAACCTCGAAGTGACAAAGGAGTGAGTAGACCCCGGGTCTATCAATACTCTAGCTTCCCATGGTACGGAGCATCCCTTTTTGTATACTCGTAACATACATATAACATACATACATACAGATATAGTGCACATTTACTTATCCAATTTAAGTATAAGAACTAGTCTACATTACTTTCTAAATGCATGCATCTTCTCTATCTAAAATTTTAAGAAATTCAAATTCTTTATTTAAAAGGAATCTCACCTTGGATAACGTCGTGTACATTCCTTGCTTCCTGGGCAGTGACTGCGTAGGCTCTTCCTTGCACGACCGGCTTCCTTGATTATATAGGTCATGACATTGAAGCAGAAACCGTCCTCTCTTTCGCCATGTCTGGACAGTCCCGAATGCTGTGACCTATATTCCCACATTTATAACAATCTCGCGTGCCTTTCTTGCAATCTGCCATCGTGTGGGACTTGCCACACTTGACACAAGTCTCCACTGTAGTCAACGCTGCTCGTGAGGAATCCTGTGTAACTGCTGCTCCTGTGGTGATAGCAGGGCTCTCATATCTCATCGGCCTACCTGATGCAAGCATTGAGAATCTCTGATAGTTCGTTTGCTGTGCCGGTCTCACATACCCTGGTTGGAAAGGTGGCCTCTGAATAGGTGCTACGAATCTCGACTTTTTATTCACCGACTTGTAGTTCTCAACTCTATTTTGATCCGTTCTTCCTCTACCTGACTGGTCCCTTCTTTTGTATTTGTCTTTATTATCCTCTTCAATTACTAAGGCTTTGCTCATGACCTCTCCATAGGTCTTCAACTTAAATGCTGCTACACGTCCCCTGATGTCAGGCCTCAAGCCGCGTTGTAGTCGTTTTGCTTTCATCAAGTCTGTGACTACATACTCAGGAGCGAAGCGAGCAAGTCTCATGAACTCAACCCCGTACTTTCCAACTGTCATCTTCCCTTGCTCAAGCTGTAAAAATTTACTTCCATCTGATTTCTTACAACTTCAGGGAAGTATTGTTTGTTGAATTCTTCTACGAATTCATTCCATGTCCAGGGCAATCCTAGGGTCTCCTGAACCCTAGTCCTAGAAACGAACTTCCACCAAGGCCCAACCTCCCCATCAAGCATATAAGCTACCCAATGGACACACTCGTCTTCCGTGCATGTAAGCACGCTAAACACCTTCTCCATTTTACTAAGCCAATTCTCAGTAGCTATTGGCTTAGCTTGCCCTGAAAAGTTAGGAGGACGCATCCTCCTAAACTCTGTAAATACAAAGGCACTGGCGGTGTTGGACCTACTGGAGGTGTAGGTGGTTGTTGCTGATCATTGACATTATGAGCTGTCAGAGATACTGCTTGTTGAGCCATGGCTGTCGCCATGGTTTCCATGGTATACATCATCCTCTGACGCTCCTCTCTCTCTTCATTCTTCTCCCTTATTCTTTCTTGTTCTCTTTGGTCTCTTTCCTGTCGATCTCGTTCTTGGCCCTGTTCTTGATCTTGGCTCTCTTGGCCACTACTACCTGAAGCCCCTCTGCTTCCCATAGGTTCTATATTCGTGGGCGAGATGAAATCATCTCTACTACATAAATTTCTCTCATGACTGCCCCTGGGTCGGCCTCTTCCCCTAGAAGACATAACGGTCTGGACGTGAAACCAAGGTCTCATTAGCAGAAGTCCCTATGCTTTGAGAAAACATGAATTATCAGAATTTCTAAAAGAAACGGCTTTGATACCAAATGTGACAGCCTAGATTTTAGCACCCGAAAACTCGTGCCATCAGCACAACCCTCGAGGCTGTGCCCCATAAACCTGCACGGAACATTGGTATAACCAAGCACAAATAAGTATAATAAATGAATTGAACAAGATTTCCTATGCATTAATGATATATTATTCTAATAAGAACCCAAAAGGCAGTTCTAATCTCATGCCACTACATGAGCAGAAGAATCGACCCGAACCATCGGTGAATAAAATAAAGTCACCCTATATAGTTCGCCAAAATATATCAATATAATATATTTACTCAAAAAGGCTTGACATTCCAAGCCGTACAGAAATCTCACAAAAACTGAATCAAAGTACGAGCGAAATCTCCTAGAAGAAGTCCTCAGGAGGGGGCTCCTGATCCTCCCCGGGTACGTAATCCGAATCTCCCGGATCCATGTCTCCAGAAGCAGTAGCAGCCGCAAGTATGAGACCTGCGGTGTATAGTCTAAAGGGTGAGCTACATCTTATGTCAATAGGGAAACAAACTGAATTGAACATATAAGTTAGTCTCTCACATATATTCCATGATAATTAACAGTATGATGTGTCAATAAGTTTTCTTGGAAAGTAAAATAGTTTAAATAACTGAAAAGATACATTTGAATGTCACTATTATTTTACTTGTTTCATTAGTTCTCAACTTGCTCATTTCCCACAATGATTCGGCCTAAAGACTTAAATTATAGCTTAAATATTCCCCGACTTACTATAGCGTCGAGCGCCAGATGGAATACCCACCATCATCTTCTAATAAGACATTTTTTATATCTTTCAAAGCTACTCAGGTCCCTTTCTCATAGGTGATGGGGTTCATATCTCATACATAAGCAACTACATCCCTGGGATGTCCAACTGGTGTACGGATTGGCCGCCGTATCGGTCACGGATATCCTGCCGCGTCAGTCGTGGGTATACTGCCACGTCGGTGGCGTATTCTCCAAACCTTAAATATCAAGTGCACTACATATAGTTATTCACCGTGTGATTGTGTTAAATATAGTAAATTAGGCCTTATCATTCTCATTCTCTTTGCTTTATATGATCACATACATCCTTGGGATGTCCAAGTCAATGTATCACACAGATGCCTTTATCATATTCACATCCCCTGGGACGTCATATTTATTTACTTTGTTTTCACACACACACCCACACTTAGGATTCACATTTTCAATGCATAGTTACTCTTTCTTTATCACTACATACATGATCCTACAATTAAAGTACATGTTCAAGGTGTTCTCTATGTCACGTGTCTGGATGCCCAAGCATCAAGATCCCACACGGTTCCCCATCCTTGTCTTTACACGTACCACCTATGGTATACCATAGCATAAGTAAAACATTAAGAAAGATACATAAAAGAAGGTATAAGACCCTCCCTGAACCTCAAAGTCCAAAATAAAAGCCAACAGAAATTGTCCAAATCGATTGATCGATCTCTAAAATCGATCAATCGAAATCTCAAAATCGATAAATCGATCAATCGAAATTCCAAAATCGATTGATCGATTTCCCAAATCGATCAATCGGTTTTCCCCAGCTCTCATTTTCCAGTCACTAGAAGTGCTCAGATGATTAATCGAATTGTAAAAATTGATTGATCGATTTTCAAATTGATCAATCGATTTCGGGTCACTTTGCCCAACTGACTTCCAAGCCAAAATTGATCGATCGATTTTACAACTCGATCAATTGATTTTACAACTCGATCGATCGATTTGGTCAGAATTTCACCCCTTCGCGGGCATTTCATCCAGTTTTCTTCCTTATCATTTTTCCTTCATTTCTATTCTTTAGTTCATCATTTAAACTACATTTTAATGCACTACAACATGTTTATAACAATTTCAATATAACTAAACTCAATTTAACCAAGGGTTGATACAATGGTTGGCTCAAAGGCTAGGGCTCCTAGCTTTGACTCCAACGGTTTCCAACGCGTCGAATCCAATATTAAATGCTCAAATCCGTCTTCAATTTGGAACCCTCACTACTCCCTAGCAATTACTCCCTTCCTTACACTCTCTCTCTCTAACTCTTCTCACCAACCAAAACAAAGAGAAATCAATTCTCTAAATCTATTAAATCCTTATATCTCTTTTATTGCTTGGTGTAAAGCATACACACCTAAGATAGGTGTATGCTACTTCTTACTTAGTATTTAAACTGCACACACTTTCCCTTACTTATAATCATCAACCTAAGTTGGACTCACAGTCATTGAGTTGACTTTCACTTGGTCAAACCTACGACCAGTCGGGTATGCATCCCGAGGACATTGTTCATGCCCAAAATTTGGAGATGTTACATAGAGGTCCCTACCAGCCCTAGTATATCTCTCTCTAAACATTGCTCAGGAGGGTTAGCTAAGGGTTTGGAGAGGTTTCTAAAGGTTAGGGGTAATTTTTAAGGGTTCAGGTAAGTTCCTTAGTGTTTGTGAAGGTTCCTAAGGGTACAGGAGATGCTATCGGAAGCTCGGGGGGTGCGCCTCTCTCGAAGTATGTTTCGATCGGGCATTGGGCTAAATTTGGGTGTCTACAGTAAGGTACATACCCAACATGTGATATATATATATATATATATATATGGCAAAGGGAAAAATGCCCTCGGGAGCGAATATGTGGAAAGTGCTTTGCACTAACCTGGGTTAGCCATATCATGATTTTCCTAGTGTCATTGGTAGGTAAAGTAGGCAGTAGGTATAGACTGGAGGCTATACCTGTTGAAGGAAGGAAGTGATGTCCCCAAGGGGAAGGCTTTGTCATGATATGGCGGTAAAATAATTCAAAAAATGGTATAGGTTCTCTTTCCCTCCCGCTTCAGGTTCTTTCTCTCCCTCATTTTATTTCCTCTCTCTTACTTGGGCTCTGACGCTATAGAAGCACACAACTTTCTCTCTTTCTCACTGGAGCGCTGAAGCTATAAAAGTGCGCAAGTTTCTCTCTCTTACTAGATAGAAGCATAGAAAAAATAACTTTCTATTTGTGCGATAAGCTCTTACTGGTTAGAAGTGCAGAAGAGACAACTTTATCTTTTTTTCTGAAGCTCGTACTGGATAGAAGTGCAAAAGAGACGACTTTATCTTTTCTGGAGCTCGTACTGGATAGAAGCATAGAAGAGTGCCATTTGAGGTATGGTTGGACGTTTCTGTGTATTATTTTCAACTTACAGATCATAAAATTATAAACATTCAAATAATTATGTTATAGATGTGCCTGGGCAGTAGCGCTTCGATATAGTCTGCGTCATCCTTCGTATGGTGAAGATTATAAAATTATAAGCATTTGAAAATATATAAATTATAATCGACGTAGAAGCACGTGCTTTTTATGTGAAGTAATAGGAAGTGATGGTGCTTCGACATAGAAGTGATGACTCTACAATTGAGAAGTGTCATCGCCTCCATATTAAAACATTGACGCTTTATATGGTCGCGTCATTGCTTCCTTGTGAACCAATTTCCATATTAGCCCGTAGTTTATTTTTTTTCCGTCTAATGCAGGGTCTGTAATGGACTCCATTGGAGGATTCATTATAGGTGGTGTTGATTTAAATCTCACTCCTGAGACGGTTTCTTCACAAGGAGTTTCACTTGGTTGTGATAGTGATAAGAAAATATTGCATAGTTGTGCAGGGTTCGAGAATGTCAGCAAAGAATGGAAGCCACGTATCGGCTTGAAATTCAAATATAAAGACTACACATATAACTTCTATAATTTATATGCCAAAAAGTTGGTTTCAGCGTTAAGAAAAGTAACACTTACAAATCCGCAAAGGGGGAGATTATAAAGAGAAAATTTGTACGTTCGTTCAATGGTTCAAGCAATCTGACAAGCGTAAAATATACGCCCGATATAAAGTGTTCAAGAGATAACATATGCGGATGTGACGCAAGGTTGAAGATTAGGATCGACGACCAAAAGTTGTGGGAGATAATAGAATTTAGAGAGCAGTATAATCATTAGTTGTATACACCTACGAAGGTGAAGGAACTACGATCACATAATAAGATGATCAGAATAAGTAAATCGTTGATAGGAGCATTTGATGGTATAATTCATTCTTACAAGATTTCTATTATTTTATCGAGTTTGGATAGAGAGGCTAGGGTGACAATAAGCCCTCAACAAACTCGGGATTACCTAAAGAAGGTGAGAAAGGAGAGTAACATAATCCGATGTGCATGAACGTGATTAAATCCTTTATTGATAGGCAGAATAAAGGAGATGGTTTCTTCTTTAAAGTCGAACTTGATGAAGAATATCGTATGTATAGTATATTTTGGGCTGATCACAGGCCACAGATGACGTATCAACAATTCGATGATGTGGTAGTATTTGACACCAATACAAAATAAATAAATTGCTGCTACCTTTCGCCCCATTCACAGAGGTCAACCATCATTGACAGACGACGCTTTTTGGATGTGCGTTACTCGAATGAGACGGAGGAGACATTCATTTGATTGTTTAACATGTGGCTGAAGTGCATGGGTCATAAAAAACCGAATGCAATCATCACTGATTAATGCATGAAATGAGCAAGGCTATCTCCGAAGTTCTTATGGGGACCACGCATTACCTCTACATATGGTACATAGGCAGGAATGAATTGAACCATCTCTCTTAGCTGAAGGTGAAGTTTGAGAATTTCAAGAGAAAGTACAATCAGTGCAAGTTCAGTCAAATAGTTGATGATTTTGAAAGGAGATTGGCAGAACTCGTCGAGGAGTTTCAATTGAAAGACAACACTTGGTTCAAACAATTAGAAGGAAATAGATTACATGCTACTTAAGTGATATATTTTAGGCTGGCGTGACCACTACACAACGTGAAGAAAGTATAAATTCTTTCTTCGATACCTATGTCAATGCCCAGACGAGTTTGACAGAATTTGTCAAGTAATACGATCTTGTCGTGAAATCTCATTGCAATAAAGAATATAGGCAGGATCTCATATCAATGTCTATGACACCGGAGCTCTTCTTTAGAAATTCAATCGAGAGACATGCCACTACTGTGTATACAAGAACCATCTTCGACTGATTCTACTCTGAGTTTCGAAAGTTTACCTCTTTTAAGTCCCAAAAGGTGGTTGAAGAGGAAGCCCAGGCGATTATTAAATATGAAGTACGTAGAAGTGGTGGGGATGGCACGGAGGATAGCGGTTAGACATTCAAAGTTTATTTTGAATGTGAAGATGCCACGACCACTTGTGATTGCAAGCACTTTGAGATAGAGGGTTTGTTGTGTTCTCATATTTTCCATGTTTACTTTACGGAAGAGGTTGACAAAATTCCTTCTAAGTACATTCTACCTCGATGGAAGAAAGATGCTAGATACAGTACTATATGTGTGGGGGTTGTTGAGAAAGAGGATTCCAATTCTGTATCTACGATGAAAATATGAAAAGGGAGAGAAACTGGACTGAAGTTAATTCAATTATGGACAAAATCGAATCGGTTGGTGGATTACACGTTGGAAGGAATGATAAAACTATTAGAGGGCATAAAGACCATTAGAACGAATGAGGACAATAAAAGATGCACTAGAATCGCGGCCTCTCCAGGTGGCTCCTCCTAGGCAAGCTACGAAATTTCATTGCAAGAGTATGCCAACATTATAGTACATGATCCAATACGATGTGCCACTAAAGGTAGGCCATACAATAATGATAGAATGAAGTCTGGAATGGAGGTTGATTTTGAATAATCAAACAAGAAGAGACACACTATAAGGGTTGTGGTGAGTTGGGTCATAAAATCATAACTTTCCCTCTAAAGAGGGCCACGATGATGGCTGCTACCACTGGACAGAGCCAAACAGAATAGGGGACGATAGAAAGTGTGGAATCACAGATTCATAGTGAATCAATTTTATGAGTAGCGCAATCGCTTCTTATAGTCGCTTCATTTCGAAAGCATGGGCACGTCGCACTGGCACTTCTTTTTCAATAGCAATCTTTTCATTAAAATTTATTTTTTTAACATTTCAAAAGCAATGACGCCTCATACGAGAAGTGATGACACTAGAAAAATGAAGCGTGGTTGCTTCATCTTTGAAGCGTGGGTGATTTGTTTTCGTATGCTACGCGCTTCATAGCGACGACGACCCATACGCGTACGCACTGACTCGTCACTGGGGAAGTGAAGCCGCTACGTGTATGAAGCCTGTGCGATTCAACATGACATTATTGATTATGTTAATTTTTTGTGAACGCACTCCTATGGACTGGCTGTATCAAATACTCATGGATCATCAGTTTTATTACTCACACCTATTTATCAAGTCTAAAGGCCTTGGTCTCCCACGCTTTTTACACATTGACTATGGTATTCTTTCATGCTTTGAAGCGCGCCGCTGTTTGATCTTCCCCACTGCGCCTATTGTTAGAAGCTTCAGCGCTGCATGTTAGAGGCCATTAATTGAAGCATCAACACTTCAACTAATACGTGGCAGAAAGAATACTGCACGTGGACGTCCTCAAGATAAACATTATTTATTGCAGTGACTGTTCTTATCCCAATAAAACCACCTTTTAGCTCACTGTCAGTTTAATCTTTACTCCATATCCTTTCTTTTACCTTTCGTCACCAAACCAAACCCCCTTCACCATGGCGAAACAACCCGACTCAGAGATTAGCTAAGCCTTCAGATCCCTCGATCGTATTATTGAAATTAAGACGACAGAGGTTCTGGAGCAACAACTCGTACTTCTAGTATAGACGAAGGCGAGATTTCAAAGGGTGAAGGACGAGATTGAAGTGAATGTGGCCATGATTGAAGATGTTTCTGCCAAGTTTGAGGGGCGACTGTGCGAACTATGACATCGTCCGAAGGGGGAATCATCTATCCCAAGATGATGGCATCTCAGTCGGCTGTGCTGATGTCTATTTATAGATTTTTCTAGGTTTTCTTTTCTTTTTTGTATAGTGTTCTCCTGTGTAACTAGTCATTCATTATATGAATACAATATCATCCATTAAATTTCTTAAAAAGGGAGAACATCAAACAACTTTTCTCATTTATATTAATACAATCTTTGATTTTCTCGTTCTGGTCGGGGACGCATGCCCCTTGTCATTAGAAGTTGTGCGTGCATGGATTCTCTCGAACCCGTCACGGTGATGCACTCGCGATAGAATAAAAATGTAGAGTCGCCACCCAGAGCTTTTGGTGACCCAGGAAACCTTTAAATCAATATTTTGAGCACCGAAGTGCTAAATATGACTCTGATTTACCGGTTTTTGCCAAAGGCTCTAAGGTAGGGGCTTCCGTTATCGATCGGGAAGGATTTAGACACTCGCTCAACCCGCATGTAGCGGTCTCTATCTATGGCCAAAATAAAGACAAATGGATGGAGATTCCTCTTGCCCGAAGGCAATACGATCCTATCAAGCTTTGAGCCAAACCGAAATTTCGGCAGTGTAACGGCTTGAATCCTTGGACGGAGGAAACACCAAGAAGGTAGAGGAAGAGAGGGGTTAGCGGAGCTCAGGGGCCCTTGTTGCACCGTGGAAGACCTTCGCTTCGGCGTGCTTCTGATGGCTTTAAATGGCTTAAACGGTAAAGGAATAGGTTCTAATGCTAGGATTCGGTAGATAGGAAGGGTAGGATGGAGCTAGGGACTAAGCTTGACTAAAGAGGGGTGATCTAATGGTTGAAAAGGGTTACAAAGGATGAACTAAGCATGCTGGAATTCTGGTTGAAGAATGTAAAATAATATATATTTTTCTCTCACTAGGGCTCTCTCTCTTAAGCTTAACTCTCGACCTTAATTTTTCAACCCTTTTGGGAAGAGGGGGGCCTCTCTATTTATAGAGAAGAGGTGGGTTAGAGGGTTACTTAAGAGCTGATTGGTTTAGCAATTAGGTAATCCTCCATCTAAGGTTTTCTAGGTTTTTAGGGTCCTAGGGGTTTGAGAAACTGGTTTCAATGGCAGATGATGGGGTGAGACCATGGGTGACTTAAGGGTTGCCAATAAGCTCAAAGCGGGTGCAACCAACCTTAAGACACCCACCTCAACCAAGAGGATGGTCAAAGGGTCAAACCAGATGGAGGAAATTCGAGCATTTGATGACAGTTACTGTAGCTAAGCTGGGCGTATATATTACATACGCCCAGTTTATGTACAGTGATTTTCATGAAAACCAGAGGAGATCTGAGAAGGTGAGTGTCTGTGGTGGGCCCTACCTATGCTGGGCGTATGTATTATATACACCAGGCCAAAGTTTGGCCAAAAAATGCCAGGCGTATATAATATATACGCCTGACCAAAATGGGGCCAAATTGGCTGGGCGTATCTAATACATACGCCTGAGCAAAAGTTATGATTTTATGTGAAACTTCAATCGGCCATAACTTTCAAACCACAGCTCCAAATTGGGTGATCTTTGGCTTGCTGGAAAGCTGGAGAAGTCCTCCTTCCAATGGTATGAGACTCCTCCTCAACAATGGTTTGTGTAAAATTTTGTAGCTCTCCTCCCATCAACTGCTCAGAAGGGTTTCAGTCGAGTCCGAGAAGGGATCCTAGGGTTTAGGGGTGATCTCTAAGGGTCAGGTGAATGGTTCTAATGAGTTTAGGGTGATTCCTAAAGGTCTGGGTTGGTTCCTAAGGGTTCAAGGGTGCCATCGGAAGCACAAGGGTACATCTCTCTCGGAGTACAGATTGATCGGGCCTTGGGTCGAATTTGGGTGTCTACAGATGCCCCTCTTTGGTATTCAATCACTAATAATCGGACGCCAAAGACAAGAGACATCCGAAGAGGTCCAAGGCACGTTTGATGGGTTTGCCTGGTTCAACTCAATTCTTAAACATCCATGGTGATGGTGAGTGTACGTAAGCCCTCTCATTTCGTGATATCGTCCGTACCTCAAAGCTAACAATCCCCAAGCGCATTGCGACATTATTGGGCATAACTGCGATGATCACAGAAAGTGTAAGCCTGCTAGCCGAGATATCATCCACTTTCTGAGGGAAATTATAGATTAGTGATGTTGAGTATTCATCTGAACCAGACAGCTCCATGAAACGGGGTGATCGATCTATGCTTCGAAATCGACGTGAAGTACACAAAGGCAAGGCCTACAAATTGTGTCCAATCCTATGGGGTATCGACAACTCCATTGG
Organism: Chloranthus sessilifolius; assembly: GCA_021018995.1. Classification (NCBI taxonomy): domain Eukaryota; kingdom Viridiplantae; phylum Streptophyta; class Magnoliopsida; order Chloranthales; family Chloranthaceae; genus Chloranthus; species Chloranthus sessilifolius. The sequence goes on from CM037593.1 coordinate 34,832,912, forward strand.
ATTGGCCACGGATGCCCTTACCTAGGTAAGGCTCGGAGTCTTTGAGTGAACCTATCAACCTCGAGGTTGCTTTAGCATGATTTACCCGAGTGGAGCGAATATTGATGTCGCAACACTTCTTGGGAATGCATGCCCATTTTCAAAGTGAATTTTTGTGTGTTATTTTTTGAATTTTCTTTTGTTTCGAGGCCTCTAAACAAAGCTCAAGGACCTCTGGCAACTTTATTCTTGCACAACTCTTTAAGTGGATCAAATGTCAGTTGATACGTTTCAAGAGTGCCTGCGCTCTGCTGGGGATAGGTGCACCTTGGGGATGTGCCCGTTCCAGTGGCGAAGTGCTCCTGATTCACATAAATCGGAGTGCCTTAACTCGAGACAAAGCTAAAAAAATCAGGCTAGGACCAAACATCCATAAAAAGGAATGGTCAATTCTAGCCTCCGTCCCTAATAAAATCACATCTTACTAACTATGCACAGACAGACACCCATCAGGGGCGATAAGTAGCAAATAGGCGCGAATGGAAGCCTCGACCCTAAGGTACAATTTACGAGGGCAAATGACCATCCTGCGGATACCCAGATGCAAGTGCGTACATTCAACAGAGACACCGTGCCTATACAGGTTTTAAGCCAGTGTAAAAGGAAATAAAAGGGAATGAGCCCTTTCGGCTGTATGTTTGCACATAGTTTGGTTGGTTGTAATTTCATTTTTGACGGGTCAGTTTCGACTGATAATAGACTTTTCGAATGATCTGAAGTCGGGTACACTCTTGGTCAACATAGATTCGAAGGTGGATGGTCAGAGCCAGCGCTTGAAAGGTGGGGTCAACCTACTCAGGATTTTTTACTTCATAACAAAAGGTTGTTATTCCTTCTCCTTCTTTTTCTTCTTTTTTCTTCTCTCTTTTTTCTTCTTTTTCTTCTTTTCTTTATTTTTTTTTTGCTTTTTTTTTTTTTTTTTTTTTTTCATGTCAGTTCAAGACTTTGAGCATGCTCAAACTGTTTCTATATGTGCGTGTATCTTTAGGCGAATCAACTTGTCATGTTGATACGCCCTGAGGAGGTGCGCATTCCGGTGATAAGTCCTCGGTGTGCCTGTCGGGTTAGGTATTGCCTCTTGGGGCATGTTTAGGGAACAGGGACCAGGGATGGGTGAAATTATCTGCCTGCCAGATCAGGTACGGGGTGTCCCTGTGTAAAATAGGGTTCAAGAGTTTTCGAGTGAACCCGATCATTCTGAATTGATTTAACACGATTCTCGGAGTGGCACAACCAGGCATTGCGACGCTCTTTTTAGAACTAGTGTTGTCTTTCGACATTTTTCCTTTTTCTCTTTTTTCATTATTTTATGTGAATCTATATATTTTTTTTCTTTGTGCAAATTTTTTTCCATGATTTTATGATTTTATGGGAGCACTTGGCGGGCGCTTACAGATCTAGATCCGCTTATTGTAGCACGGTCCCTTTGAGCCAATTGAAGGGAGCTCGAAGGGCCATTTGGGGATGCATGCACCATCGCCCGATGGTACCTGGGCTTCTAAGAGGGATCGGGCCTTGATCTAGAGCATACAGAGGGCCTGTCGGGCCATCAAAGCCAAAAATTGGCTGGGCGTATATAATATATACGCCTGGCCAATCTGCAGAAAAAATGGCCGGGCGTATATATTATATACGCCTAACCAAAATCTGGCAGTTTTAAAACAGCCCGAGCCCGAGCACAAAAGGGGCCCTCTCTTTCAAACTCTATCCTCTTCCCTCCCTTCTCAAGTCCGGGATAGCCCCCTAGGGTTTTTGCATTTGATTTTTCTTGAGTTCTATCACCGGGGTTTGTGTGTGTGAATCAAAAATGTTCGTCCTCCGTCGATTTTTGGATCTATTTCTTCTCCCTTTGAAGGTAATCATCAACCCCTCTTTCATCTCCTTTTTGAATTTTGATAATGCTTGATGTTCCTCCTTTTTGTGGTGACAAATTAATGCTTTTTTTTTTCAGTATATGTGATTCCTTGTGCTCATGCTCTTCTCTTTCCTTTTTTTTTTTTTTTTCATCATCATCCTTTTTCCCCCCTCTTTATTTTTTATCATCATTCATCATTCATCATTTTATTATTATATATCATCACCGTTCATCATCTTTATTCTTATTTGTTTGTTTTGTTATTTTTTTTTTATGATGGATTAGTGCACATATATCTTTTTTGCATTTTTTGTTACCTTTCTCTTTCTCTCTTTTTTTTTTGGTTTGAAATGCTTGATGTTCTTCCTTTTTGTAGTGTATTTTTTTTTCAGGTATATGTGATTCCTTAGGCCTATGCTCCTCTTTTTTTTTTTCATTTTCATCATTATTCATCACCATTTATTTTTCATTCATTTTTTTTTATGGATTAATGCATTTTTTTTCTTTGTTATTCTCTTTTTTTTTTCTTTCTTGGCAGCCCTTTCTTATACCGATGTGTCCCATATTTTCAGATGTCTGGCGACGAAGGGCAGGATCCACAGGAGGGGCCAGAGATGGCCTATGGTCCTCATGGGGAGCAGTTCATCGATTCACAACACTCCTCTCAACCTTGGTATGAAATGCAAGGTGAAGCCGCCCGTACTGGCCTCCTTCATTGTCAGCATACCCATATTTCCAACTTTGGGATCACTGACCAGGTAAACAGATGAGCCTTCAATATACCACTTTGCTCCTATTTGACCGATGCCTTTTGTTTGCAGCCTTTGCCACACATTATGTTCCGGAGTGGCTGGTTCGACCTCCAGCGCCTCGTACTTTATCTCCCCCAGGTGGTGAAGGACCTGCTTGCCCAAGCTGGTTTTGGGGATTTCATTTCATGCCCCGCCGTGAGGGCCGACACGGCCTATTTGAAGGCCCTGATAAAGCGCTTCTGCCCTGAGACCATGACGTTTCACATGGCCATGGCTGAGATGACCCTCACACCCGCGGACTGGTCCATGATTACTGGGGTTCGTATTGGAGGGGTGCCAGTGACACTTACCCGCACGCCTGATAGGGAGGAGGTGACTCGGCTGATAGGGGCCTACCCAACCTCCGGGAACGTTCGTAGTTTCGAAGTCAAGTTATCTTGGCTGGTTGGTCTGTTTGAGCCCCATGAGTTAGTGGATCTGGGCCAACCTGATGCGGCCATCTATCTCGAGCCAGAGTGTGCACTGATGCTGGCCCGTATTTCTCTGCTATTCCTCCTGGGCAAGACTCTCCTTTCAAATACCAGCGGAGGGCGGGTCTCATTGTCCCTTCTCAGTCTTATGGTGAACTGGGACACTGTACATCAGTTTGATTGGGGCGGTGCTGGCTATGCGGTGCTCATGTCTAGCCTGGTGCGAGCCGTACTTGGGGACTCTAGCTCCGTTGTGGGCTTTTGGCCTGCACTTGAGGTATTTTATCCTTTGGTCTCTATTCGTCCAACTTTTCCCCCCTTTTTTTGGCATATCTGTTTTTATCTGCTTGCTTTCTTAGGTTTGGGGGTATCTGCATTTCCAACCTGGTCGCCCTCTACTTCTCTCTGAAGTTCCTGCGTTCCCCCTTATGAGCAATTGGCATGCAAACCGCCGCCAGGACGTAGGTATGAAGCACCTGGAGTTAGGGCTGCGTTCTCAGTTTGATCTGCTGATCCCTGAGCAGGTATAACAATTTCTCTCTTTGCAAATTTGATAGCTCTTTTATGTTATGGGTTCTGACCAAATGTATAAATCCCTCCTCCTTTTTGTTGAGCAGGTCATCCTTGATCCCTACGTCGGATCCCCTTCGAACTCCGCATGGGGCCCTTCTCGCCTTTTGTTAGATCGACACATTATTTTCTTCTATGGGTCCTGGGCTAGGGCCTATTACTTAGGAGAGAGGGTGGTTCATCAATATCGACCTCTTTTCGCTATGCCCCAAGCTCCTCCAACCGATGTATTGGCTCTTGAAGGTTCTACCCAAGTTCTTACCGCTCGCTTTGTCCACCACGGGGTCCCCATTGATGACCTTCTCTTTCCTGGGGGATATTAGATGTGGTATGAGTCTCTACCCTATCGTTCTCTGCTGCCCCGATTCGTGCCCGGTGCCAACTTTTTGGCTTTTGGTGGTCCGCGATCTCAGGTAATGTTCTTTCCTCTTTCTATTAGCAACCTTCCATATGATTATCTTAATTGCCCTGCTATTTTAACAAAGACTGTTTCCCTCTATAGTTTGGACAGGATGATGATTCAGATGAGGCAGCTGTTCCTGATGAGGCTATCGGTGCTAGACCTTCCGACCCTTCCGGTGCTGGCTCTTCCGGCAGTTCGCCAACTGAGGTCCAGGGGACTTTTAAGCTCTTGGATGATGCCTTTCTATCGCGTATGTGTGCCGATGTGGCTGAGAAGGCACGCATATTCGCTGAAGCTATTCGGATCCCACCCCCTGAGCTTATCCCTGGGGTAATCTCTCCCTTGTTACCTTGCTCTTCCGTTTTCTTTGATCATGCCGATGGCCTGTGTGACTGATACCTCTCTCTTTACTCTTTTTTTTTTCTGCAGGATTATGAGTGGGCCGTAAACCAAGCCGAATACTACCGCAACATTGTCGGACTTAGGGAGGCTGAGGTGGTGAGTGACTATTGACTGTATCTAATCATCTTCTTATTTACTTTCTGCTTGTTTCCCTAACTAATGGCCCTTCGTGTGCTTATGCAGCGTGCTCGTGAAAAGGAGTCACGTTCTCTGCTCGGCCGCATCTCTCAGGCATGGACTCGGATGGGGGAGACCTGTACTTTTCAGAGCGCGACCCGTCACTGGAAGAAGTCAAAGGGGGCTGCCCAGGACTAGTTTTTTTTTTTCTGAAATTTGAAACAGTGAAACAGTTTAGACTTTGATTTATTGGGAGATATGTAATATTTTTTGAATCAAAACTTGTTGGATGGTTTTATAGTTTTTATGGTTTATATGACTGCTTCGTTTGGTTATCTCTCTGCCTTTATGGGTTTTTTTTTTGGCATGAAGCGGGCCAGAGCCCCTCCAATGATGGGGTTGAGCCCGCATGTGATTACCTGCATATGACTCACGGATACCGCGTCATCTGAGGGTTTCCCATGGGTGCGTGAGCGTGCCCGACCGTGGGCTGCCCCGGGAGAAAAAAGTAGGCTAAGCGAAATCCATACCTCCCTTGGGGAAATAGGAAAGAATGGGCTAATGTGAGGGGATCCACACTTCCTTGCCCTTTTCAACTGGGCGTATATATTATATACGCCAGGCAAAAATTTTGAAATTTTGCCTTGGCGTATATAATATATACGCCTGGCAAAATATTTCAAAATTTTGCCTTGGCGTATATATTATATACGCCTCATATAACTGGGCTAGACGGGTTCTTTATAACCCGATCCTGGCCCTCTTTGCTCCCCTTTTCACCCGGGCTTGGCCTTTTTACCCCTCTTTTTTCCTTCTTTTCCTCCTCCTTTTTCTTTTTTTTTTTTCGAGTGGGTTCATCGCCCTACATGGGCTGATTTCCATAAAGATCAACTTTGTATGTCCATGGACCCGCTTCCCAAGAGAGGCCCAAATTCTCATACGGAGGCTGGGGTTAGTATACTTCCCTGTTTGAACCCGGGCCCCAGGTTTTATGGAAATGGTGTGATAGCTTGGTCGAGGGTGAGCTCGCTGTTCTGGACCGCCTCGGGTTATCCCGCCTTTCCTCCCTCCTTGTTATTCCTCTATTGCCTAATCTCTTGCAAGCGGCTTTGGCGTCGTGGGACCATAGGGCCCACGTCTTCAGATTTGGGTCTAGGGAGCTTATCCCAACCTTAGAAGAGCCAGCCTCTATTACTGGCCTGAGGATGCATCGGGGACTTGCCAAAGTGGTACCCAAACCGGGGTATGCAAAGGCGGTCCACGCGGTTCTTGGTTTGAAAAGGGGTGACTATGAGAAGGGCTTCGCCGGGGGGCCCACCAGGTGCTCGGTGAAATTCCTGAGAGAACTTTTTGGCGTCTTGAGTCTCCAAAAGTTGCCTACCCGAGATCCTTTCAACCTAAAGGCCTTTGCCCTTTATTTGCTGTTGGAAGTTCTCTTCTTTACTGGGGGCGGGTCATTTTCCCTCGGACTGTGCGATGTCTTGACGGAATTGGAGGGAGGTCGTTCATTGGTGCACCTGGTCCTGGCTGAGATGTATCGGGGCCTGGATGCCTCGTCCTCGGGCCGGGTTGGGATCCTTAGAGGGAGCCCACTCCTTATTCAGATTTGGCTGTCATGGGGCCTGTGCCGAGATTTTGCTTGGTAAGAGGGGATGTGGCTCGGGGCTTTTTGATCCGGTGCTCGAGACTACCCCATGGGAGCATCGAGGAATTGAGCCTGTGGCTATCTGATGCGGAGTTGATCTGGCAGCTTCCCTGGCTGGACGACACCTTTCTGATTGTCTGTTCTCGGGATTGTGAGGGTATCACGCTTTTGGGGTTGACTGGTAGCACCTACTATTTCCCATCTCGGGTGCTCCGTCAATTCGGATATACCCAACACGTGCCGTGTACTGTGAGGCCGCCCTTGTGCTCTCTGATATTCTCTCGGGGTTCTCTCAGTGACCTAGATCGCATAGCAGCCCTCTGGGAGACCCACCAATCGGCGCACATGTGTAGCTTGGTTCAGGAGGGCGTCTTCTCTTCTGATTACGAGGTTTGGCTGGCATCTGAGGCCTTACCTGTCCCTAACCTGGTTTCGGTAGATGCAATAGAGACGGGACCCTGGCCATACAAAGAAACAATGCTCTGGACTAGGATTGAGTGTCTTTCTGTAGAGAAGCTGGCTTTGACTGAGGCTTTGGGGAAGGAGAGGGCCAGAGCCGAGATGGTGGAGGTGAGAGCTGCTACGGCCAAGAGTGAGGTTCTTCGATTGACTGGGCTTTTGACTGAGTCTCGCAGTGCAACTGACGCTTCGCGGAGGCGGCAGAAGAGTCTTCATGGTAGGTGGTTGACTGATCGAAATGCCCATGAGGACTCTCTTCTTGCTGAGATCAGTGCTTTGAAGCGTGGTTCCTGCCCCTGACCTGTTCCTGCACATACCATAGATCATATACACAGAGGGGGGGGGCTGATGCCCCTTAACAGAGATCTCCTTCCTTTTTGGGGTTATTTTTTTTTTTTTTTTTTTTATATTTGTACAGAAGGCAGAAAGCAGAAAGTGTGTCATGTTGTTATCTTTTTGGGACGTGACCCTTCATACGTGATGCTTGTAAGAAAAGAAATGAAATCTGCTAGATATACATATATATATATATATTTATTTTATTTTATTTTATTTTATTTTTTTTGGGCGTTCGAATTTTCTTTCATACGTCTCGCAACATAAGGCTTTTTATGGAAAAGGAAAATCTATTTAAAATTTTCTCCTTCACAGTGTGAGGCTTTTTATGGGAAAGGAAAATCTATTATCTTTTTTGAAATTTTCTCCTACACAGTGCGAGGCTTTTTATGGGAAGGGAAAATCTATTATCTTTTTTGAAATTTTCTCCTTCACAGTGTGAGGCTTTTTATGGGAAAGGAAAATCTATTATCTTTTTTGAAAAATTTTCTCCTTCACAGTGTGAGGCTTTTTATGGGAAAGGAAAATCCATTATCTTTTTTAAAATTTTCTCCTACACGGTGCGAGGTTTTTTATGGGAAAGGAAAATCTATTATCTTTTTTAAAATTTTCTCCTAGACAGTGCGAGGCTTTTTATGGGAAAGGAAAATCTATTATCTTTTTTAAAATTTTTTCCTACACAGTGCGAGGCTTTTTATGGGAAAGAAAAATCTATTATCTTTTTAAAAAAAATTTCCTACACAGTGCGAGGCTTTTTATGGGAAAGAAAAATCTATTATCTTTTTTTAAATTTTCTCCTTTTGGTGATGTCGGTATTTTCAAGGCCAACTGGTGGGTCCTTTTTTGAGCATTGTCGAACCCCGTTTATGAGGTTCTAGTTTTTTTTTCTTTTTAAATATGGATAGGTCAGCTTCTCCGAGATTGATTGGTCTTCTTCCTTTACCTTTGGTCATGTGTTAGACGACGCGGAAGAGACGACATACTTGATCGGGATCCGATCCGCATTTTGACATGAGCGGCCCAGCAAAGGGGAGAAGAGACTCAAGGGGTCCAAACTAAAATAGGTGAGCCAGAACAGATCCTCTCCTAATCTCTCTTTTCTTGACATTTTTGCTCACAGTGCCCAAGACGGGTTTTCGCCATGCCTGTCATTCCTGTTTTTACCCGTAGCGCCCTTTCGGGTTTTCACTACGTCCATGGGTTCGCTCTCTTACCCCAAGTGCCTTTTCAGGTTTTCACATGGTCCGCGTGAGTTTGTTGTTTTTACCCGCGGTGCCCTTGCGGTTTTTCACCACGTCCATCTAGCTTTGAACTCAAATTAATTTTCTTTCTTTTTTTTTTTTTCTCTTTTTTTTTTTTTTTTTTTTTTTTTTTTTTTCTTCTCTTTTTTTTTTTCTGGTGTTGTCTCACGACTCGGCTCATTTTGACTTAACAGATAATATGACTGCTTGTGAACCTACAAAGAGGGCTTCCTTCAGGGTGTAGCTTGGCCATGGGTAGGGTTAGGATTTTGAAGGTACGCTGAGTTTTAAAAGGGTTTCCCTGATATGGCTTCAGTTTTCTCAACATACTTTCTTCCTTGGGGGCTTCTATTGTACATGCCCCGTGATTCTTGTACACACATTTTTTGTTATTCTTTTTTTTTTTTTTTCTATTTAAGACAATCTCTTTTTGAGGTTTTGCTCTTCTCTCTTTTTTTTTTCTTTTGGATTTGATAGTAACTCTATACTCATGTATCTTTCCTCTCTCTTTTTTGGTATATGTACACGTATATATTTTTTTTTGGGGAAAAAGGTTTATTGAAAGAAAGGCCCAGGCTCAAATGGGATAGCAAAGGATATCATCATTTTTAGGGATATTTTTGGGCTACTGTGCTTGGAATGATGGCTTATTTTGGATGATTCTTAAGCAATCACGTATCTATTTCATCAATACTTACCTTATCACGATAGACTAAGAGTAGAACTACCGGACGTATCCAGCGTTGATGGGCTCAGGAAGATGATCTCAATCCATGGTGGCTAGGCGGATGGTATATCCCGGCAGCACCTCTCGAATGACGTAAGGTCCTTCCCAGTTTGACTTGAACTTTCCTCTTGGATCGGCATGGAGGGATGGGAAGATCTTCTTCAGCACAATGTCTCCTACCTTTAGATCTCGATCGCGAACATGTTTATTGTAAGCGCGTGCGATTCTCCCCTGGTAAACTTGAGTGTGACACAAGGCTAGGAGTCTCTTCTCGTCCAATAAGTTTAATTGTTCAAAGCAGGATCTCTCTCTCTCTGCTTCGGGTAAGCCTGATTCCATGAGGATTCGGAGCGAGGGTACTTCAACCTCTACTGGGATGACGGCCTCAGTTCCATACACAAGGGAGAATGGTGTTGCCCTTGTAGTGGTACGGAACCACGTTCGATAGGCCTAAAGCGCGAAGGGTAACTGCTCACTCCAATCTCGATAAGTGACGACCATTTTCTCAAGGATGCAAATGACTGTCTTGTTCACGGCTTCCACAGCTCCATTAGTTTGAGGCCAATAAGGGGATGAGCGATGGTGCTTAATCTTGTACTGCTCGCAGAAGTCTCGGATGCGCTTATTCGCAAAGTTTATGCCATTGTCCGTGATGATATCTTTGGGTACTCCAAATCGGCACATGATATTATTTTTGAGAAACTTCTCAACGTGATTGGCCATGATATTAGCATAGGATGCCACTTCTACCCACTTGGTGAAGTATTCAATGGCGACGAGGATGAACCGATGTCCGTTTGATGGTTTCGGATTAATCATTCCGACAACGTCAAGGCCCCAGGTAGCAAATGACCAAGGAGTGGTCATGCAGTGAAGATCAATGGCAGGAGCGTGTATCAGACTGGAGTGTTCTTGACACTTGTAGCATTTTTTAACATGTTTGCAATAATCCGATTCCATGGTGGTCCAAAAGTATCCCTGTCGTAGGATTTTCTTAGCGAGCATGTGACCGCTGACGTGGGCTCCGCATACTCTCTCATGAATTTCTTTCATAATACTGACTGCTTCAGTTTCAGTGAGGCACCTGAGTAAGATGTTATTGTATGATCACTTGTAGGGGCATTCCCTGCAAATGACATAACCTGGCGCTAAACGTTGAATTGTTTGTCGGTCTGTCTTGGATGTACCCTCTGGGAAAGTTAGGGTCTCGAGGAAATTCTTGATATCTGAGAACCAAGGTGGCTCATCATGAAGCTTTATAGGTTCCTCAATCTAGAGGCAGAAGGCAGGCTCATTCCTCTGCTCGATCATGATCGGCTTCATCTTAACACCATAGGGGATTTCAATCATTGACGCCAAAGTTGCTAATGCGTCGGCAAAGCGATTCCTTATCTGGAGAACGTATGAGAAAGTCACATCTTGGAAGCAAGCTATTAGATCCTCGAGGTGTTCATGATAGGGGATCAGTTTCTCGTCTTTCGTCTTCCAGTCACCATTTGTCTGACATATGATTAACTGTGAATCGCCAAAAACTCGAAGGTGAGTTACATTCAGATCGAGAGTTGCCTGTAGACCGACGGCGCAAGCTTCATACTCAGCCATATTATTAGTGCTGCGGAAGTTGAGCTTGATAGAGATTGGTACATGGGATCCTTTTGATGAAATTAGGATGGCGCCAATTCCTTGGCCTTCGACATGTGATGCTCCGTCAAAGTGCATTACCCATGATTCTTCTGCCTCTTCTGTATCATCTTCTGTCACGAATAGAATGTCCTCATCGGATAATTCAGTCCTTAGAGGCTCGTAGTCAAGCAGAGAGTTCTTAGCAAGATAATCGGCGAGCGCCTGCCCCTTGATCGATTTCTGAGTGACGTATGTGATGTCGAATTCAGATAATAAAAGCTGCCATCGTGCAGTTCGGCCAGTGAGAGCAGGTTTCTCGAATAGGTACTTCAACGGATCCATCCGCGCTAGAAGTAGAACGGCTTGGGATAAGAGGTAATGTCGAAGCCTTTGAGTAGCCCACACCAGCGCTAGGCACACCTTCTCCAGATGAGAGTAGCGCGTCTCATAATCAGTGAACTTCTTGCTCAAGTAGTAGATGGCCTGCTCTCTTCTTCTTGTCTCATCGTGTTGCCCTAACACACAACCCATGGAAAACTCTGTCGTGGACAGGTACATTATCAGGGGTCTACCAGGTACAGGTGGTACCAATACTGGAGGATTTAGGAGGTAACCCTTGATCTTGTCAAATGAAGCTTGGCAGTCATCATTCCACTCAACTGGTGAATCCTTTCTTAGTAGTTTGAAGATTGGTGTGCATATCAGAGTTAACTGTGCAATGAACCGACTGATGTACTGGATTCTGCCTAAAAAGCCTCTGACCTCTTTCTCTGTAGACGGTGGTGGCATTTCAGTGATGGCCTTGATCTTGGTCAGATCGACCTCGATGCCTCTCCTACTGACAATAAAACCTAATAGTTTTCCTGACATGGCGCCGAATGCGCACTTCTGGGGATTCAATCGCAGCCTGTACTTTCTCAACCTCTCGAACAGTTTCTGAAGGTTTACCAAGTGGTCGTCCCTTTCCGGCGATTTGGCAATCATATCGTCGACATACACTTCAATCTCTCGGTGCATCATGTCGTGGAATAGGGTCGTCATTGCTCTCTGGTAGGTTGCCCTAGCATTCTTGAGCCCCAATGGCATCACCTTGTAGCAAAAGGTTTCCCAGGGAGTGATGAACGCGGTCTTCTCTTGGTCGACCTCTGCCATCTTAATCTGATTGTAGCCTGAGAACCCATCCATGAATGAGAGAATTTCGTGCTTAGCAGTGTTATCGACCAGGATATCGAGGTGGGGTAATGGAAAGTCATCCTTAGGGCTTGCCTTGTTGAGGTTTCAAAAATCAATGCACATTTGAACCTTTCCATCTTTCTTTGGTACGGGGATGATATTGGCCAGCCATTGCGAGTACTTGGATACCATGAGGAAACCTGCATCATACTGTTTGATGACCTCGTCTTTGACTTTCAACATCCACTCAGGTCGGAGACGTCTCAGCTTCTGTTTAATCGGCTTGCAATCAGGGTAGAGTGGCAACTCATGCTCAACCAGATCAGTATCCAGACCAGGCATGTCTTCATACGACCATGCGAAGACTTCTCGGTATGAGCGGAGGAAGTCTATCATACCCTTTCTCTCCGTAGGGGACATCGATGCTCCAATTTTGGTGATTCTAGGGACCTCTTCGGTGCCCAAATTGACATCCTCTGTCGCTTCGACGATCGGGGTAGGGCTATGCTCAAAATCGGCATATTGCTTGAGGAGCTCATTGGGGAGCTCATAGACTTGACCTTCCTCGTCCAGACTCGTGACTCGTACCTCTTCTCGTATTTCTACAGGGAAGGGGTCGGCTTCGCGTGGGACGGGTATCACGACATCATTGTCAATTTTATTGGGAATTTTAAAGGATAATAATTTTAGAATTGGTATTTTTTCTATTTTTATAGTTTTTTGTAATTTTTCGAAGGTTAGCCCCTAGCGAGGTGGATCTCTATATACAGGGTAGAGTGTCCCAGAAGCTAACCTCACTTCATATAGGTTGTTTTTTTTTAAGAGCCAATGCTGTATTCACAGCATTTGGCGGTTCCCAGGAGTTGGGGCAAAGATGCCCAGTTACTTACCTGCAAGGCTTGGCCTTTACCCTTTTAGTTGGAAATGGCATCGGTAGGCTCTTGCAGTTCCCCCCTCAGCATGTTTATAGAGAGATCCTCTCGGACCCTGTCCTCTATGGTTAGGATGGGCCCAAAGTGGCCTGTGCTAGAGTGACAGGTGGACCGGGGGACTTCTTCCTCAAATAAGGAGAGGACGGCTAAGTCCACCTTGAGGTCTGGGGGGTGATATAAGGGTTGGTAGGATGGGTGGAAACAGGCTTGTGCGGGGTTACCCTTTTCCCCCCATTCAGATCAATCTTTACCACCCCGACGCTCACAAAGGTTTGACGGATGTGGGGTCGGGCGGGAGTTTCTTCTTCCTGGTTGATTCCTCTGGCCCTGGCGGCTGCTGCGGCTCTTATCTTCTTCCTTGAAGGCGTGGGCCCAACCCTTTCCCTTTTTGGTGGCCCCATTTGTAGAGCATGAACACTGCTGTATTCATTTCTACCCCAGTTTTGGCAGGGGTTTTTTCAGGTGACTCGAAGGTAACAGCTGAAAAGTCATACTCAAATCGATGGAGATCAGTGTCATCTGCTGTATGCGGCATGTCAAGCACTTTCGAATTCTCAATATGTAGAGCGCTCCGCTCTCTGTCTTCTCTGCACTCACCTACGATGGTGACGATCCTTCCGCCTGAGATGAATCAGAGTTTTTGGTGTAGAGTTGAAGGTATTGCCCCGATCTCATGTAGCCACGGCCGGCCAAATAGTAAATTAAATGTAGACTTGATGTCCATCACCTGGAAGGGGAGAGTGAAGGTTTGCGGCCCGATGATCAGGTCGAGGTCTACTTCTCCTATGATTTCTCTTTGGGTGTTTTCGAATCCCCTGGCGCTTGTTATTGATGGCCGGAAGGTATTGGTGTTGGCACCGATTTTGATTGTTGTCCTTAGAATGCATACGTTCATTGCCGACCCGTTGTCTATTAAGACCAACGGCATCACCAGGTTTCCTACTTCCACTGTTATATTCAGAGGCTTAGAGTGGTTGTTTCCCTTGAGCGACAGATCCACATCAGTGAATGAGATGGCATTTGGGGCCAATACTTGCCCAATTATTTCTCCTATCTCGTCTAGGGTTACGTGGGCGAAAACATGTGCGTCTTTGAGTGCTTCCATTAAGGCTTGAAAGTGGAGCGGGGGCGTGATTAACAAATCCCAGATAGTAATATGTACGGGTGTCCTCTTGAGCTGTGTCTCCAACACATGCTCTCTGGCCATTTTCTCAAAGGGGTTCCCTGCGGCCTACTCTTTCTTCTTCTTTTCTCCTCTAACGGCCCCCGATGCTTCTGGCTGTGTAGAAATCCTGCCTGACCGGGTGATAAATTCGACCGTCTCTTCTCGGTTGTGACCAGCATTCATGTATGTCTGTTAGTAACTTAACGGCACTTGATGCGGGTCATAGGCGGGTTTCGGGATGAGGAAGGGAGTGCATGGTGATTCTGGGGCAGATTGGGCTCGGTATGTAGGATTCTCGGGCCCAACCAGGTTGACTCCGATAGGGGGCGGAATGGTATTAGCGAGAATTAGCAAAGTTGGATTTGGGGGTGTGGAGTGGGTTTGTGCAGGCGTTACCGGGGCGTGGTAAGACCAGTGGTGATTGGGAGCGGGTGATAAGGGGAGTGGGTGAGGGGTTGTTTATTTGGGTGGGGGTGGAGTTGGATTGGGGGCGAAATGGCGAAGGGATGGTGGGGGTGTGACTGGGATGGGGTGGTGGAAAGCGTCGGAGGTGCGGTGGAGCGGGGTGATAGGGTATGTGAGGGTAGTGGATGGAGCGGGGGATCTTGATATGAAGGGTTTGTAACTAGGGTGGCATGGTGGGGCGATGATGGGTTAAGTGGATGAAAGCAGTACATCGGGGATGATGGAGTTGTGCATGGGGCGGGGTGATTTGGGGATGGTGGAGTTGTGTATTAGGCGAGATGATTTGGGGATGGCGGGTAGTATCTTTGAGTCTGGGATTTGGGGGTGTATGGGATAGGATAATTTGGGGATGGTGGAGTGTATTGATTGGGTGGAGAGATTTGGGAGTGTGTATGGGGTGGGGTAGTATGGTGATGGTGGATTTATGTATGGTGTGGGGTGATTTAGGTGTGACGGAGAGGTATATGGGGTAAATTGGGAGTGGGGTGGATATGCGTGTGAATGCGGCGGGGCTGTGCCCGTTTGGATTTGATAGGCAGGAGCGGGAGTGGAAAAATACTGCCCTAAATCTAGGGGCTCTTCTTGGTATGCCGGGGTGGGGAAGTAATCGGCTAAATACAGCGGCTCGATCACCCCCACAATTGGTTTGCCCTCGTTCAGCCTGGGAAATGAAAACTCTTCTTAATTACTGATGTAATCTGAGGGGTCAAACTCTTCCTCTTCCTCTTCTACCCAATGGATGTTAGGCCTGGGGCCTCCTGGATGCGGTGGTAGAGGGACCTGATGGATGTTCTGATTCTGCCCTTTAGGAAGTGGTGGGGGAATAATTTTTCCCGCCTCTATTAAATCTTGGACCGCTGCTTTAGTAGGAAGCACCGGTCCGTAGGGTGACCCGACCCTTGGTGAAAGTTACAATGCAAGTTCGGGTCATAGTTTCTCGAGATTGGATTGGGTGGGGGGCGAGGCTGGAGTAAATTGACCAGACCCTTTTGTAGCAACACTGGCAACATGACACTTAAAGATTGTCCTAATGGCGTGAACACCCGTCCGAATCGTGCTCTCATCTGTTCCTGGGTAAATGGGGCTCTCGATCCATTGTTCGGCCTTGGTGCTTGCTCAAAACGGGCTGCGAGTGGTTGTCGACTGGAGTATCAAGGGGCATTGGTATTGGCAGGGGTAAAGCGATGTTACGTGCCTACCTGGTCTTCTTTCGATTCTTGGTTCGGCAGCTTTTCAAATCCCGATGGCCCCGTTGGTCATGCTCTTTCCTAACCTGCCCTCTCTAACGGCATCTTCGCAACGGCTGGCATTTTGGACCAAATCAGCAAAATTGGACTGTTACTGATACACCAAAAAATCTGCAATGACTAGGAGAGCCCCCTTGGTTATCAATTTAATCTGCTCATTATCAGGAATTCAATGGGTCACCTGGGCAGCCAATGCCCTCCACCTTCCTAAGTAGGCACTGAAAGTTTCATCATGCCTTTGCTTCAAACGGGCCAGATCTGACTTCCTTGGCTATATGTCCATGTTATAGACATACTGTTCTTGGAATAAGTGTGTCAGATCTTTCCATGTTTTTATCATGGATGGTTCTAGGGATGTGAACCATCTCAATGTTGGGCCCGTTAGACTCTTTTAGAACACTTTGATGAGGAGTCGTTCATCCCCGCCGTACTGGCACATATCCCCATAGTAAGATTTTAGGTGGGCGATGGGGTTGCCAGTGCCATTATATTTATCGAATGATGGCATCTTAAATTTTTGTGGTAGAGAGACATCCGAGAACAGACATAAGTCTGAAAAGTCTGTCAAATGCAATTCTAGCCCTCCCATCTTTCTTAGTATTACATCTATCTGTTTCTTTCATTTCTGATTCTTTTGAGGCGTAGGGGATTGCCTCCCCCAGTTTATTCGGCCCCAGGTGTGATGATGAGGATGGGGGGCCGAGTGGCACTCCTCCACTATTGCGGATCTCGTCCTCCTCGCTTGTTGGTCATTGTATTGGTGAGGGGCGAGGTCCGCTATTTGGACCTGGGGGGTGATGGGTTGGATGACCTGGTGGGGCCGCAAGGCTTGTAGGGGATGGGAAGGAGTGAATGGATGAGTGGTTTGTGGGTGAATGATGTGCTGAGCTGGGTGCACATTCTGGGGATGATGGGGGTGTGGTTGATGTGGCGGAATGCTGTAGGCGTAGCTTTGAGGAATGGGGTGGATTGGATTTTCCGTTGGAGGCGGGATGGGGGCATAAGGGGTATAGGTGAATGAAGGGTACTGGTGAAGGGGTAAGGGGTTTGTGAACGGTCCTTGATGAGTGTGGGTGGATGGGCCTTGGGTTTGGGCTTGATGGTTTTGGAAAGCTTCGGTTGATGGGCCTGGGTGTGGGGGTTGGTATGATTTTGGGCCAATGGGCCCTATTGGGTTTGGGCTAATGGGCCATGTGGGTATTGAGTGTGGGATGATGGGCCTTGGGCTTGGGTTTGATAGGTCTGGGTCCATGGGCCCTGGGGGGCTTGGAACTAGGCCTGGGTCTGATGGGCTTGGGCCTGGGCATGACTCTGGTGGGTTTGGGCTGGGGTTCATGGGCCTTGAAGGTTTTGGGCCTGGGTATGATGGGTTTGGGCTTGGGCCCATGGGCCTTGAGGATTCTGGGTCTGGTGGGTTTGGTGGGCTTGGGCCTGAGATGAGTGGGCTTGGGTCTAGGAGAGGGCTTGAGCCCATGGTTCTAAAGATAGTTGGGCTTGGACCCATGGATTTGTGTGGGTTTGGGCCTGAGATGAGTGCGCTTGGGCCTGGGTCTGATGGGTTTGGGCTGGGGCCCATGGGCCTTGAGGATTCTGGGTATGGTGGGCTTGGGCCTGGGATGAGTGGGCTTGGGTCTGGGAGTGGGCTTGGGCCCATGGTTCTAAAGATATTTGGGCTTGGGCCCATAAATTTGTGTGGGTTTGGGCCTGAGATGAGTGGGCTTGGGCCTATTGGGCTTGGACCTGAGGTGGGGGATCTTGGATGGTATGGATGATGGGTGGTTGGGCATGGCCATGGGGGAATGGGGTATGGAGGTTTTGGAGACCTAGATGTGGGGTTTGGAATGTAGGACTCCGAGAGGTAGCCTGTTGTTGCATCTCAGTGTGCTTGTTTTATTTGTTGGTGGTAAAAACAATTTAAAATCAAATAAAGAGTAAAATAGGGGATGGAATTAGCACAACTGGGAAATCCTAGACCTGCAAGATACAAGGTCCATTTGTAGTAAGTTTTGATAAGTAAGAGTTTGTCCCACGAAGGTGATATCTGACCAAAGGAGCCATCTAGTAGTCCCTCGATCTCACTACGATCCGGGCCCCAAAAGGAGGGGAGTTTAAGGTCACTTATTCTAAGTATTCTAAGATAGTCTAATGAGTTAACTATAGAAAGGGTTGAGAAGATGGATGGATTGTGGAAAATAAATATAAAAGGGTGAGAAGTAGGTTATTGAGTCTAGATCAGAGGAGTTTTGTAACTCAGATTCAGATCTAATGTTATGAAAATCCTATCCAATGGCTATATTATCACCAAAGAGGAGGAAGAATTTAATCATCCGTGTTATGATCCAATCTTAAGGTTATAACATTCACTTAAATGGTCCAGACTATCCCATAGGGGAACCAGTAGATGGGTCAAAATAATTTAATCATTGTAGGCACTACTTCATCCGTGCTACAAGCCTGGGGGAATCCATAGGAACCTTAACCTCTAATGCCCTATGTTAAGGGTCAGATAGGACCATGATAGCATATTACAGAACCGAAGAGATTGAGTACCACCTTAGATCTAGCTATCCATTGCTTGAGTCAATTGGTCCACCACAATCTCCATAACTGATCGATCTAACATCGGCATGTGTCTATACAAATATATGGGGACTCGAAAATCTCCTACTAGGCTTAACCAGCTGGAAGAAGGATCTATCTTGGATCTACGGATTGGATTCACCCTAAGGCTATAGCTGCACTTAAATGGTCTGATCATCCCAGAGGCTATCCTCCTCACGAGCCCAAGATAAAACAAGTTAATTGTCGCTACCACCATGGTCACAAGGCTACCAGTTCATGAGAATTTCAGATCTAGTGGGTCTAGGGGCTAAATGATAGGACCGTGATAGCCTGCATACATCACTTGGATCTCGAGTGGATCTTAGAATCGCCATTACTTTGAAATATAGCCAAAGCAATGGCGGATCACAAGGCAGCAGCCTTGCACAGAACAACTTACAAATACACAAATCCCATAAGAGTACAAATCTTATTAGAAAAATTCCATTAATCTAACCTCAATAGACATACAAAGGCATGGCCAGCAAGTGCTAAGCCATGGAGAGAAGAAAAAGAAGAAAAAGAAAACTACGCATCTTACGGAAGAACAAGAACGAAAAAGAAAATTACTGAGATAGGAGTTCTCTTCTAAATTCTAACTCCTAGTCTCCTTCAGATCTCCCTAAACCTAAACCAGCTTTATATATCAGAGGCATTAGGGTTTGGAAACCCTAATTTAACGATGCCACGTAATAATGATCCTGATGCCTCGGGCACGTAGATTTGAGGTGGAGTGCGTCTAATCCTTGAAAATTTAGAAAGTCCTCCGCAATGATGGAAGTTGAAGTTCGAGCCGCCAGTTGGCCGATTCCCGACTTGTCGCGGGTAGCTCTAGTCTTCGCGTGGTTGAGTTTAACATTAAAGCTTCAGACGTGGGTTGCGCTTGATGCTTTGAGCAACAGGTAGACAATTAAGCTCTGGTTGGGCTTGCTTGGATTGATAATTGTGAATAGCGAATCATGAGCTTTCCACTTCACTTTGTGAGGCTAATTTCGCCATGAGATCGCTTTTTCAATATGAGAATGCAGAAGTTCACTTTAATGTATCTTCGAGGATCTCGCGAGGCGTTGAGGCTTTCAACTACGCGGTTCTTGATGATCCATGCCATCGCTGGGCAGATTCTGCTTTCTCCTCATGCTCGAGCGAACCGTGAGGGTGAGAGGGTCTTGAATGCTGGAGCCGTGACCTTTAACTTCTAAACTTCGTGAGAGCTGCGCGACTCAAGGCTTCTGAAGCTCTTCTATCACTCTACTGCGTGAGAACTTGTTTGTGAAGTCTTGGGACTTCGCGAGGATCCATGGTGTATTTCTCAATGAGGTCACCGCGCGAGGCTCTTCTATGGTCCTGGATTCATGGTTCATTCTTTAAGGGACTGCCAAAATAGGCTCCTTAGGTGATTCATGGCCTTTTATTACTGAAAACACTTAACAAGCATTTATTAGATGACTAAGGGTCTAATCAAAGGCTAAGTTAAGGGGTAAAAAGTGGTACTTTTCAGGTCTTAACATAGCCCACAGGGCATACATCATTCTCATGTCCTCCATCGAGGGCATGGATTTAGGTGTGAGATTGGAGGGTAATGGCCCATTCAAGGACGGAGGGGGTTGGGTGAAATTGGGCATGACCCGGGTATGGGGGGTATGAATGATTGTACTTGGAGGGTGTGGATGTATGGATATGGAAGACGGTGGATTACTGGTCACACCCTGGGAAAAGTTGGGCATGACCTGGGTAAATAGGGGGGTATGTTGGGATGTGGATGGGCCATGTGGTGTGGAAGGCATGTGAGATGAGGTAAATGGGATATAGGATGTAGCAGGCATGGATGATGAGGTGGATGGGATGTGGGAGGTAGGCGGGGGATGGGGTTCTCGATGGGGTCTTTGGGAGTAGGGGGGTAAGGGTGTATGGATGGGAAATGGGGATGTATGGGTCGGTTGGGAAATGAGGTGTTTCAGTAGAGGATGAGATAGGGGTATGTTGGGAAAATATAATGGTTGGGGATTGGGTGGATGTGAACACAGGTGCCCCAAATGGACCCGTGACATCGAACCAGGTTTGGGTGAAGGTGTTGGAGATTGGGTCTTCTCCTATATGGGAATGAGATGGGGATGATGGTGGGGATGTATCGGTGCTCGACATGATCCGTTGACGAGTGTTGTATTGATGCCTTGGGTAAGGGCCGAACACTTTCCTAGTTCTTTTTCTACGAGTTGGGTTTGAGGTCGCCGTAGTGACGGTCGCACCGAAAGTGCGCGTATATACGGATTTTTTATTTTTCTATATATATATATTTTTTTATTTTTCAAATGAAAATTATCTCCCCTATTTAAATGAATGATGATCTAGTGCCCTAGAAAATTCGGTGATATAATATACCTTTAGTAGGTCCCACGGATCCGACACGCTAAGAGCGAAAGGAACCCTTTCATTCTATTGAAGGTGAGGGAATCAAGAACGACCCAATCCTCGAGCAAATCAATAAGAAGTCGCCTTCTTTGATCGGCACATATGTAATGCGGGAGGCTACTGTGGGCACTAATACTGCTAATCGGGGAACTTGGATGGTGGATTGGGCATCGATCGGCTGAACCTAATATATCAAGCATTATATACGATCAAAATTAAGATTTTAGTGTATATATTATATACGATTATTTAAACTGATTTTAATGGGTGTATATATTATACCAGTGGTATCAAGCGATATTATATATACGTCTGCAAAGACATTCTGCGACTTGTTTTGACAGTGAACAGCAAGCCCACTATGAGTCTTTTAAACTGGTTTCC